>JAHHFK020001420.1:340393-940393 GCA_024533555.2 Aedes koreicus
GGACCAGCCAAGCGTGTAATTTCTCCATTGTTGAGAACGGTCATATTGAAGTTGTCACAGAGGTCATATATCAAAGAAGACCGGTTGTCATCGTACAGTTCTCCCCAGCCTGTACCGTGAGAGTTAAAATCTCCCATGACCAACCGCGGAGCAGGAAGAACCGAACACATATCTGAAAGTTGTTTCTGGTTTATTGAGGCTCTAGGAGGAATATAAACGGAAGCAATGCAAAGGCTTTTATTCTTAATAACAGCCTGACAAGCGACAACTTCAATTCCTGGAATAGGAGGAAAATTCACTCTATAGAAGGAGTAGCACTTTTTGATCCCCAAAAGTACTCCTCCTCCACGTGAATCCTCACGATCAAGCCGAATAATGTTGAAATCGTGAATCGGAAGATCGATTTCGGGTGAAAGCCATGTTTCACAAAGAGCAAATGCATCACAACCGATATTGTGAGCTAAAAATTTATATGATTCCAATTTAGGAATAATACTTCGACAATTCCACTGCAGAACAGTGATCAAATCCCCGACCTCTTTTGGCAAATTATCCATCGAAGGAAATGATAGCTGCAAGGAGGGGCCACTTTAATGTTAATTTCTTCAAAAAAGTTTTCACAGTGGGAAGCATTGCCATAACAATGCTTTTAAGATGGTCAGAAATTTCGAGGTACTTGAAAATACCTTCCACAATATCATCGAATGAGAACAGCCCAGATGAAGAGGGGGCTTCTGTTCTTAAAATCGGGGCATCAGGGGTTTTGGATGTCCCCGGGAGAGCTGGGAAATCCTGTGTGTAGTTGGCACTACGAAAACCAGGAGGATTCGGATTATCCTTCTTTACACTGCTCTTTGAATTGGGCATGTGGATTTGGGGCTTCTGTTCAGCTACTTTCCCTGCTCGGATGCGTCTTCGCTTCCGCGAAGCACCATCCGAAAAACTGAAAGATGTCCCCTCCTCAACCAAGTCCGAATCAGACTCGCAAAGGAGCAAAAGGATTTGTATTGATATCGGGTGGCGAGGCTTTCTTAAGCATTTCTGCAAAAGATTGCCTTGAACGTTGTTTTAGAGAACGTTCCAATTTTTCCCCGCGTTGTTTGTACGCCGGGCATGACGAGAGAGCATGGGGAGGAGTTCCCTTGCAGAAAACGCATTTTAGTGTGTTATCTGCACAGGGACCAGCCTCATGTTTCTCCCCGCAAGTTGAGCAGCGTGCTTTATTGCCGCAATGAGAGGCCGTATGCCCCATCTGCTGGCAGTTTTGGCAGATCATTACCCGGGGTACAAATAACCGCACAGGTAGCCGAAGTTTTCCCAGCTCTATGAAGTGAGGAAGGGCAAAGCCAGAAAATGTCACTCGAAACGAGTCTGTGGGGGTAACTTTTTTTTTACCCTCGCTGTGCGATACTTTTACCATCTTTTGCACTTCCAGTATCTGAACTGGGGGAAGCAGAGGGTTGTTGAATCCGCCAATCGCCTGCCTCTCCAAAATTTCAGGGCACAGACTCGCCTCTGTGACCACTCCTACAATCTCCACATCACGAGCTGGAATATAAACTCGATATTACAGTGTAAAATGCTGGGAAGCAGCAATCTCATTAGCCTGCTTCAGGTTAGAGACGACAACACGGAGTTTATTAAATTTTACTTTCGTGATCTCGGTCACGGCTGAGAATCGTTTCGTCAGATCAGTTGTAATTTGGTACACATTCAAAGGTTTCTTTTTGGGCTGAAAGTAGACAACCCATGGACCGACCGAGTCAACTGGATACGATCGCGATTGGAATTTTGTTTGTGCCTCCCCATCATCAGGTGGCAAAGGCACTTTTTCAGCCAAACCGTCCATGTCGAAGAAACCTCTTCAACATGCACGATTTGCCTTACTCGTGGGAGCGTTGGACTCCCCCAAAAATTTAAATCACACACAAGCACAAAACAGGAACACACACAAATTAACGCTAAACTCTAGTGCGATGAGAGACAGAGGAAAAAAAAAACTTAACTAATATTACTGATCTGTTGCTGCTGCTGCTACTGCTGCTGACGCACCGTATGCCTGAGCGTCGCACTTCTATGCGGGCAGCGGGGAGCGGTGCGCTGCGTGGGTGTACGGGTGAATCCGATCGCCTTCGGGTGCACTCGCTCGACGATGTCGGATGACCGTTGGCGATGTAGTGGTGTATCGCTGGTTAGCGTCACCACGCGGGAATGAAGCGAAAATGAGCGGGATGATAATTCGCCAGCAAGCACTACTTGATTTTCTTATTTCACTGGAAAACCACACTGCCTTCTTATTAAAAAAAATTCTTCTTTCCTCTCTTTCTGGGGAGTGGATTTTTTTGAGAAAAAAATTATTTTTTTTGAGGGAGCGCCTCAATAATTTTTCTTAAAAAAGGGCGGGGCGGAGCGAAAAATTTTCTTTTTCTTTTAAAAAAAGGGGGACCGTTTATCGTTGTTCTAACCATTCTTGTGAGCATCCCGGAGAAGCCGTTCTCGTCCATGATTTTCCATAGCTCTATGCAATCGTTACTGTCGTACGCTGCCTTAAAATCGATGAACAGGTGCTGCGTAGGGGCTTGGAATTCACAGAATTTCTGGAGGATTTGCCGTACGGTAAAGATCTGGTCTGCTGTCGAGCGGCCGTTGACAACGCTGACTTGATCACTTTTCACGAACTCATTCGTTATAGGTGATAGACGACGGAAGATGATCCGGTATAACACGGAGTAGGCGGAATTTCAAAGACAAATAACCAACTTTTTCAGGCCCATCTTGATGAATTCAGCTCCGATACCATCCTTACAAGCTACTTTATTGTTCTTGAGCTGTTGAGCATCCCTTACTTACCTCAGCGTGGGAGCGAATTCTTTACCCTTATCCGCCGTAATAATGTAATCATTGCAGGTGCTGTCATAGTCCTAAATTTCAACGTTCACCGCGTCATTCAGGTGTTCGTTAAAATGTTGTCTTCACCTTTCAATCACCTCACGTCCGTCCGTCATAATGCTTCCATCCTTATCTCTGCACATTTCGGTTCGCGGCACAAAGTCTTTGCGGGATGCGTTGAGCTTCTGGTTGAACTTGCATGTTTCTTGAGAACGACACAGCTGCTCAATTTCCTCAAACTCCGCTTCTTCCAGGCGGCGTTTTTACTTCCGGAAAAGGCAAGTGTGGTGTTTACGCTTCCGTTTGTAGCAATCCACTTTCAGCTGGGTCTCGTTGCACCATTACCGCCTACGCTGCGTCCTTCTCCTACAAAATCTCTCTACACTCCTCGGTAAACCAATCATTCCGTCAAATCCGTTCTACGTACCCCAAGATGTTCTCAGCTGCATTGTTCATGACTGCTTTGACAATATGGCAGCAGTCCTCAAGAGGGGCCCCAGCGAGCTCACCCTCCCTCGTCCGGCAACGTTGCCTGAAGATACTGCGCGTACGCAGTGGCGACATTCGATTATTTCAGTCGCTCTAGGTCATACCGAGGCGGCTGCCGTCAGTACCGTACAGTATTGATGACGGAGAGTTTTGAGGGCAGTTTGGCCATCACCAGGTAGTGATCAGAGTTGATGTTAGCGCCACCAAAGGTTCTGACGTCGAGAAGCAATGAGGTGATCTCCATGTGTAGCTATAAAGTAAGCTGTGCTGAAAGTAGGTGCTACGAATGTCCATGTTCTTGTATATGGCGTATTCAGTGAGTCGAAGGCCGTCTTCGTTCATCAGCATTCTTGCAAATTTATCGGCAGAAACGAATTTCTAGGGACCTCACCTCGACTAGTCACTTTATAGATCTTTTGTCCGGAAAGCTGCCATCAGTTTTGTCGTCTATAAGGATGCATCTTTCGTACTTTGTAAGAACTTAATTGTACAACTACCGGGCACGTTTTTAAACCACAAGACTCTGCCTCAGTGTCCTGTTTGGTTGTTTGCTGGCCAAACAAGTTCGAAATCCTTCTCACAGACGAATCCTGCGGGGCGTTGGTTGGCATTGAATTGCTTGGCGATATCTTAATCCGACAACCCCGACAAATGCAACTTCCGATCCTTAGTTCCACTACGACGCTAGATATGCTCCTACCGATCAGTAGCTTCCTGCTCACGGAAATGTTTGAGAATGCTGCGCACGGTTGGTGTAGCCAGTTTCAATGACTTCGCGATTTTTTCAACTTGACCACGTCGTATTTTCGAAGGGGGTGTCCAAAATTAATGTTCAGTTCGCGGTTTCGATCAGAATGTTTTGAAACATAATGAACCGTAATGATCTTTTCAGCATTGAAATAAGTAACATTTCAAAAAAAAACTGCTGTCAGAACATTTCAAGTCCGACCACTAGGAGCGCTGTGGTAAAATAAACAGTGTGCCCAGATAATAAATAACTCAAGTCTTAGGCCTGACAACCAAACCGTGCGCTACAAAGCATCGACACAACCGTTGCTGATGCTTCTTTTTTTAGATCCGCGAGAATACGTACTTTTCAGACGGGTTAACCCTTTGTGGGTGTTAACATTTGAGGCGTCGACAGGTAAAAATTTTCATCGGAACTTGTTTTTTGACAGCTCAAACTTCATGATTTTTCATGTGTAGTCTATAACTAGCCTTAAAATGGACCAATCACCATATTGGCCATTTCCCGGATAATCCGGATACCCTGGGAGAACCGTTTAGGAGGGGACAAATACAGATTTTCAAGCTGAAACTTCATGGTATTTCATGAGTAGTCTACTTCTAGCCCTGAAATGAACCAATGACTATATCCAAAAAAGGATAAAATTGACATAGCTTTCAATGTTTATCATTTTCACTCATTTACGAGCAGTAGCGTTGTTTGGCGAGGGGGCGGTCCTCTTCGGGTGCCACCAGCAGTGTCAAAAATTGTCATTTTTTTTACAAACTAGACTCACACGTACGCTACGCCACTGTAGACAGTGACATATTTGAAGATCCAAGTATTTTTCGTTTTGATTTGAGAACAATAATTTGAAAAACATAAATTTGGTTGAGAACTAACCCTAGTGGCACCCCAGATATGACGTTCTCTACCGTCAAATCTGACTTTTTGTATTCTACCGGTCAAGTGTGATTAAACCCTGTATGAGTAATCCCTGATTTAAACCGAGCAATGATAATTTAAATATCATTCGGAGCAACTGCTTGCCCATGAACGGCCAATATAATCATTGGTCCATTTAAAGACTACAAGTAGACTACTCATGACTAATCATGACGTTTGAGCTGTCGAAAGGCATGTGTTGGTGAAAATCAGGATTTTGGTGAAAATCAGTTTTGTCTTGACGGGTTCCCCAGGGCATTTGGATTGTCCCGGAATAACCAATATGGTCATTGGTAGTGCTGCTAATGGTCATTGTCATTGAATATCTTAACGCGAATATTGACAAGGTTAACATTGACATTAACACTAGATAAGTTGATACTTAAAGTAATCTTCGGCAAAAATGAAACTGATTCTTCGTCATTGACAAGACTCACCAGATAATAAAAATAGTAATTTCGTTCATTTTGTGCTTTGTTATTGTTATGGGGCTATTCATAAACCACGTAAACTTTTCTGGGGGGTCTGAGATTTTCAAAAATAAGTCTCCTTGGTTTATCAAAAGTCCCTATCCAGACAGTTAAGGAAGTGAATGCTTATTCACTTTACCAGCTCCATGGATTTATTTAGCTAAATTTGTTTGATTTTGTTATCAATTTAGCGAATAATGAAAACTGCACATGTTGGAGCTTGACAAGATAGTCAAAGTGCAATTGACATGATTTCCCTTGACAATTATCCTTGGCTTGAATGAGTGACCATAGCTGCTTTGTCAATATCACCATGCATGGTCGAAATTTAATAACACCGACATGTTGCGGTGGAAAACCATATTTGGCTCCTTTTGAAGGGCTCCCTAGGGCTAACCGGATTGTCCCGGAATGGCCAATATGATCATTCGTCGATTTAATTACTAGAAGTAGATTGTTTGCGAAAAAGCATGAAGTTTAAGCCGTCGAAAGGCATGTTTCGGCGGTTTGTCCACTTCTAAACAGTTTTTCCGGGGTATCTGGGATGTCCAGGAATGACAAATATGGCAATTGATCTATTTCAAACCTAAAAGTAAACTTCTCAACAAAAATCAAGTTTGAGCCGTCGAAAGGCATGTTTCTGTTTTTGTCCCCTCCCAAACGGTTCCCCCTGGGTATCGGGATTGTCACGAAAAGGCCAATATGGTCATTGGTCCATTTCAAGGCTAGAAATGGACTACTCATGAAAAATCATGAAGTTTGAGCCGTCGAAAAGTATGTTCCGATAAAAATTTGTATCTGTCGCTGCCTCACGGATCGTGGAAAAACATACCCTCAAAAAACATGAAAAGGGCAGTACTCATCTGAAACAAAAAATTGGGACTCCAACAAGTATTTTGAAGGCAAATACTTTAAAATTTGGTCATATAAACCTTCCGCGATGTGAATTTGAAATCCAGGTCTATTTGACCCGAAACACCATATTCGTTATTCTTTTTAACAGACCTTCAAAAATGTCAAAAAATAAGAAACGTAACCATAAATGATTTAGGAAAAGTCAAGAAAATTCAAACTTCTATATGCTTATTTTAGAAAGTTATAGCATTTTGAAAATCCATTCCGGGTCATATTGACCCCGACACCTAAAGAAGGTTAAAATAGATCGAGCATCGATGGCTCAAGAGTATCGGGCATAGAAATAAATCACCACTTTTCCAAAAATTTAGTTTCCCTGCCTTTCGGTTCAGAAAGGGGGCAAGTTCTACCGGCTTAATCGCGGTAGATTTCATGAGTGAATAAGCTGCCACATAAATTTTTAAAAGTGGGTGGAAAAAAAGAACAGCTTGTGGTGATCTCTTGGGGGGGCGGGGGGGGTTCTTTGCCCTGATATTCCCAAATGTAACACGTAGAAAAATGTTTGTTGTCTTCTATAACTAAACGTGATGGAATAGAGTAAACGAGTGGAAACACATTGGGAATGATCTGTCATATGCATCCGTCGAACCTGGGCGAACAGGCGTTGTGAGAATATCACCATGAAAATCTCACATGCGCATAGCATGTTACCAGTTACTAATGCTTCTCTCCTATTTCCTGTTCTCTTCTCTATCCCATGGCCCGAGTGGTGCCTTATGACACACTGTGAGTTTCGAAATACGCTACCGAAGTCAGCTCTTGAAAAGCAGAAACACCTAGACAATATGGACCCTACATCAAAGGAAAGCTGAAGCACTTTAAGATCAACAAAAGAATAATATTACGAAAAGGAGAACTTAACAAAAGAGAACACCTAAGGAAAACAATCCTAACAAGGGGAGAAAATTCAACAAACAAATCAGAACAATTCTTTTAGCAAAAAGAACAACGCAATTCCAGAAGAGTGGGTCTTATAGCGGACCAGTTAAATATGGCGAGACCCAACCAGTTATAACAATTGTATACAATATATAAGGTACACCGGGGGAAGTGTACCATCGGGGTAAGTGGATCATGTGATTATTTAAAATAGTAGTGCCTTAATTTCGCAATAATAACTAACACAAAATGAAGCATAGATTCAAAACGATACACTAGCACCAACACAGCAAAAATATCGAGCATATACACACACTAGCATAGTTGTTTACACGAAACGTCATTTCCAGCTTCGAAAAAAGTTAGTTTGCGTCGTACTAAAAAGCTTCCTACACCGTTTAAACAGAAGTTTATTTCATTGTTTTCTTTTGCAGGTAACTATTATAAGTTAATCAACAAATTGGGCGGCAATAACAGTTCATTGTTTCTATCATAGTTTTTAAATTCAACATGATACACTTCCCCGAAGTTTTGCTACCACTGGGGGAAGTGGATCATATTTCGTTCATTTCAAATATACCATTATTCGTGTGGAGATTTGGTTGCTTTATGGTCTAAATGTGTGTTTAATTTACTATTAACACTTTTACAGCAATAATGGCTCGCACGTACGTTAAAAAAAGACCAGCATCTGCATATTCTAAAGTGTCATTAGAGTCTGCCATTGAAGCTGTTAAAAATAATCAAATGTCGATGTCCCAGGCTGCGAGATGCTATGGAATCCCAAGATCAACCCTTCAAAAACGCGTGAATGGCCAAAGAGGCGTAAAAATCACTACAGGTGGAAGACCAACTGCGATTCCGATAGCCGTAGAATCTAACATCGCATCTTGCATTAAAACGATGGAGAAGTGGGGCTTCGGGTTGTCCAAGGCTGAAGTTCTACAGGCACACGGTACTTGACTGAAAACGAAATTCAAAACCCATTCAAGAACTCTGTACCCGGAGACGAATACTTTTACAGTTTCAAGAAACGCCATGGATTGTCCCAAAAGAAGCCTCAAGCTGTTGAGATCGCCCGGAAGAGGAATGTGGATCCGTTTGTTATGGCTGATTATTTTCAACTGGTCCAGAAAGTCACCCACGGAGTGCCTCCAGAACGCATTTATAACGTGGATGAATCTAGCTTCTGTCTTGATCCAACTCGTGTAAAAGTTGTTGGGGAGAAGGGAAGAGCAGCACATCGCGTTACAGCAGGACCTGCGAGGGAGAATATTTCCGTGTTAATGGGTGCCAACGCAGTTGGTGGAAAACTGCCTCCACTGATCGTGTTCAAAGCAAAAAACGTGTGGACTAGCTGGATGGCATCGAAGGAAGACGAGTTTCCTGGATTAGCTTACGCAGCCACGCCTAACGGATGGATGGACACGGAGACATTCACCAATTACTTTGAACGCCAATTTCTGAAAGTGATCCCGAAGGAACGACCAGTTGTTTTAATTTATGACGGGCATTCATCGCACACCAGCCTGAAGTTGATTGAAACAGCAATGCAGGAAAAAGTTGTGATTTTGAAACTTCCGCCTCACACGAGCCATTTGCTTCAACCCATGGATCTTTCAGTTTTTAAATCTCTTAAGCATAAGTATGACGAAAAACTGATTGCTTGGCAACGTAAAAATTACGGTGTGAAGGCTTCAAAATCAGTATTTTCTTCGCTTATTTCTCGATCATGGACGCAGTTTGACAAAACTAACATTATTAGCGGATTCAAGAAAGCTGGGATTTTTCCTTACTCAGACAAAGTGATTCCAGATGAGAAATATGAACCTGGGGCGCTTGAAAGATTAAAACGTTTTCAACATGCCTCAGCATTGGCTGTTGAACAGTCATCACTTCGCGAGAATGTTGAAGACACCAGTGTGCAAGCAGATAAAGCATCTTCGGCTGATGGATCCTTTGAGCAAATCCTGTTGGAACATGTGAAGCAGAATTCAACAGCATCGAAGGAAAAAAAGGCGAAAAGTATGCCCCGGAGCCGAAGTAATTACATCAGCAGAGGCTCTCCAGACTGTGAAAAAGT
The DNA here is from genome assembly GCA_024533555.2 of Aedes koreicus. Taxonomy (NCBI): domain Eukaryota; kingdom Metazoa; phylum Arthropoda; class Insecta; order Diptera; family Culicidae; genus Aedes; species Aedes koreicus. The sequence continues at coordinate 349,791 of JAHHFK020001420.1, forward strand.
CCAAGCAACGTGTGTCGAAGAAGACTTAATTGTCAAATTACTATTGCGACTAACTTTGAAGAAGTACAAATGTGTCTTAAGAATTGGACTTTCTTTGCCATTATCTAGTTTCTCATGTACTAATCGATAGTATGGTTTTATACGTATCAATAAAGCTTCCTTGAGTTGTTCTAAACATTTTTTCTATTATTCGATTCTCATTCAAATATTAATCACATTTACGTGGTATCTGGACAACCCCTTTTCAAAAAAGTAACTTAATCAATACCACAAAAGCAATTTTGTGGTATTCTGGTAACTTTGAACGTATTTCATTACATTTTATCCGCATATGAATGACATACATACAGATAATCCACTTACCCCTAACCGTTGGGGTAAGTGGACCATCCATCCATATTTTGTAAGTCGTTCGTACACCTTTTTGTGAAGTCCAAATATCAATGTTTTATCATCATTTTATACATAATACTCACACATTCCCGCAACATTACACACAAACATAATAATGCATTCTTGAGAGTTAAACATGATGTTGAAGTTGAACTATGTGAAATCTTGTATCCACTTCCCCCGGTGTACCTTACGCACGAGGTTTGATTATTTTTTAACCTGGAAGTGTGTTTACTTTACTGTTATCCACATGAAAACGGCCATGTTCACATACGGGGCTTATTGCGTGTGAAAGTAACCTTGGAATTGGCGTGACTCTCCAGACATTCTGAAATGCGTTACTGGATCTGCAATAGAGCTAGCACTTTCTAACTCCCGGATTAAAGCTGCTTTCAATGGTCACATAAAAAAAAACTATTGCAAACAGATTTCTTCCATAATACCACTGCCGGCCGGTGGGTGTTAGATTGGTCACACACCGAGAAAATGTTATTCAAAAAGTTTTCCGAATTATATTTTTTTCGTATTCATGAGCAAATTAGCTTATAATTCGGGATTGTTTATATAATTGATAAAATGGTTCTACATTAGTCGGTTCTTATGATGAGCATGATTTTTTTTTTTTAAATTCAGTTTTGTAAATACGGGAAAATCGAAAAATTTCAATGGGAGTTTTCCGGGAAAGCTGGCAATCCTGATTTTTTTTTTCATTTTTTTTTCGCTCATATACCCTAGAAACACTATGCGTGGGCAAAGTTTCATAAAAATCGTAAATATTTCGGCCCAATCGGTACGATAACAAATGAAAATCCCGAATAAGTAGTTCCACGTTCCGGGTTTCCAATTTGTTAGTTTTCATTCCCTGCATCGATGCCTATTATTCAGGTTCATATTGCAACTATTGATTTTTACGCCTGGCATGTAAGGTCTGCTTTTATCTCCTTTTTCGATGAGCAAGTGTTCCTAGTGTCATAATATGTCAACTAAAATATGTCTCTCCGGTAATGAAATGAACTTCGTGGATGAAAAATGAGCAAACCGAGAAAATTTGGGTACACTAAATGACAACATCACAGGTATAATCAGAGCAGCTTGGCGAAAAAGTTCTCCCGCAAAGAACAAAACAACAACAACAAAAAACATGTTGATGAAACTGCTCTTGACTCCTGTTCCCACAAGGAAAATATAGAAAAAAGGCCACTACATAACCAACCATGTGGCGCCACTATTCTGTTTTCCCTGTTTTTATGATCCGGCTTTCATTGAAAATTGCTATGATTTAGTATATGTCTGTCAGAGAAAAAAGGCCAATAATTTTTTGTTTTGAAAATGATGAGAATAAGTTTTCAGAATTAGTATTGGCAGAGTTAAATTTATCGACATTTCTTTTTCGAGATCCAATAATGAAAACACACCAAACTGCATTTGTTTATCCTAAATGGTAGAACCTTGAACAATATTCTGCGTTATCTAATCTAGCACATTCACGATCCCACGCTTCGAATCAAGGCGAGCAAACTTGAACTCATATACAGAATAAAAGAAAAGAAAAATGTTTCAGTTCCAATCCTCTGGGAAGGACATAACGAGGGCAGATCATGCAACGTGGACTTATTATCTAAATCTGAACCTAAATCCAGCAGCAAGAGCGTCAGCGCTACGCAGTTGGTGTGGAGCGAATATAACTAAACAACAAAACAGAAAAAGAAAATACCCAAACTTTTACGCTATTCCCACGTTGCAGATTCTCCCGCACCTTGGCACCAGTCAGTCGTCTGGTGCTGACACATGCTGGCCAGATTTCTCCGGTCTTGCTGGCACCAACTGTAAGCACGTGGGAGTCGCGCAGCTTTTATTATTATTATACTTCGCAAATATATTCCGACATAAACAAGTTTTTCCTCTCGGTTTTATTTTGTATTTTGGCAACATCGGGGTGTGACTGAGGTACTGCAGTCGAAAAGTGCTAACCCTTGCCCAAAGTTCCCCCCGAATAGTCGCCCGAAAAGACACAATTGTACTTAACAACAACAGCTGAAGGAGCAGCAGCAGTGAGTTTTGAAGTATCTATATATTTTAAAACGAAATTGCTTTTTCACCAGCAAACAGAGGGATTGTAAATTTAGGTTTAACGAGATGAGTTCATCATACTTGTGATTCCTTCATATGCGATGTGAATGTTTATGACGCAGAAGATCATACCCAGTATTCCAGATTGGCACTTGAGGCAAAATGATTTTGACTGAGATAAGTTGAGTGAGTATGTGGGTATTTTTAGCTCAAGACAAGGAATAATTTCTTAACAGTTTTATGTTAGTGCTACTTTAATTTTACATGTCCAATCCGGGGGCTGAATCCTGGAAATTCCTCAGTTCGGAAACAAACGGTACAGCTTCAAACCAAGGCCATGCTGGAGTTGCCTGGGTTTGAACTCCGATTGGGACTTTAACTTTTTCCCTGTGCATTGACAATAATTTATCTTTTTAGCAATTTCAACAACAAACACTGCAAAAATTAAAATTAATACTGCATCAAAGAAGTTGATGTACATCTTTGATGAACATCGATATTGACCATGCTGACATATCGGTGCAAAAAAAAGCCGAGGTGAATTTTACTAATAATACTGTATAATACTGTATACGTAGTTTTCACAAACCAATTCATACTTTATGTCATATTTTTTAGTTCTCCGTGGGTTACACTAGTAATTTGGGATATTTCACGTTTAACAAATGAGATGAATTCACTTCGGCTTTTTTTGCACCTATATTTCAGCATGGTCAATATCGGATGAAAAAGGGAAATACTCATGTTGGTGCATAAACTTTGACGCCAGCTGTAGTCCAAAGCACTTAATGAAAACAGTTTAAATTTTGTCCACATTATTTCATATACTTTGTTTAAGCTATGGTGACATTTTAAATATGCTACCTAAATTTTTCACAGAAATACGGATTTTTGAAATTGGTATGTTCAAAAACGACTTTTTCCAAAATGTTATGAAAACTCAAAATTTATAGATTCTATCAATGTAAAATTTTGATCAAATAAGGTCTATACATTGATTATAATTTTGTCAAATTTTCAGCCAAAAATATTGGTAGTTGACAAAGTTACAGACGATTGAACATGGCATTTTTTGAAGCAAAATTTTGCTCGGCTTTTTTTTTGCTACTGATTGTACATAAATTTTCAACCAATTTTTTATCCATATTTGACGGCGTTCTCTTTGATACTAGTCGTTCTAAAAGTTTGTATAGTATATTTGTTTTCTATTTTGAAGCCACTTATTATTCAAGCGTTAATTTGTTCATTTTTTTAAAATTATGTTTTGTAAAAAACAAAAAAAAAAAAAAAAACCAAAAGAGAGGGAGGAAATAAGCTTCCGCTTCATTATTGCCCAAAATCTCTCGATGGGCCGGAACTGCGGGCAGTTGGGTGGATTTATGTTTTAATCGATGAAATCTACGTTATTATCGTGGTACCACTGGATGACTTCTTGGCTGTAGTGGCAACTCGCCAAATCTGGCCAAAACTTCACGGGACTTTTATGGGCTTTAATGAAAGGTAGTACGCGGTTTTTGAGGCATTCTTCCTTGTACAGCTTCGAGTCCATCGTCTTATTTGTCACGAACACTTTGGTCTTTGCTCCGCAGCTGCATATCCTTTGCCAAATCATAAGTGTTTTGGCAAATCTTTCCATAAAAGCAAACTTAAACTTTGCAGGAACATCTCCTCGTGCCGTCGCCATGTAGAATTTTTGGCCAGGAAGCTGTCCAAAATCCATTTTGACGTTGGTTTCATCGTCGATGAGCAGGCATCCTTGGTACTTCGTCAAAACCTGCTGGTACAATTTCCGAGCTCGAGTTTTGGTGACGAAACTTTGCTTGAACGTTCTGTTTGGTTGCTTGCTGGCTCGATAAGAACGATATGCTGCTCGCAAACGAATTCTTCGAACGGTACTGCGAGCAGCAGCGTATTTTTGTGCGATTTCATTATCTGATAGTCCAGGGTTTGCTCTAACGGTTCTCAACACCTTCTGGTCCAGCTTGCGGTCAGGTGTTCTAATACGACGCTTAACTTGAGGCACTCGATCTACGCTCTTTTGCTCCCTGGAACGTTTGAGCACATCATACACGATTGATTTGGCTATTTTCAATGTTTTTGCGATTTTTATTGCGGACCACGTTGGGGAAAATGAAAAGGAAGTGAAATTGGCGTGACTCTCCAGACATTCTGAAATGGGTTACTGGATCTGCAATAGACTAACTCCCGGATTAAAGCTGCTTTCAATGGTCACATAAAAAACTATTGCAAACAGATTTCTTCCATAATACCACTGCCAGCCGGTGGGTGTTAGATTGGACATACACCGAGAAAATGTTATCCAAAAGTTTTCCGAATCATATTTTTTTCGTATTCCTGAGCAAATTAGCTTATAATTCGGGATTGTTTAAATAATTGATCAAATGGTTCTACATTGCTCCGTTCTTATGATGGGCATTATTTTTTTTTTTCTAAATTCAGTAATGTACTGGAAAATCAAAAAAATTCAATGGGAGTTTTCCGGGAAAGCTAGCAATCCTGTTTTTTATTTCGCTCATATACCCTAGAAACACTATGCGAGGGCAAAGTTTCATTTATTGCGGACCACGTTGGATTATCAACGTGGGTGTTTCTCTCCACTCGGCTTCCATCTGGAATAAACCACGCACGAAACACCGTGAAATTTATACCACAGAAAGGGCAGGTAAACAAACCCTGTTGACTCACGAGAAAGTGAAATTTATACCAGAAGTTGGGCTTAGGGTAGATCACAAAAGAATACTTGCTGTGGTCAATTTCCGTGCCGCTGCAACACAACTGAGATTCCAGAAAGTGTCGTTCTAACTGGACAGAACTTTACTCTTAGTAACCGGTTTAAATTTTGACTCCCTACTGTTGGTAGGTCAGAACTTGGGGCAGGGGGAAACACCATGAAATTTGATAAATATAAAGAAATTGAGCGATAAAAGGAATAGGGAAAATAAATATCTTTAGTATGCAGAAAGATATATAACTAGAGTAAGATTTCATCTCAGATTGATTTATATTTCTCAGAAAGTAAGCTTGTTCATGCCTTTGAGTTACGATCAGAATATGATTTAAATCTTCAACAAAATTCTGACCTTACAATGTCAACCAAAATTCTTCCGAGCAGGATTCTAAGACAAAGCTCATGAGAAAGATTCGGCCCTGACTGAAATAGGTTGAAAACTCTAAGAAACAATACTTCGGAATCTGCCGTTAGATTCGTTTTCAATCCTATTGACTTGAAATTTCGTATGGGATTTTGACTTTTTCAGTATGGGGAAGGTAGTGAAAATAGTTTTCATTAAAAAAAACCTACTTTGAAATACTCTTTCATCAAACATTTGAAACAAACCGTGTCTAATTTGAGTATGAAATAAGAAAGTTATTCAATTTTGAAATGTTGCTCAATTGAGTACAATGATTTCACACTTTTCAAAGTGGCACCACTATCTGAAAATGGTTGGTGGTACCCGGGTACAGCAATTTCATCCAGGCGAGGCGCACGCACACAGAAAAAAAATCTGAATTTTTATTATGATGTAAACATCAGAGCATTTAAAATTGTACTTCTTTCCACAAGAAACCGCAACTTGCATGGAATAGTTCTTTCAAAGATGAACTTTTGCATACAATACTATCCCCAATGTTTGGAATGTCCCAGAACTTTACATGAGGTAAAATGCGAATTTTCATTTTTTGTGCCGCTCCATTGATGTGCATGATAATGAACAAAAATGCACACTACTTTTCAAGCTGTGAAGATGGTGGCTTCTAGTTCAAAAATACTGGGAATTTTTGTCAAAAACCCAGCAAAATTGATATTTTCGGAAACGAAGAAAATTTATGTCTGACGCCATTTTGGAATTGAAGGTGGTAATTTTTTTTGCGTAAAAAGTGAGAAATACTGTTAAATACTCTACAATATGGATATTTTTGTATCAGGTTTTGGTAAAAAGTGAGAAATATTGTACTCTACAATATGGATATTTTTGTACCCGGTTTTTCGGCCAATTAAGTCTGGAAACCCATGTCCGACATTATTTTAGAATCCAAGATGGCGGCTTGTTGCAATTCATACGACCGTCACGTTTTTTGAATACTGTCGCCGTTGCTTCGGTAACTTGTTTTACTCATCGTCAAAAAATTGTCCATGGAATGGCTAATCCGGCACTATTATCGGTGTGTTGAACTCCAAGATTTCTTTTTGATTGAGCCCACCTGGCAGCCAGTGGAGGTTTTTTCGGCCTTGCTGTAGTCAATCAGGTCTTGTAAAGTTGTACCGTCAATTTTGATTTCCGGCACCTTGTGTAGTGTTTCTTTCGTATTTCCTTTATTTGCACCGTAACTTATCTTCATGATCGTTTCAATACGCCGTTCCCGATTCAAATGTATCTAAGTAGCAGGGTGTTTGATATTTAATATTTCCCAGTTTTTCTGAAACATAAGTTTTTCTGAAACATTTTAGATAACAAAATAGTATCAAACATCAATTTTCACTCTTTCTACGCCGTTTTTGATCCAAAAATATCAATATCGCAGGCTTTATGGCCGTATTTACCACGCTTTACGGAGCTTAAGCCACAATTTTGGATTCCTACATAAAGTCGGTTATCGATTTCCAGTCTGCGTTCCAAAAATATCCATAGTGCAGTGTATTTGACAGCAATTCCCAGTTTTTCTTAAACTGGAAGCCACCATCTTGGATTCCAAAATGGCGTCAAACATCGACTTACAGCCTCCAGGTGCCTACGTGTACGGCTTTGTCCAAGGCGGCATCATTCTAGATAGCCAGGATCTGTACAAGATACAGCTTGTACAAGATATACATTGATCTGATTGATTGGCTTCATTATCGAGACTTCGCACAAGATATTCATTTATACAATAGCACCGCGTAGTGAGCCAATTCTGCATTACGATCCACCAACAGAAATGTGTTGATCTATTGAACAACTTTGCTGAAGACAGTAACTTTCCATATGGCCATGATCTTGAGATATTCCATGTAGGAATCATTCAATACGAACATTTTGCACGCCCCCTACCGAGCCAATTAAGACCTTATTAGACCACCACGAGGTAGCCCTTGTCCTTCCCAATAAATTTCTCAAGGCATGATGGAAATCACATGAATATTACATTTCAAATTAGATTAATTTCATTAGCTACGTGCGCCTCCATCCCGATGGGTAAAATTGCTGTATCACCAACCACTTTCAGAAAGTGGTGCCACTTTGAGAAGTGTGAAATCATTGTACAAAATTGAGCAGCACTTCAAAATTTAACAACTTTCATAGGTATTTCAAACTCAAACACGGTTTGTTTCAGATGCTTAATGAAAGAGTACCACATGTGTTCAAGGTGCCTCCAATTACGATTAGCTAAACGATTTTTTTTAAATCAGAAACTTTTCAGGGATGGTTTTTGGAATATTTCCATCCATTATTTGCAAATGTAAATTCACCAATGCAAATTCGCCAACCGATGTTTTTTTCATATAGGACTACGTCTTTGTTTTCTGTACTGGTTCTGTTCTGTTCTGTACGAAAACTGGTCAGGTTTTGAGTGTTCATATTTTAGATGTTTTTCCAAAGATCTTAAAAATTTCCGCAACAAACGATCGGATTTTGAGCTACAAACTATTGACAAATTCATATATGTTTAGTCTTGTCTTAAAAAGTATATTATTTAAAAAAATATTGCATTGTACAATGTAAATGGCTTTAATCGAGAATTTTGAAAAGTTTCTTGAGAAAAATCCTCAAACACGATTCATGAACTTGTACTATGAGTACATGACTCTGGAGATTGGACCATCCTCGTTCAATCCCAATCGGGCGGATTTTCCTGATCTTTTTTGCTCGTCTGTGAGACTGGATCTTACGATGAGAAAAGAAATTCAGCGAATTCCAGAGTGCCTATTATTTTGTTCGACAATTGTACATTCAGTTTTCGCGAGCAAGTACCGCCACGTTACATCAGAGAAGAAGTTTTACACATATGGGTCAATAATCAATGCGTCCACTGGATTTGGTGTATTCAACGATCTTCATAGCGCCTCATTCAAGCTCCAGAATCCTTGTTCGGTATACGTTGTGGAAATTGCAGCTATATCGTACGCATTGGAGCAGATCGCCTCACTTTCCCCTGATCATTATTTCATGTATTCGGACAGCCTAAGTTATCTGGAGGCTATTCGTTCAATGAGGCCGATGAAGCACTCGACATATTTCCTGCATGAAATATGGTCGTCACTGAGTGCTTTATCCAACAGTTCACACATTATCACCTTAGCATGGGTCCCATCTCATTGCTTTATACCGGGTAATGAGAAAGCGGACTCACTGGCTAAGGTGGGCGCTATGGAAGGCGATATTTACGAGCGACAAATTGCCTTCAATGACTTTTTTACAATTGCTCGTCAGCAAGTTCTCATCAACTGGCAACAAAAGCGGAATCATGATGATCTGGGAAGATGGCTACATTCTATTTTCCCACAGGTTTTGAGAAAATCTTGGTTCAAAGGGTTGAATGTGAGCCGCGATTTTATCCGCGTAATGTCAAGGCTCATGTCCAATCATTGTTCCTTAAACGCGCATCTCTGTCGAATTGAGCTCACAGACAGCAGTTTGTGTACCTGTGGTAACGGTTATCACGACATCGAGCATGTTGTCTGATCATGCACCTTATATCATGAGGCGAGATGCGACTTATTTTATTCCCTCAGGGCCCGAGGAAAACAACCTGCTAAACCAATTAGAGACGTTCTGGCCTGCCACGATCTTGAATATATGAAATTAATCTACGATACGGATCGGATCTACGGATCGATTTGAAAATCTAGTTGCGTTTGGACTTGTAATTTTCCAAGTCTTCCGTTCATCGTTGTTCCAACATAGCCCCCTATTTTGTGTTTCTTTTCAGTTATTCTGTCAATTGTTCGTTCCCATTCCGAGATCCAGAGCACTTGCTACAGTGCTTATTATGTATCCCACGCCCTTGTGCTCAATCCATTTTCAAGTATTCAACATGTTTAAATATTGTATTCCTTAACCTCGAGCAAGCCGCGAGTATTCGGCCCAGTCCAACTAATATAAGTATTAAATTTATGTGTAAATGTAAACTTATCAATGTACATAGAATAACGGCTCCGCAAAGCTAAGGCATTTGAGCCTTGACAAAAAAATGGATTATAAAAAATGTAAATGGCTTACATTTCGCGTAGTCCTAAGTCATCACTTCGAACAACCCAATGGGAATACGGTACCTTGTAGTTTTTAAAAATTGACACAGCCTAATATTGCATGATACATTCGCAGTCACGAGTAAGATTTATTAATTTGAGAAAAAAGTTCTTTTAAGTTAAAACAAGCTTTGCTTAAAATCCTTATCAAGATTTCAAGTAATCAGATGCTCAAATGTGAAAATAAAGTTCCCGTGGACAAAAAGCTAACAGAGACTACGAAGAGTTGCATATCGTACTCTTAGCAGTTCCATACAACCTGAGGAAGCAATCAAGCTGCATAAGAAATCCATGATAACTTGACAGCTTCTCTTCGAGACACCGTACAAGTTTACTGCAAACTTTCAGGCAGCTTTAAAGCTTCTGAAAAGATCAATGGAAATTCTCATGGAATAATCTACACAATTACGAACAGCATTTCAGGTATTTATTTTTTAAGATTTGTAGACCTATATATACAGCATAGTTCTAATGTTTGCCTGACAAGGAGTCAAAGTATTGTTAAAAAGAAAAAGAAAAATAAGAATAAGGTTTGATTTTGATCCCCTCCAGCATACAATTATTAAACGCTAGTTATTGTGCCATGAGTTTATTGAAACATTATGCGGGAGAGCTTAGTTTGATAAGCGTAACTGTGATTCACTGAAGAATTATTACATTTTAATTAAGTCGTTGTTTTTGGGAACTGTTGTCTGATTTGAGTACCGTCATCTGGGGGAAATATGATCACTTTTGAGACAAAACATACAATAACAATCAGTGTTTCCCTTCTACTTTGAAATAAATATTTTCAAAACATGTGCATGCTATACGTTACATAAATCAGCATATTTGGTTTCCTTAAATGCATTCGTATTTATTGAAATAAAATTAAGTTTCATGCAATTTTTGAGTTCACTGGTTCAGGGTGAAGTTGATCACGACAACTCTACTAAGATCACTATGGCCTAGTAATCAAAATACACTCGTATATTAGGAGAAATGATGAATTTACCATGTAAAGAAAATATGCGTTTCAAATTAAAAACATGTTGAAAAAGTACCTTTGGTTTCTTAAATATTGCGTTACTAAAATATGGCCATTTCAGACCTTCTTCATACAAAATTTTAGTTTGGACGAATAGGTTCAAATCTTCAGTGTCTGATGCGGGACGCACGTTTCTTTGGACTAGCAGCTCGAATTGAAGTTGGTTCTCTTTCTTGATCCTTGTTCGTTCTCTTGCGCTTCACAGACGAGATCGGAGAATCATCCTTCTCTTCTCTGATCATGATTCCCTTTCGTCTTCGTTCATTTGGGTTCATATTCTCGTCGTTTGCCAGCTTTTCCTTTGCGTGTGGTTTCTTGGCGCGTCGACTATTTTTGGGTTTCTTAGGTTTTGCTCCTGGCATAATCTTTCTTCTGTTTGATTCTATTGTCTGTATGCCCATCATCATCCGACTTCAGATGCTAAATGACAGCTCCTTCTCTCCTTCGTTCAATGACAGCTCCTTCATTTTAAGAACTTCTAGTGCATGTTGTTCTGTGACACTTTCACCCGGTTCAATTTCCGTTAACCGACGTTGTTTGGGAATGTTTCGAGATGTTGATTCACCATATCATTGCTGCTTCATCATCGTCACAAGTTGTTCGGAAAATGACCAATTTGGGCTGGATGAAGGTGTCTCTGCTTCGATTCCTACTGGAACGGATTATCGACTGCGCTTTTTCCAATCTTCCAATGTTTGCCTCCAGAATATCTTCAATGGCCTGAAGAACGCTACATCTAGTGGTTGGCAAATATGAGTAGCGAACGCAAATCGGATATTGTTATCGAGGCCACGTTTGAAGACTTTGTACGATAAGTGCGACGCAACGTTATATCCAATTCTTACCTTTGGATCATCATATGTCAAGCTCTTGAAGTATATCAAAGCTATTGCGTGAAACCAATCCTCAAATACCATCGTATCGAACCATCTTGATAATCATAAATATGAGTTTTTCTTTTTGTGATAGGTAAATCACAACCTTAACAGATTAAGTTGGATTATAACGAGCACCTCCTTCGAGCCTCCTTCAGTCCACAGATATAACGCAGCGTAAACGATGTATGGTGACAATACAGCTCTGTCGGTAACTCCTGCAACCATAAATAAATTCTTTGAATGGTCAAGAACATTTTCGACATATCTCTGTCCCTTTCTCACAACCACTGTCTTTGACTCCTGATGATCGGTAAGGTTGGTTTCTTCACTTCGATGGGGTATGGCGAGTTTATCAAAATATTCTTGCACTAATTCCTTTAATGTTCTGAGTCGATCGTGCCTACAGTGTTGATTTGTTACGTGAAAGGAACGAGCAAATCCAGCAGATTTTTTTATTAATCGTGTCACGCGTTTGTTTGTGTCCAACTAACTTTATACGATTAATTGTATGAATATCTGACATAGTGAGAGAATATCCCCACTCTCCTGAAAACTCCTCGCATGGATCACGTTCCTCGAAGTCCTTCAGAATGGTCTGTTCGCCGTGTTTTCCAGTGCCCAATCCATGAATTCGGTTATAAACAGTGCCATACAGAACACGCACAGCCTGACGAATAGAAATTTCACCACTTTTGACGGATGCCACCGCGGCTGACAGGACTTTCTGTGTGTACTTTGAAACAGGCCTTTGGGCCTACGGTTTTTAGTAACTTTCGAGGCAGTATTGTGGAATTGACACTTAAAAAATGTTTTAAAAATTTAATTACGTTCACTGAGATCAAACATAGTAAACAAACAAAGATGACAAGGCACAGTTCAGCAGGTGGTTGATCAATTCAGTATGGGGTAGGCTTCGGTGGGGAGAAAAAGGAGAAAAAATGTGGGTTTTTTTGGGGGAGAATTTTTTTTTCCAAAAATAAAAAAATTTTTTTTTTAAAAAACAGTATATTTCTTTTTTTTTCGTGAGGGCGCGCTTTTTTTTTGGTTTTTTTTTTATTTTTTTTTTTTTTTTTTTTTTTTTTTTTAATTTTTTTGTGGGGGGAAAAATAAAATAAGAAAAGAGAGACACATTTTTTTTTTTTTTTTTTATTTTTTTTATTTTTTTTTTTTTTTTTTATTTTATAAGGGTAAAAAAAAAAAATTTTTTTTTGAAAAAATTATTTTTTATATAAAAATTTATTATAGACTGTTCCAGAAAGTATAAGCACAATTTCAAAATAACAAAAAAGTCATGTTTTTTTTAGTTTTAATAATTTTATATGATATTTTACTCTCGTTTAATCAACATATTTAATTATAGCCAAGACTCCTACCTTTTCCTCGAACATGACCCATTAGCTTCTGCACAGTGGTACTTCCACCATTTTGACCACTATTGGCCAATCTTTTTTAAATTTTTGGATGTCGTCCGCTGGTTATATAAATTTTCGAAGCTTTGCTTGGTTAAAGCCCACGAAGTATCGATTGGCCGTGCCTCCAGGCAGTTCGGCGGATTCGTGTCCTTCGGCACGAAACATACATTTTGACTTTTGTACCATTCTAAAGTGTCCTTTGCGTAATGACATGACGCCAAATCAGGCCATAACACTACTTTACCTTCGTGCTGCCTGATCATCGGCAATAATCGCTTCTGGAGACATTCCTTAACGTATTTCTGAGTGTTCATCGTCTCCGTTGTGATGTACGGACTAGATGTTTTACCACACTCGCATATTCCCTGCCAAACCATAACCTTCTTACCGAATTGTTCGGTAAAAATTACCTTCCCCGTTTCGCTTACAGTATAGAATTGTGATCCAGGAAGCGTTTTGTAATCTAGTTTCACATACGTTTCATCGTCCATTATTATACACCCAGAATTTCTACACGATAACGAATCGTAGAGTTTGCGGACCCGTGTTTTCTTTGCTTTCTTTGGCACGCATGACATTACTCGACGTGGTCCGTAGTTTTTTCGCAACATCCCGAACGGAAGTCGCTGGTTTTCGTTTTTAGGCATCCCTGATCTTTTTATCGATATCCGGACTAACAGGACCGGATTTCCGACCACTTTTCGGCGCATCTTCAAACGTACACTGTTCTCTATATTTTCGAATCGCAGATCGTACCGCTCCGATGCTTACACCCTCTTCCTTGGCTAATTTTCTCAAGGAGAGTCCGCTCACAGTGCACCATTTGTGCACGATACTTTATCGTTGTTCCGGAGTAAGACCGCGCATTTTGATAGGTAACACAAAACTGAGCACTTTCTTGATGCTATGTCATTCATAAATGTGCAAACAAAATGACGCCGCCATATTTCATTATATTTAAAGTGACCGTTAAAATAAGGTGTGCTTATACTTTCTGGAACATTCGTTAAATTGAGGTACTTTGAAAAAAGTCGGGGAACGTATCGAAAGATTTCGTGTAAAATTGTGTCTCCTGAAACTGACACATACGCAATTCGACGAAAGATGTGTTTGATTGAATTTGTTTTTCACATGCAAGCGTCCTTTAGTACATAAGAATGAGTTGAAAAGGATGCTTTTCAACTCATTCTTATGTGCTAAAGGACGCTTGCATGTTGCACGCTTGCAAATTTACATGCCATTTTAGTAGTGTGAACTTCATCCCAATGATCATCTTCCTCCCAGATGATGGTAGCTAGTTAAGTGCACTGTCAATTTTTAAAGCTACGAAATGCCACCGAAAAAACTATAAGGGACAGCCCAATGGGGTTGTACGCAAAGTTGACGTAGGACTACGCAGCAATCGAATTCCCATACATGTCAGGGCCACCCGCTAATTGATTTAAGTCAGTTCAGAAAAGGGCCAAGAAAATTCTATTGTACACTTTTTAGAAAGCATTTGGTGGCTCATAATTATGATACGGCCCCGGTTGTATTACTACTACTAAAATTGTTTTTATTTATCATTCTTTATCTTATATACTAACTTACAATTCCAAGTGTTTTAGCCCAATGGGCTCTTCAGCTTTGTTTGTGTGTTTTATATGTTTTATGTGTTTAGTGTGTTTTATGTTACAAATTAATTTTCAGATCAGCCCTTGGGGCATTGTTTGTTAAAATTTGATAACCTACTTAGTCTACAACTACAACTACAATTTGAAAATCCTAGGGGTGGGGAACCAGATTCCGAATGATCTGGTGATCCGATGTCAGGCAGCGTGCCCTGTACCGATTGATAGACTCACTAAAGCGATCATCGAGCATTTTTATCTCGGCCAGACGGTGGACCTCAGATGTTCTTGTCCTCGGAGGGGTGTTCAGGATCATCCTGAGGAACTTATTTTGCACACGCTGAAGCTTCAGGTGATGTGTTTTTGCGCAACTCTCCCAGATTGGCATGCCGTACTCGATGACTGGAAGTATGATTTGCTTGTAGACAGCAAGCTTGTTTTTCAGGGATAATGTAGACCTTCTGTTGATCAATGGGTACAGTAGCTTCAACAGAACGTTACACTTTGTGACAGTTTTGTCAACCTGCTCCCTGAAAATAAGCTTGCTGTCTATGGTGACGCCAAGATAGACAGCTGATTTGGCCCATTCCACCGTTGTGTTGTTTAGGCTAATTTTACAATCCTCAGGCGGAACAAGTTTGGGAGAATTGGAGTGTGGGAATAGGATGACCTGGGTCTTTGCTGCGTTAATACAGATCTTCCATTCGGTGAAGTATTCTGACAGAACATTCAGGCTTCGCTGCAGTTTCGCTGTAAGCGCTCTTGTTACCCTACCATTGTGGACGACTGCGGTATCATCGGCGAACAACGACAGAGATCCATTTTCAGGGAGCGGGGGTATGTCCGAGGTGAATAGGTTGAACAGAAGTGGACCTAGTATACTTCCCTGCGGAACACCGGCGGAAATCTCCTGTGCATCGGAAACTGCACCTTGCAGCGAAACACGGAATGTCCTGTCCGACAGGTAATTTTTAATTATCTTCACCAGGAAGATGGGAAGATTGTATTGTTTTAGCTTGTACACCAGGCCATCGTGCCACACATTATCGAAGGCCTTCTCGATATCGAGAAGTGCCATGGCAGATGATTTCGCCACAGACTTGTTCCGCCTGAGGATGTTGGTTACTCGGTTAAGTTGGTGCACTGTTGAGCGACCACGTCGGAAACCGAACTGCTCGTCGAGCAAGATGTTAAGCTCGTCGGCAGACGAGAGAAGCCGACGGTGGATCGCTTTCTCAAACAGTTTTGATACTCCTGAGAGAAGGCTGATGGGCCTATAGCTCTTGGAACATGAAGGATCTTTCCCAGGTTTCTGGATGGGGATGACTTTGGCTGACTTCCAACACGAGGGGAAGTAGCCAAGTCGGAGGCATTGGTTGAAAACCATCGCCAGATGGTTATAGAACTGGGGGCTCAATTGCTTGAGCTCCAAGTTCATAATATTATCGAAACCTGGGGCCTTCATGTTCTTTGAGCCTTTGATATAAGTCAACAATTCGTCAGCTGAGATCTCCAACTCCTCTGTGAAGTCGTTGGGACTTATATGGATGTTGTTTATAAGCGCGCTAACGGCAGCTTCGTGTGGACTGACGATGTTTTGTCCGAGGTTGTGGGAGCTGACGAAGTGTTGACTTATCTCAGCAGCCTTTTCTGCAGGAGTTATCAAGCGATCCCTAGAGCCATTGCTATCTAGTGGGATCAACGGTGGAATGGGCCTTGGCTTAGTTTTCAAAATTTTGGTCAACTTCCAGAACGGCTTTGCACAATCTGGGAGAGAGCGGATCTTGTCGGAAAAATTGTTATTTCTGAGGTCCACCATTCTGGCCTTGATAATTTTTGTTATCCGATTGCAATGAGTTTTTAAGGTAGGCAGACCAGTTCGCTGGTATTGCCTTCGGATGGCGTTGCGCAATTGTATTAATTCTTTAGTGGGTCTATCAATGGGTACAGAGTTGCTCACCTGATCAATCACCGGTACATGTTGCTCCCGGGCCTGGGAGATCGCTTGCTCGATGCTCTGCAGCTGCCGATCGATGTCATCAGTTGACTCGAGGTGCACGGTGAAATCGATGGTGTCGTCGACATGTTGTCGGAACCTCTCCCATCTGGCACGATGGTAGTTCCGTCTGGTGATCCGATGCCAGTTGACCGAGGACCCAACTTCGGCCACCACTGGATAGTGGTCCGAGCTGAGCTCCTGGTGTACTACCGGCTGGGCGATGTTGTTCCCCATGTTGGTGAGGAAGATGTCGATTGTCGAATGTACTCCGGATCTGCTCAACCGGGTGGGAGTATCCGGGCCCAGGACGGTGTAATGGCCCTCATCCAGGTCTTCCTGCAGAATTATTCCGTTCCGGTTGCGCTGGGTGTTCCCCCAGATTTCGTGTTTCGCATTTAGGTCGCCGGCGATGATAAACTGCCCCTGCCTCCGAGTTAGCTTACGGATGTCGTTTCGTAGGGCCGTTGTTGTTCCGTTGGTGGTACTGGCTTGCTTGGGACAGTAGGCCGCGATGATGGTGATAGGGCCGACGGTAGTTTCGACCTCGACTCCGATAGCTTCGATAGACTGCAGCTGGAAGCTCGGAAGCAGATGGCAGTTGATGTTGTAGCGCAGGGCGATCGCAACTCCTCCTCCACTAGAGCCGATACGATCAAGCCTCACAATCCGGTATCCGGGAATGAAAACGTTGTGTTCCGGCTTGAGATGTGTCTCGGTGACGATGGCGATGTCGATGACCTTCCTGTTAAGGAAGTCACCGAGCTCAATTGTTTTGTTCCGGATGGAACAAGCATTCCAATTGAGGATGCTGATGGTGCGATTACGGTCCATACTTGAAAATAAATTTCATCGTCACGGATGTGGGGGCGGTGAGGTGTTCCTCCGGGGAGGAGGAAGTGGGTGGAAGGTTGGGGACTTGTTGGGGGAGGCCGGGGGGGGTGGGGGAGGAAAGGTGCGCCGGGGGGGGGGGGGGGGGTGGGCGGGGGGGCCGCGAGGGGGCGGGACGGGCGGTTTGCATGGCGATAGTTTAATGGAACTGGCGGCAGGTTCGGCACTTGGTACCGGAGCGTCGGGAAATTTTCTTCGTCCATTCGAGGTGGCGGGCGGCGTTGTCCAGGCCGAGACTTGGTGGACGCCTTCTTGCGGATGGCCAAATACTCCGCTCGTTTGGGACAAGCACGGTTGCTGCCTTCGTGGTTAACGCCACAGTTGGCGCACTTTGATCCTTCATCCATCGGGGCGCAATCCATGGTTGTGTGTGGTCCGGCACACTTTCCACACCGGGGTTTCATGTGGCAGTTTCGGGTCCCATGACCGAACGCCAGACACTTGTCGCACTGTGTCACGTCGTGTTGTCTCGGGCGATACCGGTCCCACTCGATAATGACGTTGAAAAGGGCCCGTGTTTTCAACAGGTCCGCCATCGTGATGGAACCCTTCTCCAAGTGGACCAGATAGAGTTGGTCAAGATGATTTCCCTGTTCTTGACGTCTGATTGGGAACACCTTCACTGGTTTCAGAGCCGCCGCTTGCAGCTCAGCGACTATTTCCTCCGGAGTGAATTCTGGAAGGCCACGTAGAATCACCTTCATCGGCTTGTTTCCGGGTGCGTCGTGGGTGTAGAATTCGTGTTGCTTGGCGACTAGGTGAGCGCCAACAGCACGGTAGTCAGCCTCCGTCGAGCACATTATCTTTATGCCCGTACTGCACAGCTTGTACAGCGGATTTACTTTAATCGCTGCAAGCTCCGCCCTAAGGGCAGCGATGTTTCTTGACGTGGTGAAAAGCGGCGGAATCTTCGCCTTTTTCGGTATCTCCTGTACCGTGAGCGTAGCAAACCGATTGCTCGCTAGTAGCCGGGCGTTGGGGTCCAATGGTCCGGTGTCGTCATGACGCTTGCTGCTGCTTGGTTCTGGTATGGCTTCAGGAGCTGATGTCGCTGGCGTGGATGTCACCACGTGTTGATTTTTTCGACCCATTGCCACGGCAACAGGTCGAGTGTAAAAAATTTCACAACCTTGCAACACTTTCTTCTGGCTTGCTACCGCTAATAAATTAGCAAGCGCTGGCGATAGATCACGAACCGGACGCGCAATCGCGAGAAATCGGACGAGGGGGGGAAAAAACGGGAAAAAACTTTTTTACGAGAGAGCGAAAAACACGACCGTATGTGTCGCTTGTTCGAACTGGAACGAATAAGAAACTTTTGAAGGTGTACCCCTTTTATATCGTTCACTGCTGCATATGAGACTTCCCTTGCTCACATTTGAAATCTGTGATAGGAAAGTGCTGTGCATTTATTAAATTTAGCTTGCAAAACACAATTATTAGATATCACCTTTTATTTCCGTTATTTTCAATAGTTTACAACTGTTAACGGATAATGTAAATTGAGTTGGTACGCGGGAAAATTTCCAACCGATTGATTTAAACATCTTGAAAATCTATCGAGGATTTATTAAGTTATAAGCGTTTAATTTGTAATGATATTTCGTGACAGTCGCTTATTTTTAGATTTTCAATTGACTCTTTGACGTAGACTACGTCTTACGGCAAGGGTAGGGTACCCTTGCCGTAAGACGTAGTCTACATCAAAAAGGATAAGGTCCATGACTTTATCTTTTCGGACGAGAAACTGTTTGTGCTGGACCAGCCTCACAATGCGTAAAATTATCGATTGTTGGCGACAACGAGGGCAAGTATTCCAATATCTCAAATCAACATTCCTTGGTTCCAAAATGCAGCATCAGTGACGGTTTGAGAGGCAGTTTGTAAACGAGCCCCAAGTCTACGACAACTCTACGGAGATGACCACTATGTGTTCCAGCAGGACGGTGCGTCAGTTCACAGAGCGAATGTGGTTCAAGCCAGGTGTTGGGACAATTCTGACGGTTATGCTGGACACAAATATGTGGGCTTCTAGCTCCCTTGATTGAAATTCATTGAGCTTTTTTGTTTCCTTCTACAGTACTGGAGTACAACAAATCATACACTTGGTCTGAACACGCATTATATAGTGACGGACAATACAATAAAACCAAAGCCCGATTTTCATACAAAATGGTCATGTTTGGAGGCTTGTCTTTCACTTTCCCGTGAAGTAATTGAACTGAAATTTTTGCAATAGCCTAGAAATAACCTGAATTTTCCTGAAATTTCCTTAACCTGAATTTGTGAGGAGGTACAGTCATGAAGATTTATTCAATTTTGATCATATTTTGGTGTACTTAGTGCCGTTTTGTACTACAACATTATAAGTTATGCTGTTTTATGTAAAAATTTATAAAGTATCATTCCATTAAAGCTATGGTTTTGAAGATTTGAGCACATTTATTGAGTGGGTCATTCTACCCCACCAGTGCATTTTGTACTTTTGTCCCCTATGGTGGAAATACAGCTCCATTGGCAGCACCCGCAAACATTACCGACAGCGAAATGGTCTAGAACGTTTTCGACATGTCTCTGTCTCTTTCTCACAACCATTGTCTTTGACTCCGGATCATCGGTAAAGGTGGTTTCGTCGAAATTCACAGTGTTTTCTGGAGGAACACTTTAAAGGGTTAAGGCTAGTTTATCAAAATATTTGTTGAATATTCCTGGATTTACTTTTGCACGACTTCTTTTAATGTTCTGAAACGTGGAAAGAACGAACAAATCCAGTCATATCCTGGCAGATTTTTCTTGAATGTTGTCACACGTTTGTTTGTGTCCAAATAACTTTGTACGAGAAATTGTATATCCGACTTGGTAAGAGGAAATTCCCACTCTCCTGTTATCTGTATTTCCTCGCATAATTCACGTTCCTCGTAGTTATTGAGAACGGTCTGTCCGCCGTGTTTTCCGGTGCCCAATCCATGAATTCGGTTATAAACAGTGCCACACAGAACACTGAATTGACGCGCAGCATGCCAGATAGAAATTTCACCACTTTCGGTGGGTGCCACCGTGGCCAACAGGACTTCCTGTGTGTACTTGAAACAGGTCATTGAGCCTACGATTTTTTGATACTTTTGAGTCATTATTGTGTTATTGACACTTGAAAATTGCTTTGAAAATATAATTACGCACACTGAGATCAAACGTAGTAAACAAACAAAGATGACAAAGCACAGTTCAGCAGGTGGTTTATCAGTTCAGTATGAGGTAGGCTTGGCTGAACGGAAAACGGAAAAAATAATTGGAGTCATTGTCGGAAAACTAGTTTTTCCAGCAATATCAATGTAAAGTTTATAATAATCAGAGCACATCCCGATATTTGGATAGTATTTGCATGCTTTGTTCATGGGTTTTACTATATTTTCGAGGATCTGATTAGAAAACGATTGAGTGGGGTGGAGCTGCATAGATCTATCGAACCGATTTGCTGTGTTGGCTATCTTAACGACCTTAACTTCTCCTTTGAAAATGACATCAACCCTGAACTCCATTTCAGAACATGCAGCTGAAACCGGGTGGTGCTGTGCGGGCAATGTTCGAGAAGGTTCCTTTTCCACTGGACTTCAGAATGTACCTGTTTCATGTTGTCAACCCGGATGATGTCATGAAGGGTGGTAAACCTAGGGTCAGGGAAATTGGACCGTACTTTTTCGAGTGAGTAATCGTCTAGATAGTTGATTTGATTTTTATCAATCCAAAAACAAACGAAAAACATCTTCCTTAGGGAGTGGAAGGAGAAATACGACACCGAAGACAACGATGCGGATGATACTATGACTTTCAACTTGCGGAATAGCTGGATCTTTCGTCCGGACCTGTCGGTCCCGCTAACGGGAAACGAAATCATCACCATGCCGCATCCGCTTATACTGGGTGCATTGTTGATGATACAGCGCGATCAAGCGGCCATGCTGCCGATGATTTCCAAGGCCCTGGACATCATTATGCACCCGCTGACTACGGGATTTTTAACGGCCCGGGTAATGGACTTGCTTTTCGATGGAATACTGATCGACTGTAGCAGCGATGAATTCGAGGCCGTTGCACTCTGTGCCGGATTGGAGTCGGAGGGAGCCGTGTTACGGTACAATGAGACTCATTTCAAATTTTCGATGTTTGGATTGGTAAGTGAGGAATTTATTGACGTGTGCGTTACTATTAACTTGATGATGTTTTTCAGAAAAACGGAACGGATGCTGGTCGATTTAAGGTCTATCGTGGAATTAAGAACGTTATGGACATTGGACGCGTTGTGAGTTATAATGATGAAACCGAAATGGATATCTACGAGGGAGATGAGTGTAACAAGTACATCGGGACGGATTCAACCATCTTTCCACCGTTACTGACGAAGAAGGACAAGTTGTGGGCTTGGTCACCCGACATCTGCCAGTCAATTGGGGCTTACTACGCGGGTAAGTCCAGCTACGCAGGGTTACCGATGAGTTTGTACAAGCTGGATTTTGGTGATTTGAGGGTAAGTTTGGAGATAAACATTGATACAGCTATTTCCGCGAAAATTTTCTAATTTCAGAAAGACCCGAAACATCAATGCTTCTGCCGTAATCCACCGGACGGTTGCCCACCGAAAGGAACAATTGACTTGGCTCCCTGCTTGAAGGCACCTATCATCGCTTCGAAGCCCCACTTTTTCGATGCTGATCCTAAACTGCTGGCCGCTATCGACGGATTGACCCCCAACGAAAATGACCACGATGTGTACATTCATTTTCACCTGGTAATGTGGTATTATCTGATATGAACATAATCTGATCATGGTTTTGTTCTAGCTGTCCGGAACTCCGGTTTCAGCCGCCAAGCGATTGATGTTCAGCATGGAAATGGAACCGATTCGTGACCATGAACTGCTGGGAAAGTTGCCGAAAGTGATTTTTCCCATGTTTTGGGTGGAAGAAGGCGCCTCGCTCAACAAGACCTGGACCAATCAGTTGAAGTACACGTTGTTTCTGTAAGTGGAAAGCTAAGTAGAGTTGTGAATCAATAGGACCTTACTTTGATGTATGATTTTCCAGCGGTCTCAGGATCAACTCCACCATCAAATGGCTCTCCATAGTTTTCGGAACAATTGGAGTTATAGGAGCCGGGTTCATGTATTATTTGACTTCGATCGGAGCAGGAAACGTCGTCGCGATAAAACCCGTTCGGGAAAAGAGCGGCAAGCCGAGAGGAAACGGCGTGGCCCCCGATCCGACTAGCAATAACGACAACAGCAATAGTAACAGCATTGATAAAAACAGCACCGCCGTTGGACTTGTTACGTCTAAAGTAATTCCTACCGGAAAGGATGTGGTGAGCGTTAACAATGTCAGAAATTTAACACCTGTTATTGAAAGTTTCGACAAATCATCGACGGTGATTGGCACCGAGCTCCAAAAGGAACGGTACTGAAGCGGAAGAATCAACCTTTACATTCACTAAATGTCATTCTGATGGGCACCAATTGATGTATGATGGGTAACATTTCGTTGGATTGTAGTTAAGCAGACTTTAAATTAGTAGTTCAAGAATAATAAGCAGCAAGTAGGGAGCATCCTTTCAGGGGGGATTTCCGTTGTGGAATCACATGGTTTGTTGTCTGAACAATATAAATAATCATGAAAAAAAGAAAAGTACACCGGATTTTCACCCTGCCGGATGGTGGTGGTAGCTTTGTAAAATTTTAAATGCTTGTTGTTGTTAGCATTAAGGATTACCTTTGGTGTTTTTGTTGAATAAAATTTGATGGCAGTCGGCTGTGCATTTTTGTGGCTTATTTTTCTGTGAATGGATACATTGTCTTGGGAATTTATTAACCTCATTTTTTGTTAGTATGGCAACCGCTCAAACGAAATTTTTCTTGTTTTTCGTTTCTGTTGATGATTCAGGAATGATGTAACAATCAGTCTGGTGAGCCGGAAGGAATAAATGGGAAAATGGCAAACCGCTACGAAAAAGGCCCAAAACCGAGAAACTTGATGACGCCTCGTGCAAGACAGAGGGGAGAAGACCGAGTCGAGTCCGACATAAATCTGTGCAACATTTCTATAGAATTTGATATTCCAAATCTGTGTTAAACACCTAATCCATGAACGATTTCATATCTAATTTGGTTAATTCTTCTGAGGATTGGAATGGAAAACGTCTTGACCTGTAAGGATATGTAAAACAACTTTCTTCGATTTTTACTGCGGGGATTCAATTGATTTATTGTTATTCTTTGGTGCTCGTCATGTTGTCATGAGTACATGGCCTTCTGCGAAAGATTTACTCAGTGCTTGAATGTTTCAACAGCAACAGCTGTCAGTAATTAATTCCTAACTACACGGTAAGAATCATAAACCCATTGATGGGTAAAATTTCACCCATTTTTCAAACCTTTATGCTGCTGTCACAAAATGGGAGAATAAAACAACACGAAAATGGGTAAAATATTACCCATTTGTATGGTTTGATATTGGAAAATATAATGCCCATATAAATACCCTTATACCCATAAATGGGTATAACAAATATTTCAACTTTTCTTTTGTTTGCCTACCATCCACCCCTCTCGCCATTTCGGATTTCGGTAAGTTTCTGTCGGAAATGTCTAGAGGGTTTTGGCTAACTATTTTCTATTTGCAGGATGATACAATCGACGATACAACATCATGGAGCCTCGCCTGATAATTGATGGTGATACATATTAGCTCTACTCAGGGTTAAACCGGCTTGTGTCAGAAAACAGCAATTCTGTAAGTGGCTAAGCATCAAGCTAAGGATGATATTTATTTACTATAATTCGACGAGAAATAAAGCTTGAGTTTGATAAAATTCTCGAGTACTTTTTCAAACAGACGTATCTGATTTTGTAAACAAAGAGCAAGTAACGGGAAGTAAGATTCAAACGTAAATTTCTCAGAACTCTCAGCACCCTCACAGAAAGTAGCATCACCATCATGTTAAGGAAATATTGTTCCTTGTGTTGGTGGACCTAGTTTGCATGAAAGTGCTAAGGATTTCAAGAATTAAACGTTTGAATCTTACTTCCCCTCTTTGTTTACAAAATCAGATACATCTGTTTGAAAAAGTTCTCGAGAATTGTTGTATGCGTTTTTTTCTTTTACGGTAGAAATAATGGGTATTGGACGAATCAATGGGTAAAATGTTACCCATTTAACAAAAAAGGAGGTCTACCCATAAAATGAGCAATCTCAATTTACCTATTGTCACTCTGAAAAAAATTGTATCGTTATACCGCCAATTAAATCATGGTTAGGATGACTATCGCATATAGTGGTTACAATAACTATGAAAATGGTCGAATTCACCACGTTCATGGCATTCTTGACTATGATCATGGTAACAAGGACTATTCCGACATTATGGCAAATGTTGGATCAACTATTTTTAATACTAGCAGAGTGACAACAAATGATTATAAAACTTTGATTACTCCCCTTGTTACGGGCAGCTTAAATCCTGATATCCCACGCTCCACTTCTTCGCACAGCATCAAACACGCCAAGTTTGCCGACTGAGGCAAATGACTGGAATAATAAAAGAACAACATCCGCGACGTAATTCATTCGAGCTCTATCTGCCAGCGTTGCCATAATTATTTTCAATTAACTTTAAATTGCGTCAAAAGAAATCAGATTTCATATGTACCTCTGCTCAAATATGAACGAGACTGATTAAATATCGATTTATTGGATGCTAAACAAGGGTAGACTGTCAAGTTTGGTATGGATAATCTTTTATATGGATATAACCTTGGCATTAAATTTATTTTCCTATGTCTTCGATTACTGCACAGAGTGTTGTACATTTTTTTTCAATTTATTCTATACTGAACAAAGGAACTTAAGAAGTTCATTCAAAAACCCTTTGCAAATTGAAGCACAAGGAACTGATTTGAATTTGCATTTTTTTACCTTATGAATGCGTGAAATGTGAGTTTTTTGTCTCTACTACTAATGTGTTTTATATATGATATCTGCAAGAGCTCTGCAATACAGTCTTATGAAACAGCATTTATTGTTGATTATGAGAATCTGAATGTGTCCTATATGCATCTTTTAGATTGATTTCTAAAAGCACTTCAGACTTTTTCATGTTTATTGTTTTTAGGAAGATGTAAGTTTATTTTGAATGTACAATGAAATTTAATTATGACATCTTCATTTGTAAATAAAAAGGTAAATTCTTATAACCCTTGATGTGTTGATCTAATTACAAAGTGCATAAAAGCTCTAAATCCTAAACGGTTCCAACAGATCCTTGGAGGGTAAACAGTGTTGCCTGGCTCCTCTTCTTTGCTCTCCTGCAATTGCATGTTACCTTGTACTTGGGGGCACTCTCACTGTCATGGGGGGGATGGTTACCTGTACTCACTCTCATCTGACAGCCTCAAATTCACCACTTGGATTGTGTGCAGTATGGGGGCACCACAGGTTATGCTCTAAAATCCATCAATGGCAAAAAGGGACTTGCCACAAAAGGCATGTTAAAGATGGAAAGAATGATGGTTCTTTTGATAAATCTGTTTGAAATCATGAGTTTGAAATTTTTTTTAATGTCTATATATATTTTACAGGAATACTTTTAACCAGATTACCTTAATGTTATAATCATGGTCTATAGGCAGTGCTTTAAATAGTCATTATGATCTACCTGGATGTCTTTACTGATAATTCTGTATCAAAAGCTAAATTTATCTGGGGGAAGCATGACTAAATTACAGATCTTGATACATTTTATAACATTATGTTAATACCTTACCGAGATAAAAAGCCATAGATTACGGGATATTGATTATCTCTTGAATTTAAATGTTGCTGTATATTATTTTCAAAAATAACTAGATGGCTGAATGTTGATATTGGGTATGCAGCTATACTTTGCTAATATAGTTGTATTGTTGATGGAATAGCACAGTGTAATGCCCTAATTGGCAGATAGAAAAGTGGGTATTCACTGCCAATTCTAAATACTCCTGCAGAGTCTTATGTCTTAGATTTTGAAGTTAGAGCAATTAATGGTCAGACTAATCAAGAGATCAATCCCCATCTGTTTATAATGCCTTGATGACAGTAAAACTCAACACAACACTGTAATGCAGTGATTTTGATCTTAACACCTGAAAATTTATTCTCGAAATCCTAAGTTTGGCTGGATAACTGATATTTTTTTTTTTTTTTTTTTTTTTTTTTTTTTTTTTTTTTTTTTTTTTTTTTTTTTTTTTTTTTTTTTTTTTTTTTTTTTTTTTTTTTTTTTTTTTTTTTTTTTTTTTTTTAACTTGAAAAAAAAATCTTTTAACTAAACTTTACTCTATAAAATACGTTTTTGAGAAAAATGAAGGAATTTTTATAAGTTTAATTCTACATCATGCAAAAAATAAGTTGAGCCTAAAATTTTGATCTGATATAAAATAACTATATATGGCGTACTTTCTTTTCTGATGCGAGACAGGCCAGGGTAAAACGCATCACTCCATTGAGGCGAAAGTTATGTTAATTCCAGTTGGGTCATGTTCTGCCTTAATTTTTTTCTATCTGTGGTAATGGGATCAGCCTTGTATTTTCCTCCAGCCTAGCAAATCCATCTGACTCTCTGGATCTACTAACATGCGGCCTATTGGCGTTCCTAATTCATAATGTGGCATTTGGTTTCAATGACTTGCACTACCAAACTAACTGCAAAAGAGATTGAAAACTAACTCAGCTATTGTATCAATAGAAATCCATCAAAAAAATCTATCTTTTTGAGCCACCATCCTTTCTAAGACCTTGTCTTGTACTGCATGCACTCCACTGACCAGCAAAATCAATTTGAATTATCGGTCGAGTTCACAGTTCTGTGTACGCTCTGGGAAGTTCCAAAAACGAAGAGTCGACCAGTAAACAGAAACACTTACACGAAACCCGCGAAAACATAAGAGTCTCCTTCCAACAAAACGATCCAACAAGTCGAATAACCCAATTCGCAATACTGAAAAAGGTTTGCATTAGGCCAAATGTCATCAATGGTCAAATTTCAACTTATTGCTTGCTCTCAACTTAGTGTTACAAATGCACTTCCAAAGTTATTAATCGAGACCTTTCGATGCCAGGTACCATTTACGCATTAGTATGGTTGTGTGGCAAGTATAATCATACCCTATGCCCAGGGAGTAAAGAAATTTTCCTTGACGAAAAATTCCTAGAGTAGAACGGGAATGGAACCCAGCCACCTCCAGCATGGTGTTTCTTTGTAGCGGCCGGTGAAACCGTAACAACTAAATCCAACAACAAGATTATACAATTGGTCAAAAATACGAGCTAACCAACAAGAGGATGCCCAAATCAAGCGAGAAACCCGCTTTATTTACAAATTATTAATGACGGAAAGCGGGCATTCCAACTCATTTATACCGTTTTAGTTAAATTTCATGGATGGCAATTTGAGTTATCGAAGACCCTGGTCAGATGATTTTGGAAAAAAATGGAAGAGTTAATCAGAATATAATCAAATGCTGCTTATAAGCACACGCCAGGAAATAGTTGAGGTTCAGAAGTAAATACAAATGTTATGCTGAAATTCTGAAAAAAAAAACGAATTGACCCTTTCATGCTTGTCATGCTTCTCTATGCCCCCAAGATAAATGGTTTTGGAATGTAAAAATGACCCCAAAGTGTGCTGCAACTATAAATTAAAGAAAATGGAAAATATACAATGTGATTTAGTGGTACACCATTTTCAGCCACAACAACCCCCTCCCTTCACTATAGCCAAATTGACAACATTGTCCAGGCTACGTCAACCAGCGTCACCAGCAGACTGGTCAGCTGATCATATGACTCGTAGATAGGAACTTGTGTTGACAGGAGGTCGGTCGCACCCTCCCTCCGGTTGTCTACTCACCATTTGAAATTCATTTAAATTTACAGTCATTCGTATACGTTAAAATATTCAACTACACAGAGTTCAAGATCTGCTCTAGAAAGTGTGTTAGAAATTCAAGCTCTTGAAAGCGATAAGAATGAATAATCAATCAAATTTATCAGGAATGCTGTATATAAGGCAAAAATATGTGTAGATCATTAAGGTTTGGTGCGTAAATGTTCAGATATATTGTAATTGCTCAGTAATTTTGTCAAAGGGATTTTCAAAACATTACCACAGGATTTGCGTCTCAAGCTATTAAGTAGCTTTGTGGAAATTCAGATTTTTTTGTAGAAAAATAAAAGGATTCATAGATTGATAATTTTCACTGGAAATATCGCCCTGTGTAAGTTTCTTTGAAAGTAACCTGTATATCATTCTTTATAATTCAGGGACAATTAATCAATTCAAGCAAATGACTATTCATAGAGCATATCTTAAAACATGTGTCTTGGAGAATGTGTCTATAAAAATCTAGTTCTGAAAGTATTTAATACCGGAGCAACCGAATGTATCAGACCTGAAAGCTTTAAAACATGCCTTAGGATTGTTATTATGACAAAATTAGTATTATTACTACCGTAAATCAATTACTTTTGTAATTCAATGAAATAAAACATAAACAGATGCTCTGGCAACGCTGATATCCACCTAGTCAGATCATGAAGCTTTAGGCCGGGCGCCCACTGAAGTAACATCTGTATGTACTCCAAAACATCTTGTCGGCATATTCCTCACGCCGTAAGACTTTGACTCGATGTTTTAAAATGATATGTGATGTCAAACTTCCGTCTCATCGGTGTGCATCTCGACTTATGTTGGTAAAGCACGCTGAAAAGAGAATCACAGCAAAGCGTAACAAATTCCTCCTAAAAGCATGCAACTGTTAGTTAAAGCTTTATGTTGGTAACGTCGAACAAATGTCTAACCACGTCTAACTCTAACATTTTTCTTGCTGGGGGCACAACTCGGCCTCCCCGATTAGACCGATTCTACTGTGACAAAGAGTTGATTCATCGGGCCAAAAAATACGAAACACTTCCAGTCCCCTTCTCTGACCATCATGCCGTTGTCCTTACGATCGAGATAAACATTCAGAATGCCGTTCCCATCATTGGTAGAGGTCATTGGAAAATAAATGACTTCTTGCTGAAGGATGAAGCTACCTCCGAGGGATTCATTCAAGTCATGTCCAAGTTAAAACAACGTCGTAAGCATGAGCTGAACTTTTCAGAGTGGTGGTCGTACGATTTCAAAAGCAAGGCGAAGCAGTACTACAAGAATAAGGCCTTTGACTTCAATCAGGCTAATGCGAGGAAGAAGGCGAAACACTACAGTGAGCTGAACAAATTGATCGAACAGCAAGCAGAAGGATTGAACGTGCAACCCAGGATGAACATGGTCAAATCTGCAATCGTCGAGGTCGAAGAGCAGCGTTTATCCAGTTTCCGTAGCAAGGTGCAACCATCCACAATGCTTGAAAACGAAAAATTGAGAATATACCAGGTTTCAAAGTTGGTGAAGCGTGGTTTCAACACACCCGTAATGAAATTGCATTCACCAGATGGCCTGAGTACGAAACAGTTAGTACAGGATCATTTTGAAAAGCAGTTTCGGAAACCTTCAATCCAGCAAGCTGAGTACGCAGCGCTTCGACATATCGGTAAAGTGTTACCCCGAGATCTTGGGAACAACCTTGTGGAACCAATTAGTGAGGAAGAGTTGCGAGTCGAAAGTGCAACGAAAAAGAAAACGCCAGGGCCTGATGGCCTCACCTATGAATTTTATGAGAAGCAATTTTCAATGGATTTTTAGTTGGTTCTATTCCCCCACAAGAAAACTTTGCAAAGGGAATAATCATTTTGATTCCGAAGTCTGGGGACCAAAATGACTTGCAGAACTACAGGCCAATCAGTCTGCTGAATACAGATTATAAGATTCTCGTTAAAATTTGTGCAACCCGACTCAAGGTTTGCATGGAGTCGCTAGTAGGTGATGGTTAAACTGCAGGGCTGGAGGGGAAGTCTTGTGTGCAAAACCTGGATAAAATAAGAACGGTCGTAGCAAGGACACAGCAGGGCAAACGAGTGAAGATAGCGCTGGTTAGTGTGGATCTTCAAAAAGCTTTCGATTCAGTGGACCACGATCGACTATGGGAGACGTTGGCGAAGTTTGAGAATTCCTACGCAGTTCATCACCCTCATCCGGAGACTGTATGACGATGCGTCATCACAGGTCATGGTAAATGGCTTTCTCACTTCTTCTATGAAAATACAACGTTCCGCTCGTCAAGGTTGTCCATTGTTGATGCTGCTGTTCTCGCTCTACGTGGAACCTCTCATCCGGCAACTACACGATAGTACGTTAGGTTTAATGATTGAAGGTAATTGGATCAAGATAATGGCATACGCAGATGACTTAACGTTGATCGTCAGGAATGATTACGAATTTGATCTTGTAATGTCAATTTTGAAAGATTTCGCACTACAAGCTGCAATTAGTATTAACTTTGAGAAATCAGGCTACATAAGGTTTAACAACTGTAAGTTAGGCCCACAAATGATTCAAGAAAAACAACAGATAAAGATTTTGGGGGGAGTAATATTCAAAGATAAATGGAAAGATATGATAAAAGGCAATTTTGACAAACTATTGAACTCATTTGCCGCTAGTGCGAGGAAGATAAATTTGCTAGAAAGGAACACAATCTTAAACTCGTTTCTTTTATCAAAGCTCTGGTACGTTTCTCACATCTTGCCACCAGATAATGCTCATTTGGCTGCAATTAAGAAAAAGTCAGGCTATTTTCTCTGGAACTCACATTTCTTTAGAGTTAATAGAAATCAGTTGTATCTCGAATATAGCAAAGGAGGTCTAAAATTAATTGACCCTGAAAATCAATGCAAAGCACTATTTATAAGGAGTTTGTTGTTTGAATCAGGCAAAAAAAATTAAACACTTTCTGTTAAATCAAGGCAATCAAAACATGTTATCGTTAAATGGTAAAAAATGGATCCAAGAAGCGAAAAAAACACGCAAATCACGATTGTATAGAAAGCAATAAATGTTTGTACGTTTTTTTCATTAACGAGATCATAGGCGTAGCCAGGGGGGGGGGAGGGGGGGGAGTTGCCCCTCCTTAAGTTTTGATTTTATTTTTAGAATTTTATTATTTGTTTCAATATATTATTATTTATTTTTTATCTCTAGAAGGTTGCAAGGTACCTTGTTGCAATACAGTTGATGTTACTACAATACTACTCAATTAAGTCACAATCAAGTCACTGTAACCAAATATGACGATTTTGTGTTGCTTGGGATGTTTGTCAGATTGCTCCTTTGCCTAAATGAAAAAGCCAAACTACGCGAAGTTGCCTCGATTTTGTAACAAGTTGTAGCAAAAAAGCGTAAAAAATTGACATCCATGAGAAAATAGTTATAATTATATAATAGTTTTTAAATAGTAACGAGTAACAATTTTATTACAATATTTTTCGTTTAACCAAGAACCCAACCTATGTAGCCTAAAGTATCTAAAAACTCCAAGCAGCACACAACAGTCAAAACTGGTTTCAGCAGCTCTATTGTGACTTAATTGAGTCACAGAGCAGTCACCTTTACTGGTTTGAAACAAATATGCTACTAGGGAAATATCTCTTAATCTGTAATGTTAGCTATTAGATAAGCAATGATTGATTTTTTTCCCCGCTAGCTGAAAGTTGAAGAAGCTATGCTCAATAAAATGTTCAGTTCTTGGTTAATCAAAAAACTGAATATTCAAACCTATGCTATAGCTTTCAGAAGCCAAATAATACTAGATTAAGAAACACAGTTGATAGTTAGAAAGAGTATCAACGAAAAATATTTATTTGAACTATTCATGGCATGGGTCAAACCCCCCTGTTACCCCGCTTTCCCCGTTTTAGGGTACTGTAGTTTTGTATTATTGAGAATATATGTTGATCATATCTTACAGTTTGATTCAGCGTGTGAGAAGCAGAACAGCAAGCTAGTCAGAGCGAGAAGTTGCAGTTGTCTTATCCTATTCAAAGAATTTATCCGTTTTTATGAGCATGAGCAGGATAATGAGCATGATTAACCGCCCGAAGTTGTTATTCCGTTACTGTCAGTTCAGCTGTTATTACTCAGAAGATCAACAGATGATGCAAACATGGTCAATGTGTAAAACTGGTGATCCCAAACTAAGGCAATACCGGCGCTGGCCTCGCCCGAATGCAGGTCAAATAAGGAAAGGGTAGGAATGCGTTAACGTTTATTTGGACGTTTTATTGGAAGCCGAGACCACCGCCGCACTTCCACGAGAAATCACTGGGATTTTGGATAACAAGATTGGGTGGCAGCAGGGTTCGTTTTGGTAAACAATAAGCTGAATTCACGCTTCGTTTAGTAAAATATTTAAATACTAGTACCGATTTCTGATTTGAACCGATTTAAACCAACAGTAAGGATGCTATTGGGGCCACACACAAAGTGTAATGGTGGTTTTTCATTGAAAAAACAAGGTGATTTTTTATAATGTTGGAAATCCGATTTGATCTGAGTTAAACCAATAATAAGGATGCTATTGGAGCCACTCACAAAGTGTAATGGTGGTTTTCCGTTAGGAAAACAAGGATAATTTTATGAACGCTTGAGAGACGCTTTGTTGTTCTCTTACTGTGCTCACTCGATCACTCGTTACACCGAATTATAGATAACCGAAACAACACGAAACGCGCCATGCTCGATAGGAAAATAGTGCGTAATAAAGCACCGACACAACCTTTCACAGCCGATGCTCGAACCAAACTCTTTTTTCGTAACTTACAATTTTTACTACTGTATTCTACAATCTATTGCACTACTGTAACTAATAACTGTATCAATCAAGTTGAAGTGTCTAATGAACAATCTATGCTAATCCATTAAAAATTGCAATTGAGGGATTTCGTAAAAATAAGAGTCCGTAGATGCATTTTGTGCCCTCTGGTAACTTTATGTTTCTATTGATATCCATGCTCATCGGTTTAATACCAACCGGGAGAGACTTGGCCTTATACAAAAGGATTTCATTATCTCCAGTCCGCTCAACCAATCGCAACGTTTTGTGATAGATTGGACGGATTATTATAATTTGAGATAACTCCATGCAGATGTCTTCCAAGTTTGGCAGATCGACAAGCAATCGGTGGAGAGTTTAGAGGAAGACCGGAAGAATAAGCGATGGTTCTGCGCGTGTTTATAAACAGAAGAACCTTCATAACAAAACGAATCATCAGGTAAAATACATTCATAAGCACTCGGTTACTATTTTGCACGACAAAGGCATAAAACAAGAATAATGGAAATTCTTCAATCAAATTCATACCACTACAAGTCGAGAACACTCGTATGAACTAAGAGGAAAGCTACTATCAATGTCGATGTTCATTACTTCTCATTCCTAACTTGATTTCGAAAAAGTTGCTCTGCTGGCGAATTTAGTGCACAATGTGGAAATTGCGCAACGGTTTTTTTTTTAAATTATAAGCAGTCTAAAGCAGTTATTTGATTCATTTTATCCAGAAGTACCATAAATGGGCATTCGAAAGTTTTTCAAAAGTAAGTATAATATTTTCCAGCATGTAATTAAAAAAAAACAAGCAAACAAAACAAAACGAATGTTTTTTCATGCAGCTGAAATAACCACGAATAGAAAAATATGCAAAATGGTGGTATTTCTCGAATTTGAACAACAATTTTAATGTAATTCAATGATACACCGTTTTGGTTTCATACTACTCAGATACACATGATTGCTACATATACCATGTTTCGACAGAACGTGTTTCAGTTGGATCATATGAATTTCTTTTCGTCATTGATGAATAAAATTTCTTAAATTATTTACTAACTACTCGTGTGTTAAGAATGCAAGTAGCAACAATTCAGCACAAAAAACACAGCTTGCTTACATTTGTGACTTACGTCGTTTTAAAAGGTTATGTTTGATGTTCCTTTTTAGAAAATATCAGATAAAATAATTATACTAAAGGTGAGCAAAGGGGACACAAACCATGAGCTATAAACCACCAAAACTCAAAATGTATGTTTGTTAAAAGCTAATCACTTATTATTTGAACAACCATTAAAAAAATATAATCTATTGAAACGGTGTGAGCATGGTGAGTAAAAAACGGTGTTTCTTCTGTGTTGCTTTGGGTGAGAGGGTCGCGGATGAAAAGTACATTTTCAGTACAAACTGCAAACAAATTCGGTGGTTATTCTATACAATAATCCAACATGACCCGTTAAATGTTTGGCATTCAATGTGGTTTGATTTAAAAACATGGGAAAAATCTAAAGTTTTTAAAATCGTTTTTTTATTTTTATTCTAGGCTTGTATTGTTTAATCTTGTTGCAAGAAACGGACGGGTATTGTCAAATACTTTGGGTGAGAGTAGAGAAGATAATCCACCCGTCATTCAGGCGTATTGTCACATAAATGGGGCTCCATTCCCGCTCCATCTGTCGGAACAGAAAATGACCCTACTCTACTGGTCCACCGGGCGTTGTATTGTCCGTTAAGTGTCCGTTAATGTTAATTGTTCAGTATGTGCAACCACTGGTTGGAGACGATGTAATTCTCTCTCTCTCTCTCTCTCTCTCTCTCTCTCTCTCTCTCTCTTTCTCTAAAAAAAAACTCGCCCCCCCCCCCCCATTGAAATCCTGGCTACGCCACGAACGAGATGCAAATGTACCATTCAGGAGAAAACCCACTTTTGGGGGACGCATAGGGAAAACTTAATCAAACTTCTAAGTCCAGCTAGACAGTCTAATTTAATTTCAAGGATCCCGTTAGTACACTAACGGACGTAGATAACATTGGAAATTGTAATAAGCCGATACAACTTCACGATAAAACGTGTACGACCGGTAGCGGGGAAGGATATAAGGAAAAAATTTGAAAACTAGCCGCCGGTTGTATTAGGATAGGTAAAAAAGCTAAGGAAAAAAGCAGCATTATATATAGTAGCTGAAGCAATGGCATACAATGTTGTACATTATAAGAACCCAAGCTTATATTCGTTTCAAAAAATCATTAGAGATTATAGATGGAACAACAGGGAAGCATTCAGGAGCAACTTTAAAACATTTTTTAAACATATGTTAAGTAGATTTCTTAAGTTGAGACTCTTTCATAATTATTACTTTTATGTATATGAATGATGCATGAAAAGTTGTAATTCTCATTTTTTTTTACAAAACGCAGATAATAAAAATGTTTTAAGAAAAAAAACAACCATTGTGGATTTATTGTTAAAGTGATTGATTTACATGATAAAGTCGTAGTGCGTTTTAACGAATTCCCCACCATCAAACATTATTTTTGTTCTCAATCCAGAAAAGAAAGAACCAAACTCTAAAATTGGTATTGGCAAGAATTGTTATTCCAAGAATGTATAGTATGAAATTTATTTGAACAATTTGTGCATGATTCTATAAAGTATATTTTACGATATTGTACGTTCTGCAGGCTCTCACTCAGAAGCAGAATAACATCAAAAGCACGCCAAAGTCCTTCAAGCTATTTTTCACATTCTCAATATCCCCTTGTAGCACGTTATTAGGAAAACGATCGTTTATCGGACTCAACTATGAAACACGGCATCCAATCAAATCAAATCGAATCGAGTTTTCGCCACTATTCCGACTTCTGACTTGTGATATCTACCAATGATAGCACCTCTCCCTCATCTTTACTTTTATTATTCTATTATTTACAGTTCTCATCATTTTCCGACGATAACCTCGTCTATCAATCTATCTGTACACACTTAAAACGAAATGCAATAAAATCTAAATAAAACATCTTTCACTGTCCCAGACCCTCCCTGTTCCTTCCACAACCGCCGTTTTCCGGAGCTACGAAACTGTTTTACAGCTGTCCCATCCAGGGGGGGGGGGGGGCGGTCACTGCAAGGCTCAGGGGAGTCCTCGCACATTCATGATCATGGGATAAATAAATTAGGTCTCTAATCCTACCCTTTTTCACGTCCTAGACTAAAAGCGAACCCTCATTTCCTAACAGTAGAAAAGAAAACAAATCTAAAATCCTTTAATCACACCCCGAGGAAGTGTGACCGTGTCTATAAAATGTAAATGTAATTGAAACGGTTATCTACTTTTTTCATCTTTTTGTCACGCTGTCGAGCCAGTTATCACATTGTTTGCCGTTGGTCTACTGAAGATACTCCCTACTGGTGAAACTGTGTTGGTATTTTCTGACTGAAACACCTTCATTCTTGGAAGGACTTGAGAAAGCGTTTCTCTACCGTTAATAATATTCATTCGGTTAGGGTTCATTATCCTGGAACAAGTGCAAATGAAAAAAAAAATCTTTAAAGGAAGAACTCTTTGTTTGTAATTTTCACCTGTTTTTTTTTGCGATTCGTTCCTCAAAGAAATGATTTGCGATCTCCGAGTGTTTGATGAAATTTACAAATGGCCACCATTATGGTTGTTTTATTTTTTCACTTTCTAAGCATTGGTGACAGACATAATGGCGACCAGCTGTGGGTTCAAGCACCCTTCACCCCGATGGAAATAAGCCAAAAAAAAAAGTTCTATTTTTATAACAGTAGGCTAATGTTTGAGCAAAGTTTGTTGTTGCAGAAAGTTGATGTTTTGCGGTAAGCGTTTATTTGTTTGTTTTCCTTCGGTAGTCGGTTTGACTTGTTTTCTGCGCTGCTGCTGGTTTCGGCGGCGATTCTAATGAATTTTCTCCTTGGAAAGTTGAATAATCTGTGGTTTCAGCACTCGTCGAACGACCAACCGGAGGAGGTAGAGAGCGGCCAGGAAGAAACAAATCACATCCAAGCCGTAGTACGTAAAGAAGCTGAAAGGGGGAAAACAGATTGGTTACAACGGATAAAATTGGATAATGTCGGTAGAATCCCGTTAGGGCATGAATAGAGTTCGCTCTTTCGAGAAATTACATTCAAGCATACTTCGGTAGTTGTTGTTACTCGCAATCGGAACCGATGAGAGGAGCACAAAATTGAAACGAATTCAACTTAAAGTGCCAAGGATTTGACCGAAATGAATTTGTTAATTGATCCAAACATCGCTCTGACTTTAAACACAATTCTTTCAAGTTATACTCATCCACTGAGAACAATGAAATGTAATCACATGCTTTTTTTTTTAAATTGTGTGTCGAATTAATCATCTCAATTTTAAGGAATTCTCTTCTTTCCATTACGCTACTGTCAAAGCTGAGTGACAATTACCGACGGATATCGATTCCCACTCTTTCACGTCAATTGAGTGCACTGAATTCCGGGAAGGTCGGTTTCTCGCATCATTTCTATTTTTATCCCCACACAATAGGGCAACCAACCGTTTTCGAAACCCTCTAGAGGAAGTAAATTTCCGTTTACGTCGAAGAGTATCTGTTTATCTCTGTTGAGCAATCAGAGTACAGTACTGAAAATCATAACGATGAAATGGTAAGGCTCAATTCACTTTGATGTACTTTTGCAGGTTTGTTCAGTAAATAAATTCGACTGACTCTTTCCACAGATTCTCATTTGGCTTTTACCAACAAACAGTAAATGGCTTCTGGGTTTTTGGATATCAAGAAGGCTTTTGATTAAGTATTTGTTGAAGTTCTTTCAGATAAACTCCACGCGACATATCTCTATTAATGAATCGAAAAACTATTTAAGCTTCTTCAGCTGTGTTTATATCATTAAATGTAAGATTTCAGCTATTCGCAAATACTGTACTAGACTATTCATCACCATCTCGGAACTATAATGTTCATCGATAAAAAACTACTGGGGGATTTTCAAAAGCGCTTTTGAACTGCATTACTTTTGATCTGGCAACACTAGTGGGCATCTTTCCAAAATGGTAAAGAACCAGACCAGACACGGGACCGGTAGTTGAAGTTAAACTACCACGAGGTTTTGCCAGAGCCCAGGGCGATTACGCAACCAAAAGAGGTCAAAACCTTTTGGGCAAGACAGCTCCTTATCGCGAGCATTTTCAGAGTTGCTTTTGAGGTACCTCGAGTAACTCACGTTGCTCAGCAAGCGAGCACTGTCATTTGTTTTCTCTCTGTTTTTGCACAGCAGCTGTCAAACAAACCGCACGCTATTACATGAGCTCTCGTGTGTGAACAATTGGACACAAGCAATTTTCAATGTTTTTATTTTTCTCTATTTAACTCTGATTTTGAAAATAACCTATTTTCGCTCAAACTACATATCTGATATGCTCGTACAATTTGATATCGTATTTACTACTATTCGTGTGAGCTTTTTCGTTAAGAAGTTATTTCAATGTCTCCAATCAAGTCATGCGTTGAATAAACCCATCAGTTTCGGCTTGACCTGCTATTTTCTATTGCAGCATCATTCCGCCAGACGGTCAGACTATCAACTGGTGCTGTGGAACAAGGACAGGAGAAGAGACAAAGGAGCTCAGCCCGCTGCACTCCGACCCAAGCTTCAAGCTTCGCAGAATCGATGTTTAGCAAATTACCAGTCCATAAACATCGTTATGATACCTGATCATTGGACTTCCGTAAAGCCGTCCGTATCACGTATCACATATAAAATAATCCTAGAATCCTCATGGTCGTAGAATAGGGCTCGCCGTTGTTCCATCTTCTACTGCCATTAGCAGAATGTCCACAATTTTTCCAAACAAATTGGAAGTCAAACTTTTTGAAACCCTGGCAACCGATAAGAAGCGATGAAGATTGATTCAATTTAAGCTATATTGAGTTACTCGCGAGTTACTCGGTGCATCAATACAACTCAAAGTATAGCTGTCTCACCTTTGACCCGTATTCTGGCGATGCCAGCACCGGAATTGCCGAATTTTTGATCACCAATTTTTACACATTGCGGGTGTTTGCATCATCTGCTGGTTCTCTGTGTAACCACAGCTGATCTCGAAATAACAGAGCAGCAAATCCCCTGGCGGTTAATCATTGATCATTTTGTAATTTTTGATTAGATCACTTTTAAAAATATTTCAAATATAAAAATGTGTGTTATTTCAATTACTTAAGACACAACTGCTTCTAAATGTGAAGTTTGTTACCCATGTAGGGGCAAAAATATCAGAACTTTTCAAACAAGTAACTGTGCATAACATGAAGCGCAAATAAATGCCATTATTTAATTGCAATATTTATATATTTTTTAATTTGTAGGGAAGTGGAGCACAAAATTTCCATCATATATTTTACTAGAAACTGTTTATACTCGTTTTTAAAATATGTTTTGATAAGTAAAATAAAAGATGAATCAGATCATCCCAAGTAACAATTTTAGTTTTATTTCAGCCGTATAGCACTCCTCCCGGCTTTGTTGATAAAACTACATTCAAAACTGTTTTGTCTACCAGCACCTCCTCTATGCTTCTTTAAAGCCGAAATTTGTACAAAGTGGCCCACTCTATAGACGGTTGTGAAAACAAGTTAATAAAACCTTTATGAGAACATAAAGATTTTGAAAATGATGTACTTAAAGATGCTATGACCACTTGAGAACCATCATAAAACCTTATTGGCGCCATTCAAACCAGAATGTGGCCAGATGGCCACAGCTGTCAAACTTCACTGTGAAATCGAGGTTGTTTTTTGTTCGATTCTCTGTCTCTTCTGATTTATTTAGCAGTAAAAAAAAGGTCTAGTGTTGCGGGAAATTTTGTTTCATAGCAAAATATCCAAAACAAATTGTTTATTTCTACAGCGTATTATGCTCCAAATTATATGCGCAATTATTTTTATGGTGAACATTGGCACGATAAGAGCCGACAATTAATGCGCCTCGGAAATTATGCGAACTTACAACAACACAAATCAAATTAAAACAAATATATTCGATAAATTAATCATGAATTTCCTGGAAAGTGCTTGGAGTTGGGATAGATTATCTAAAAGAATGCCAAAAATAGTCTCCGATCTGCAGTTTATTTGCATGCCATTGAAAATTTTGAGGCATTTATTTTTTCCACATTTCAATTATTTCATATATTTCAATAAGGCGATTGGAAAAAAGCACAGTTTTGCCATAATCCCAATTTGTCTTCGCAATGACTATTATAAAACTATTTGGTCTCATGGTGACTTCCTGCAATGCCAATTTGCCGTTTAATGCATTTACTTTATAATGCTTTTTCAACTGACCATAATAAGATAATATCCATGAGTTCTAAAACGGCATTTCAAAACAGCATTTTACGAGTTCATAAAGTCAAAATAAAACCTTTGATAGGAGTAAAAGGAATTTGAAAAAAAACAAGGTTTTAAGATTGTTGTAAACAAGCTGTGTAGGTTCTCATAAACCTGACTAAAATATGGAGCCTATTGGCACCTCTTGGTGCTATAATAAAACCAAATTGATTTCAAGTGGCTTTCATAAATCTTTAATGAAACTTAATAAAGCAGGATGGTCTTAGCAATGTTACTTGGGCATGGCTTGTTTTGCAACAGAATAAATAATGGTTACATGTTCTACATAATAAATATATGCTACTACATTGAATGAGAATAACTGCGGATTTGAAAATACCGGAAATATAAAAAATCAGTTGAAAATTTCTAACGGTTTTTTAAACTAGACCAAACAAAACTTAAAAAAGGGGGGGTATTTTTTGTTTTTTTTGTGGGAGTATTATTTTTTTTTTAATTATAAATTCTTGTCTAAACAATGAATAAAAAAAACCAAGAAATTTCACACAATTTTTTTAAAAATTTCGCGATTTTCCCCGATTTCCCGGCTTTTTGCCTAATTTTCCCTTTTTAAAAAAAGTTTATAAAAAATATAAGATTATTTGAAGATTCTGAGGAAATTGTTCAATCCGAAATTCTATCTTGTTTCATTTAGGAAAAATGACGGATAGCAGCCGCAAATCAGGCTTCTTGAGTATTGTGTAACCTGCATGGTCTCTCATTTTACAAACGAGAACAAAGATCGCTGTATTTAAGTCACTGTTTTTCAAGTTTATAGAAGCATAAACATCGAAGAAAAATAGTAAAGCATTTGAGGTTTTCGAGTGCAAAATGATCAACGTGCCTTGCGTTTATCGTCATTGCATTGACAGTTCGTAAACAATTCTCTAAGCTACCAAACTCTTTCCAGTTTGGTTCGCCACCAGCCACTTTTCATTTATTGAAAATCCTCGCTCCATCGTCGCATTTCCGTTCGACTGCATCAGCACTTTTTTAATAAATGTTGTCAAATTTGGCAGCTCATTCTTGGAATGACCAATCAGTTCTAGCCAAAATTTGTCCAAACGCTGTTCTTTTCTCTGAATTCAGGCAAGCAACGTCTTTGAAGACGGCATTGAGCACAGCTGCCAGCTTTGAAGACGGCATTGAACAAAGCTCGAAACGGTAGGAGATTTGAGGAGATTTTTTGAGTAGCTTCTTCAAAAAAGCACAGTAAAAAGATCTCTGTCGGAAATTTCTGCAAATTCTCTCGCTTTCTTGATTGCCGATTAAGAGGCAAAACCGATTTCCACATTAAGGGCTGACATAAGATTTCTGTCCGTCAATTCTATTTCAATGACCGATTTTGCTTTGACTGTCAGACGATCGGGCTTAACAATTTTCTCCATAGCGGCTCTAAGTAGTCCCGTCAAATCGCCGAAAAGAAACGGAGCTATAGGAAATTCCCTGAAAAACGACTCGACCATTGCTGCAGACTTGATGACAAAATTCAGCTTTGGTACCAGCATCTTATCGTCTACCGCATCATCCACAACAACGAACAATTTTAATTGGAATGCCGACGAAGGGCTCCGTTTGAAATTCGGTTGAATTTAAGATGACTGAAAATAGGTTTTGCCATGAGTGAAAATATTTGTTATTATAGATGGAGAGATTTATGGTATTTTAAAAGAAAAGTTGGGGGGGGGGATATAAAAAAAAAAATATGTAAAAAAGAAAAAAAAGGGGAAAGGATATATATAGGATATATTGTGATTGGGAAAAGGAAGGGGCTAAAAGATTTTTGGATTTTGTTTGATAAGGGAACGTTCATTAATTATGTCACGCAAAAGGTGACTTTTTATAACCCCCCCCCCCCCCTTGTCACGTTTTTTGTATGGACCTTCAATTTTTTTTTGTATGGATTGTCACGTTTTCCCAAACCCCCTCCCCCGTTACTGCGTGACATAATTAATGAACCTTCCCTAAGATATTGCTAAAGTAGCATTATTGCATTGGTAATGCATCACTCAATTCTTAAAGCTAATCTAACGCTTCATTACTTGACAACTGTTGAAATAATGCACTTCCGCATTAATGACGTTGATATTAGGTTGTGCAATAATATAAAGCTTGTGGTAACTTGGGAATCATTGTGTATGTGTATATGCAATTAATCTCCCACTGACCGGCAGTGCTTTTATGGAAGAAACTTGTCTGCATTTCTTCGATGATTTATATGTTATCACGGTGTGCAAACATTTTTAGCCCTGGAGATTGAAGGTGACAGCTCTATTGAAAGTCCAACGACCCATTTCAAGAATGCCTGTTCATACACGTATGTATAAGGTAGATGCACTTTCCTTTGTTGGTTTTAAAAGCTGTTTTCTTATATCAATACAATCACTTCCTTGTCGCAAGTGTACTGAGAACACTTTCACAGGCTTCTGATGCCAGTACCATTTTAACATAAGTATTATTGTGTGGTTAGTACAATCATACCTTTTTCCCTTGGGGTTAATCAATTTACATTTACGAAAAATTCTTACCGCCCTAGTAGCACACTTGTTGCAAAGCAGTACAAGTTACTTCAATGTGACTCAAGTAGGTCATAATCAAGTTGCTGCAACAAATTATAATGGTTTGGTGTTGCTTGGGCGGTCCGGCAATCGAACACAGTCACCAGCAGCATAGTGTAGCTCTGTAGCTGCGCCATTACTGACTGAGCTTAGGGAGGTAGATGTACTAATTATAGCTTTAAGTTCCTGTTATGGTGTATTCCAATTATGGCCTATGGGATCTCAAACACACCAAGGCATTTGCGAATGTATGTACACTGGTACATTATGTGCCTAATTTTAAACTTATTTCAACCAAATTCATTCATTGAAGTGGCATTCTGTTTTGACAGAGTTAATTCAAAAAAATAATAGCTGATGTTCATTACTCACAACTAGTAATCTCACTAACGTTATGTTTTCAATGTTGAGATAAGTTATTCAAGCTTTACGAAGGTAACTTATTTATTTATAAGAATTAGTCAGGGTAGCTCTTTGAGTGATCCTTGTGAAAAGTTAAACAATAATGGTCACTACCATAAGAATTATATCTTCTAGATATTGCACAA
The DNA here is from genome assembly GCA_024533555.2 of Aedes koreicus. NCBI lineage: Eukaryota > Metazoa > Arthropoda > Insecta > Diptera > Culicidae > Aedes > Aedes koreicus. The sequence continues at coordinate 393,608 of JAHHFK020001420.1, forward strand.
TGAGCAACTTAAGTTTTTTTCGGTGTGAGGCCTCTACAATAGTAACGACCTCATGTATGACGAACGATTTCCGTGTTTAATATTTGCTGGAAATACCTAACAAAGTACATTTTGAAAACCCTAAAGGGTGTACCGTTCAAAATCCGCACAAACTGAAATTGCTCTAACTTTTGATCCGTTGGGTAAAATCGATAACGCAGCGGCAGTGACTGAATATGATGGTCAACTGGATTTTCCCGGTGAATCGCGACGTGGTGGTGGTGATGGACGACGAGACCTATCTCACCCTGGATGGCAACGACTGGAAGGGCACTTCGTATTTTACTTCCCCCACGAAGGAAGTGAGCTCCGAGGTGAAGTTCATTTCACACACCAAGTTCCCCAAGAAGGTGCTGCTGTGGCTGAAAATCAGCAAGAAGGGGATCTTCAAGCCGATCTTCTTTCGCTCCGGACTGGCCGTGAACGGGGAAATTTATAGTACGAAATGTTTGCCGGAAGCTGCGTCGTTCATCAAGAAATACAATAAGGGCAAAGACGCGGTGTTCTGGCCGGATCTGGCGTCGGCCCAGTACTCGAAGCGATTGTTGGAGGAGATGGAGCGGCTGAATATCGACGTGGTACCCAAGTCGGCGAACCCGCCCAACGTCCCCCAGCTGCGTCCCATCGAGAATTTCTGGGCCAACCTGAAGCGTAAGATCTACTCCAACACTTTTGTCGCGAAAACTGAGGAGGAATTGATAAATAAATGTTTTCGTCCGCCATGGCGAATGTTCCGGTTAACTGCCGGAAGGCCACTCGCAAGGGCGTAGAATTTGTTTTTAAATAAGCTTAAACAATTACCTTCCATGTGAAATTTATCAAAAGCAATTATCTGTCTTAGCTTTTTTTTTTATCACCATTCGCAAAAAGTCCATTTTTTTAATGCAAACGTTAAACGGAAACCGAACGCCTCAGTTCGAGATGTGGCTTAAAAGTTGCATTTGAGCAAGACTTTCGTGCAGAATACCAAACCTTGAGCTGGACTACGTACGTTTAAGATTGAGAAGTCCTCAAACCGTGACAAGAAACAGTATATGGTCGCAAAAAAACCCGTGCCCGGAAGTTGAACGACCAGAAGTTATCGAAACCAGACTGCTGCGTAATGGTTGAAGAGACATATGTGTAGGCGGACTTCAACCAGATTCCAGGAAACCTGTACGTGACTGCCAAGGATAGGTGTGATATTCCTGAGAACCTCCGGACACAGAATTTGGCAAGCGATTTGTGCTTGCGGAAAGTGGAGTACACCTTTCGTTACCGCAAGCACCATGAATGGACTGGTGTATTTGGAAGAGTGTCTCCAAAAGCGGCTTCTCCCTCTCCTGAAGGCTCACGACGGTCCAACGATCTTCTGGCCGGAATTGGTATCATGTCACTAAACGAAGGACGTGCTAGAGTGGTATAAGGCGAATGGTGTCGATTTCGTGCCGAAAGATCTGAACCCCCCAAACACTTCGGAACTGCGCCCAAAAGAAAAATACTGGGCCATTATGAAGTAGCACCTTCTAAAACGACCTAAAGTGGAGAAGAATGTAGAAGAAATGAAGAAAGCATGGGTTAATATGCAAAAAACTGTCGATTTTGAGGTCGTGCAGAATCTTATGGCTGTGATTAAGGCCAAGGTTCGCGTATTCGGATATAAAGGCGAAATAAATTAAATAAATGATGCCAAAACTAACTTTAATTGTATTTTTGCTCCCTGAATATTTGGTGATAATCGGATAAAAAGTCGATTTTTTTAATCGAATCTAATCTAATCTCACACTAACGCAGCCAATTCTTGAAAGCATCCTGAAAAATGACTTCTTGAAAACATCATTTTTCTTGTCACCGGTCAGGCCAACTGCATGTGCCGCAGAGACAACTACTTCGAATCAAGGGAAGAAAGAAAGCGTGGACCTCCCGTACCAAGCGCTTCCATATAGAGTTAAATAATGTGATAATTTGTATTTAACGTTGGGAGCATAGATGCTATAAAGATTAGCTTATGCTCCTTTTGACTGTGCGTGGACTGTTGGCATTTGAACCAAAAGTCTGACAATACTTTGCCAAGGTTATAGCGCCTTATCTCGCTCACTGAAATTGAGATCGAAATTTAAAATTTACAGAATCTTCCGGTCCGGCTCTAAGCATATCGCTATGAGGTACCAGGTGGGTCTCCACCGATTGCCTGTCGATTTGCCAAATTTGGAAGACGTCTACATTGAGTTATCTCAAATTATAATAATCCGTCCACTATATCACAAAACCTTACGATTGTTTGGGCGGATTGAAGATAATGAAATTATTGGGTATAGGACCAAGTCTCCCCCGGGTGGTGCTAAATCGATGAGCTTGGATATCAGTGGAAGCAAGGTTGCCAGAAGTCATGAAATGCATCAACGGACTATTATTTTTACCAGGTCGTAGTTTTGGATTGATTGGCGTGGATTGTTCCTTATATTGCATTATTAGACTATTATATACCTAAATGAATTATTCTGTAAATTTTAAATTTCGATCTCAATTTCAGTGACCGAGATAAGGCGCTATAACCTTGGCAAAGTATTGCCAAACTTTTGGTTCTAAGGCCTGTACTCGAAAAAAAATGCACTAGACAAAAGTGTTCGCCAAAAATTTATTTCAAGTCGGATTTTCTTGAAACTTTCAGGGAATGAACTAATTCATATGGATTATGTGTTGGCATAATTACTTTAATCTATCGCTGAAAGCCCGCACATTTCCTTCAAGACCCCTCATTACATTTTGTGCAATGGTGGAGCCGACCTTTTTGATCACTTTCATCCATTCTTTCTTCAACTCCAGCTCGTTCTTAAACACCTTGGACGATTTTCGAACTTTGGCCTTCATTATGGCCCAAAATTTTTCCACCGGATGAATCTCTGGTGAATTTTGGTTTTTGGTACAAAAACAACGTTATTGTCTCTGTACCAATCCAACGTCGATCGCGCAATGGCATGATGCAAGGTCCGGCCAAAAAAATGTTTTGCCTCCGTGGGACGCAGGGAGGGCAACAGACGCTTCTGGAGGCACTCGGTGCGGTAAATTCCGCTGTTGATGGTACCCGTTGTGATATACGGTTTACTCAGTTTACCGCATTGGTATATGGCCTGACAGAGCAAGTATTTTTTGGCGAATTTGTCCACTTTCTTTTTCCTTATGTCTTCCCGAAAATCAAACCGTGATTTGGCAACGTAGAACTCCAGCCCCGGTATTTGCTTTGCGTCTGCCTTGATGTAGGTTTCATCATCCATAACCACACACATCGGTTTCGTTAACCACTCTCGATACAGCTTCCTTGCGCGGGATTTGGCCGCCGTGTTTTGTTGATCACGCCGGTTCGGTGCCTTGCGGACCTTGAAAACACGAAGCCCAGCTCGTTTCATGGTTGGCTGAACGAACCAGGCGGGACACTTTGCCTTCAGAGCCGCGTCGCGAACCGAAAGGTTCGGATTACACTTGAAATAATCCAACACCTTTCGGATCAGCTGTCTTCGATTTTCTTCCACTTCCAGCCCGCCGCTCGGTCGTCTGGAACTCCTTAAACGATTTTACCACCCGAGACACAGTTGTATGGGTGATTCCCAGTTGTCTTCCGATCCATCTCATGGTCGCATGGATTTTCCATGACGGCGCGCAAAATTCTCCGGCGATTTTCTTCTTGTTTCGTTGACATCTCAATAACCACTGAACCGATGTTATGAAATTTTGCACATGTTAACAATTCATTCCAAACTAGTTATACTCAGATTTTCATCAATTTTTATCCACGGACAAAAAAGTTACACACGGATAAAAATGGTGCATTTTTTTTCGAGTACAGGCCTTAATGCCAAATGTTCACCCACAGTCAAAAGGAGCATAAACTAATCTTTCTAGCATCTATGCTCCCAACGTTAAATACAAATTATCACATTATTTTATTTTTAATGGAAGCGTCCGGTAGGGGAGGGCCCCCGGTTTTTCTTCCTCCCTTGTTTCGGAGGAGTCGTCCGGGAGACATACCAGGGGGGGGGGGCGGGGGGGGAAAAAAAAATATTTTATGAAGAAGTCGTTTTTTTTTTGCCTTCGTGAAAAAGTGGGGGTGGGGGGGGGTGAGTTAGTGAGTTAGGACTATAATTATCCTGCCGGGGGGGGGGGTGTTTTTTTTGCTGAAAAACATCTCTCTCTTCTTTTGGGGGGGGGGGAGGCGGTGGGCCGGGCTCCGGGTGTTGTGTGGCTGGGTTTGGGGGGTGGGGGGGCCTTCCCGGGGGCCGGGGGGGAGCGAAACCAACCATAGGGTGCTCCGATCAAAATTTAGTTAAACGGTAATGTGTGTGAGGCGATCAAAGTTTTTATTGATAAGTCAAAATCTTTTTCTTTTTCTAGTTCAGTTAATACAGAACACAGGAGAAATATTCAGCCAAGCTACCTTTTTACCGAATGAGAATTGCTGGGTCTTTCGTTTAGCACCTGCCATAAGATTTTGTACAGTCTCCTTGTCCACTTTATTCGCCGCAGCACGCCAGTTTGCCTTGAACTGTTTCTAGCTCACAACAGTTTTTTGAGTCTTCTTAAGGTTCCGCTTGCCGATGGCCCAATATTGTTCGATTGGGCGGAGCTCTGGCGTGTTGGGAGGGTTCTTGTCCTTGGGCACCACTCGAACGATGTTGGCAGCATACCACTCCATGGCCTTTTTCCGTAATGGTAAGATGCCAAATCCGGCCAAAATAGAACGGAACAATTATGTCGCTTCAGGAAAGGCAGTTGACGTTTTTATAGGCACTCGCTCAGATAAATTTCCTGGTTGACGGTATCGGTCGCAATGTAAACGTTGCTCTTCAAGCCAAAGGTACAGATGGCCTGCCACGCCAGATATTTCTTCACGAACTTTGCCATTTTCATGTGCTTGAAAATATCTGCCCGCCTTTCCCCGTCCGGTTGCCGTATAAAATTTCTGTCCAGGAAGCTGTTTAAAGTCTGCCTTGACGTAAGTTTCATCGTCCTGTACCACGCAATCAAACTTCGTCAGCATCGTCGTGTACAACTTTCGCAATCGTGCTTTGGCCGACGTGTTTCGTGTATCGTCGCGATTTGGAGTCACCACTTTCTTGTAAGTCGACAGTCCAGCTCGTTTTTCGGCTCTATCCGCGATTGAAGGCGGCACTCTCAGCTTCTTTGCGACATCTCGGACGGAGAGGTTGGGGTTCCGCTCGAAACAGCGGGCAACTCTTTTTGTCGTCGCTGTGGCCTCCGGCTTTCGATTTCCCCCCGATCTAGCTTTCCTGGCTGTCGACAAACGTTCACCGAACACTTTTAACACGTTGGTCACAGTTGATTTAGCCACATTCAACAATTTCGCCAACTTGGCGTGAGAGTAGTTTGGATTTTCGCCATCCACGTTCAAAATTTTGATGCGTTGCTTCTCTTCCTTCGACGACATTTTGATAACCGAAGTGCTCAAAATCAAAATGGAGGCATGATGCTACACGCACGCATCTTCAACATGAGGGGTGTGCAAAATTTTTTGATGCACGACGAAAGGAAATGCGTCAAGCTTAAGTTTGACCAAATTTTGATCGGAACACCCTTTAACACAGAAAGAAGAAGAAGGATTACGGGTGGCAGGAAGAAATGTGAGAACTAAGAACTTCGGCTTGCTATTTTGGAATGGGAAATAAATAAGGCAACGGAACGCAATAACTGTAGATGGATGGCTGTGGGGGTGCGGCGGGTGTGGTGGACTATTATGTTTTTTGTGGGGTGTGTGTTGGAGTCTGTTTCTTCTTCGTTTTTAAAGATGGTGGGGAGAAATGTGATTGTTCATATAAATTTAAGAGAAATAATTCAAAATAGTCAATATCAACCCATTCTTTGGAAGGTATTGAAAAAAATAAATGACTCATGTGAAAGAAAAAGTAATTTTTATAATTGTTGTGGTTCCTATTTTAGCCATCGATCAGAAAAATGTTCAATTTCAAACCATCGTACATTTTACGTGGGGAATGCATTTTAAACAATGTCGGAGAGAAATGTTCAAAGATGTGTGTCACCGCTCTTAAAAAAACACAAAGGTCAGACATTGTTTTTGCCTGATTATTGGCTGCGGATAGTTATCGATACTGCCCTTAGTACACTTTGAAGTGCAGGCATACCTTGATATAAAGCAACTTTACTTTTAGATTTCTAACGTAAATTTCTCACGAATGAGAGTTCATTTATACGAATAATTGCAACCAACCAGATTGGAAATTGTCTCATCTATCCAATGAGCTCACTACTTTTCTTGAATGAGGTGTAGTTTGCGAGAAATCGATGAAAATGGTCAGAAAATAAAGTTGCATTATATCGAGGTTTACCTGTATTATCAAATACTACCAACGTTGTATGCCATCAAAGACGGGCAATCATATCTCAATATTTTTGAACTCCATAATTAACTTATAAACCCATCCCAAAGGCGGTAATTTTCACGTATTCCTCCACTCAAACAACTTACGAAAGATTCCGGGCTGGCGTCTGCAGATGGTAGGCCCCGTTATGCCGCAAAACGTACTCGGTCCAGTAGATCGCCGTCTCCAAAGGAGTCGTCCTTTGGTCCTTCAGCAGCATCTGTCGCCGTCTACAAAAACAAAAAAGAAAACTCAATTCAGTAACAGACTACCCAGCTTTATCGAATCGATTTCCCACTTGGCTTCGTTGCGAAATTTGGGATCATGAATCACCCGGTGGATGCCCCGCACCAACTGCTCGCTAGTTAACGTCTCCAGATCCAGCTGAAGCGCGTAGCCATCGGTTTCCGCCTTGGCCGCATTGGCATCGTGATCACAGAAGACCGGCATGGTCACCACCGGCACACCGTGGTATACGGTTTCGAACATGCTGAGCAGGCCACCGTGCGTTACGAATGCTCGCAGCTTTCGATGTCCAAGGATGTCCTGCTGAGGAAGCCAGCGGCCCAGTTTTACATTCGGTGGAAGATCCGTCAGCATGGATGTGCTGGATTCGTACTTCCACAGCACTCGGTAAGGAAGGCGGGAGAACGTTTGGATGAGCAACTTCCGCAGGTGATCCGGCATGTTGGCAGCCTTAACCGAGGATCCCATCGACACGTAGATGAAACCGGACTCTCCGGCACCAGCAATGAAGTCTTCCAGGTCCTTCGGAAGCGGCCCAGCTGGTTTGCAGTGGATGCACGCGATCTCGGCAATGTTCGGAAGGAGAGGCCGAGGGTAGGTCACGGTGGCATGACCGTTCTGCAAAATGAAACTGACGTTGCGCGACAGATCCCACACGTGCGGGATGTCCGAGCCAAGGTGACGACGCACGATCGCCTGCAGCAGAGTTATACTGGCCTGCGTGAAACAAAGAGGAAGAAAGGGTTAATTGAAATATTAACGACTGACAACGACAGAGCAGAGTCAACTTTACGACCTTGCCTAAGGAGAGAGTCATTACCTCACTCGAAAACGATTCAGGGGTTAATTCATCGTTGCAACCCATAGGCTTCTAGTGAAGTGGTTCAAGTTTAACAAGACGAGGCAGCAACGAGGCAAAAAACGCAAAAACGAAAACATGCACTCATTTGGAAAGACGAACGACGAACGCGGCGCAAAATATGGTCATTATGCGGTGTGTAAATTGTAGGATTTTCAATCTCGTTAATCACGACGAACGACCGACCGGCTTGGTCAGAAATGGTCAGATGCCTTCGGCGGGGATGTGACCGGCATGAGGTTCGTTTAATGATCTAGGTTTTGCGGCTAGAATGTCAATATTAGCATGACGATTAAGCCATTTGGAGTTTTTCCTGATGGCCCTCCCCTCTTCGATGGTTGGGCGAAGGGGGCAGGGGGCTGTTGTTAGAAGTTAGTCAGCGTGATTTGATGGTGAGGTTAGAATTGAGAACAAGTCTGTTGGAATTCTAATTTTCAAATTGTCCTTAATCTAATTGAATGTGATTAAATTAAACGTTTCTTTGCATTCTTCAGTAAAATCGATAAGAGGGAGTCGATCAGTGGAATTTAATTGGTTTTAAAATTAGTTAGTTTTTATTAATAAACTTAAATTTTGGTTTTTCTCCCGTTTCAAATAACTGACTTAAAAGGGACGTATGTCGTTTTAGATCATGGGGTTTAAGTCTCCTGATTTTTTTGAAATATAAAAAAAAACATTTGAAGATCTTTGACATTTGAAGATCGGCATTCTACAATCTATGAGGGAAATTCTGTGAGTGGGGGTGATTATTTACACTGATTAAATGGCTGCACATGGTGATTTGTTTTACACATTTTTGACCGATCCTATGACATCAACGTGACAATTACACAATAATTGTTATAAACGGAACTTTGGTGGATGCGAGCTTTTCAGTGGAATACCTGTAACTAGAAAATGAGAGGAAAGATTAGTAATTTCCATTTAATTCCAACTACTTTTATTGCTTATCTTGACAGATACGCGTATTTCGTCAACAATATGCCGATTTCTTCAGTGTCGTGTACTAATACTCGAGTCTAAGTACAGTCGAGTAACTACTAATACTAGTTGAGTATTAGTACACGACACTGAAGAAGTCTGCACATTGTAGACGAAATACGCGTATCTGTCAAGGTAAGCAATAAAGGTCGTTGGAATTAAATGGAAATTACTAATCTTTCCTCTCATTTTCTAGTTATAAACTGGATAATTACCATGAAGAATACGAGTTTTTGGGAAATCTTATTCTAGGGAAACTCATGTGTAAGCAAATATGCGTCAAAATAGGAGTGGTTAATCATTTGGAAAAACGTGCAATTAGCGGAATTTGAATATATAGGGTGTCCCAGAAAGCCACTGTTCCTTCTTGATGACGTTTAAGCAGCTGATCATTACTGTCGCGGGCAAGAGACAACAACATTTGAATACCTAATTTTGATCTTGATCACTGGCCTTGGTATTCAAGAGCTCAGATTAAGAGGAAAAATACCTAAACAAAATACCTAAAGGGCGAACACAAAATTATTGCGACACATTCAACAGGGCATAACTTTTTTTACCATTGGGTAAAAATCAACCAAATTTTGCACACTTTCTCATTGATGTGTATTGTTTACATGCTGTCAAACTCGAAGTCGTGTTTTTCGATACAACGAAAATGGAGGTGAACCAACGCGAGTCGAGAGAACAAATTCTTTCCAAACACCTGGAATTTCCTGACCTGTCAGTTGGGAAAAATGTTGAACATTCACCATTCAACCGTCTCCAGAGTGTTGAAGCGGTTCCAGGAGCGGTTGACGTTGGACCACGGCAAAGGAGCTGGAAGAAAACCGGGACCGGAGAACAAAAAGACGGAGGGAAAGGTGAAGCGGATGATTAAAGCAAATCCCAACGTCTCAAGCCGTGATTTGGCTAAAAAGATCGGCATGTCGCAGAGCTACGTCCAGAATGCAAAGAAGAGAGCTGGACTACATACATACAAGGTACAGAACTTCCCCAACCGCGATGAGCGGCAACAATCGACGGCTAAAACTCGGGCACGGAAGCTCTACGAGAAGATGCTGACAAAATATGGCTGCTGTGTGATGGACGACGAAACGTATATAAAAGCCGATTTTAAGCAAATTCCGGGGTTGGAGTTTTTCACCGGCAAGAGCAACTTCTATGTGGACAACAAATTTAAGAAGAAGAAAATGTCGAAGTTCGCCTCCAAATATCTCATTTGGCAGGCCATCTGCTCTTGCGGACTGAGGAGTGAGCCTTTAGTGACAAAGGGCACAGTAAAAGGCGAGATCTACAAATCTGAGTGAGTCGAGAAGCGCCTTTTGCCGTTCTTGCAAACAGCACGACGAAGCTCCGCTATTTTTGCCAGATTTGGCATCATGCCACTATTCTAAAAGTGTCCTGGAGTGGTATGAGGCCAATCCTGTCCATTTTGTTCCAAAGGACATGAATCCGCCAAACTGTCCGGAGCTGCGCCCGGTGGAGCAGTACTGGGCAATGATGAAACGGGAACTTCGGAAGAGCAAGAAGACAGTCAAAGACGAGAAGGACATGTTAAGAAAATGGAAAAAAAACTGAGAAACTGGTACCGGATGACACTGTAAAGACTTTGATGGAGGGCATCAAGCGAAAATGCGTTCAATTTTACACTCAAGGCTCCATCGATTAACTTTTCTTTTGATTTTTGAAGTAAATATATGTATAAAAGTACCCTAAAATTTTGGTTTGATTCTAAACATTATAAGAAAATTGGCATGACATTTTCGGTGTCGCAATAATTTCGTGCCCTTTAAGAATTGCAAGCAAAATATCGCTCGAATAACTTGTTATTTTGGATACCTGGAAATACCTGAGAGATACTATTTTGGTATTGTCTTACCTAAACTTGATATTCGCATAATAGGGGGGGAATAATGTGGTGGGTTCTCCGGGGGATCCCGAGCAGAAGCGAATAACTTGATAACTGGCCTTGGTATTTAGGAGCTCAGATTAAGAGGTAAAATACCTGAGGATAATACCATCAAATTATTCCCACAATGTCATGCGAATACCGAATTGAGGTAAGACAATACCAAAATAATACCTCTAAGGTGACCAGATACTTACCCAGGTATCCGGAATATCAAGTTTAGTTATTCTAGAGACATTTTGCTTGCAATTCTTAGGAATTTTGCTTAGGTATTTTACCTCTTAATCTGAGCTCTTTAATACCAAGGCCAGTTATCAAGATCAAAATTAGGTATTCATATGCTTTTGTGTTCTGCTCGGGACCTCTTAATCTGAGCTCTTAAATACCAAGGTCAGTTATCAAATTATTCGTTCCTGCTCGGGGTGTATTATTGTTTACACTCCAATTACGTACTCTAATCTATATTTTCATGAAAATACGAAGGATTCTCCCGGAAAAGCGCAAACGGATCGTGCACAAATGGTGTTCTGTTCCCAACGTTTCGCTGAGTCAGTTGGCGAAAATGGAAAGTGTGAGCATCGGAGCAGTTCGTAACGCGATTTTGACCGGAAAATCACGCAAGCTTTCGCCCGTAAAAAGGGTAACTTCCGTTCGAGATGTGGCCAAAAAGCTGGGAACCTCGAAGAATAACGTCGACCGAGCAAAGACACGGAATGGACTAAGGACTTTCAAGAAGCAGAAGAAGCCAAAACGAAGCGAAAACGAAGTGAAAAACAAGAGCGGTCAAATGTTGTCTGCTGAGTCATGGGTTACTATGATTGATGCTGCATGGGTAGTTTTGTCAGTGCGGGTGAAGGTAAACCCATGAAAAATCTGCATTTTTTGTCCATTTTTTTAAATGCAAACGTTACACTAGTTTACAGCATTTTTGAACTCGATAAGGTGATGATCATTACCAACGCAAAATCATGCGCTGAATTCAATGCCGTGGTCAGAAAAAATAGTGTTGTGCCGTTTTTGAGATGAGGTCTGTATCCACATTAATCCAGACACCTTCAAATCATTGTAACTTTTGAAATATTGCACGTAGGAATGCCAAATTTCACTGTGGTATAGCTGAGAGTCTATGATGAAAAAGATTATGATTGATGTTTACATTTCATGTTCATTATTCAAGATGGCGATGAAAGAAAAACAAGTGCGCGAGCGAATTGTGTACGGTCGTGACATGTCAATACGGGCCACCATTTTGGCCACTTTTGGCCAATCTTGTTTAAATTTTTGGATGTCGTCCGCTGGTGTTATGAATTTTCGAAGCTTTGCTTTGGTTAAAGCTCAAAAAGTCTCGATTGGCCGTGCCTCCGGGCAGTTCGGCGGATTCATGTCTTTCGGCGCGAAACATACATTTTGACTTTTGTACCATTCTAAAGTGTCCTGTGGGGTAATAGATGCCGAAAAGGGCAAAAATACTGGCGTCGGTGGTGTGGTGTGGGAAATAGTTGCTGGGGGATCCTTTAGGTTGGGGGGGTGGGTCCCGGTTGTGTGGCCGTCATGAAAAATGCATTTGGCGTGGCAGCCAAACCTTATTTCGTATTGTTGGTTAATGTTCCGTGTTGGGGGTGTGGGTTTGTTTTGGCGTGGGTGGAGTGTGGGGTGGGGGGGGGTGCGGTTTGGTTCTTGTGGGGTGGTTTGTTTTTTCGAGTTGACGTAGGGGGGGGGGGGGGGGGGGGGGGGGGCACGGACGTGTGGGTTTGTGTTGGTTTTGGGTGTGTTTCTGGTCGGGTGTTTGGGCGCGGGGGGCTTCAAATGGTGAGTTGACAACTTCGAAGGGGGGTGCAACCAACCTCTCGTCCTCACAAGTTCCTACCTCACGCCTCCACGAGTCATATGATCACAAAAGACTGCCAGCTGAAACATGGAGACGCTGGTTGGCGTAGCCTGGGCAATGTTGTCATTTTGACAATAGCGAAGTGAGGGGGTGCGACCTGTAAATCATATCATATCATTTTCCATTCTCATATCAATTAATGATTTCAGCAGGCTTTGGAATCATCGTGCATTCCAAAACCATTTATCTCAGGAGCCTGGAGCAACATGACATGGATAAAAAGCTGAATTGGTTTTTCAGCATTTCAGCATAACATTTACATTGAATTTTCACTTCTGAACATTAACTACTATATTACTGGCATGCGCTTATGGGCAGTATAGGATTATATTTTAATATTGTGTTTAGTGGTATTAGGATTAGATAAGCCATTTATTTCAGAAAGCATCACACTGGGCTCTGCGATCGCTCCAATTGCTATCATAGAAATGTAACTAGAACAATATAAAGACATGTTTTAACAACATGTATTATAAAATAATATCTCTCATTGAAATTATAGTTTTGATATTTGGAATGATATTTTCTGTTTTCAGCATTTCCAGGACTAGTGGGATATTAATACATATCTAATTATATTTTTCCAGTAACAATCCAGTGGATGTCAGATATGTTTTGTACATACGCATATTATGTACTCGTATTGACTTACTGTAGCCGCTTTTTACATGGTCAAGTAATTTAATTGTCTCTTAAAATGCCATATACAGCATTCAAGTTGGAAGTTTGTATTAATAGCATTTTTATCTTCTATGATAGTTTATTTTTTTATGGGGTCTGCTGTCTGGTCGTTCAAAATGAACGGCATGATAGCTGCTGCTGCTTGCATCGAACCTGAGCTGGCAATTGCTACGTTTGAGGAAGAATATTGACGACGGAAACTCTGAGCAGAAATAAAGTGCCAATATCTAGAACTAGATTTTAGAACAAAATACCAAAACCTTGCCAAAGTGAATTTTGATTCGGTGTGCAGGCTTAGTTTGTAAATGAATCGGGGTAAGAAGAGTGTATTAGACGCAGATATCCGACACGTCGGTGACGGCCGGCTTGATGTGGATGAGTGCCGACTGCAGCAGCTGCGGGTCCAGTAGAACTTGACCGAGATCTAGGACATCGAGGAGAGCTGGTTTGCAAAGCAACAAATAATTTACTTCTACCCAATTTTAAAGACAATATCTAATATCCTGTTTTGACATACTTGATAAAAAAAAAGAAGTGAAAAAAACTACTAAGAAGTTGATGCAAGATCGAACTAAATACAAATATTCTCATTACAGCGGAAGATACGAAAAAAAAAATACGAAAAGTGGAACAAAAGGAGCAGGATCAACAAGGAAACATCAAACATTACTGGTGAGATCTAAGCAATTATAAACAAATACAAAATACATACTACTAAATACGTGCCATGATCGTAACAGAACATGTTGCGATAATGGAAGTGTAAATATAGTACAAATATCCAATTGATATAAGTAATGTGTTTATGCGGGGCTTGTTGTAAGTGAAAGTGACTTCGGAATGGACGTGAGTGACCAGGCATTCTGAAATGGGTCACTGGATCTCAACAGAGCTATCACCTTTCAACACCCGGGCTAAAAATGTTTACAGTTTGGGATTAGGATAAAAGCATGATAGCTGCAGACATTTTTCTTCCATAAAAGCACTGCCGGACAGTGGGAGTTGGATTGTATACACACACACACACAAGTCTTTCTTTGGCACGCATGACGTTACTCGACGAGGTCTTTTTTTTTTTCGCAAACCCGGGGGGGAGGCGGTGGTTTTCGTTGGTGGGCGTCGGTTTTTTTTTTTGAGGTGGGGAAAAAGGGGGGGGCTTGGGGGGCTTGAACGGTTTGTTTTTTTTATTTGGGGGGGGGGCCCCCTTTGTTCAAGAGTCCGCTCATAGTGCACCATTTGTGCACGATACTTTTCGTTGTTCCGGAGTAAGACCGCTTTTTTTGATAGGTAACACAAAACTGAGCCCTTTTTTGATGCTATGTCATTCAGAAATGTACAAACAAAAGGACGCAGCCAAAACATGTTGAAATATTTTTTTTGTTGGGGCGTAGAACCAACAAATAAAATATTTCAACTGAGTTGAACTTTTGTGGTATATGTTGAAATATTTCATTATATTCAAAGTGACCGTTAAAATAAGGTGTGCTTATACTTTCTAGAACAGTCGTTAATTAATGACTGCCTAGCAACGGGTGCCCAGCCAATGGCTTGCTAGCAATAGCCTGCAGAGCAATCAGCAACCTGACCAATGGTTGGTTGCCAGTGCACCCTCCAGGGTACATGCCATCGCCAGCTGCCAATCAATACCGGCTCATTGCTCCGCGCAGCATCAGTACTTCAACAAGAATGAGAAAATTTGCGAAGTTGTACCTTTTTTATATTTTTTGGGGCTGTTTAAAACATCCGCGTTTTTCACTGTGGATATGTGAGGAAAAAAAAATGTGATTTAACCCTTATGTGATCGACAGGGTACCCGGGTACCCACCAAATTCAAATGATTATAACTCTGGCAATTATTGACCGATTTTAATTCTTTTGGCACCGTTAGATTCACTTAATTGACTTATTCACTTTAGGGACATTATAAGCAATGACCATTTGAGCCTATCTGATTCCTGTAAATCCGGATTTCCGGGGCTTTGTTCCGGTACGGAGATACAATTTCGGAAAATCTATTGAATTTCGAGGAATGGATGTCAAAATCTTTGGAATAATTCCTAGATACTATTTCTATTCTATTGTGAGCCATATGCCAACTTGTTTCTGGAACGGCTATTCTGTAACAGGTTCCCGTGGGGCTGCGAGTGACCATGAACATTTTCAGTAGAAAACCCTGGCAATATGGGTATCAAAATTCATGAAATTCCTCCAGTAGGATATTTTTCAAAGTTTTCTGGCCATCTGATGATTTGTCCTTGGACCGGTCATTCCGGAACAGGTTTCCGTGGGGCCTCGAGTGGCCATGAACGTATTTAGAAGGAAACCCTGGCAATATGGGTATCAAAATTTATGAAATTTCTCCAGTAGGATATTTTTTAAAGTTTAGTGGCCATCTGATGATTTTTCCTCGGACCTGTCTTTCCGGAACAGGTTCCCGTGGGGCCTAGAGTGGCCAGGAACATTTTCAGTAGAAAACGCTGGCAATATGGTTATCAATATTCATGAAATTTCTCCAGTAGGAAATTTCTCATTGTTTTGTGGCGATCTGATAACTTTTGCTTGGAACGGTCATCTCGGAACAGGTTCCTGTGAGGCCTCGAGTGGCCATGAACAAAACTTGCCACAAATCGTTGAGAAATAACCTACTAAAGATATTTCATGAATTTTGATACCCACGTTGCCAGGGTTTCCTTCTGAAACCCTGGCAATGTGGGTATCAAAATGGCCACTGGAAGCCCCACGGGAACCTGTTCCAGAAAGACAGGTCTGAGGAAAAATCATCAGATGGCCACTAAACTTTAAAAAATATCCTACTGGCGAAATTTCATGAATTTTGATACCCAAAAATAATCAGATGACCACTAAACTTTGAAAAATATCCTACTGGAGAAATTTCATGAATTTGTTCATGGCCACTCGAAGCCCCACGGGAACCTGTTCCAGAAAGACAGGTCTGAGGAAAAATCATCAGATGGCCACTAAACTTTAAAAAATATCCTACTGGCGAAATTTCATGAATTTTGATACCCAAAAATTATCAGATGACCACTAAACTTTGAAAAATATCCTACTGGAGAAATTTCATGAATTTGTTCATGGCCACTCGAAGCCCCACGGGAACCTGTTCCGGAAAGACAGGTCTGAGGAAAAATCATCAGATGGCCACTAAACTTTAAAAAATATCCTACTGGCGAAATTTCATGAATTTTGATACCCATATTGCCAGGGTTTCCTTCTAAATATGTTCATGGCTACTCTAGGCCCCACGAGAATCTGTTACAGAATGGCTGTTGGACAAGTCAACATATGGCCCACAATGGAATGGAAATAGTTTCTGGAATAATTCCAAAGATTTTGACATCCATTTGTGGAAATTCATTAGATGTTCCGAAATTGTTTCTCCGTACAGGACCACAGCCCCGGAAACCCGGATTTCCGGGTACCAGATGAATTTAAACGACCATTTCCGGTATTGACCATAGAGCGAATGAGTTTTTGAATCTAATGGTGCCAAAGAGTTAAAATCGGTGAATAATTGCCGGAGTTATAATCATTTGAAATTGGTGGGTACCCGGGTACCCTGTCGATCACTTAAAGGTGTTTTTTTTGTCGAACACATAAGGGTTAATCAATTAAGCCTGCAAAACAAAATAATAAGACATCACCTTTCACTTTCGTTATTTTCAATAGTTTAAAATTGTTTACGGATAATTTTTGAAAGTTGAATTGATACGCGGGAAAATTTCCAACAGATTGATGTAAACATTTAGAAAATCTATC
This sequence comes from Aedes koreicus, assembly GCA_024533555.2. Lineage (NCBI taxonomy): Eukaryota > Metazoa > Arthropoda > Insecta > Diptera > Culicidae > Aedes > Aedes koreicus. The sequence continues at coordinate 410,365 of JAHHFK020001420.1, forward strand.
GAGCATTTATTAAGTTATTAGCGTTTAATTTGTAACGATATGTCGTGATGGTCGCTTAGTTTTAGATTTTCAATTGAAACCCTACCCTTGCCGTAAGACGTAGTGTACGTTAAAAATTCATACTATAATTTGATCTTTAAGTCAATTAAAAACCGATGAAGATGTGTTTTTAATGGATGAAATTGGGGGAAAATTGTGGAAATTATGAGTATTTTTGTAAAATGTAAATTTCCATTGAAGGTACAAATGATATTGAAAAGATTAGATATTCAACACTCGTATATAAGTACGCACACACACATACACAGATTAATGCACACATACATTCTCACATACATGAATACAGAAACACTACTAACCAGGGGGCAATCATTAAGAATTTCACTGTAGCTCACATCGATTTCAGTATCAATGTGATGAATATATGGTTGGGATAAATGCATCAACCTGTTCTTTCTAACATGCATCATTTTCATATGTGCGTATCGTCACGTCCTTATAGGAAACGAAGCGAGTGTGAGAGAGTTAGTTCATTAGTTCTGTTATGCCTGTCGTGCCTTGGCATTGATCGATTTGTTTTGATGGGCCATATTTCGACAAAGACTTTTGATTAGGGCCTAACTGACAAACGTAAACAATGGCTTCTTCCGTAAATTTCTCGTATTACAAAATCTACCCATGTAAGCTTCCAATTTATCGAATAGAAGAACTCTTGTTCATCAGGCAAGTTTCCAAGGTCGAAAAATTCAAGGGAGAAGCAATTGTTTACGTTTGTCAGTTAGGCCCTGATGAAAAATCTTTGTCGATTTCAGTTGTCAGATGTCCAAAATTGTCAAAATCATGTGAACTATGGTGCATATATATGTGGTTGACAGATATTTTCAACAATGTACTATGCGTTAGTGTTTGTGAGACCGCTCGGCAAGAACCTAACGCAATCAACTCAACTTGACAGCTTCTTTCTTCAAAATTGCTTAATCATGTGTACGACAAAACGTGAATTCAAGTGTAAAAATGATCCACAAAAGTTTCGCTATGACTGTGGCAACTATATTTTTACAAAACCGGTCAATTTCATTGCTTCGTTGCAAACTGCATATGGGCATTATTTTAAAATTGATCCAAAAGTCTTATGTAGTTTGTGCAAAACGGGCTTGGCTAGGTGGACGTCAGGCGCAAGGTAAATTGATTGCTTGAGTAACTTTCATATCAATGATATGCAGCATCGTAGTACTTAGTACTTTTGATCGACTTTATCTTACATCGTCTAATTTTAATAAGTGTTGATGTTTTCTATACTCACTTATTGGTTTTCTCTCAGTCGCTCTTTGTCCTATTTGTCATGCAACGGATTGTTTTTTCTGCTTAGCAAAATTTAAGCAACAAGGACGTCAGTTGAGTATCTACTAGTGGCTTCTATGACAAAACCTGTTCCACTTTCAAGTTCAGTCCCGTATCCTGTTTATCCAAAGCAGAAACGAACGCCCTCTGTTGAATCAACCGTTACGAAAAGCGAGAAGGAATTCGAGGCGGAATTCGAGGTGGAATTGGACAGAAACCCAAAATTGTTTACACAATCCGAATTAAATGATTTGGTGCGAGACCTCGACTTATCGAAGGAAAAATCCGAATTGCTGGCATCACGCTTGAAAGAACACAACACGCTGACCCAGGAAGAATTTGAAAAATCTCAAGTACTTTTTCAAGCAGACGTATCTGATTTTGTAAACAAAGAGGGGAAGTAAGATGCAAAGGTAAATTTCTCAAAACTCTCAGCACCCTCACGAAAATTAGCATCACAATCATATGTTAGGAAAATGGACTCCTGGACGTAGATCTCTTGATCGATGGTTCCCCTAGTGATGAAAAAGTCGCTTTATAGACCACACGTGCATAAGGCCTGCCAGACAAGGTATTTTTTCCGGGAACTTCGATGGTTTGATGGTTTTGAAAATTTCGGGCGGTCAAAAGTGATGCGGTATAAAATTTCTGTCCCGGAAGCTGCTTGAAATCCGCCTTCACATAAGTTTCGTCGTCGATGACGACACAGTCGAACTTTGTGAGCATATTCATGTACAGCTTTTGGGACCGCCGACATGTTTTGTTTGTAACCTCGGTTCGCCACCTTCACCTTCTTAAACGTCGACGACCCGGCTCGTTTCTTGGCCCGCTGTACAGCAGTATGGAGACATTGAGCTTGCCAGCGACGTCCCGGATGGAGAGGTTAGGATTCCGCTTATATTTCGCCGCCACTTTCTTCGTCGTCGTGGCCACTTCCGGATGATGATTGCCGCCGCTTCCAGGCTTCCTGGCGGTCGCCAGGCGCTCTCCAAACACTTTTAAAACGTTTGTCACGGTCGATTGGGCCACATCCAGCAATTTTGCCAACTTGGTGTGCGAGAACGTCGGATTCTCTTGCTACGCGAGCAAAATTTTGAAACGCTGCTCCTCTTGCTTGGACGTCATTTTGAAAACTGGAGAGCAAACGGTGAAAACTCATCCTAGCAACCATTGTATGTACACGCAACTTCCAAATGCAGCATTTCAGGTTTTTTAATGCATTTTTAACAGAAATACATCAATTTGAAGTTGACCAATTTTTGCGCGTTCCAGATTTTAGTATATGCGGCCTACAGTAGGAACGAGAATCGCTCTAACATTTCATCCCATCCATAATCGATCTATAAATGAGTGCAACAGGAGTTGCACATTAAGCATGATTCACTACTCTCAATTGACATTCTGTTGGTTCGCTGAGTGACTCCAGCTGACTCGGATAAATCACGGAGTAGCAAACCACTGGTGGTCACATGCTCATGCTCATGCCCAACAGCATCCTTACTGTAGGCTTAAATCGGTTCAAAGCATCCGGTTTAAACCGGAAAACGGTCTAATGAATAAATAATTTACTAGTCGTCACGTGACCTCAGCGCATCGTTTACCCAAACGAACCATGCTGCCACACCACCCCTTAAGGTCTGTATCCGCAATAATCCGGACACCTCAAAACATGAATAAAACATAAATTTCGCATTATATTTCCGTCGTAGTTGTTTATTTCAGATTCATGGGATGTGTTTTAACAATTCGTGAAGACAAGACATAGTTATTCGGTATTTGCATGAAATTTTCGAACTTTGCGCTTAACTCCGTCGATTAGGCTTGGTACCACTCAGAAACATCACAGTGTTAGCATAGTGTTTTTGCCATGATGCCAAATCGGGCCAGAACAAAATTTTTTTTTGTGACTTTTGATGAAGGGTAGCAATCGCTTCTGCAGACACTCTTTCTGATAGATCTCCTTGTTGAATGTGCCTGTAGTGACGACAGATTTACTCTTTTTGCCACACGTGCAAATTGCTTGCCACACAAGGTATTTTTTGGGAAATTTCGATGCCTTCTTCGTTCTGAAATGCTCAGCTGTAGCATTTCTGGCCATAGCAGAATAAAAAGCCAGCCCTGGAAGCTGCTTGAAATCCTCCAGGACATAAGTTTCATCGTCCATAACAACGCATGAAAACTTCGTCAAATATTCGCAGTACAAACGTCGAGCCCGTGATTTTGCTGCCAAGTTCTGTTTGTCGTTGCGATTTGGAACTGTTTTTACTTCATACGACTTAAGTCCCAAACGTTGTTTTGATTTTTGGACAAAACCAGGCGACATCCCTATTTTACGAGCCACCGTTCGAATGGAGAGATTTGGGTTTTTCGTTATTATCCTTTTCACCTTTCGGTCCATGACGGGATCAGTGCGTCCAATGTTTTTGTCACTTCTCGGTGGATTTAGGCAAATCCAATGTTTTTGCAAGGTCCCGTATTGACAAGTCAGGATTTGCCGTACGTCCGTACAAAATTCGCTCACGCATTTGTTTTTCGTTCGTCGCCATCTTGAATACTAAACATGAAAAGTAAACATCAATCATAGTCATTTTCATCATAGACTCTCAGCTATACCACAGTGAAATTTTTCATTCCTACGTGCAATATTTCAAAAGTGGATACAGACCCTATTCAACATCTTAGCAATTTCTCGTGGAAGTGCACAGGTTCTTTGCGCTTTCGACTATCAGTATTGCTTTTATTATTTTTTTCCACTTCTTCCCTTTTCCCACATTATAAGCATTCCGGCGCGCCCTTTGCCCTTATTGGGGGAGTCTGGGTTTACCCCTTTTTAGACGTTGATGATGGTAGCTACCATCTGTTGGTTCTCTTTGGTATAATAGCTGATCAAATTTTCTCTAGATCCCTTGTCTTTTTTACATTTTTTACCAAAAAAAAAAAAAGAAAAAACCATTACACGCCAAATTATGTTATAAAAAAATCCAAAAAAAAGCAATGTTTAATCTTGTTTGCGTATAAAATATCTATCTAACAAAACAAATACGAAATTTTCTACCAGATCAGATGCCATCCTCCCATCACATTCAGCTTAAACGCTCATTAACTGCAGTAATAGGATCCGTTCGGGTAGGTTGCACATGGCGTTCCCAAAATGCTGCAGCAACAGGCTCAATTAACCAGCAATCAAGCCACCCACTGACGGTCGGCGGTGTAGCCAGGCTTCGGAATGTCTAAAAATGGCTGTTCGGTGACTCTCGACTGTTATTTTTGAGAATCTAGAAAATCTCACCAGCATGAAAATGCTTCTCATAACTTAAATGTTGCTCCCAAGCAAGACCAACCTCTAACTACATCAATACTGACGGTTACCCAGTTTTAATAATTAAAATTTTCCATGAGACCACCCCTCCCCCTTAATCACCGCCATCCAACCACCGGCTCAGAATCCGAAAGTTGATGTCTAATTCCACCCCAACCATATCGGGTGCTCAGATTTCACGCTCAACTGGTTTCTCGTTTCCCAAAACCGACGCCGCCGACGACGTTGACGATGGATACAACAGCGCAACCATCAGTGGAAAACATTCGCAATCGCTTCCGAAGCCGGATAGTGGAAAGCCATGGTCTAGAAAATTGCCCACTTAGTATCGGCAGGTGACCGCTGCCGTCCGCTCGAATCGACATTTTTGTCAACGCGTCAGAAGTAACCGATCAGAACATGATTGTGCCGCGTGCTATGTGCGATGGAAGTGTAAATCGGACGTTGACCGCAATACACCGAAGTGACAGCCGTCGACTGGTCCGAATGGCGCGATGTTGAGGTCGGTCATAGGAGGCCGGGTCAATGGTTGACAGAAGATGAGAACCATGACATTTACATAGCTCTGATCCTGCTCTGGTCTTGCACATACGGACAGGTGCATGGTTCGATAGTGTGCGATAAGGGTAATTGAAGTTCCCCCCCCCGGTTGATTGCTTTTTCAATGGATAATTGATATGACATTGCATGGTTGGTTGTTCGATTGCGGTCCGTTGATCTTTCGAAAGTTGTTAGAATTAATGATATATTTCTTATTTGCAACGTTCAGTGAAAACCGGACAATTTGGTAATTGGACTTTTTCCGTAAATGCGTAGTTTTGGGAGTCAGTTTTTTAACGCTGAATCGAAACGCTTTTTGACGAAATTTTGACAAATCTCGAGTACTTTTTCAAACAGACGAATCTGATTTTGTAAACAAAGAGGGGAAGTAAGATTCAAACGTAAATATCATTCCTTATGTTGGTGGGCCTAGTTTGCATGAAAGTGCTAAGGGTTTCAACAATTTAACGTTTGATTCTTACTTTCCCTCTTTGTTTACGAAATCAGATACTTCTGTTCGAAAAAATACTCAAGAAACATATTTGACCAACGTGTGATCGCCAAATATCCATGGCAAATATTTGGTTTGCGTTTGTCGATCCAATTATTTGGCAATTCGTGTGATGCCCTTGAGTATGGTTTGTAAAATATGTTTGCTCATTACTAGCAAATAATTTATTTGACACTCTGGAAATTCTTAAGTGGCAGACAAGAGCAAATCCATATCATCTGCACGGATGACAGCTGTCAATTTGTAAACGTTCGTCAGTTATATCTGTTCGATCGGTTATGTGAAGTGTTTTTTTTTAAATAATTTGTTATAATTTGAGTAATTTGTTGTGAGTCCATCATCAGCCATGTTCGAATTACTGACAGAAGACGAATAAGTTGGGATTTCCGACAATCCGGAGAGCGTTGGAGCTTCAAGCCCTATTGTGCCAGTGAAAACCCCACAGCGGAGAGCAAAAAGAAAGTCCAAAGAACTTCAAAGAGATCCAAAGGTTCCTTGGATTGACTGGATTCTTCCGGAAGTTTGTGGCAAATTATTCAACTCTAGCAAAACCACTCACGGACCTGCTCAAAAAGGACGCAATCTTTGTATTTGGGCAGGAGCAGAAAGGCGCAGTTGATCAGTTGAAGCAGGCGTTGTTTTCCCGACCAGCTCTAGCACTTTACCATCCACAGGCTACTACTAAGATTCACATGGATGCCAGCAGAGCGGGATACGGGGCGATTTTGTTTCAGAAAAGGCCAGAAGATGATAGTTTCCATCCGGTCTATTATTTTAGCGGAGAGACTTTGCCGGCGGAGGAAAATTATGCAAGTTATGAGCTTGAGATGCTCGCAATCGTCGCTGCTTTAAAAAAAAAATCGCTGGGGATCCCTTTTAAGATAGTCACTGATTGTTCTGCATTTAAAATGACGATGGAGAAGAAGGACATTGCACCGAGAATTGCAGGTTGGGCACTTCTTTTTATGATTACATCATTGAACATCGCCCAGAAATCCGGATGAAGCATGTTGACGCGCTGAGTCGAGTATCAGCAGTTCACCTATTGCGCAGCAACGTGATTGAGCAAGTGATGGCGAGTCAGCAGACGGACGAGAAGCTAGGAGCGATTGTAAAGGTGCTAGAAACAGGCAGTTACAATCAGTAATTCCTTGATCACGGGGTTCTATACAGGCATCATGATGGCGGTAAACTCCTGGTGATTCCTGGAGCGATGCAAAATTCGGTCATCCGACAGATCCACCAGCAGGGGCACTTCGGCTCAAGAAATATGAACGAACCAATTCAGCGGAAGAACTGGATCGACAACCTGGAAGCCGAGCTAGACAGAATTGTTAGAAGTTGTGTTCCATGCATTTTAGCGACGAGAAAGGCTGGAAAGAAAGAAGGTCTACTTCATCCTATTCCTAAAGAAGACCTACTACAATCAACGTATCATGTTGACCATCTTGGTCCATTAACAGCCTCTAAGAAACAGTATCGCTACCTGTTTACGGCTTTCACGAAATTTGTTTGGATTTATCCAGTAGAATCTACAACTGCTGAAGACGTATTGCAGAAATGGGAGATCCAGAAAGCTTCTTTGCGAATCCAGAAATAATCATATCTGATCGTGGAGCAACGTTTACATCTGCTGCGGTCCAGGACTACTGTGAATTTCAAGGAACGAGCACTTGCTGACAATAACTGGAGTTCCTCGGGGTAATGGACAGGTGCAAAGGATCCACGGAATAATTGTTCCTGCGTTGACGAAGTTGTCCATTGAAAATCCTAAAAATTGGTATCGGCATGTTGGTCCTTTGCAACGTTATATCAACAATACGCACCAACGCAGCCTCGACCGAGGTCCGTTTGAGCTGCTCTTTGGAACAACCATGCGGTCCCCGGAGGATGTACGTTTAGTTGAAGCGGTAATGCAGGAACGGACCGAGATGTTTCACGAAGGAAGAGCAGAGGATCGTGCGGAAGCTAGGGTAAAGATTTCGGAAGCGCAGCACCACATGAAACGGCAGTTCGATCGGAAGCGCAAAACACCGAAAGTCTACGAGGTTGGAGATTCAGTCGCAAACGTTTCTAGGACCTTATCGGGTAACGAAGCAGAAGCGCCATCATCGCTATGACGTTGAGAAGGACACCGACAAGCAGAATTTCTGGCCGAATGTGAGAATTAAATTGATCATTCCTAATCACTAAAGATCGTTAGTAATTCAGCAGTCGTCTGGATACGCGAGGGACCGGTCCTTCATCCAATTTCTAATCGATCGATCAATAAAGCAAGAAATGAAGTTTTTCTTTTGAATTGAACGGTGGTGGTTAACTCGTTATTCGCGATCCGAAATCGTGGGTGGTCACCTGTTGTTTGCTGAGGAATTATCTCGAGATTTCAACATTCATGTCACGTATCTTTGATATTTTCTTTGTTACCAGGTTGGTCAGAAATTATTTCGAACACCTTCAACATATCACGGATCTTGAGATCTCTCCTAAGTTCCGAAAAAATCTCTGAAGTTCAGTGAATCAATCCGAAGATCTGAGGACTTATCTGAAGCTACGTAAATTGCTTTGAAGTTTCAAGAATTTCTTTAAAGTTTCGTTAACTTTTCTGAAGTTAAAAGGATTTTATTGGAGATCCGTGAACTTCTCTGAAGTTCTGTGAACTTCTCTATAGTACCGTGAACTTAACTCAATTAACGTGAACTCCTATAAGGTTCCATGAACTTCTCTGGAGTTCCAAAGACTTCTCCGTTTCATGTACTTTTTTGAATATGCGTTTACGTCTCTGAAGTTCTGTGAATTTCTTTATAATTCTTCCGACTTTTCAGAAGTTTCCTGGGCTGCATTTAAATTCTCGGGACTTTTTTTAAAGGTCTCGGGACTTTATTGAAGTTCTACAAATTTCACTGAAAATCTAGGGAGGTAAACGAAGTTCACTAGATTTCTCTGATGTGCTTGATAGTTTTCTAAAGTTTCCAAGACTTCCCTGAAGTTCACCTGAAATAATCGAAGTTTATAAAGATGTGTGGATTCCAATAATGTTCTCAGGACTTTTCTGAAGTTTTCCTTTGTTCACGGAACTTCTTTGAAGTTCTCGGAACAGTTTTTTAAATTCTGGAGACCTATCGGAAGTGTAACGGGAGTTTTGTAAAATTATAATCTAGAAAGTTTTCAGCAATTTACGGAACTTCTTGGGATACTCTCAACACAGTTTGAAAAAAAAAACATTTTATGCAATTAAAGGGAACGCTAGATTTGGCAGATATTAATGGGATATTTCATGTAAATTTAAGTCAGATAACGTCTGAATCTAGTCTGTTGTATGAAAGATTGCGAACATTGTTGTATGGCGCATGCAAGATTGCAAACAATTTCATTGTTTACATTTCCTTTGGCTTGAAATTGAACGAAAGGAAATTTTACGCGCCTGTTGAAATTCATTATTTTTTTCTGTAAAGTTCACGGATTTCAATTAAAGGACTTTTTGAAGTTCTCAGGGTTCAAGTTTTTGGAATTTTACTGTAATTCAAGGGACATTCCTAGAAATGTTTGGAGCTTCACTGGAGATATGGGACATTCATTAAATTCTTGAAATTTTGCTGACATTCTAGAGATTTTCCTGAAGTTCTTGGAACTCTCTAGAAGTTAAAACAAAATCCCCAAATTTTTTAAGTTTACTAATCTTTTCCTTAAATTCTCGAAGATTCACTGAAGCTCTCCAGACTACAATGAAATTTTCTAGATTTTCTATAGGCTTCACTTAAATTCTCGAGACTTTTCTGAACATTCAGTGAAAAGTACTTGGATTTTTCATGAGATACTTTAAACAAATAATCGGAACTTCACTGAAATTCACCGAATATCTCTAAATTTCTCCGGACTTCATAGAAGTTTTGGAACTTTCATGAAATCCAAGGGCCTCGTTGATTTTCCTTATACTTTCCTGAAATTATCGGAACTTCCCTGAAATTCAAGGTACTTTACTCAACGTTTCAAAGACTTTCTTGAACTTCTCTTGTTTCTCTCTTAAGTTTTCGTGGATTCTAGGTCAGTCTTTCTCCAGCGTATCTGGAATCGCTTTTCTCATAACGTATCTTGTTTTTTATATGCTTAATCAAACCAAGGCCAGTGTGGCCCCTGTCGCGCACAGAAGTTGTGGGGGTGGGGGAGGGGGGGGGGGGGGGGGGGGGGGGTCTCCATGTATGGGGGAGCGCGGGGGAGGGCGGGGGGGGGTGGGGGGGGGGGGGGAAGGGGGCGGGGGGGGGGCGGGGGGGGGGGGGGGGGGGAACCGGGGGGGGGGGGGGGGGGGGGGGGGAGGGGGGGAGGGGGAAGGGGGGGGGGGGGGGGGGGAGGGGAGGGGGGGGGGGGGGGGGGGGGAGGGGGAGGGGGTAAAGGGTGTCCCACATCAAATTGCATCACGGAAAAAACGCTGTAGACAATTACCTAGTTGACCGATCCTTTTCAAACTTTCAGACAATAAAATATAACCCATTAGTAAGATTTGATATATTTATTTCATTCAACTTCAATACCATAACCGTGCGCTCGCACCTTACGCTTAACTTCACTCTCATTAGGTTCTGTACAACATCTGGCTGCAGCTTCTTCTGTACGGAAACCCACTTTTTCTTCATGTCTTCCTCAGATTTGACCTCCTTGGGATGCTTCCGTAGTGCCTGCTTCATAATAGCCCAGTATTTTTCGATGGGCCTTTGTTCCGGTGCGTTGAGGGGTTCATGTCCTTGGGTACGAAAGTAACCCCGTTGGCTTCGTTCCACTCCAGGACAACATTTGAATAGTGGCACGAAGCTGGATCCGCCCGGAGGACCGTGGACCCCTCGTGGCGTTTCAAGAGAGAAAGCAGACGCCTGTGGAGACACCTTAGGGAGAACCCCCGTTTTCCAATCCTGTAGTCACGAACGGCGCACTCTGTTTGCCATATGAGCAGTTCGCTTGGCAAATTCTTGTTTTTCTTGGCCTCCTTACTTCTTTTGGAACATCAAACTTGTGCTGGTTAGTGAAGAACAGTAGCCCCTGAAGCTGCCGGAGGTCCGTCATCCATGATGAGACAAGTGGTCTTCGTCAGTATCTTGGTGGACAGTTTCCGGGTCCGTGACTTTCCCACCGTATTTTTCCGTTCGTCACGATTTGGAGCCTTCTGCAAATTGTACGTATGCAGTCCCTCCCCCGGTCCTTGGCTCTCTGAACGAAAGACTCGGACAGACTCAACTTTTTGGCCACATCCCTGACCGAAGTATAGGGATTCCGCCTAAAATCTCTCACGACACGCTTGTGATCCTGATCACCACTGGAACATCCATTCTGACCGCATTTCGTGGTAAAAGTTAATTACACGACTCAACGTTGACTGCATGATTCCGAGTAGTTTTCCGATGTCCTGATGAGAGCGTTGAGGGTTTTTCAGGTGCTTGCGCAAAATCAATTCACGACGTTGCTTTTTCCAGACGCTTATTTTTTTCCAAATTTCGAAAAACTGACAGCGATAAAAAGTACAACAACGTAAAACAATCTTTTACTACTTCTATCCAAATTTTCAAGAGAAAAATACCCAATGGGTAATTTTCTACAGCGTTTTTTCCGTGATGCAATTTGTTGTGAGACTCCCTTTAAAAGATTCAAATCAGATAGTCACTATTTTAGCTTAAGCCCATGACACAAATACTGCAACCACGATTAATGTCTGCACAAAACAAACATACGCACTGGACTAGATGAAGGGCGCCAAGTATTATTTTCTCCATTAGATTACAAAGTATTAGAATTTCGAAGGATCTAAGAGACTAAGCGCAGCTCCTAGTGGCGGATCTGAGAGACATAGATGTCATACTATCCAACAGGAACTATCTGTGAGGATCCACGGTATATGGTTTGGGGTGGTTCTAGTAATGATTCAATGATACAGTATTTTATTGATCTCATCGAAAATGAGGACTCAAGCAGTTTATACTTATAGTTACTAGAAAATATTTATATTCCGCATTTGAAGGAGACCCTGAACGATTCGCTATTTTTCAGAGGATACTCTTAAAATTTTTCAGTGGTAGGGTATTGGTGTGAGTGCCTATGTTAGTTTTTTTTATTGGAGAAACCTTTTTTGAATTAATTAACGTTTGCATTTAAAAAAATGGACAAAAATTGCCGATTTTTCATGGGTTTATCTTCACCCGCACTGACGAAACTACCCATGCAGCATCAATCATAGTAACCCATGAGTCAGCAGACAAAATTTGACAGCTCTATCAGTCGAACTCTACCGGTGATGGCAAAAACAGTGAAGCAACTCCGTTCAGAAGTGTGCGCGTTCAAAGAACGGCACCCCGCCGCGTCGAAAACGGACATCGTGCGGCACTTTGTGGACGCCGGATACGCCTGTTCCGGCATCTACAACATCTTGGCACTATTAGACAACAATCAGAGCATCGAAAGAAAGCCCGGTTCCAGACGGCCGACGACCCTGAGCGACAAGAAGCTCCAAAGGATGCTGAAGAGGAAGACCGAGGGAAAAGTGGCTACATCGCTGCGTGCGCTTGGCCGGGAGGTCGGTTCAACCGGCCAAACAGTGAAAAAGTACCTGGCGATCATGAACATACATGTCAGGAAGCGGAAGTCGCGTCCACTGGTTTCGGAGCTGCAGGCAATGACGCAGCGGCAGCGACTGAATGAATCCTTATGGTCAACTCGATTTTCCCGGCGACTCGTGACGTGGCGGAGGGTGATGGACGACAAGACCTATCTCACTGGATGGTATGATCGGAAGGGCACTTCGTATTTTACTTCCCCCACGAAGGAAGTGAGCTCCGAGGTGAAGTTCATTTCACACACCAAGTTCCCCAGAGAAGGTGCTGCTGTGGCTGAGCAATCAGCGAGAAAGGGATATCGGCGCCGCTCTTCTTTCGCTCCGGACTGGCCGTGAACCGGGAAATTTATAGTACGAAATGCCTGCCGGAAGTTGTGCCGTTCATCAAGAAATACCATAAGGGCGAAGACGCGGTGTTCTGGCCGAATCTGGCGTCAGCCCGTAACTACTCGAAGTGATCGTTGGAGGAGAAGGAGCGGCTGAATATCGATGTGTTACCCAAGTCGGCGAACCCGCCCAACGTCCTCCAGCTGCGTCCCAACGAGGTCTTTCTGGCCAACCTGAAGCGTGAAGATCCACCCCAACAATGTTGTCGCGAAAACTGAGGAGGAATTGATAAATAAAACGAAGAAAGAACTCAAAAAACATGCCTACACGCATGTTTTTGTCCGCTATGGCGAATTTTCCGGTTAACTTCCGGAAGGCTACTCGCAAGGTTGTAGAATTTTGTAGTAAGTTTAAATAATAACTTTGCATGGAAAATTTATCAAAAGCAATTATCTGTCTTAGCTCTTTTTTTATCACCATCCGAAAAAAGTCCATTTTTTAATGCAAATGTTATTTCCCAACAGGTCCATGGTTTCCTTGTCCTCCAACGTTGCGTCGCAGGCCTTGCGGTAGAAAAAATAAATCACATCGATTGACTCAATTTCAACGAAAACACTCTCAGATTACCAACCTGCCACGAGTAACGGAAGACGTCCCACGCAGAGAGTGGCATATCGCCACGCATCCGAGCGCCCAGCAGGTCCCAGTTGGTATAGTTTCGGATGTATTCGACCAAACCGGATGGGGTGATTTCCTGCAGGCCGTTGAAGGAAAAATCTGCCGGGAAGCCGCTGAGGAAGGTTATGTTGTGACCTCTGAAACGAAAATAAAAATCAAGGAAGAAAAACATGGATTACCTACGACGAATCATTAACAACAAAAGAGAGCTTTACGCCGCTGTTAGGAAAAGCTAATCTCTCGTTAACAACCATGACATTGGAAGTCAGTTATCGCATAATCCCGAAGAGAGGAGCAAACAAAAAAAAACAACACCAACTGTTCTCAGTCAGGAAAAACTAGTTGGGTAATGTTTGCCGGTCGGATTAATCCAGTTATATCGCTTCGTTTCGCATGGATTCTAGCTGCTTGTCTATTCCCGGACCCAAGCCGATTGCATAAAAGCTCAAAAGCGATGGATCCCGTTTTAATGGCCAACTTGACATTGACCTTTGATCATTTGTTGGATTGTTGGCGGCGGAGCCTTGAAATAGTAGCTAACCAATCCAGTTGACAGTTTGCTTTGATGAAAGAAAAACAAAAACAAAACACCCATCATATCGAATACCAGCAAGGCGATAAGGATTCATTATGTGCAATTTTGGCTCGGGTTGTAATTACGATGCCAGGCTGGCCGATTGTGGTCAAGCATCATAGTTAATGTAATGATCAGCCGGTGCGTGTTCGCTGCGATAGCTTCGTTCGACCACAAACAAGGCAGGAGAGTGTTCAGAGGTAGTTAGTTTGTGATAAGTTAATCGGAACCGAAACCGAAATCGAGTTGCCAATCTGGGCTCTGCGAAACTCGTGATGATAATTGTTGATGTAGCAGCGGTGGTTGATTTGCAATCCAACGAAGGTCAACCATGGCGATGGTAATGTGGTTGCATTCGAATGGAGCCTAATAGATTTCATATAGGATAATTTATGAACGTTGAACCGATGCAGCCCGATATTGGTTGGTTAGTATTGCTGTGGGTAGTTGGGATCTAATTTGAATTGAATGTTGATGGGGTTTCGTGTAGCATGCATTTATCTGAACTGAGTTTTGCAATGGTAGTCAAAGCTGAATCTCATATCATAAGCCTTCATCAACGAACCAAGCCAAGGGGGCTCGTAAATTGAATTAGTTCATATAAATAAAACCACGTCATGTGGGATTTACTTTGTAAAAAGAGGTTTTTGTTGATATTTAGTAAGTTTTTCAAAAAATTGACGTGACATTCGCTAAAAGTTTTATCGGGGTTAAGGAGTGTATCGAAAATAAGCTATCCACAAACTTTCTTTCAAATTATGTTGAAAACCGATATTTTATTCATACAAAAAATTGATCCTTTATTGTACGAGGTTAAACTTGAACATAATGAAGACCGGATGAAATTTAAGCTATTCCTTCACGAATTTTCGAACTTTGGATCGAATGCTCTTCATTAACTTCCGGACAAGTGTTGCATCGCATTTTTTGGACGCTTGAGCCCAAATTTTTTTGAACTCCTGCATGTTCCCAGCTGCCTTACCAGTCTTCTTGAAGACCCTCTTCACGATTGCCCAGTAACGTTCGATGGGTCGAAGCTGAGGGCAATTTGGTGGATTGATATTTTTCTCAACGAAATCTATACCCTTTTCCGCAAGCCAATTGAGAGTGGTTTTGGCATAGTGAGCCGACGCTAAATCCGGCCAAAACAGTGGAGGTGTACTATGCTTCTTATATAAAGGCAACAATCTCTTCTGGAGACACTCAGATCGATAGATTTCCGCATTTATAGTTCCGGTAGTGTAAAAAATTGTTGACTTCAAACCACAGGAACATATTGCATGCCATACCAGTACCTTTCGACCAAATTTCTCCACTTGAATCGACCTGTCCGCATCGCTCACATCCTCTCCAACGACGGCAGTAAATTATTGTGGACCTGGAAGGGTTTTTGAGTCCTCCTTTACATAGGTCTCATCGTCCATCAAAACGCATGCATCCGGACGCTGCAAAAGACGCGAATACAATTTCCGGGCCCTTGTTGCTGCTCGCTGCTTCTGTTCTGCACTTTGTTTCGAGATTTTCTGCTTCTTGTAGGTCTTCAGGTGGTTTCGCCTCTTGATACGCTGGATTATTCCGACACGCGTTCCTGCTTTTTTGGCCAAATCACGTATTGACATTGATTTGTTCTTCATGATTAGAGATACCACTTTCTGCTCCAGTTTTGGGTTGGAAGAACCGGGTTTTCTGCCTCTTCCTGGTAGCTCATCCAAAGAATAGTGTTCCCCAAACTTATTAATGATGGTTTTAACACTCGCAAAAATAATGAATACATCAGCAATGAAATTCATGCAGGTAGCCCGAGTAACATTGCTAACACCATCCTGCTTTATTAAGTTTTATTAAGATTTTATGAAAGCCACTTGCAATCAGTTTGGTTTTATTATGGCACCAGGAGGGGCCAATTGGTTTCATATTTTAGTCAGGCTAATGAGAACCTACACAGCTTGTTTACAACGATCTTAAAACCTTGTTTCTTAAATTCCTTTTACTCCTATCAAAGGTTTTATTTCGACTTTATGAACTCGTAAAATGCTGTATTGAAATGCCGTTTTTGGACTCATTGCTATTATCTTATTATGGTCAGTCGAAAAAGCATTTTCAAACCATTTTGCCTCCAGTAAATGCATTAAACGGCATTGAAGGAAGTCACCATAAGTCCAACTAGTTTGATAATAGTCATTGCGAAGAAAAATTGGCTTAATGGCAAAACTGTGATTTTTTTCCAATCGCCATATTGAAATATAAGAAATACTTGAAATGTGGAAAAATAAATGCATCAAATTTTCAATGGTGAGCGATTCCACGAACAAGTGGGAAATTTTTCCAATTTTTATTTTTTGTATTTTTTGATTTGCATGAAACCTTGCATACAAGTTTTTGGGGAAGAAAAACGCCGTTTTGCATACTTGGTTCGCCATTTTGAATCTAGCCTTACTTATGAGAAGGGCCTATGAAAAATGCACATGATATCTTCAAAAAATTGTATCTCGGAAACGGTTTGTCCGATTGGTTTGATGTCTTCGGCGAAGTTTTAGACAATTGTTGGTGCTATATGGAAAAAATATGCACGGTAAAAAAAAAGTTTGCTTTTTGTGTTTTGAACTAAAATATAGATTTTCTCTTAAAAGTTGCATGTCAATAATTTTTTAATTATTCTAATGTTATAGCTGACTGAAAAAGGCTATCTAGTGCACAGTAGGTTGTTCTAGAGAAAAATAGGTTACAATGAAAAAAAAATTTAAAAAAAAATTACAATTTTCAAAAAAGCTATTAAGAAAAGTCAAAAAAGTTTGTCGCCCTAATTTTATGAAAGTTCATCAAATTTGCAAGCAAAAAGTACTTCGGTAACATTTTTCTAAGATGCACCGTTTAGAAGATATTACTGATTTAATATTGATTTTTTTGAAAACTTAATAAGTTTTGGCCCTTTTCGGATGTACTCCGTGTTTTTTTAGTTTCAAAAATATTTTTTTTCAAAAAGATTGGAAAATTTTGAGTTAAAATGACATTGACAACGTAAAGATTCGAGTGAAATTCTCTGCCTTAAAAGTATTTTGAAAAACAAGTTACAAAATCCCACTACCAGGAACAATGATTTCTTCAAGTGATTTTTGGTGCGTTGTGCTGAAAACGTGCTAACAAGTATTAGATACAGGTAATTAGATACCAGTTAGCTGTGCTACGTACAGTTGGTGATTGTAAACATGGTCTTTGTTGGAACTAGTCCACCATGGCCACGCTGGCCATAACGAGGCAAGCTCCGTCGATGACCGTTTCTTAATAATAAATAAAAAGAACGCAGTCTTAGTCACCTTCCATCAAACTAGACGGCTGCCGACTGATACCTCAATCAACAACCGCCGCACTCTTTATTCATTTCAGGTATATACAATTTACAATCTTCTTCAATAACAATATACCTACGCCAGCAAATCTACCTCGCTCCAACTCTCCAAACTCGTACCTGAAGGTTCGACGATACCTGAGCGTTCAACTCTACCTATCTTCCAACAGTCTTTACCCAGCATTCTATGATTTCTACCCGTGAGCTGTATAATAATGTCTGACTCGGTTCTGAATTCATCCAGTATCTACCAAACAGTAAATGCAGAAAGGTTGCTAGTATCATAGTGATTATAGTAATTTCAGCTCATAATCCTGTGTTTTTGAACGAGATCCAGTGTTGTTTGATGACATAATAAGGCAGCATTCATTAATTATGTCACGCTTTTAGGGGGGGGAGGGGGTTCAGAAAACCGTGACATTTTGTGACAAACGAGGGAGGGGGGGTAAGCTGAATCGTGACATCACATTTAAAAAAAAAAAAAAAACAAAAACATAATGATATTCTTATGCAATATCGCCTACTACTACTATCCCTACTGTTCACGCCCCTTCGTAAACGAACAGCAACAGCAGTAATCATGCAGCACTCACACACCGCTCGCATTAACTATGCCACGCCCTGTTCTGCAACTTTCCATCGTTCTGGAACTTTCCATGTTCTGGAACTTTCCATTGTTTTGGAACTTTCCATCGTTCTGGAACTTTCCATTGTTCTGGAACTTTCCATGTTCTGGAACTTCTAGCAGTAGCGGCACAATATAAAAACGGCACCGCAGTGGCGCAGTCATTCAGTCATTATATCAATTCTAAGGTGTTAAGATCAAAAGGAAAAAGCAATAAAGGATAAGTGAATAGAAGCAGTAGTTTTTCTATCAATATCTTCTGGATCCATTATCCGGTGCAACAGCCCAGTGTTATACAGTGTTGAATACAGTCCACCCTACGACTAGAGTGTTTGCTGTCAACGGCCTTGGAACCCAACCCGGCCTTTTCAGGGTAAGAAGAGTTGAATTTTCCACCCATGAGCCAAGACAGAGCACTCGTTTTACCCGACAGTTGCTAGTTTGAGCGACACCTATTTCCTTTCCTACCGTGTTAGGACACGTTTGAGTTCTGTCGCAAGAGAGCTAGCAAGCTACTTCAAGTACCCTACGGATCCGGTGTTTGGCTCCGACACCTACCATACCTAACACGCTAACTTGAAAGTACCCATTAATGAGTCGAAAAGTACGCATTTTGAAGAAAAGTGGCTTAACTCATTATTAGGAGTATATTTTCCTCATTAATTGAGTATTCGTTACCCATTAATGATTAATTGATACTCATAAATAAGTAAGCCCTGCACCAGTACAGGAACAACTTAAAGCTGAGCTAAATAATCTGAACTCTGAGGTAGTGCTTCTGATTGACAAGAAGTCTGCTGGACTATTGACGGATGATGATCAGTCGAGACTCGAAGGGCTAAAAATTAAAAAGATCAAACTTGAAAAGAATCTCAAAATCAAGGAAGACGAGCAAGAGCGGCAGCAGAAGCATCGTGAGAAAATGAAGCAGGCTAAACAACTGTTAATTCGGGACATCCCAGAGGCTGGTAAATATGATATATTAACTAGTTTGTTTGCACAGTAGATATAAATATCAAATTTCAGGAAATTATCTTTCATTCCGAAATTCTCCTGGCCGCCCTCGTGTTGAAGAGCAGCAACCGGAGCTGCTCAAGGCAATATGCGATATCGCACTTCATGGATCTGCGGCCCACGAAAAGCGCAGTGATGAGAGCGTCAGAAGCGTTAAAACTTTAGATGAGTTGACTTCTGCAATACAAGGCAAGGGATTCAATATCAAAAGAACAGCAACATATCTGCGGTTAATCCCAAAACGAGCCAATTCCCATCAAGGTAAATGTCACGTAAATACTGTACCAGTGAAGTTGATGCGCGCAAGTAATGCAAAACACAACGATCATCCCGATGGCCGATTCTGTACAGCGACCATAAGATCATTGGAAGAACTGGCATCTGTGCTAGGGCCCAATGAAGTAGGATTTATCAGTCAGGATGATAAGGCGAGAGTGGCGATAGGCCTAACGGCTGCCAATAAGCAGTCTCCCATGCTTATGCATGTGGAGTACAAAATCACGCTTCCTGACCACGATTGGATAGTTGCAAATAAGCATAAACTAATTCCGTCCGTGTACGCTGGAATCGAAATCAAACCGAATGGTCTTGGCAAACCGGAGGCTGTTGGTTTTTCGGGCCCCACTTACATTGCAATTCGGTCAGGCAAACACGCTTCGTCAACGGCGTTTTCTCATGCGTTAGACATCAAGCGGCTTCTAACTCTTGAATCGTTTGATGGTATTTTTAAGTTTGATGGATTGGTCAAACCAGTCCTAATCTTTACCGTCGACGGTGGACCTGATGAAAATCCGAGATATCGCAAGGTAATACAGATAGCAATACACCATTTTAAAGAGTACAACCTTGACACGCTGTTCATTGCAACGAACGCTCCGGGAAGGAGTGCTTTCAATAGAGTGGAGCGACGTATGTCACCCTTGAGTAAGGAGCTTTCTGGATTGATAATACCACACGACCAGTTTGGTAGTCATCTGGATTCCCAATTGCGTACAACTGATTCAGCTTTGGAGAAGCAAAATTTCCAGTACGCTGGTGAAGTTTTGGCAGAAGTCTGGAATGATGTGGTCATCGACGGTCATCCGACGTTGGCTGAATATATCGATCCTGATGCTTCTGAAATAGATCCGAAGTCAATTCGTGACTATGACCAACACTGGTTTGGAACTCATGTGCGAACCAGCCAATATTTACTCCAGATACGGAAATGCACAGATAGGTAAAATTTTGAGATGCATTTGATGGTCAAATAATTGTTATATGTGCATAAATTTATATTTTTACAGGAAATGCTGCTCACCACTGCGAAGTAGCATCGATCACGTTATCTGCAATGGATTTTTGCCTCCACCAATCTCTCTGACGCAAACATCTCGAGGATTGATTGGGTCATCGAAGGACGAACCACAGCATTTCCCATCAATGTTCGTATTGAACTCATTACAAGCTCAACAGATTCTACCTAAATCGATGTCCGGATATGGAACGATTCCGTATGATCTTTACTGTCCTTCAATTAAAAACTCATTGAACGAACGAGTGTGTTCCAGCTGTGGCCTATACTTTGCATCTTTAGTCATGCTTCGCGAGCACATAAAGATGCACAAGCATACATCCGTTCAATTTCAGAGAAAATTGCGGGGGGGGGGGGGGGGGGGTTTTTTTTTGTGTGTTGTGTGTGATATAATAAATATATTCTGTTTTGTATAGAAAAGAGAAATATGTTGTGGGTGTGGGAAAATTTTTTTTTTATATTTTTTTTTTTTTTTTTTTTTTTTTTTTTTTTTTAAAAAAAAAAATAAATTATATTTTTTTTTTTTTTTTAAAATAAAAAAATAAAAAAAATTATATTTATTCGCCCATTCAAAGTCATTGTGTGGTGGGGGGGGGTTCGTTTACGGTGGGTTGTATTAAAACAAAAAAAAAAAATTTTTTTTTTTGTCTACACTCACAACACCAAAAAACTGTGTTTTTTGGTGTTTGTTGTGCCGTCTACATATTGATTCGCAAAGCTATGAAAGTTTGGTCACGATACCATCATCGTCAACGCTAAGCACAATTCAATCAAATGAAGAATTCACGATGCCTGTAGACGTCGAAATATTCAACCGAGGAATAGCAGCTATTCGTTTTTTTTTTTTTTAATATCTTTATTATCGTGGCTTTCAGCCTCCTGGGCTGGTTCGCCACGCAGCAGCTATTCGTGTTTCGCCTATAGATTTAGGTTAAAAATATTCACTATCCTGAAAAAAAGTGCGCTGAAATCGTCGAAGGTGTACGAAGAAATCTTTTTAAATTAGACGCTAAAACAGAAAAAGCAAACGAGTTTGATGAAGTCATAGAAAATATGAAAATTAAATTTTTAAATTCAGCCACAAGGCAAGAAAAACTATCAATTTTATCATTGTTACCAAAATCATGGTCAGTACAAAAAATTGTAGACGAATTTAAAACCAGTAGAAATATGGCATCAGATGCAAGAAAGGAAAGAGATAATGTATTTGATTCATCTCAAGGTTCAAGCTCTGGAAAAGCTTTGAGTAATGAAACAAAAGAACTGGTTTTGAATTTTTTTGAGGACGATGATATAAGCCGTGCAATGCCAGGCCAAAGAGATTTTGTTAGCGTAAAGACAAGAAATAAGAGATTAGCTGTTCAGAAAAGATTGTTAATGATGACATTGAGAGAAGCTTTTAATCGCTTTAATGAAATGTACGTCAATGTAAAAATAGGGTTTTCATCATTTGCAAGCCTCCGGCCAAGGCAATGTAAACTATTGACTATCACAGGAACACATAATGTTTGCGTTTGCACTACGCATGAAAATGTCAACTTAATTCTACATAGCTTAAAAAAATACAATGTCTTGAATGATCTAAAAACATTAACGAATAGATTACTTTACGAAAATAAGACAACTCATTGCCATCTACGAAGATGTAAAAACTGCCCAGATACCTCAGTTTTAGAAGACAGTTTATTGAAACAACTGGAAGAAAACTTTGTTGAAAAGCTTTCATTCGAACAATGGGTTACCACTGACAGATGTGATTTAGAAACTATTGTAAAGTAAACCGATGAGTTTGTTTCATTTTTCAGCTCAAAATTAGAAAGTTTGATTCCGCATGATTTTGTAAAAACCGAACAATCAAATTTTTTGAAAACTACAAAACAAAACTTGCAAGATGGTGAATTTTTAGCTACTTATGACTTTTCTGAAAATTACAGCTTCATTTTGCAGGATGAAGTTCAATCACACCATTGGAACGTGCAACAGGCCACAATCCATCCTTTCGTAATATATTATACTGAAAATATGCAAATTAAACATTTTAGCTTCATTATAATTTCTGAAGAACAAAGACATGATTCAGTCGCTGTTAATTTGTTTATTGATAAAATGATAAACTTTTTACAAATTGATCAAAATAAAAACATAAAAAAAATTTATTTTATGTCAGATGGTGCTGCTTCACAGTATAAAAACCGAAAAAACTTTTCTAGCCTTTGTAAATTTAAGTCAAAGTATGGTATTGACGCTGAATGGCATTTCTTCGCAACATCGCACGGAAAAGGTCCATGCGATGCTATTGGAGGTACGATAAAACGCATGGCTACCAGAGCAAGTTTAGCCAAAGAACGCGAACACCCGATAAAGACTGCAAGAGAGTTGTTTAATTGGGCAAACAAACGAAAAGAAGAAGAACTTACAAAGTTGTCATTTTGTTATTCTACTACAGAAGAATACGAAAACATGTCTTTGCAGCTAAATAATCAATATAATAATGCAAAAACAATTCAAGGAACTCAAAAATTCCACTCATTTCTTCCTCTATCAGAAAATACAATAAAGGCAAAGCTTTATTCAAACTGTCCTGACAATGATGCCAAAATATTCGATATTGTTAAGAAAGTTGTGTAAACAATAATTTTATAAAAATACAGGAATAAAAATAAACTGATGATTCCAACATATAATGTTATTTTTTATTGCGCACAATCACCATCCCTGAAAAATAAGCTTAATTCGCTCTTTTGAATCTCGCTAATTGAGGAGCTTGCATTTGCAGTTCTCAAAAAGGTGTATCTGTCAGTTGTCAGTGTCATTTAAACTCAAAATTTTCCATTTTTTCCGAAAAAAAATACTTTTGAAACTGGAAAAACACGGAGTACAACCGAAAAGGGCCAAAACTTATAAAGTTATCAAAAAAAATCAATATTAAATCAGTAATATCTTCTAAACGGTGCATCTTAGAAAAATGTTACCAAAGCATTTTTTGCTTGAAAATTTGATGTACTTTCATAAAATTAGAGTGACAAACTTTTTTGACTTTTCTTAATAGCTTTTTTGAAAATTGTAATTTTTTTTTAAATTTTGTTTTTCATTGTAACCTATTTTTCTCCAGAACAACCCACTGTGCACTAGATAGAATTTTCAGTCAGCTATAATATAAGAATAATTAAAAAATTATTGACATGTAACTTTTAAGGGAAAATCTATATTTTAGTTCAAAACACAAAAACCAAACTTTCTTTTTACCGTGCATATTTTTTCCATATAGCACCAACAATTGTCTAAAATTTCGCCGAAGACACCAAACCAATCGGACAAACCGTTTCCGAGATACAATTTTTTGAAGATATCATGTGCATTTTTCATAGGCCCTTCTCATAAGTAAGGCTAGATTCAAAATTGCGAAACAAGTATGCAAAACGGCGTTTTTCTTCCCAAAAAACTTGTATGCAAGGTTTCATGCAAATCAAAATATATGAAAATTACTCGTTGCTGAAATGATATGGAACCGCTCTTTTATGCAAATAAACTGTAGATCGGAGACTAATTTCGGCATTCTTTAAGATAATCTCATCCAATTCCAAGCACTTTTCAGGAAATTTATGATTAATTTATCGAATATATTTGTTTTAATTTGATTTGTGTTGTTGTAAATTCGCATAATTTCGGACGCGCATTAATTTTCAGCTTTTATCGTGCCAATATTCACCTTAAAAATAAATGCGCATATAATTTGGAGCATAATACGCTGTAGAAAACTCAATTTGTTTGGGATATTTTGCTATCAAACAAAATTTCCCGCAATTCAAGACCTTTTTTTTACTACTAAATGAATTAAAGGGTGATACGGTCAAAATTTGGTCAAGGGAAAACGCGTGTAAATCGGTGAAATCGTTTATTTAAAAAATCAAATTAAATTTCTTTTTCAAGTTCAATTAGTATAAAATTCAGGAAAAATATTCAGTTAGGCTTCCGCTTTTCCAAATCCGAATTGCCGGGCCTTACGCTTGACCCCTGCCATCAGATTTTGTACAGCCACCTTGTCCACCTTCTTCGCCGCAGAAAGCCAGTTTGCCTTGAACTGCTGCTCGTCCTTAGCAGTTTTTTTGGTCTTCTTTAGGTTCCGCTTGACAATAGCCCAGTATTTCTCAATTGGGCGGAGCTCTGGCGTGTTGGGAGGGTTCTTGTCTTTGGGAACCACCTGCACGTTGTTGGCGGCGTACCACTCCATGGCCTTTTTACCGTAATGGCAAGATGCCAAATCCGGCCAAAACAGTACGGAACAACCGTGTTTCTTCAGGAAAGGCAGCAGACGTTTATTCAAACACTCTTTCACGTAAATTTCTTGGTTGACAGTCCCGGAAGCTATGAAAATGCTGCTTTTCAAGCCACAGGTACAGATGGCTTGCCAAACCAGATATTTCTTTGCGAACTTTGACAGTTTCGTGTGCTTGAAAATATCTGCTACCTTTCCCCTTCCTTTTGCCGTATAAAACTCCTGTCCCGGAAGCTGCTTGTAGTCGGCTTTGACGTAGGTTTCGTCGTCCATTACCACGCAGTCAAACTCCGGGATCGCGCTTTGGCCGTCGTATTTTGTTTATCATCGCGATTTGGAGTCACTACCTTCTTGTAAGTCGATAATCCGGCTCGTTTTTTGGCTCGATGCACGGTTGTAGACGATACACCTAGCTTATTTGCGGCATCTCGGAGAGATAGGTTAGGGTTTCGCTTGAAACTACCGGCAACTCTCTTTGTCGTCTCAGCGGCTTCCGGTTTTCGATTTCCCCCCGATCCAGACTTCCTGGCTGTCGACAAACGTTCCCCAAACACTTTAATTACATTTGTAACGGTTGATTTGGCAACTTTTAGCGATTTTGCCAACTTTGCGTGCGAGTAGCTCGGATTTTCGCGATGCGCGAGCAAAATTTTGATACGCTGCTCTTCTTGCTTGGACGGCATTTTGACAACTGAAGAGTGAATTCCAAAATCAAAATAGGAGCAACATTCTACACACACACACCTTCAAAATGAGGGGTGTTCAGGTTTTTTAAATGCAAAATTGAAAGAAATACGTCAAGTTGATATTGACCAAATTTTGACCGTATCGCCCTTTAGAAGAGCAGAGAATCGAACAAAGCAGAACAACAAAAACCATCCTCGATTTCACAGTGAAGTTTGACAGCTATGGCCATTTGGCCACATTCTGGTTTTCATGGCAGCCAATAGGTTTTATGAAGGTTCTCAAGTGGTCATAAAATCTTTCATTAGAACATTTTTAAAATCCTTATGTTCCTATAACGGTTTTATTAACTTCTTTTCACAACCGTCTATAGAGAGAGCCATTTTGTACAAATATCGGCTTTAAAGAAGCATCAAGGAGGTGTTGGTAGACAGAACAGGTTTGAATGTAGCTTTATCAATAAATCCGGGAGGAGTGCCATACGGCTGGAATAAAACTAAAATTGTTAATTGGGATTGCATGAATTTCAATTGTCCTGCTTCATACTAGTTTGACACCGAAGGCTAAAATAAACACTGATGAATGAAAAGCTAAGTCGAAAATGTTTGTTTGAAGATTGTTTTGCTGAAGCTGACTGAGAAGTGGCTGTCAAAAGAAGATAATGTGTTTCAATTGAAAGGGATGAATGTTAAGTTCATCGTCCCACGACGATTTTCAACTGAAAGTGAAATTGTATGACCCTGCTTAAGAGCCCCGCAGTTGAATGTCCTGAGCGTATACATACTGCGACTTAATATGTAAGTTCGAGATATTCGAGTCTAAAGGGTGTATTCGATAAAAATGGCACACAGAAAATCTTCTGTAACTTTTGAATCGTATGAGTAAAAAACCTAGAAATTTGAGTAGATCTTATCCATAGTGTATTATTTACATCTGCCAAGTTTCATAGTTATACATTCAGTAGTTCCAGTCATGTCGTCGGAACAAGAAATTGTCCGTGAGAAAATTTTGTACACTCACAATCAAAATCCAGAGGCGTCCCACCGGTGGATTGCTAAAAGGCTTGGAATTGCAAATACAACTGTGTTTCGTGTAATAAGAACCTTCAAGGAGCGTCTGAGTGTCCAAAGGAAGGAAGGGAGTGGTCGTAAATGTGGTCCAATGGACAGTAAAATGGCCAGGAAAGTCGTACAACAATTCAAGAACCGTCCAAACATGTCAATTCGAGATGTCTCTAAAAAGTCTAAGGTGTCAGTCGGTTTTGTGCAGAAAACCATGAAGCGTGCTGGGTTACATGTTTGCAAAGTGCAAAAAGCCCCAAACCGGAATGAAAAACAAAACATCACTGCGAAAACCCGCGCCCGGAAATTTTACACGAAGCTGCTCACCAAATCCGGTTGCATCGTGATGGATGACGAAACATACGTCAAGGCCGACTTCCGTCAACTTCCTGGGCAAGAATATTTCGTTGCCAAGTCGAAGTTCGATGTTCCGGAGGATGTTCGAAAGAAGAAACTATCGAAATTTCTAATCTGGCAGGCGATTTGCGGATGTGGTGAAATAAGTGCTCCCTTCATCACTTCCGGAACAATAAACGGTGCGATTTACACGGAAGAGTGCCTTAAGAAGCGTCTCTTGCCATTCATTAAGAAGCACAAAGGATCAACTCTGTTTTGGCCTGATCTAGCATCCTGCCACTACTCGAAACGTATTGGAGTGGTACCGAGCCAACGGAGTCAATTTTGTGCCAAAGGATATGAACCCACCAAATTCACCGGAACTTCGTCCATTTAAAAAATTCTGGGCAATTATGAAAACGGAACCTCGCAAACATCCCAAAACTATAAAAACAGAGCTAGAATTGAAGAAAATTTGGGTAAAAACAACAAAAACACTGGGAAAATCGGTTGTACAAAATTTTATGGGTGCAGTGAAAAGGAAGGTGCGGGCATTCGGGATGGGAGACGAAATTGAATAAAACAAATGTTGTAAATCAAAACTCATTAGTAGTTCTTCATTCTTTGAAAATTTCAAGAAAATCCGATAATCAGTTTAATTTTGATGAGTATATATGTGTGTGCCATTTTTATCGAATACACCCTTTATATTCGCACTGCGGTAGGTGCGAACGTTGATGATATCGGCGATCTTCTATTCGTTGGTCAGGTGATCTCGTTTGTGGATGTCTGGGGGCTTGTTGGGCCTTCTTTAAACTCCTGTCCCGCCGGAGGACCATCGTGCAAAACTGACGCTGTTTTGAGCCACCCCATGGAGAACAGACGCTCAGATAGACAGCACCCTTCGAATAAAAGCCCTTGGAATAAGACTTGTGAAAATACACACAGAAAACCGTTTTCAAAATGGAGGGAGACAAAATCGGGTTAGTTCAGGAGGGTGACAAAATCACTATATAGTTCAAAATGATTTTTAAAGGCCGTCCTCGAAAGACTGAATTAAACTAACCTAAACGGGCATGTCGATAGGAAGTGTCATTTTTTTCAAAATTTTATGAACTTTAACTTTGTTGAATACACCAACCCCTTTTGATGATGTTTGTAAAGAATAAAATGTTCATGTAACTTTTAAAGAAATTAATCATAAAAATTTTCCGTTTTCAGAAACTTTTCCGAAGACATCACATGCGAAATATCAAGTTTTGCCACTCAACTCTCAAACGATTACATTTTTCATATTTTAGACCACTGTGCGCTGGTTTACCAATTCCTTATGATTTCCTGCTTTCCCTCCTCCTCCTTCTCTTATGGAACAACGAGTTTTCGCTTGAGTTTTCCATTGTGTGGTTGCAGATGGTGGCAGTTGTCACTTTTAGCTTATCACAGGTGATCTAAATTGTTCATATATATTTGTATTAATTAAGGCAATCGAATCGATGCAGCTTTTGAATCCATTTTTTCCATCCGCTGCGGTAGATCATTTTTAAGGAAATAAGCAAGTTACGTTAAGTTGAGTCGCCCAATGGGGCGGCACTGAAAGGCGAACAAATTGCAGCCCGAGTCATTTGTGAGGATTCATGGTTAAATTCACTTCATGTATGTAACAAATCATTTCCAATATCCCCATGGTGTCCGTCATTCTGCAACGCAGTATACATCCCCGGGGTTGGATTTTTCAACCCCTTCCAAAGTTGAATAACAATTATGGCTTCGGGCGGTAAGGCTTCGGCGTAAAGGATTACACTGCATTTTAAAGCCGTCATTCGAGCAGCATGTTCGTCCATTTCCTTTTCGCAGTTTGTCCTGCTTTTGAAGGCAGACGGTGATTATTGGATTCTTGAGATTTGTTGCCGGATTTGTTGACCCGACCAGGAATTTGAAGCTAATTGTATTACACAACATATAAGGCAAAATCCTCCCCGATGAACTAATTGAAGATGTCATACCCTGTAGGAACGGTCGAAATAGACCTCCAACGGACATTTCTTCAAGAATAACAATCGTAATTACTCACAAAATGTTTCCACAATAACACGGGTAGCATTGAAACAAATTACAGTTATTCAATTGCACCGATCAAGCTTCTGGATGCTGAGGACGCATCTCGAACAATGGTGATCAATTTTCATTTTCGCATTGTATCGAAAAATTCTCAAAATTTCCCTCCACCGGGCTCATTGGACGGCAATCAAGGTTCGGATCTGGTGTGCATCTACCAAAGTACGTTGCAATTGAAATTTTTCGGAATTTTCTTCCACCGGTATGCTTATCTGAACGAGCTTCAAGATCAAGTGCAGCAGCATTTCGAAGACGGTGAACGGTGTGGTCGCCACCCTGGTAATAACGGCCATTAAGATCCGGAGATTTAATAAACCCAAATGGGCGGCAGATTAACCCCGATGGCAATACGAGTATGATTGTTCGGTGCGTTTGCAGGTTTTTCTCCTGCGAATGATTGATTTCGTTCGGGTTTGTTGAGAAATTTAATGGTGCTCAATGATTGATTTCATTTAATTTTATTTTATCGAAGAGTTAAATTCGGAGGTCTGAGCGTCAGGGTTCCGATGAATAAAATATTAACAGCATTGGCAACTGACGAGTCATCAAAGTGTTTATTCCATGCTCATTATATCTGCGTTTGAAAGAGTTTCCACTGCATTAATCTTCTGTCATTTGAATGTTTGCTTCATAAGTATGTCAAACAACTAATCAACATGACCTGCACAACCTAAAAAAAATGTCTCAAACTTAGCAAATTACAAACGAAGGACTAGAAAATACCTCCAAGCACAAGTTTGCACTGTGAAGCAAGGAACGGATGCGAAAAACTCAGAAATGTAAATTTTTGTGAAATATCTTCTTTCACTCTCGCGAAAATGAGTGCCAAAGTATACTGGAAGGAATGTATTCAACACACGTGTTGCCAATCATCCAAAGGCACAAAGGTCAGAACTGTTTTGGCCTGATGTGGCGTCATTATGTGTGTGCCTAGTGGTCTGGTATCGCCGGTTAAGTTTGTAGAGAAAGCGATGAATCCTCCAAATTGTCTGCAAATAAGGTCAATTGAAATGTTTTGGGCTTTTATGAAAGCAAAAGACTGGTTAAATGTAAGCCGCAGCTCGATGGAACAGTTGCCCAAAACCTTATGAGAAATATTAGGAAGAAAGTATTTTACCTGATAAAGTCAACGACTAACTAAATAAATATTCCAATTCTGTGATCATTATATAAGTAAAGCACACTATTTTTGTAATCTTAACATAAGTTACCATTTGCAATTCGCAAGTAACCAGCCATTTTGCTCTGCATCTCAGCGTGGTCACGCACATCAGCAGTTCATCTAGTTATGCAAAACTATCCGTTCCATTTCATCGACTGTAACGGTTTATCGCATTACTCACAATGCGTTGCCCTCCTCACTGGTATAGGCAGCCACACACGTTCGTCACCCGGAAGCAGCAGCAGCAGCAAGAGCAACTCAGAATGACATATAAGATGAGTGTTAAGCTTTAGTTTTGTGTATTGTGGGTTTTTTAAAATAATTGCGTTAATAGTTAAGAGTCGATCTGTCGGAAGATGAGTAACGAGCCTATCCAGCTGATTCAGCTGGTTCATGGGTTATCTTTTTTCGGCTTAAAATGAAACTTCTGAACATTTATCAGATTACTGATGATCTGACTAAACGGTTCTCCGAGAACTCGGCCATTACCGATTA
Source organism: Aedes koreicus (assembly GCA_024533555.2). Lineage (NCBI taxonomy): Eukaryota > Metazoa > Arthropoda > Insecta > Diptera > Culicidae > Aedes > Aedes koreicus. The sequence goes on from JAHHFK020001420.1 coordinate 440,655, forward strand.
AAGTGAGAGCCAATCAACCTTGGATCGTTGAGTCCAACCTCAAGCAAGCTTATGAGATTGCTGTCCCTAAGCTCTTTACACTCGAGAGCAGAGTGTATATCCCAGCTCAGGATATTGAAATTGAAGGTGTGGTCACCGAAACAAGTTTGACCCTCAAGATTCTGTTGATGCAGGCAGTTGGTCGCTTTAAAAATCCTCTGCTTTCTACGGTGAAGCTACTGGATGCTGCAAATACTAGGCACAGTATCAATCACTAAGAGTGAAAAGAAGTTTACCCCTTCAAACTTGTTTCGTGTGACTTTCTCTGGTTCAGCCTTCTCTCTATTTACGTCGAGTTGAGAGAACTTCCACTACCTGTGCAAATGTTCGTACCTTGTACCATGATCTGCCAAAAATGCAAGCAGATGGGACATACGATCTTCCATTGCGGCAATAAGTCACGCTGCTCCAATCACCCAATGTAAATACAAATCCCTTTGCTCCTCTGTCAGATGACGTGTCTTAGATTTGGTTGAAAAGGGAACATCATTCAGTTTTCCGGAAGTGAAGACGCGTCCGCCTACGGAAAGTAGCTGAAAAGGAGCCCCAAATCAACCTGCCCATTTCAAGGAAAGGTGAAAGAAAGTAAAATCCAATTCCTCCTGGTTTTCGTACACAGAAAAACAATCTGAGTATTCATTGTGATGTAAATATCAGAGCACGTTAAAAATACTTCATTCCACACGAAGCAACAACTTACATGAAATAGTTCTATTAAAGACGAGCTTTTGCATACAATATTATCCGCAATGTATACAATGTCTCAGAATTTTACACGATTTGTAATTTGCTTAAATTTGTTTGTTTTGTGACGCTCCATTTATGTGCATGATATAGAACAGAAATTCTTCTTCTTCTTTGGCATTTCAAGCTTATTGCTTTCACAATTAGCTGATTGCTTTGCCCTCAACTTAGTGTTCTAAATGCACTTCCACAGTTATTAATTGAGAGCTTTCGATGCCAAGTACCATTTTTGCATTAGTATGATTTATGTGGCAAGTACAATCATACGCTATTACCCAGGGAGTCGAGAAATTTCCCTTAACGAAAAATTCCTAGACCAGACCGGGAATCGACCCCAGCCACCTCCAGCATGGTGTTGCTTTGTAGCTGCGCCTTTACCAACTGAGCTAAGGGAAGAACCCGATGAATTCACTCTACTTTTTGGAGCTGTTTAGTACTAACTACACACAGGACTTTCCATCTCTTCCGGGGACATCCAAAACCCCCGATGTCCCGATTTTAAGAACAGAATCCCCTTCCTCGACTGGGCTGTTCTCATTTGATGACATTGTCGAAAAACATTGTTCTTGCAATGCTTCCCACTATGGAGACTTTTGTGAACCAATTGATGTTTGTTGGGTATATCAAGCCGTCACGACAGTAGAAGGACTTCCACCGCTGGAGGAATATAACTTTCTCTCCAACCTGATCTTAGACAGCGCGCTTGAAGCTCAAACTCGACCAGTTCCAGGATCATCATTCTCCATGGTGGGATCAGCAATGCACCGAGGTTTACCGTAAAAAGTCCGACGCGTTTAAAGTTTTCCGTAGACGTGGAACACCTGAGAACTTCGAAGTATACACGGCTCTCGAACGCGAACTTCAAGGGTATCCATAGTTAAATTGCATCACTTTCAATAAGCTGTAACATTTTGCCCTTTGGGTTGATTTCAACGTAATTTCGGGTGATATGACCTCAGCACGTATTGTTTACACAGCGTGAGTTTCATTGTGAAATGTGTCATAGTTTAGAAAATGGAGTCAACGGAATAGCAAGTGCGCGAGAACATTTTGCACACGCACCTCGACAACCCACTTCTTTCGCACCGAGCCATCGGAAAGGTGTTGAAAATTCACCAGTCTACAGTGTCTTGTGTCATAAATCGTTTCGGGGAACGTTTAACTGTCGATCGGAAGAAGGTGTTGCTGCCTTTAAACGCAAACCCAACTGTTCCGTTCGGGATGTCGCGAAAAAGCTGCACTTGATCAAAAGTTTCGTGCAGAAAGTCAAGAATCGAGCCGGGCTCCGTTCATTCAAAGTTCAAAAAGCTACAAACCGAAATGAAGAACAGAATAGCACAGCTAAAACACGCTAAACTGTACACACAAATGTTGACGAAACCACACTACTGCATCATGGACGATGAAACACACGTAAAAGCGGACTTTAAACAAATTCCCGGCAACCAGTTTGTGACTGCGAAAGACAAGTTCGATGTTCCAGAGTCTCTCAGGAAACAGCAAGTGTCAAAGTTCCCCAAGAAATTCATGATTTGGCAGGTGATTTGTTCGTGTGGTAAACGGAGCAAGCCTTTCGTGACAACTTCAACTGTAAATGGTCAAGTATACATGAATGAATGCCTGAAAAAACGACTGCTTCCGTTTCTCAAAACACACAACGTTCCTACAATTTTTTGGCTGGACCTAGCCTCTTGTCACTACTCTCAGGATGTTTTGGAGTGGAGTGTTTTGGAGTGTCAATTTCGTGCCGAAAGATCTTAATCCCCGAAAATCCCTTGCGCTGAACTGGCCGGCTTGACGTGCCGCAAGGGCTCAGTAGGGATCAAGACCCGAAGCTAAGAGTCAGTTCCATTGTGGTTATATCACATTTATTAGCAGAGCAGCACATCGAAATTTTAGGTTCATTATTCTTTATATGCTATAGGGCTGCAAAATGGTGAGTTGACAATGGGCAGGGAGCGTGCGTCCCCGCAACATAGCCCTGGTCCTCACAAGTTCCTACCTCATGCTTCCACGGGTCAAGAGATGACAAAGACCGCCAGCTAAGGGTTGCGTACTTAGCTGGTAGTGCAGCCTGGGCACTGTTGTCCTTATGACTTCAGCTAGATTGAGGAGGTGCGTGCCGAGCGTCTGTATCCACCAAGGAGGTGCGGTCTGTCCTGGCATCGGCAGCGCGACCCGGTAAGGTAGTATGCTGAAATCTTACCCTGCCACGAAAAATGGAAGTATTCGGTGCTAATTTCAGATAATAATAATTTCAGTGCTAATTTCAGGTATAATAATTATTTTTTCCCTCGTGGCTATGATAATGCAAGTCCGTTTACAATTGTAGCAGGACCACAATCTGCAGACATAACAAGTGTAATGGTTATTATAATTTTATATTATCACAAAACCTTCACAATATTTTTAATGCTATTTTCAGCTTCGCATTTATGCATCGTTGTGAGACTAAGCCAACCTAACTCACGCTATGTATATGAAAAGATACGATGGTTTTTAATGCATTTTTTTCCCTTCTTTATCATAAGACAATTAAAAATACAAAACCTAACATTGATCCTACATCTTCTATTAGACAGGCATAAAGAATCATTTATGGGCCCAGTGGGAAACAAAAGTTAGCGGATAAATCAAATTTCCTCTTGTTTTTATTTTTATTTCTTTTATTTCAGATTTATTAAGCTTCCGTTTTTAGGCAATAATCATATTCATAGGGAATTCATTTCGCCTTATTGTTTGCTTACATTTTCCTAGCAAAACGGCTGCCAGGAGATCAACTATGTTTCAGTATATCACATTGGAAATTGCCGTTATTTCAGAGTTTAAAGCAACTAACACCGCTGCCGAAGAGGCAAATGACTGCATTTTATAATTATATATACATTATTTAGTATTTTATTGCAACATCGTATTATTTTCATCATTGTATATTATTAAAACATATTGAAATTATTATTATAAATAATAATAATAATAATTAAATTTTATCTGCTTCAAGGGTACAAGGAAGTTTGTTCCAGATAGTATATCTATTTGTTTGTCATTGTAGCTCAAGGTTCTTTTCTATTAAATTAGATCATTGGATATAATTAAAATTAATAAATGCTTTTCAATTCTGCTGATTATGACCCATATGTTATAAATACGTACATATTTTTTATTATTTAGTATAAACTTAAATGCCATAATGCATGTTTATACTTCATTTAATAACGAAATGGTTTGGCAAAAAAGGTTTCACATTCCGGAATTACATTCAACTACCAATGATTGAGCTGTAATGAGGCACCAAGCAGCATATAATTTTCATATGTCTATCATTGTTTCAGTTATTTCATCATATTGTATTATTTACAACCAGGTAGACCAGGGAAGGTAAGATTATTATTATAAAGAAAAAAGTCTACATTATTATATGAACATCACTATATTATACATAAAAAGGGTTGGGAAGGGACCATCAGAGCACCGGATTGAAGCGATTTGGATGGGGAGAGTGGAATTGCCAACTCCCAGTCATTAACAATTCGTGAATTGATGGCGAGCTCTTCTACCCACTCATTGGGAAGTCCTCACGTTTGATGGCTTGTTCGACATTAGGTTGTAGGATTCTAGCATTGGAAGGAGATTCTCATTATTCCGCGGATTACGCGTAAGTGTCCGCCCATCCGTTTTTGGCCCTTCAGACAGTGTTAAATTGAATACAGGCAGATGTCGAACTTGATCAAATCATTCGTAGAGGACGATCCACTGTCTTATGGCTGTGCCTGCAACGATGAGTGGTATCTTTTACATACATACATTATTCTTTATATGCTATACAATTTCAGATCATCCATGGATATCCCAAGTTTTGTAAAATAATTTAAAATCAATTTTTTTTTTTTCTAGTGGCCATGATACATTTTCTAAGCTTTCAGGTTCATGGTGGATGTGCGGGTCCGTATACAATTGCAGCAGGACCACAATCTGCAGACACGTAAATACAAATGAAATTATTATAGTTTTATATTATAACATCCATTCACTACATTTTGTATGCTTTTTTATAAGTCATTTTCATCCTTGTCAGTTATAGCTCATCTAACTTACGTTATGTATTTGAAAAGATAGGAAGGTTTTTAGTGTTTTTTTTTTTAGAAAGGATCATATTCGAAAAATTCTACTTAAAAAAGCACTTTCCTTCTTCATCAGAAATATATATTAATTCAAAACCTAACAGTTTACAATCATTCATTTCCTATTTCACAGACATGAGGAATCATTTATGGGTGTACAAGAGCTATAGAAAAATTCAAATTCCTAATTTTTTATTTTTTTAGTTTTATTAAGATTCAGTTTTTAGATTCATACTCATCTGAAATTTATTTCGCCTTATTATTAGCTGTCTTCAGTTTTTCCAATATTATTATGAAATTAATACACATCTAATTTTTATTTTCAGTAATATACCAGTAGATGTCATATATATCTTGTACCTACGCTTAATTTGTTCTCTGACTATTATTGTGAAAACAAATTCTAATCTTAGTAGATCTTATTTCAATGGAAACTGCAACAGTGGAAGTCTTTCAATGAGTGGATGATCAGATTAGTTACGGATGTATGTATTCTACTATAGTTTACTGGCTTGCTGGTATTTTTATTTTATATTTTAACGTCAGTTTATTATTTTATGTTATGATATTAAATGATGTGACATAATTACATTTAAACTCATTTCATTAAAATCGCTATTTCCGATGAGACTCACTACATAAATTATTGCAAGGAAACGGAACAGCACATCGAAATTTTAGGTTTACTATTCTATTGCTATATAATTTCAGATTATCCATGGATATTCCAAGTTTGATGAGATAATTTTAAATCAATTTTTTTTCTCGCAGCTACATTGTCTAAACTTTCAGGTCCACAAATGGAATTGTTATTTTCATTCTTATATTCATTCACTATATTATTTGTCATTATAATATACATTCGCTATATTTATTATAATTATAATATTAATTCACTATATTTTATACATGACTATATGACATTAAATATATATTGGGAAGGGAGGGAGCATCAGGGTATCACTCAAGCTGGAATTGGACAATGGAGTGGTATGACAACCGGCGTCTAGGAGGGAACAAACAGTATCATTTTCTTTATCCTACCGATTCGATTGTGATGCTGTGAATTCTACTCCAACAGTTTCAGCAAGAGTGACGCGCCCTTCTTAACAAGCCATCCTGTAGAAAGCTTAATAAGTATTGCGAATGGGGTTATTCGATTTGTTGGATCGTATCGTTGGAAGGAGATTCTTATGTTCCCGCGGGTTTCGCGTAAGTGTCTCTGCTTACGGGTCCGCCCCACCGTTTTAGGCCCTTTATACAGCGTTGCTGTGAATGCAAACCGGTAACTCAATTTGATCTTGCTGTTAAGTGGAGCTGCATACATGACAAGGTCTTAGAAGGGATGGTGGCTACCTTACATACATACATACATACATACAAAGATCTTAATCCCCGAAAATCTCCAGAGTTGCGGCCAATTGAAAATTATCGGGCTATAATGAAGCACAAACTTCGTAAGCATCCTAAAGTTGTCACTACAGAACAGGAAATGTTGAAGTCATGTTTGAAAGTGGAAAAAATGTCGGTTCAAGCGTTTAACACAATCTTATGCGGGGTATTAAGGTGAAAGTTAATGGATTTCCGTTGCTCTGACTTCACACCCACTCGAGCCACACCTAAATTCAAGTTGCATCGTGATATTGGTCTTATCGGTAAATGATGCAAAATATCCCAAACTGGAAGTATTGAAATCGTTCGACATGCAATACAGATGAAAATTATTATTGTATTATTATATTATAATATTAACAATGATTATAATAATGATAAATGTAAAAATAATAATAATTTTAATAGTAATAATAATAATAATTATTATTATTATTATAATTATTATTATTATAATTATAATAATATTAATATTAATAATAATAATGATAATATTACTAATAATAATAAGGATATGATTATTTTTATTTTTATTAGTATTATTATAATTATTTTTATTATTATTATTATTATCATTTTTATTATTATTATTATTATAAGTGATAAAAGTTAAAGGAATAGTAAGAGTAACAGTAATAGTTATAGTAATAGTTAAAGTTATAGTTATAGTTAAAGTTATAGATATAGTAATAGTAAAAGTTATAGTAAAAGTAATAGTAATAATAACAGTAATAGTAAAAGTAATAGAAGTAGTGATAATAATAGTTATCGTAATAGTAAAAGAAATAGTAAAAGTATTGGTAATAGTAATAGTAATAGTAAAAGTCAAAGTAATAGTAAAAAATGTCAGAATTTTATTTTGTAAATATCTAATTAGCGCATGAATTACGAATTTCTGAAATAATTTCTGAAAATTGATTATCCTGGAAAATTGACAACGCTGAGATTATTTCAACTCTATTTTCTTCGAAATTTTTACCTTCTTACATGCTTTGCTCTCTTTGAATCCTAATATTTATATTTTGTATTCTTTACAAATAATTGGCTGCTATATTTTCTAGAAATAATATATGAGTTTGTTCATTTTCCCTTCGAAATTATTCGCTCCAAAAAAAAAATAAGCCCCTCATGATATCAATTATAAGTCACTATAATCAGGCTTGCTGTTACAAACATAGACTAAGTTAGACCTTTTTTGAAACTAGCTGATTACAGTAACTGATTAGTAAAAAAATTGTATTAGGTGCGCAACTAAGTTCCCGCTGTTTAGAAATAGATGGCGCCAGTAGTAAGTGCTGGTCGAATGTTGTACATCTCATGCGTCATAAACCAAGCTCAGACATATGGTAAACAAACCGCTTTGCCAAATCAGTGATTTTGGTTTAGTGTTATATATTTTGGTTGTTTGAAGATGTCTGATTTCGTGCCAAATAATCGTCATTTGCGGGAAGTGTTGATTTTCTTCTTTCATTCGAAGAAAACGGCAGCTGAAGCACATCAAGAGCTCCAAAAAGTTTACGGTGATGCTGCTCTGAGTGAAACAACGTGTCGTGATTGGTTTCGTCGCTTCAAAAACGGTGATTTCAGTGTTGATGATCGTCCGCGTGAAGGAAGGCCAAAAAACTTCGAAGACTCTGAATTGGAGGCATTGCTCGGTGAGGATCCGTGTCAAACGCAAGAAGAGCTTGGTTCAGGATTGGGAGTTTCCCGCCAAGCCGTTTCTAAGCGATTGCATGCGTTGGGAATGATTCAAAAGCAAGAAACTTGGGTTCCTTACGTTTTGAAGCCAAGAGATGTTGAGCGTCGTTTTTTCGTCTGTGAACAACTGCTCCAGCGGCAAAAAAGGAAGAGTTTTCTACATCGCATTGTGACGGGTGACGAAAAATGGATTCATTACAGTAACCCAAAACGGAAACATTCATGGGGACTGCCCGGGCATGCTTCAACATCGTCGCCTAGGCCGAATATTCACGCTGCGAAGGTTATGCTGTGTATTTGGTGGGACCAAGTTGGTGTTATTTATTATGCGCTGTTGAAACCAAACGAAACCATTATCGGGGAACGGTATCGAACTCAATTGATGCGATTGAGCCGAGCACTGCACGAAAAACGGCCACAATACGAGCACAGACACGAAAAAGTGATTCTTCAGCATGACAACGCTCGACCTCACGTTGCGAAACCCGTGAAAACCTACTTGGAAACGCTCAAATGGGAAGTCCTACCCCACCCGCCATATTCTCCTGATATTGCACCGTCCAAATATTACTTGTTCCGTTCGATGGCACATGGTCTCACTGGTCAGCAATTCCACTCATATGATGACATCTCAAAATGGCTTGATTCTTGGATAGCATCAAAAGACGAACAGTTCTATGTAAATGGTATTCACGTTCTACCAGAAAGATGGGACACAGTCGTTGCTAGTGATGGGCAATACTTTGAATAGTTCGTTTGTAACCTTTGTTTTCAAAATAAAGTTGGATCCATCAATAATATTGTTAGGCAATGCATTGCTCTTACTATCATACCGTTCAATTTGTCAAGAAATAAAGGTGCGTTTTTGAATCTTGAACCTATTCTGCAAGAAAACAACATCTTCCATTTTGTGATTGTTTCAGTAAAATTTAGAGTTAAAGTTGCTTAGAAGTACCTCATTATATATGATGCTGTATTAAACAAAGAATCCTATTTTTTTTAATTTGCTCGATCATAACAGTGAAACCAATGTCAGATTTGATCCTCAAACCATTGAAATACGTTGTATCAGACTACAAAAAAATTGGAGCAATAGTGACCTGAAAACATTTATTTTTATATTACTTGCACTAAAATCTTAGATTTCGTTTCTCGAAGAAAGTAATTTAAGTAATATCTTCGGAACAAGTTTAAAATTCGTTGCTGTGAATTTCTGGAAAATCTCATATGATTGGTGTTTTAGTTCAAGAAATATTGAAATCAAGACTTTTGAAAAAGCCCCAAGTATATTTTAGAAACTTTTGCGTGACCTCAGATCATGATGAGTATTGTTTTTAGCGAATTGAAATATTCAGGAACCTTTAAGTGACTCATGAAATGCTTAAAAAATGTTTTTAAAGATATGCATTTTTATCTTGAAAACAGGTATGAGCTAACATTTCTTGGATTTACCTTAATTATGCGCTTATCCAAAAAGACTAGCATCGTTAACATTTTAGAATAAGTTTTCCGAATTGAGATGAGGAGGGTGAATTTGACTAATAGAATGAATAAACAAAATTGGTAGATACCTGACGTCGTTAGTTTCTATTAGAAGGAACGATCCGGAAAAGATTGGTCATCCATCTGCATTGTTGGGATTTGTTTCCAAACTTCGCTTCTTTTTCCACCACTCAATCATCGCACAATTTTTTCGCTTTCTGAACACCATTTTAGCGTCTAAACTCGCTTGGTCGCTGCACGCTTCTGAAACAATGATTGCCAAGGCTATTTTGATTTCGATTCATCAAAATACCGTTATTTTTTACAAGTGCAGGCATATTCATAATAACCTAAATGTCGTTGCAAATTATATATGAATTACTTTTATCGTTCAATGCATTGTTTCAAAATTTGTTGCATTATTGGGTATAATAACTCAAGTGATTGCATTCATATTCAATTACTAATGACGATTACGGAATATTTTCCACTGCAATTAGAGAAAATATATCTCACGACACCTATCATATGGGGCAAATCATATGAGTCATTCGAAAGTTTGATCATTATCTCGCTGCTGATGGTTTAGCTAGTTTTCTCATTTAGGCACCCGTCCCAACGATCGGGATTTTCTTTTCACTTCTACGCTTTGTGCGGATGTTCTACATCTCACTGTTCTTCCGCGTGGGTACGACCCGGAGCACATATAGGGAAACTGCCCCCATATTAATCTCATTGTTCCTATATTCATCCTACGATGAATCAAACAATTGGGCAGTTGAAGGATCGGTTTCGTTTTCTAATAATGTTTGCTCACGTTAAATAACTACAACAAACAGTACTAACTAATCCTGTTACGTGCATATCGTTTTATTGAGTATAGGGTACATCTTCCCTACATACTCACGGGTAGCGTATACGACAAATATAAATACTTTCAAAGATTATGAGTTGTGCTAACAAAATGGTTTTCAGCTTTACTATGCAATTTACAAGTATGTTGCATTCTAACGAAATACGTCTTATCGTATAGGGAAGAGTCGTACTGAATAAAAAAGTATCACATTCATACTAAATAATTGTATTATTGATGAGCAAAGTTGTCAAACTCGATAATTTTCACAACAAGTTTGGGTTACAAGAATGATTTAGGTAATATGAGTAAAGATTTTTACTTTTTTTTTCTAACCACGGGATGGCAAATTTAGTTGACTAACTTAAAGTGTTAAATCTTTTCAGAAAAAGTGTTCCATTGATTTTTAATAAATCGAGAAAGGGAAACATCAAAAATCGTTCCAATTTCGCCTTAAGAAGAAAGTTCGGGCTTTTGGATTTGGCAAAGAAATACAGTGAAATAAAAATACCTTAACCAATATTATACATTGTATTTTATTCCCTGAATATTTCATGACAATAGGTTGAGAGACATGTTTTTGAGGACGAGTTTAAAGTGATGCAATTTAATTGTGGACACCCTTTAGTCCCCATTTGATGCTTGTAGACCGACATTACATCCATATCTGACTTTATAACATGAGTTTTATAGCGTTTTATGATACATACTACCAAAAATCCAATTAAACGTCTGTAAGCAAGTGTATAACTAGCTAAATATTGCTTCGAGCTAAAATAGTTTATGAGTTATAATAAAAAATGTAATCGATCGTTGCTTATTAGGCTGAGTTAAGGGACACATACCCTACTAATGTTTACTTAGGAAACCCATACGTCTTGGGCATGAACTCGCTGATGAATCCGGTTGCCTCGTTATGTGATGCATGAATCTGGTGAATCTGGTGATATTTATATGTTAATATGTTAACATGTTTGTAACACGGTACTGGATGATCCTCATGTTGCAATGAATGTGAACATTGACTCGGTGTTCATTTTGGCATGGTTTTGAAATCAGTATTTATTTTTGCAGTTTAGACGATGCTCGGAAATCTTGTGGTAAACAGTGATCTACTAACGGGCTTGAGGATCGCTGGTTCTAAAATGAGCCTGTGTTAGTTGTAAATTAATAACTTATCAATTTTCTTTCTCTTACCATCATCCAGAACTATTTTTTGATAAAATCAATTTATCAGCCCTTGTGCTGAGCTGGCCGGTTTGACGTGCCGCAAGGGCTCAGTAGGGAGCAAGACCCGAAGCTAAGAGTCAATTGCAGCAGGACCACAATCTGCAAACATTTTATATTATAGCATCCATTCACTACAGTTTGAAGGCTTTTTTATAAGTCATTTTCAGCTTCGCATTTATTTATCCTGTTCATTTATAGCTCATCTAATGTACGTTATGTATATGAAAATATAGGAAGCTTTTAAATGTTTTATTTTTGTTTTAGAAAGGATCATATTCGAAAAATTCTACTTAAAAAAAGCTCTTTCCTTCTTCATCAAAAATATATATATATTAATTCAAAACCTAACAGCTAACAATTATTCATTTCCTATTTCACAGACATGAGGAATCATTAATGGGTCAAGATGAAGCAGTTGCTATCGATTCAATATTTTAATTTAGTTTTATTAAGATTCAGATTTTAGATTCATACTCATATGAAATTTATTTTGCCTTATTATTAGCTGTTTTCAGTTTTTCCATTATTATTATGATATTAGTACACAGGAGCTGCAAAATGGTGAGTATACTCTTTGCGTACTTAGCTGGTAGTGCAGCCTGGGCACTGTTGTCCTTCTGACTTCAGCTAGATTGAAGAGGTGCGTGCTGAGCGTCTGTCCACCAAGGAGGTGCGGCTCAAACAGCGTCTGTCCTGGCATCCAGCGGTTGAGTAAGAAACGCTGTATCGCGTCAACTAGACATTAGGTGGCAGCCGCACCAAGGCGATGAAGGCAGCGTGACCCCGGTAAAGAAGCATGCTAAAATCTTACCCTACCACGAAAAATGGAAGTATTCTTCATACCGTATATAATTTCAGATCATCCATGGAATTCCCAAGTATTGTATAATAATTTTGAATTGTTTTCTTCCCCCGTGGCTATGATAATGCAAGTCCTTCTACAATTGCAGCAGGATCAGCAGACATGCAGACATTACAAATATAATTGTTATTATCATTTTATATTATAACATCCCTTCACAATATTTTTAATGCTATTTTCAGCTTCGCATTTGCATCGTTGTAAGTTTTGGCCCACCTAACTCACGGTATGTATTTGAAAAGATGGGATGGGTTTAAATTCGTGGATGTGATTCTCGCTGTTTGTTTAGTGGAGCTCGTGGAGAGGTTTGTACGGTGGAGCCACTTTTGCTTGGGGACGAGGAACACCCGTTGTAGAACTATACTCTGGTAGTATTGGCAACATTGAGCAAATTTTTCGTTGTAATGATCCGTCCCAGACTGAAGGTGATCAAATGTTATCCAATGGCTGGTTATCCAGACTATTTACCACTGCTCGCATGGCAAATGGTGCTGATACAAGCTGCTGATTCATCAAGAACTGTCGATCCGGTTTTGGCAGCAGCCCGCGGTGCTGAACTATATTTCCATCAAATTAGCTACTGTAATGGACGAATTTCACTCATCTTCCTACGACACATCCATCTGGGATATAATTTGCTAGCTTTGCACTGGCTCGGGCCAAAGACGATCGCTTGTTTGGATACCATGGAAATGCTGCTGATTCATCAAGAACTGTCGATCCGGTTTTGGCAGCAGCCCGCGGTGCTGAACTATATTTCCATCAAATTAGCTACTGTAATGGACGAATTTCACTCATCTTCCTACGACACATCCATCTGGGATATAATTTGCTAGCTTTGCACTGGCTCGGGCCAAAGACGATCGCTTGTTTGGATACCATGGAAATGCTTCATCTGTCCGACGTTCGAACCAATAAAGAACTGGAATCGATCGACCTGTCCAACGTTGGGTTGATGTACAATTCCGCTCAGTTCAAGGGATTAGCCACCGGGGCAACGTCTCCTGCTCTTGCTTTGGCTGGCGGATCGGCTTGCTACAATACGGTCGTCTCGCAAGGTAGTCAGCTGTATTTGCTTGCCGGAAAGAGTCTGCATGGAGTCAGTGCAAGGGCCTGGAGCGATCGGATTTCCTATCTGACGTCGATGCAGCGCTGGGAAGAAGCCATCGAACTGGCTGTGGATGGCTATCGGGCAGCAGCCGGTCGTCATCGCCGGCTTGCAGTGGCCAAGGAGCGAATACTGCGAATGTTTGACGAATACTTGAATGCTACCAGGAAGACACCGGAACTGTGCCTCGAAGCGATGGTGGCCTGCCTGATCGAGATCAAGTATCATGTACAACGCTGTACCATAGACTAACTCTAAGACCAGTAGGTCCCGAACAAATACGATATTTTTCTTGGCTCAGTCAGTACTAGCACATCGGTCCCAAGCTCGGTCCCAAGCTCAATGATTCGCCCCTAACAACGTAGCTCACACCAACACATTCTCAAATGTTGTGTCAAAATAATATAGTGAATCAAAACAACAACGTACGTTGTATGTCTGTCCCAGGCATAACGGTGCCCATCAATATTGGTGGGTGACTATTACGTTTAAAGGATATCTGGGCGGGAAATCTTCCGCGCCTTAAGGGAAAAACATACAGGACAATGGCAGATCATTATAATTTTGGGGGTTGATTTTGGTTCTATGCTTTATGCTTCTCACATCCACCACAGAGTAACAAACCAGTAGATATCTTGATTCTCGAATCGAGTTCGCGTGAAGCCGGTGGTGGTTTTTCTGTGTATTTTCTACGAAATACTGAATTTTTCAACAATCCTAACCGAAAATGTCAAAAGAATCCGTATCGCGGAACGTCGCGGAAACCCTTCGGCGAAAGTTACGTGCACAACGGGCGCTGGCTCGCGAGTTGCGTCTTCTTCCTCCGACACCGACCAATGGTCTGGAAATCGACGATACGACGGAGTGCTCTGTCCCGATCGCGAGTGACACCGTGGCCGGTGTGAAAGCCAAGCTCGGGTTGATTGATACCTGCTTTCCGGAAAATCCTTCTCCCTCGTACCAAGAGATTGTGTGCTTTCCGGAATCGAACAAATGGCTGCACGTCGCTGCAGCCATCGGTTTTCCTCTTTCCCGATATGATCGGGTCATGGGAGGAAATTGCATCGTTCGTGGCGGATAACATCGTTTACGAGCCCCCGCCGGATCAGATTAATATGGCAACAAATCAAGCTGAATATCGCATTGGGTCCTGAGTGGCATTGGGAGGCTCTTTTCATCGACTTTCTTTTTGTGTTCCTACGGCTATGTAAAAACATGTTCAAGTATTTTCAACGCACATTACGATAATATAAAATATAATTAAGGGTCCAATATGTCAAAAACATCAGCAAATCGTTTAATAGACAAGCTATTGACAAAAGAGAGGGTCGACGGGGAGAGTCTCTCCCTGTTGCTTGGGACCTGATGCGTTGTTCAGCTTGACAAAACATATTTCTACCAAATTTTGAAGACAATATCTAATATTTCTCAAAACGGACACATCCGGAATTGGATACCGGCGACTCGTGAAAAGGCAAGTGCTCTCAAGGACGTCGAGCGAGACAGGTAATTGTTACCCATTGTATTTATATTAATAAAAAAATATTTTTAATAGGTTTGCGTCGACCATCGGTTGAATCGGATGAATCGGTTGTGTCGATACTTTGCTCCGCAATATTTTGTTATCGGGCGTAACGTTTTGTCTATTGTTTCGGTTGGCTATTGTATGTTGCGCGAGTGATCGAGTTATCATCAGAAGTCGTGGTTCGCCGGGTAAGATCGGTCGGGGGTGATCCAAATTATTCGTTCATCGGGCCACCTTATCCTGGCACAAATAAACCACTGTCCCATTTTGTAAGAGACTCCAGCGGCATCCGTACTGTTGGTGTAGATCGTTCCAAGTTGGCTCTCAAGCGTTGAGATGAATTACCTTGTTTTCCTAATGAAATACCACTATCACACTATGTGAGCCGCTGAGACGACAAAGAGAGTTGCCGGTAGTTTCAAGCGAAGCCTAACCTATCTCTCGAGATGCCGCAAATAAACTGGGTGTATCGTCTACAACCGTGCATCGAGCCAAAAAACGAGCCGGACTATCGACTTACAAGAAGGTAGTGACTCCAAATCGCGATGATAAACAAAATACGACGGCCAAAGCGCGATCCCGGAGGCTGTACACGACGATGCTGACGAAGTTTGACTGCGTGGTAATGGACGACGAAACCTACGTCAAAGCCGACTACAAGCAGCTTCGGGACAGGAGTTTTATACGGCAAAAGGAAGGGGGAAAGGTAGCAGATATTTTCAAGCACACGAAACTGTCAAAGTTCGCAAAAGAAAATATCTGGTTTGGCAGGCCATCTGTACCTGTGGCAAGAAAAGCAGCATTTTCATAGCTTCCGGGACTATCAACCAAGAAATTTACGTGAAAGAGTGTTTGAATAAACGTCTGCTGCCTTTCCTGAAGAAACAGGTTGTTCCGTACTGTCCCCCCCCCTTTTGGCATCTTGCCATTACGGTAAAAAGGCCATGGAGTGGTACGCCGCCAACAACGTGCAGGTGGTTCCCAAGGACAAGAACCCTCCCAACACGCCAGAGCTCCGCCCAATTGAGAAATACTGGGCTATTGTCAAGCGGAACCTAAAGAAGACCAAAAAAACTGCTAAGGACGAGCAGCAGTTCAAGGCAAACTGGCTTTCTGCGGCGAAGAAGGTGGACAAGGTGGCTGTACAAAATCTGATGGCAGGGGTCAAGCGTAAGGCCCGGCAATTCCGGATTTGGAAAAGCGGAAGCCTAGCTGAATATTTTTCCTGAAGATTTCTACTAATTGAACTTGAAAAAAAAATTTAATTTGATTTTTTAAATAAACGATTTCAGCGATTTAAATGCCATTTTCATTGACCAAATTTTGACCGTATCACCCTTTACCTCGCTACGCGTTCAATGGAAACGATGGGTGCCACATAATAAGGAGACCAAACGGGGGCCACATACTCAAGGATGCTCCGCACCAAACTGCAATAGAGTGATTTTAGAGCATAGATGTCAGTGAACTCAGAGGCGTGCCGTCGTATTAGCCCTAACCCTGAGAAAGGCTTGCTTAGTCATTGATTCCTACATGCTGATTGAACTGTAGCTTGGCATCGATGGTAACTCCCAGGTCGCAGATTGAAGCCACGATCCCACTGTACTGGTGATGAGCGGGATTGTTGGAGCGAGTGAAGGATATAACTTTGCATTTATCTTTATTAACACGCATGCGACAGCTAGCTACACCAGATTAACAATGTGTCAATATCCTCTTGTAAAGCGACACAGTCGCGTGGAGAACATATTACACGAAAAATTTGAGATCATCTGGAGAACGATAGTTTGAACGACGGAGGCACAAGCACAAATCGTTAACGAAGATGCAAAATAACAGCGGGCCCAACATGCTGCCTTGGGGTACTCCTGACGTGATGTTGAGCTGACGAGATCTTGATGAATTGACCACTACGTGCGCTGTGCGGCCTGAGAGATATGAAAAGAGCCGCTTCGTTAGCCAGTCAGGATCAAAATGTGAGGAACTGTGTCAGAATGCTTTAGCAAAATCGACATACACCGCGTCCACTTGCCTTCCCGATTCAATCTCTCGTGACAGAGAGGTAACGTAGCACATCAAGTTTGTTGTTGTTGAGCGATGTTCCGCTGATATGTTGATTATCGGAAATTAATGGTGCGGCTACAGTGTAAAAGACATTGTGCATCAGCTTCTCGAAAACTTTGCTCAAACAACACAGAATGGCTACCACGATAATTTGTGACTCGGTTGACGTTTCTGATTTATTGATGGGAACGATAGAAGCAGACTTCCAAACGGAAGGAAATGTTTTTTCGTAAGCGATCGGTTGAATAAAATCGTGACGAGGGCTGCGAGTCCCACCAGCACACTTTTCAGGAATAGTGGTGGTATTCCGTCTGTTCCGGATCCTTTCTTGGAGTCGAGAGTGTGTATGGCGGCTAGCACTTCATCAAGAAGAGAATTGGATGACGGAAAGTTAATGTTGTGCGAAGAAATATGCGCAAAACCATCGAGACGTGTTACAGGACACGACTTACTGAATACATTCTCGAAGAATTCAGCGAAGAGGTTAGCGGCTTCCGCGTTAGAGCTAGCATGAGCCTTCTCATATGTTATGTTGCAGGGGATGCTAGCAGAGGATCTCAGTTTTCTAACGAAACCCCCAGAAACGTGTTGGTTCCTGTTTGATGCTTGCTTGAATCCTGGATAAGTAGTCGTCATGAGTGGATTGCAAAACAGATTTGAATGTTGCCTCAACTTCCCTTAGAATGGTTTTGTCGGCTTCCGATTTCGAGAGAAAATAGTGATTACGTTCCTTCACGGAAGTAAGTTGCAGAAGATGTCGCAACTCCAGAGGTACACCACGGTTTGTTGAAAGTCGAGTTAACCGCACGTCGTGTGCGTGGTACAAAAATGCTGCAAATTTCGAAGAGCTTGTAGCTTGTGGATTGTAGACACAATTTATTCAAGATCTCACAATTCAGCCTTGTCACATAATTGTTGGGAGTTTTCTAGAATATTTGATTTTTTAAATAAGTCAATTTTCAAAGCAATAATGCGTGGCACATTAAAATGTTCGAACTTTTATGATATAAAACACCAATAAACTGAACTCAGGCATGTATGGTAAATTTTACGATTAATTTACATACGTATCCACTTTGGAAAAGAAACATTATATGTATATCGATATATTTTTCTTCAATTGCTTCCACTCAACTACAAACAAAAAAAGTCCCCATTCAGCAGAAAGAATCCAAAAATGGAATGTTCGAAACATATCTGTGACGGACTGGACGTGTTCTTGAAGAAGACAATCATAAAACTATCAAAACTTGTGGTAGTTTTATCATAGTTTTAAGCATGTATTGAATGCCATTACAAGTATGTACCGATAAAACTATCAAATTTTAAACGAATCTTGGGAAATAGTCTTGAGAACCTCCTGTAGTATGGGCCTTTTTGAACTTATGAGGGTTTTATGGCTGTTTTATCGATGTTATGTAGAATATCTAGTTTTATGCGTCGTTTTATCAAATAAATCTTGAAATTTCCACTGCTCGTGTCATTAAATGGTTTGAAAAACGTCTGACTATCGCCCATTAGTGAGTTGAAATTCCTGGAAACCTTCAGAAAACAACAAAATGGCTAATCTCTCGTGACGAAAGTCTGGCTACGCCACGTACTTTTGACCAGTCCACAATGGTACGAATGGGCCAATTTCACGAAAAAAATCGATAGCTCGAAAACTATTAACTTCATACATATGGTGTCTTGAGAAGATTAAATTTAAGAAATAAGATCTATCTTTTGGTTTCAGTGCTGACTTGGATGATCATTTAATGCTCATAATAAAAATTCTTACTTTTTATTCTTATGATTTAGGGAAATATTTATTCCTAAAAACTTGTAGATCATTTAATTTAAAGAAGCTTTGATTAATAAAGCTGACTTTTATCTCGGCTACGTCTCGTTTTATAACAGCTTTTCTGACTTTCTTTTTTTTTTTTCACTTGACAACATAGTTTTTTTGGCTTTTTTTATGAAATTTGGATTTGAAAACGTTAAAGAAATTAATTTTAGAACATAGAATATTGCACATTTTGAAGGTAAAAGATATTTGCTAGCTTTTGCTTAACAAAAGCTGTAAGGGTTGAAGTGTAAAATAACACTTTTTTTTCAAGACATTTTACTGCCTTATTTGCAAATATTTGCGATATCAGACCACTAAGACTGAAAGTTCAAACTTTCATCTACAAAATCAATGCAAAATCTTTTGTCCTTTTTTGTCCAAATTTGGAGCAAAACGCCTTTTAAAATAATTGGTTATGCATTTTTTTCTGCATAATTTTCGATCAGCAGCATCAACAATTATCATCAAAAAGCGTAGCTTCTTGAGTTTTTTTTATGAAAATGTTTATATTCTTGTTTTCGCCTATCTCCATTTATTTATTTACTATTAAATCACAGACAAACAAACCAAACGCATTGAATATTTTTCACTACAAGTTATCGTCGCTAAAAACCAGTGCCATCTATTATTTTTATTATTATTACTATTATTGAGCAGACATCTGATGGCGGCTATGCAAGTGGTTTTTTGAAAAATGCTAAAGTTATTATTAACACTTATCCTTTTACCACCTGTAGTAATTGCGATTATGATATAAACGATTTAATTGTACCTGTTTAGTTGTGAGCTGACTTTTTTTTCCTACACCAACATCCTGCGGGAAAATTTGGAGCTTTTGCTGATTCAATGGCCCGAAGCATACTGCCAAGAAGACCTAGTCGTCGGATCAAACCGTGGGAAAGACCTCCACAAAGCCTGGACCTCAACCCCATCGAGACTTTGTGGGCGTTTCTCGATACCAGGGTTGACTAAACTTATGTTACCGATCAAAATAACTATTTGAAGCCCTGGAACGCGCCTAAAAAGAGCTAGATCCTAATCCAATAAGAATCTGCTGGAAGAAGCAGCAGGACGTACAGGCTTAAAGACGACTATTTAATGTTTTAAATGCTTCTTATCCTTCTTAAACCAAAAGAAGGGTATACAAATCACTTCAAAACTCGATTTGTCAACTGAGACTCGAAAGGGCGAGTGCCTTATATTATTGGTTTCAGTTCGACGAACTGAGCACACGCTTTTTTAGACGGGATGGAAAATCTGCAAGCAGACTCCTTAGGAACTCAGGGTGTGTGGATGAGCGTGCCAATTCCTCGACCCACTAAAAACCCACCCGTGCCTTGAGCTCTAGGTCCTCCCCGGAACCACCTTTCGGTATTACTTCGGGTTAGGGGGCTATTGTGCTTATTAAGCACCCACTATGTCTAACTACTTAGGGCTTCAATAGTTAGGTGGTCACTGCGATCTGCCGTTGATCGTTTCGCCATTTTTGTTGGCGATCGAGGACAATCTAGGAGGCTGCTATGCATGCCGCGTCCCAGATGTCCCGGTCCTGGCACATCCTTTGGATCCGGTTGTCACAATATGTTCAATAGCAATAAAATTCTGTAAGTTATCGGGAAGCGGTCAGAAAGTTTTGTTGCTCAAAGTCGCACATCTGCAAATCTTTAAGAAAGGATGAAATAGTGGATAGAAAGACAACCAGATCCTATTAGTGATTTGTGAGTTTCACGGATTTCTTAAAGAAAGATGTACTGTATCCTTTGTAAAGTTTTGCGTGTTTTTTGCTCCTTGTTTCACTTTACTTAACAAACCATGGTTAAATTTTCTAATATAATAAATACCATGTGGTGTACTATATCATTCAGAGCAGATTCATAAGGTACAAATCAGCTTCATTTTTCTAGGGAAGTTGAACACTTTTGATTTTTCCATTCTTCATCTTACTTACGGCGTTTCTTTGAGTAAATATTTGGACTGATGAGACACGGACCGTTTGCTCAATTGGTCACACAATTCTTTGCTACTATTTGCGAAGACGTTGAGCACCATGCTGGAAAATGGCTAGCCGTAGTTCTGATATCAGCGTCCACCAAACAGGTCGAAATTTACAAATTAGTTTCAAAAGTGAAATATGTACACAGTTGTAAAACAGTTGTTAAACAAATTATAAAATTATCGATTGGATCATCACAGATTGTACTTTTGAAACAATTTGAAAACATTTAAAGAAGGTACAAGAGCGAATGTCAACAAAACCATAAGAATTCAAGACATCGAGTAACCATCCGTGATCATTTATTAGAAGCATGAAGATCGTGACACTGATTTTTATCGGTATAACATTTCTATCATTTGCCCGAGGAAAACACATTTCATTTAATGTACCACTAACAGAAGGGAAGCACGCTAACAAACGCCCAACATTTGAAGAATACAAAAGGCAACGAAATGATTTCATTCTGTCAGAAGAACAACGCTTCCTGGGAGCCAACCTGACCTTGACTAAAGAAGAAGAAAGTGTCAATAAATATATCATGCGTTTGAAGCAACAGGAGCTTTCCCTAGGATTCAATGATAGCTACAATTTCATCCCGGCTAGGCACTATTTTGAAATGTTGGATAGTTTCGAAACCTCCAAACTGTTCCGTGTCATTCGACGGCTTCCTAAAGGAGGTGTACTTCATGCCCATAGCACGGCTCTTGGTAGTGTTGATTTGATAGTAAATGCCACCTATCGGGAGCACCTTTGGCAGAAAGGCGAATTCGGAATTATTCCCGGGCCTAAGTTCTTATTTTCTAAAAGGAAACCCGGAGATGGTTGGACAGTGGTATCTGAGATACGACAATCTATGACACCTCAAGTTTATGATGCTAAAATCGCAGAACTTTTTTGCCTCCACAATTCGAATCCGTTGAATGCCTTCAAAAGTTTAGATGATGTCTGGAGAAAATTTCAAAATCTTTTTGTCTGCCTGAAACCCTTAATAACATACGAGCCAGTCTGGAGACAGTACTATCGTGACTCATTGCAACAATTTTACGATGATCACGTTCATTATCTGGAATTCAGAGGATCCCTTCCAGCGGTTTACAACTTGGATGGAAAAACTTATTCCCGAGCGGAAGTAGTTCAGATGTACTACAACGACACTGAGTTATTCCAGCAGACACATCCAAATTTTATTGGTGTCAAGCTCATCTACGCTCCAGCCCGCTTCATGAATGACTCAGGATTGCAGAAAGTTTTGCAAACTACTAAACAGCTGCATTCAAAATTCCCTGGCTTCTTTGCTGGTTTCGATCTAGTCGGGCAGGAAGATCCGGGTAGGACGCTATTTGAGTTCGCTCCGGCCCTCTTGAGACTGCCAAAATCGATAAATTTCTTTTTCCACGCAGGAGAAACAAATTGGTTTGGGATGAAGTCCGACGAAAACTTAGTAAGTGTACTAAGACACATTTCCCTCACATATTTTCACGTACTAGTGTTTATAATTTTAGATTGATGCAATACTACTGGGAACTAAACGAATCGGTCACGGTTTTGCGGCTCTCAAACATCCCAACGTATTGGAGGAGATCAAACGGCGGCAGATTTGCATTGAAATCAATCCAATCTCCAATCAGATTCTCAAGCTGGTTCAAGATCAACGTAACCATCCGGCAGCGCTGCTTTTTTCAGACAACTATCCGGTGGTGGTTTCCTCGGATGACCCATCATTTTGGCGCGCTACTCCACTGAGCCACGATTTCTACGTAGCATTCACAGGAATCGCTTCGGCTCGCCAAGATTTGCGACTGTTGAAAAAGTTGGCCCTCAATTCGATCGAATACAGTGCCATGAGTCGAGCGGAGAAAAATGAAGCCCAGGACAAGTGGGAGCAATCGTGGCACGAAGCGATTAAAGTGCTGGCCTCAGATATAGCTGATGGTAACTTGCAATGATTGCGGTTTTCATTCGTTTTGTTTTAATAAAGAGTAGTTTGTTCATTGCTTGATATCCTTTTTAAGCTCATTCATTCGTGCAGGTTTAATTTTGTTTTGACATAATTAAAAAAAATCATAAACAGTTCTAGGCTACGCATCATATCCGATTGCAAAAGCTCGCGCCATTCTGTTCTTTCTGCTTTTTTACACAGAGTGACGAGAGGTTTTTTTCTATCAAATTTAACGCTTCACAAAACACTACTTTGGACTTGTTTTTAAAAATGCATTATAGTTATTTGAACCCAAAACAGTTTTATGTAGCCATGTTTTCATTTCTGAAAAGTATAAAGAATTTAAAACTATAAATCATCGGCTCCGTAAAGCTAACGCAATGGCTGCCAAATAAATGAACTAGATAAACAAATTTTATTTTTTTCCCTTATATAACATGTTCAGGCCTGTAGTCGTTGTTTGTTTTAGTAAGAAGCTAGATAACTAACTAGTAATTTCTAGGATTTTATTTTTAAATTGGCGCTTTATTAGGATGATTCAAGGGTGCCTTAGTTCCTGTTATTTTTACAATTTGACAAAAATAAACCCAGTTAATATTCGGGGAGGGTATTGTAATGATCTTATGAGATGAAAAAATGATTATTTCTTCAATGAATCAAATGGTACGCAGGTCATTCAATTGTTAGTTTTGTTGCCTGCCAATATTCTTGTTTTTTTTTTCAACTGATGAGAAAAGAATGAAAATCTGCTCTCATATCTCATGTACTGTCATGTTTATGTTTCCATATTGCTTCCTCTCACATTTATTTTTATTTTTTCAATATCGTCTTGCTAATTCTGTAATAACTTTGTAATTCCGGTTCTTTTTTTGTCTAATGCAATGCTTAAGGTCTCCTTTAGCTCAATCGTCAATGAACAACTGCAAAGCAACACCATGTTCGAGGTGGCTGGGTTCGATTCCTGGAAAATTTCTCGACTTCCTGGGCATAGGGTATGATTGTACTTGCCACACAATCATACTAATGCAAAAATGGTACCTGGCATCGAAAGCTCTTAGTTAATAACTGTGGAAGTGTATTAAGAACACTAAGTTGAGAGCAAACAATATGCTAATTGTGAAAGCAATGGGCTTGAAACGCAAAGAAAGGAAAGGAGAGGAGGCAATGCGAGATTTCTGTTAGTTATACAAAAAAAAATGTACTCGATGGATTACAGATTCCAGTCCAAGAGCACTACCATCTAATTGATGGTTTGGAAAAGAGCACCTCAACTGTAACTATCTGGAAGGTGGACGAACCGGCTGCTGGATGCTGCATTTGATAACCACAGCAATAAGACGGTTTTGAAATCCTGCTGAGCTCTTTCCTTTTTATTCCCACGATTTCGTTTTTACAAAGAGAATTTGTATACTTGGTTTATTCTTTTAGAGCTTTGCAGTATTTGTTTGTTTGCAAGCTGTTGGAAGATGGATAACGATTAAAGCCTTCTGGAGGTAAGGTGTGGCTCAGTTAGAATTGGAACATAGACTATTGCGCATATTTCGGATATACATTAACAAAATAGTATTCTGTTTTAATTAAAATGTTCGACTTCTTGTGAGCTTTAGAGGGAAAATACAAAAAAAAATAATCATCTCGATTTCGACGAAATTTGCGGACTTTTCCTGGATCTCGTTTCATCAACCGGTGCACATTTTTCGCATCCATCGTTTTTTTTTATTTATTTTTATCAAGTTTATTCATTTGTTCAGGCTCAATCAAATCAACTTAACAGAGCCAAGTTTGCATTTTGTGTACATTAAATAAATTTAAAAAATATATCTAAAACTAAGTTAAAGGAATAAAACCGATTACTCGCGGTCGTCTCGAGGTTAATTGGATTACCAATTTTATGGATGGGAAAATTGAGGTGGCAATAAGCCGGAAGAGGATCAGTTTCTCCAACAACTTTCGAATACAAGATAACATCGCGATGGGTCGATAGGAGTTGTGGTCGGAGGCGGGTTTACCAGGTTTTTGAATGGCTATATTTCTCACCCGTCTCCAATCATCCGGTACAATGTTGAGTTCCAGAAACTGATTAAACAAGTTCAACATGCGCCTCTTAGCGACGTCTGGGAGGTTCATAAGCAAGTTGAACTTGATTCTATCAGCCCCTGGAGCCGTTTTGCCACACGAAAGGAGTGCCAGAGAGAACTCTACCATTGAAAAAGGTTTGCTGATCTCATCTATCGAATTCTCGGTTCTGCGAGGAATAATCCGTGCCGGCACCGAATCTGGACAAACTTTTCGCGCAAACTCCGAGTACTTCTCGCTCTCGTTGTACGTTGTTAAGTTAAGCAATCTTCGCGCCGTATTCCAAAGAGTGAGCCAAAAATTTGTAAGATTCCATTTTAGGTAATAAACCTCGACAATTCCACTGCAGCACAGTGATCAAATCCCAAACCTCATTTGGAAAATTATTCATCGAAGGAAATAATAGCTGCAAGGAGGCGCCACTCAATTGTCAATTGCTTCAGAAAAGTTTTCACCGTTGGAAGCACAGGCGCCATCCTCATGCCTTATTGCCGCAGTGGGAGGCCGTATGTCCCAACTGCTTGCAGTTTTGGCAGATCATTACACGAGGAACAAACAACCGCTCAGGTAGCCGAAGTTTTCCCAGCTGAATGAAGTGAGGAAGGGCAGAACCAGAAAAGATAACCCGAAACGAGTTAGTGAGGGTAACATTTTTTTTTACCCTCGCTGTGCGATACTTTTTCCAATCTTTTTACTTCAAGTATCTGTACCGAAGGAAGCAGAGGATGAGGATTCTTGAATCGGCCAACCGCCTGCTTCTCCAAGATTTCAGGGCTCAGACTCGCCTCGGCGACCACTCCTTCAATCTGCACATCACTAGCTGGGATATACACTCGATATTCCAGTGTAAAATGCTGGGAGACAGCAATCTCATTAGCCTGCTTCAGGTTAGAGACAACAACACGAAGTTTATTAAATCTTACTTTTGTGATCTCTGTCACGGCTGAGAATCGCTTCGTCAAATCAGTAGTTGTTTGATACACATTCAGAGGTTTAATTTTGGGCTGCAAGTAGACAACCCATGGGTCGAGTCAAGTGGATAGGTTCGCGGTCGAAAATTCTTTTGTGCCTTCCCATCATCAGGTGGCAAAGGTAGTTCATCTTCTCACAAAGCATCCATGTCGAAGGAAAATCTTCGGCACGCACGATTTGCCTTACTCGTCGGAGCGATAACCCCGGCAGATTTAAATTACACACACGCACTCACACACACTCACACACACAATAAACAACTAACGCTAACACGAAACAAAAATGAAAATACAACTATTGGAATGAAAGAGAGAGCGAAAAAAAAAACTTAACTAATATTACTGATCTGCTGCTGCCACTGCTGCTGCTAAACCTCGCACTTCTAGGCGAGGAGCGGTGCGCTGCGTGGGTGCACAGGTGAATTCGATCGTCTTCGTATCACTC
Source organism: Aedes koreicus (assembly GCA_024533555.2). Lineage (NCBI taxonomy): Eukaryota > Metazoa > Arthropoda > Insecta > Diptera > Culicidae > Aedes > Aedes koreicus. Next base: position 467,028 of record JAHHFK020001420.1, read on the forward strand.
AATGATGTCAGGGATGATTTTCTTGGTTTTTACGATGTAGTTAGTGAATGTGAATTTTTTTTTTTTTTTTTTTTTTTTTTTTTTTTTTTTTTTTTTTTTTTTTTTTTTGATCGATTTTTGATGTATTAGTGGTGCGAACACTCGGACCTTGCACCTTTTTTGTTGATGATTAATGACTACGCGGAGATGAAGCGTTTTTTAAATTTGGGGCTTGGATTTTGAGAATTAGCCCAATTAAGCAACCCAACTGCTAGATTTCACCCCCATTTTCAACTTTGGGAATTATATATCTTTTCTTCTTAAAAAAAAAAAATACGCACTTTTCGCTTCCCACAGCAGAGGTAATTTGGAGAAAAAAAAAAACTGGGGGGTTCTTTTTTTTTTTTTTTTTTTTTTTTTTTTTTTTTAAATGTAAAAAAATGCAACTCGATCGCCTTCAGTAGAAAATGAAACATTCTACCACTTTTGCAATTACGTTGGGTAATTATGATGATCATCGAAAGATGTGATAGAGTAAGGGATCCAGGTGCTATTTTAGACTCAGAAAGCAACATTCATTGAGCATTACAACACAATTATAAACAGAGTTATTAATATGTTAGGCTTTATAAAACGTTTCTGCTATAATTTTAATGATCCGTACACGATGAAAACATTGTACATTGCTTATGTCAGGTCAATACAAGAATATTGCAGTATAGTCTTATCACCCTTTTTTAATTACACGTGAAGAAAGAATAGAGTCAGTATAAAAAGATTTTTTGTTAAATGCGCTCCGCAAGTTATGTTGGACTGTGTTTCCTTCACCGTCATATAAAGTTCGACATATGCTCATAAACATTCAAACATTAAAAGAGCATCGTGAACTTGCAATGGTGTCTTTTATAAACACATTATCACGAAGATATTGACGCAATGGAAATTTTATCAAAATTCAACTTTTACATGCCAACACGGCATTTACGACATCGACAATTATTTGCAACTTTTATTATAGTACAAAATATGCAAAATTCGGGCCAATAAACCAAATGATGGTTATTTATAATAAACACTGCAACAATATAGACTTCACCATGTCGAAAACAAAATTAAAACAGTACTTTTGCACTTGTTGATGACTAGGAGAAAATATTATTTTAATTAATTTTAACATGTTCCTTAATTAGTATAATGAAATGCAATTAGCGTTTAAGAAAACCAATGTACCTAATAGAAACATAGAACAAACTGATTTCTTGTGCTGAACGAAAATGCATCCAACGTTTTTCACTGACGCTTTTGACGACACTGCCATTCACCTTATGTTACGTGCTAAGACATCAATGTCCTCAGAAGTTTTCAAAACATACTTCCTGTTGATATAAATTCTGTCCGAATCAGCTCCTCTGCATTATTTATAATAACTCTTGCTCCTTCGATAAAAAACGACTATTACTGTGTATGAGTAGTTTTCACCATTTTTTTTTTTTTTTTTTGGTTTAAATTGGTGTGTTTAACATCCTAAAAATGGGAAAAAAATGGGCTTTTCCAAGCATTATCAAAACCTTTATTTTCATATCATAAACCACCACCACATTTTGCGAGTGTCCTCATCCTTACCGTTGGTTTAATCGGTTCAGTGCGTACTCATGCTTTGTTTGGAATTTCTTGCTTTCCCAATGCATTAAGCCATTATTACACTTTGTGAGTGGCCCCAAAAGACATCCTTCCGGCGTCCACCTAATAGCGAATGATCTGAAAAACACAGAAAAACAAAATTTTGCGTATCGTTTACCAAAATGAACCCTGCTGCCAGTCTCAAACCCTCTCATTCAACATCCCAGTGATTCGGTTGTTTTTTTTTTTTTGTAATAAGAGCGATCTGGCAATGATGGAGAAGCAACCTCAAGGGATCAATCATGCAAACTATTCTTAGTTAGTTGCAGAGTTACACAAAAAAAACACAAATAACAGAGCACAAATTAAGATTTTTGTCAAATTTCTTTTCGAAATTGTTTTTAACGTGTGATTTTCGTTGTAGTGCATTTGTGGGCGATTGTTTGAAGTGCTTATTGTATTCGTGCTGTTTGTTTCGAAAAAGACGAGATGAAAATATTCTCCGGATAGCAGAGCGTAACTCGTGTAGTGACAAAAATGCATCCTTAACATCACAGGGGACGGCTTGCCATTCCAAACGAAGACTGAACATCAGCAACAATTTCCTGTAAGATCTATCTGTTTATTAGTAACCTTGAATGATCCTGCTGAATAAATAATATGCTTTGGTGATGGAAGTGCACATATGCACAATACCAATATCCATATTTGGACTTAACTGTTGCACAGTGGTCAAAAAAGTCGATTTTAACGCTCTTAACTGATAGCTTCCTAAATAGTGGAGTTAGAGAAAGGGGTGTTTTTGGCAACAAAGTTGATGTATATGACAAGCTTCAATCCCCCTAAAAGTGAGATACAAATTCTACTTTCTTAGGATTTTGAGATAAAGCGTTGATATCTTCAGCAAAGTTGTAGAAAAAAGTCAATACAAATAACTTTGCTGAAGGCTTAAAAATCGTATGACTCACTCAATTTGAGATAAAGAGCGTTGTATAAGAACTAACCATCAAAACACTTTTTACACCAAAGCATATCATTTTCTAGTTTTCAAGAAAATATAATTTCTACAAAGTTATTTGTTATATCAAAAATACACAACTTTTTTGAACATACTGTATCTGCATTATTATAATGGGTTGAGGTATTGACCTTTTTTTTCATTTTTTTGCCGTATTTTCGACGTCTGACCATAGTTAGGAGCTCATAAAAGTAGATAGGGTTAAAAGTACATCAAGAGTGCTTTCAAGTGGTGGTAAAATTTCCCGTCCACGACTGTCTGCTGGGGAGTTATGTTCAAAACAAGTATTGATGATTTTACTAAGTTTCATGATTCAAACAGTGTAAAAAACGGCCTTGTTGTCATAGGTTATGAGTTATGACTCATAACCTCACCTTCAAACTAATTATTTTCAGTTTGCTTTTGCATTTCGGTTTTGTCAATGTTTTCCTATTTATTTTTTTGTGATTAATTGTGATAAACAGTTACGTTTAAAATGTTTTCAACTTCAACTGCTTCTTCTGCTAGCAGCTGCTTTGCATCATCGGACAATGATTTCTCGTGCTTTTTGGGCCAACCACGAATGCTTGTAACCAAAGAATCGGATGACACTAGAAGCCAGTTGAGAAAATCGCGATTTGAAGCCGTTCTTGATATTTTGCGGGTATTGAATTCTCGATATCTGTTGAAATAATTAATTTTTATAAATTTATTCGTTGGTATCAGTGTAAAATGCACATACCTCTTATAATCCTTATTTCTTGCCTCTTGCGCTTCTTCAGATAGCTGACCAATTGGAACAAGGAAATGATTTATCACGGCCGATCCATGTATCAATATTTTATGAACGCTAGCTGGTAAGTAATACCAAGGGTATAAAGTGACCAGCAAACGCGCAGTTTCAATGCAATAGTCATCAAATGCGGTTGTGTTAATCCTACATCCGGATGCCATGGCTTGCAATATTGAACCGCAACCATAGAGAGCAGTACGGTCAAGACCTATAATGTCGACAACTTTGTCCACGTTTGCAAAAAACTTGCGTGCTTTGTTGCCATCATTGGATGTACCAGCTCCCCCAGCGCGCGGTTTATCAACATTCGTGCCCATTTCGATTTTGAATCGTCTCTGGATGTTCTTTTTTCGTTCAGCTACTTTCAATCTGTCTTCTCCACGAGTTTGCCACTTCTGTATGTAAAGTCGATACGCCACGTGTAAAAAATATTCAAAACGTCTAATCCACACATGAAGTGTAGATAATCCGAATTCGTAAGCCGCTTCATTTACTGCATGCTCACGCACTTTGTCGATGTTATTCATTTCGGTTGGTTTGGCTCGGCATATTTAATACCTGATTAGAAGTTACAGAATGAACGATTAAAGGTTATAACTACATGTTTCAATATATAATGCAAATTAAATATTACCTCTGAGAAGATGTTGTAACAGCTGAACAAATCTTTCCGTCGACCTTAGTGAGGAGCATACAATATTTGATGCGGATTGTACGCCCATTTTTACAACCATTGTTCCGGAAGTTTAAACGGATTACTGAAATATTCCGCGTGATACTTGAATATTTTATCCTTGCCACGAGCATGTTTGGTCCAAAGCTTGTTGCTTTTGACCAGAGTGAAAAGAGGTCGTGAGGAAAAGGAGAAAAGGAACGTGAAGAATGAAAATGAAAGTAAATCTTACCATGAAACGTCATTTCACTTGAAAATCTTGATACAGTAGCTTCCTTCGTTGTCCGGTAACTTCAACAGAATTGCTGCTTCTCACCTCATCTTGACTTTGAATTCTATATCCTGTCGTGTATTTTTGTTCTACGACTGATGCACACCAACGAATCGCGATTTTGAATAGCTTTGACTAATCCGCTTTTGGTCTTGACTGGTTCAGTCTTGAGAATCATTTGAATGAAAAAATATAGTTTTTCCTATTTATAGGCATGCTGTGATAAAAGAAAAGTTTCTTTTGTCAGACGGTAGCCATGGCAACGAATGTATTACTTGCTAATATAGCATACTTATGCCCAAGCGTTTTCTTAAAAACTAAGCAAAGAATATTTGTTTTGAACATAACTCCCCAGCAGACTGTTGTGGACGGGAAAATTTACCACCACTTGAAAGCACTCTTGATGTACTTTAAGATGCAGTCAATCCTATCTGCTCCTATCTGCTCCTAACTATGGTACAGACGTCGAAAATATGGTAAAAAAACGGAAAAAAGGTCAATACCTCAACCCATTGAAATAATGCAGATACAGTATTTTTAAGAAAGTTGTGTATTTTGATATAAAAAATAACTTTGTAGAACATTATATTTTCTTTAAAATTAAAAAATGATATGTTTTGGTGTATAAAGTGTTTTTGAGGATTAGTTCTTATACAACGCTCTTTATCTCAAATTGAGTGAGTCATACGATTTTTAAGCCTTCAGCAAATCTATTCGTATTGACTTTTTCTACAACTTTACTGAAGATATCAACGCTTTATCTCAAAATCCTAAAAAAAGTAGCATTTTTATCTCACTTTTAGGGGGATTGATCACAAAACTCATGCCGTCAAAATACGAAGCTTGTCATATACATCAACTTTGCCAAAATAACTACCACTCTAACTCCACTATTTAGGGAGCTATCAGTTAAAGGGGTAAAATCGAAATAAGGAAGGGGGGAGTGTTTAGGAAACACCTGTAACAAAAAAAAAAAAATAATAATTATTATTTTTTTTTTTTCCAAATATCTTTGTTTGTTATGTTTGAGATGCGGTGGTACAGCAGACTTCTTCAGTGTCGTGTACTAATGCTATCAGTATAAGAACACTAAAGTGAAGTAGACTTTAAATGAAAAAACTATATATATGTATAAATAAATAAAATAGATATTGTTATATAAATAATATTCTTTTTTTGTTAAAATCGACTTTTTGACCACTGTGTGTTGTAGGGATATTTAGACGTTTCCCTACCTTTTGATGTTTACGGCATAGTTTCATCAAACATATACTTCAATCTAAAATCTCAGTAGTTCAAAAAAAAATTTACCACTCTGGTGAGTTTTAATTACACACTTTTTTTTTCAAAATATTTCTCAAACACACAGAATACCAGTAAATATGAAGAGGCAATGAAGAAGTAGCAATGAAAAATATTTTCAGCTCCCATAGAATAATGCAAAAACGCATAACTGTAATAGAATGTTCCCAATCAGATGATTCCAAAACTATATAATACAACAAAATTGCGAAGAAATGTTTAACAATTTTCTTTAAAAACAGCTTCATCCGTTTATGGCAAAATACCTGCAGTTGGGACATATAACGAGTATACTACGATATCCAATAAACACTGCTTTTGACCACACCATCCCTTGATCAAAGAAGCTCAGTCACTACAACCATGGATCGCGCAGTGATAGACTTACAACAAACACCATTGTTATCACTGCACAGAAGGAGTGCAATAATGGCCTGGATCGTAAGCATCTGTAGTGGTGAATTTGGCATCGAGGGGATCAGCATCGGAAAATTTTTAAAAAAGGGGGAAAAACGGCCCGGAAAAAATTTCGCTTGGGGGTTTCATTCGGTTTTTGATCCAGTTGGTGAGTTGCTTCGTGTCCTTGGCCTTCCAATTATATTTGTATACAGTGGAGCTTAATAAAAAAAAAAAGGCAGGGTAATAAAACATCAATAAAAATGGAAAGAATAGCAATAAAAATATGTGAAATCACCACTACATTATTGAACACTGTGCCAACGAAAAAATAACAATTCGCAATAGAAAAATATAAAATAGCAATAAGAAATTGATAATTCATTTTCAATAATTCAAAAGTGACCGGTAAAACTTTCAAAAAAAGCAATGGCAATTAGTATAAACGCAATAATAAACTGATAGTTTTCCGTCATAATAATAAGTTCTGGCACTATACATGTGACAAAAGTCTCCAAATCTTTCAAATCTTCCAATTGAAACCAAACAAATCGCAATAAAAAATCCAAAATAGAAAAAATAAAAAATAAAATAATTTGTTTGGTTTTGATTGGAAAGCTTTGAAAAATTTAAAGACTTTTGTCACATGTATAGCGCTAAAACTTATTATTATGACGGAAAACTATCAGTTTATTATTGCGTTTATACTAATTGCCATTGCTATTTTTGAAAGTTTTACCGGTCACTTTTGAATTATTGAAAATGAATTATCAATTTCTTATTGCTATTTTATGTTTTTCTAGTGCGAATTGTTATTTTTTCGTTGGCACTGTGTTTAATAATTTAGTGGCAATTTTGTGAATTTTCATTGCTAAATTTTCACTAATTAGTGCCAGTATATATTTTAGTCGAACAAAAAACTCCTGGAGGGGACCCCAGGGGGGGAGATTGGGCGGCCTCGGTTTTTTGGGGAAAAATTTGTTTTTTGGGGCCCCAGGGAAGGTGGTTTCTTCTTGGGGTGTGGTGGTAGTTTGTTGGGCGGACAAAAAGAAGTCTTCATCGGAGTCATGTTTCTGAAGGAACAGGATGAGAATTTTCTGCAAAAACTCTGTTTAGTAGACTGGTCAGATGATGGCCAAGCCACTTGGTTTGAACCACGGCTCCGAAATCATCCCGAACGGAACAGTTGGGTTTGCGTTTAAAGGCAGCAACCACTCGCTTGTGATCCTTCACACAGTACGGAATACTTTTCCTACCACTCATCTTCTTCCGATCGACAGTCAAACGTTCCCCGAAACGTTTTATGACACGAGACACTGTAGACTGGTGAATTTTCAACATCCCTCCGATGGCTCGGTGCGAAAGAAGTGGGTTGTCGAGGTGGGTGTGCAAAATCTTCTCGCGCACTTGCTGTTCCTTCGACTCCATTTTCAAAACTACGACACATTGCACAATGAAACTCACGCAGTGTAAACAATACACACTGAGATTATTTCATTAAAAATTTCGTTGAAAGCAACCCAAAGGGCAAAATGTTACAGCTTATTGAAAGTGATGCAATTTAACTGTGGACACCCATTAATAATCAATTCCCATCAACAAATAGTTCGTAGCTTCTTCCTATATCTGATGCCAAGAAGATACTTTTGACAATCTTGGTTTAGACTCTAAAATTTAGAGACTAGGAGACATAAACAAAGTTGTTTATCTTGACTAAGTGAAATACTTTACCAAGCAACACAAGTTGTCTTAAACAAGTTGAAAGTACTGTCAAATGACAAAAAGAGGTTATCAATTTAAGTGTATAATACTGTATTTCATACTTTAATATCACGTAAAAAGGGCAAAAAGTAAAGCCTTATAAAACATAAAATGAAACAAAATTATCCTCATACAAAAATATAACATCGCCAAAGACTAGTGTTCAAGTCCTTGGCGTGATAGGTTTGTAGCTTCTTTGCTAAGCCAACTCCGATTGTTGAAAAGTCAACTCTGAGTGTACATGATTACTTCCCGTTGGTAGTGAAACCACAATCTTGTACAACAAATGCATCGTCATAAAATCTTGTCCTGTTTATGTTTAATAAATGTATGAAACCATGCTTTTAAGAACAATAATAAAGTATTAATCACTTGCAGCAGTGTAAAGAGTATTTCTAGCTATTTTCAGCTGACCGTTAGTCCGAGTGATTTTACATAACAGAAAAAGCATCACACGTTTCGAGTCATCAGCAGTGAATTCATCTTCATTCGTCCTGCTACTTCTCAAAAGTAACTACGGATTGAAAAGCAACTCTAATCAGGCGGAAAAGATCAATCACCAAGTCATTAATGTTAAAAAAAAGTCTTCCATTTTTTTTTCGAAATTCATTTCAAGTCGGTATAACAGGTCTGTGATCCATCGAACATTTAGCACCAGAAATTATATCTCTATTACTCAGCCTGAGTCTTACCAAACAACTTTATTTACATGATTTACATAATGAATGTGTGACACTATACTTGTTCAGAAAACTAATCGTTAAAGAAGATATAAATACAGCTGAGTAATAGCGATGATTGTTGGAAAAAGGTTCACCATATATTCATGAAAATTAAGATACTTCAACATTCTTTGACCAGACAAAGCCACCTTAAGCAATGTCAAGCTTTATATTTGCCTCAGAATACTGAGCTAAGGGGGTCCCAGAAAAGCACACCTGCAAGTGAAAAATTACAAAGAATTCACAAAAAGAAAACCGCACTAGGTAAATCACCAACAAACAACAAGTGCAACTAGGGTTTAACGCGGCTGAGTAATAGCAATGATTCACATAATTGGGATCGCTGCCGAAGTTGTGCTCCACCCTATCTTATAATACTACAAATTTGCGTTTACTTTTCATGTCCGATCCGAGCAAAATCTAATGCGTTAGGCTTCTCTGACAAGCAGAAACACATAAATTCAAAACTTTCCACTGAAATCTGATCAATTGATTTGAAATTCTTGTCTCTCTGGGTCGTCTCGAATCGGAATTGTTTTATTCAAATGATATTATAGCCTTCCAGAGCACCTCGGTTTACGAGAATGTCAAAAACAAAACAAACCCCCCATTCACAACCTCGACCAATCTCCGTTCTCATCGGCTGTTGACAACTTGCGCGCCAGAGGTTGCGAGTGCGCCATCCACCCGCTTCTTATCATATCGCGGGGTTTGCAAACAGAACCTCACTTACCCATTCTCAATATGAGAGAGGGAGAGCAGCGACTCGCACCCGTTGGATTGGGTTGGATTGAAGCAATATTTTTATGATTCGCGACAAGCTTCTTTACTTCTTCTTGATTGGTTTTGCTGAATGAGAAGAGCCTCTCCGCGGATGGCCCTGCTCAGTCACAACCAGAACCCTAGGCAGTCTAGGTCTAGTCAAGTAGTTCGTTTAGTTTTATTCTTCAAGTATTGCTTGGTAATCAGTTTTGGTACTGAATGCAGTTAAGTGCTTGTTTGGGATTCAGGTTTCTGCTATACAAGTGAGAGAGTAACAATGCCGCGCATGTCGTATGAGGAGTTTCTGGCACAACGCACCGAGTTCGTTGATCAGGAGGAAAAACGTGCCCTTGGCGCAGATGTTGTGCTATCCAAAGACGAACAAAGAGTTAACGAGTATTTGATGAAATTGAAAAAAGCCGAGCTGGATGTAGGAGTCAAATCACCCATCGATTTTGCACCGTCCCGCCACTTTTTTAAAGTGTTGGATCAGATTAGGAATTCACCCTTATTCCAGCTGATTCAAAAAATGCCAAAAGGAGGAATCCTACACGCTCATGATACTGCTATCGGAAGCATGGAACCCGTCATCAAAGCTACTTATCAGAAGTTCCTCTGGCAGAATGGAGCTTTTGACCGACCCGATCCGCCACGTTTTAAGTTCTCAAAAACCAAACCAGAACCTATTGATGGAGCTGAATGGCGATCGGTTAGCGATGTTCGGAAGGAACTCGGGAATGAAGGCTTCGATGAAAATTTGAGAAGCTTGCTCACACTGTTCGTCGAAAATCCGGAAGTAGCATATCCTTGCATAAATCATGCTTGGGGCAGATTTTTCAGTATGTTCATTTCTCTGGAACCGATCATTACGTTCAAACCAGTTTGGGAGGATTATTTTACCAATACACTGAAGGAGCTGTATGCAGACAACGTGACGTATCTTGAGTTTCGCGGAGTTTTACCTCCAGTCTATGACTTGGACAATCGTGTCTACTCACCTGAAGAAGTGGTGCAGATCTACTACGATCTCTCAGAGAAGTTCAAAAAGGAACACCCGGATTTTGTGGGAGTTAAATTGATTTACGCTCCGCTCCGGGCTGCGGACGATGCCACCTTCGATGGATATTTGCAGGAGGCCGAGAATTTGCACAAAAAGTTTCCAACCTTCGTGGCGGGATTTGATTTGGTTGGACAGGAAGATCTAGGACGACCATTGACGGATTTTAACGAACGGTTGCTTAAGCTGAGCTCGTCCATTCAGTTCTTTTTCCATGCCGGAGAAACGAATTGGAACGGGATGACGGATGATAATTTGGTGAGTATGGTTTGTGATTGATGGCTTAATTGGTTGGAAGAATACTTCGCACTATTGTCAAATGAAATGCTAAAGTTAAATTATTTGAACATTTTATGAAATAGTTTTGGTGTGGTATCAAAATTTCATTTTAATATGCATTTATTTCTAACAAAGTGATCTTACAAATGTGGTTAAAAATAAAAAAAAAAACAAACAAATAAATAATAGTTCAGGCAGGATATTGTCATTATTGGATCATTCGAGAGGTTTTTTTCGGGATTGAAAATTTGACTTCTCTGTGCACAGAATATCATTCTGAATGCTACATTACATACAATTGAATCCATCAGTAGCTGCCTTTTGAAAACTCTTAATCTGTATCTGTTTAAATGCATTCAGAACAATTAGTTGAAAACAAGCAATGATCTATTAATCAATAGTTTTGGTCAGTTGAATCGATTGTTATCAAAGTGACCATATTTAATAATTGTTTTAGGGTGGTCTAATGATCAAATGATTATTTTCTCGGAATTTCAGTGCATCATATAAAAAAGTCATAATCAAATTTTGGGTTATTTTTCAGTAATAAAAACAACAAAATAAATTTTCTCAAAAATATATAACGCTGTTATGCTGATTATTGGTTTGTAGTGTAGTGGTTTGTAGACTGTTTTAATCACAAAAAGAAGACAAGTTTAACGCATACTATACTCCCAGCTAAGCACCGTGTAATTCGTATGGAAAAAAAATAAAATCAATGCGTTTCAAAGCAGAACAATGCTCGATTGCTCAATAAATGCTCAATGATTCAGTGCATTTTTTTTTCCATTATAAGGGTGACCATTTATGGTTGTATCCAATTTCCTTTAGCAATAAAACCTTTTTTTAAGAAATATTTTGATTCCAAATTCTACTATAATCTATCGTATTCTTTTCTATGCTGTTGTACTACATTCTACTAAAAAAATTTTTTTGTGAATAAGTACTACTTTGAACCTATGTTCATTCTTATAAATTTTACATTATTGTAATTCATTCTGCTCTTTTCTACACACCTCCACTATACTCTGCTCAATCATTTTCTTCTACTATCATTTTTATTCTATTCCATTTAATTCTATGCTATTCTATTCTATTCCAAAATATTCTGTTTCATTCAATACTATTTCATTCTATTCTATTCAATTCCGTTATATTTCATTTTTTTCGATTATATTCCATTGTATTCAATTCTTTTCCACGATATTCCATTTTTTTCTTTTCTTCTAATTTTTTTTCTATTATTTATATTATATTCATTTGTTTTCTTTTTTATCCTTTTCTTTTCATCTTTATTTTATTTCATTCATGTGTTTTCTTTTCTTATCTTTTCAATTCAATTTTTTACAATTCTTTTCTATTCTTTTGTGTTCTATTCTATTCTGCTTCATATGATTTTTTTTGTGCTTTTCTATGATTTCATAATCTACTCTACTTTAATCTATTTGATTATATCCTATTATATTCTATTCGATCGCCTTCTATTCAATGGTATCATGTGCTTTTTATTCTATCATATTGCAATTAATATAATTCTTTTCTCTTCTATTCAATTCCATTTTTATCTATTCCATTCTTATCTATTATACCCTTCTCTATTCTTTTCTATTCCTTCCAATTATTTTCTTTTCATTTCTATTTCGGTTTATTATTTTCTGTGATTTTTTCTTCCATCTATTGAATGTTATTTTTTTCCATGCTATTCATTTCTATTTTTTTGTTCTATTCTTTCCTTTTCTTTGATATTCATTTCTCTTCTCTTTTCTTTTATTTTTCCACCCTATTTGATTTTATTCTACTGTGTTCCTGCTTGTGCATTCTTTAATTTTTTCTTCTTTTATTTTCTATGATATTTAATTGTATTCTATTATCTTATATTTTCTTTCTTTTTGTATTTTTATGTATTCCAGGCTATTTTTTTCTTTTTTGTTCTAATCGATTCGATTCCATACTATTCTTTTTAAATTAACTATTTACTATTCTATGCAATCATCTGTTTTTTTTTTATTCTCGTTAATTCATTCCTTATCAATTCCATTTAATTTTTCTATATTCTTATATACTCTATTTTAGTGTTTGCTATTCTTCTCGTTCATATTATTCACTAAGCTATTTTTGTCTCCACATCTTCGATTCTCATCTTTTATTTTTCATTAAATTCTATTTTTCTCTATTATGTTCTATTCTTTTCCGTTTTTTTCTATTCTTTTCTACTCTAGTAAATTATATTTTGAACTGTGCTTTTGTATACTTTTATATTCATTTCTTTTCTGTTATCTCCTTTTGTTTTCCACTCTATTCAATTTTATTCTTTTGTGTTCTTTTTTGATCTTTTCTATTCAACTTCCTTGTATTGTTTTCTATGTTTTTGTATTTTTTTGTATTCCATTGAATTAAATTCTATTGTTTTCTATTCTCTTCTATTATCTTTAACTTTTTCTATTCCTATCTGTTTGATTTTTTTCTTTTATATTTTATTCTTTTATTTTCTATTCAATGCTTTTTTATGTTTTCTTTTTATTTTATTCTATTCTATTCCATTCTATTCCATTTTATTTTTTTCTGGAATATTCTATTCTATTACATTCTTTTTTTAAACATTCTTCTCTATTCTGTTCTTTTTTTTCTATTATTTTCTATTCTAGCCTCTTCTTTTTTGTTCTTTTTTATTCTATCTATTGTTTCTTATTCTTTCTCATATTATTCCATTCTATTCTAGTCTGTTATATTATTATCTTTTCTAATGTATGCATTTATTTTACCTTTTCTTCATTCCTTTTCTGTTTTTTTTTTCAATTCTATTAAATTGTTTTCTTTTCTTATCTTGTACGTTTTATTTTCCTCTATAATATTCTTGTTCTGTTGTTTTCTGTTTAAGTCTTTTTTATTGTATTATATTCAGTTCCATTATATTAAATACAATTTTATTCTATTCTTTTCTTATTTATTCGATTCAATTACATTCTTATTCTATTCTTTTTTATACTGTTATATTATAATGTTTTCTATACTATTCCATTGAATTTTTTTCTTTTTTTCCTGTTCATTCATGATTTATTTTATTCTATTATGTTCTATTCCATTTCATTCCATTCCATTCCATTCCATTCCATTCCATTCCATTCCATTCCATTCCATTCCATTCCATTCCATTCCATTCCATTCCATTCCATTCCATTCCATTCCATTCCATTCCATTCCATTCCATTCCATTCCATTCCATTCCATTCCATTCCATTCCATTCCATTCCATTCCATTCCATTCCATTCCATTCCATTCCATTCCATTCCATTCCATTCCATTCCATTCCATTCCATTCCATTCCATTCCATTCCATTCCATTCCATTCCATTCCATTCCATTCCATTCCATTCCATTCCATTCCATTCCATTCCATTCATTCCATTCCATTCCATTCCATTCCATTCCATTCCATTCCATTCCATTCCATTCCATTCCATTCCATTCCATTCCATTCCATTCCATTCCATTCCATTCCATTCCATTCCATTCCATTCCATTCCATTCCATTCCATTCCATTCCATTCCATTCCATTCCATTCCATTCCATTCCATTCCATTCCATTCCATTCCATTCCATTCCATTCCATTCCATTCCATTCCATTCCATTCCATTCCATTCCATTCCATTCCATTCCATTCCATTCCATTCCATTCCATTCCATTCCATTCCATTCCATTCCATTCCATTCCATTCCATTCCATTCCATTCCATTCCATTCCATTCCATTCCATTCCATTCCATTCCATTCCATTCCATTCCATTCCATTCCATTCCATTCCATTCCATTCCATTCCATTCCATTCCATTCCATTCATTTCTTTGTATTTTATTCCATACCACTCTATTCCTTTCCATTCTATTCCATTTTTCTATGGCATTCAATGCTGTTCAATTCCTTTCTATTGCATTATATTATATTGTGTGATATTGTATCCTGTTCGAATTTTTTTTTCTATTATATTGCGTGCTATTTTATCTTCTGCATCTCTATTGTGTTGTATTTTAATGATTCAATTTTATTTTATGCCATTTTCTTCCATTCTTTCCATTCTATTTCATGTTCTTCTATCCTTTCCATTCTCTTCTATTCTTTTAAATCGTTCGGCATACGATTTCATTCTCTTTCATTGGTTTCACACTATTCCATTTTTTTCGATTCTTTCCATTCTTTTCTATTCCACAAGAATGGAATTGTAGATGCTTTTTCATTCTGTTGCATTACTTTCAATTCTTTTCCATTCTATCCCATTCTCTATTATTATTTCTATTCAATTCAATTCCTCTTTTATTCTTTTCTATTCCAATTCCTTTCATTGTGTTTTTATTGTATTCAGTTCAATGTTATTCAATTCTACTCTTTTTAAGTCGATTCTTAGTAAGATCGAAGTAGCCTTTGAGTGTGGATGAAAGTCAAGTTAGATTTCTCCGTACAATTTTTTTTGCGCTTCATAAAAATTATAATAAAAACTTGAAGAATTTCAGTTTGGTTACTTTACAATGTAGACCTGATGTTGCTGTTACGATTGGTTGCTATTTTGTCTAAAAATTGTTTGCTTTTTTAATCGTTTAATTGAATCGAGTAGCTCTTTAAGCTTCCAGAAAATAACTAGTCCAGATTTTATTTAGTGTCTAGAAGTGGCTAGATCAGTGTTATTACGAAAAGTAAATTAAGCTTTCAGACAAATCCAGGTTAAGTTGGTGTAAAAAAAACTGTCTTCAAAAATAACAATATTGCACGTTGGATAATGAGGCTCCATGTAACGACTAGCTTAGTATTTTCCCCCATCCACTCAACAACCAATAATTTTACACCGTGTCCAATATATTCTCATACACTTTTTCCTTGCATTGGTGTCGTGCAACTACTCAACATGCTTCACGTATGTGTTGGTGTAGTTTTGCACTATGTTTATACAAACGCTTTTAGGTTATGTCCGATTGTTTTCATTCGGTGTTAACCTTTTTCAGTGATAGAGGAGTTTCGTGCTGTGGTGATAAAAAAGTTTTTGAAAGCTGAGGCGCCCAGGCGCTATTTTCAGAAATTTGAAAAACCTCGGAGTAAAGCGGGATTTTGTGTACCGAACCATCCGAAGGTATCGTGACACCTGCTCGTTGGATGACCGGAAGAGATCCGGTCGTACTCGTACGGTGCGGACTGCTCGAGTTGTTAAAGTGGTCAGGGAACGGATAAGACGAAAATCACAGCGCTCTGTACGTAAAATGGTCGCAGATCTGAATGTTTCTAGATCGTCAATGCACAATATACTGCAAAATTACCTCGGATTACAAGCTTTCAAGAAACGTAAGGTTCACGGAGTTTCGGAACATTCCAAGCAGAAACGACTCGAAAGAGCAAGTCTGCTTTTGTCGCGGCACGGTAGATAAGAATTTATCTTTTCCGACGAAAAGTTATTCGTCTTGCAACAATCCCACAATGTTCAGAACAGCAAATTGTGGGCTCTCTCTTCAAGAACTGTTCCAGAGAGTGATAGGAATATTCCACGGTTCCAAAGTGCTACGTCAGTGATGGTTTGGGGAGGAATTTTAAAGCGAGGCAAATCAATTTATTTAAATAGCCATACATCGTATTAACGATATGAATTCATCTACAACATTTCGCCAATATACTCGGTCTATGGCTGCCTCTCTCCAACCTCGTTGACGACACACACTCGCCAGATCCTGTTGCACCTGGTCCACCCATCGTGCTTGCTGTGCCCCACGCCTTCTTGTACCGGCCGGATTCGAAGCGAACACCATTTTTGCAGGGTTTATGTCCGGCATTCTCGCAACATGCCCTGCCCACCGTATCCTTCCAGCCTTCGCGACCTTCTGAATGCTGGGTTTGCCATAGAGTTCAGCGAGCTCGTGGTTCCATCTTCGCCGCCACACTCCATCCTCCTGTACGCCGCATAAGATGGTCCTAAGCACCCGGCGTTCGAAAACACCAAGTGCTTGCAGGTCCTCCTCGAGCATCGTCCACGTCTCGTGCCCGTAGAGAACAACCGGTCTTATCAGCGTTTTGTACATGGTACATTTAGTGCGGGGGTGAATCTTTATTGACCGCAAGTTCTTCTGGAGCCCGTAGTAGGCACGACTTCCACTGATGATGCGTCTTCGGATTTCACGGCTGTTGTTGTTGTCAGCCGTAAGCAAGGATCCAAGGTAGATGAATTCTTCCACCACCTCGAATGTATCCCCGTCTATCGTAACACTGCTGCCTAGGCGGTCCCTGTCGCGCTCGGTACCTCCTGCTTTGTTGTACTTTGTTGTACTTTGTTTTCGACACATTCACCTCCAGTCCGACTTTCGCAGCTTCGCGTTTAAGCGAGTGTACATTTCTGCCACCGTTTCAAATCTTCTGCCGACAATGTTCATGTCATCCGGTCAGTTCGTTTGTTTTGCGGACATCGTCGTCGAGTGAAAATCGTACCCCGGCTGTTGAGCCCAGCTCTTCGCATGACACCTTCTAGCGCAATGTTGAACAACAGGCACGAAAGTCCATCACCTTGACGTAGTCCCCGGCGTGATTCAAACGAGCTGGAATGTTCGCCCGAAATCTTCACGCAGTTTCGCACACCGTCCATCGTAGCTTTAATCAGTCTAGTGAGCTTCCCGGGAAAGCCGTTCTCGTCCATAATCGATGAACAGATGATGCGTTGGGACCTGGTATTCGCGGCATTTTAGGAGGATTTGCCGTACAGTAAAGATCTGGTCCGTCGTCGAGCACCCGTCGATGAAACCGGCCTGATAACTTCCCACGAGCTCATTTACTTTTGGTGAAAGCCGGCGGCAGATGACCTGGGATAGCACTTTGTAGGCAGCGTTTAGGACTGTGATCGCTCGGTAGTTCTCACACTCCAGCTTGTTGCCTTTCTTGTAGATAGGGCATATAACCCCTTGCTTCCACTCCTCCGGTAGCTGTTCTGTTTCCCAGATTCGGACTATCAGCCGATGCAGATAGATGGCTAGCCTTTCCGGGCCCATCTTGATGAGTTCAGCTCCGATGCCATCTTTGCCAGCTGCTTTGTTATTCTTGAGTTGTTGGATAGCATCCTTAACTTCCCTCAGCGTGGGAGCTGGTTCGTTCCCATCCTCTGCTGTGCTGACGTAGTCATTTCTTCCTCCTACTTGGACTTCAACGCCCGCGTCCTCTACGCCATTCAGGTGTTTGTCATAGTGCTGCTTCCACCTTTCGATCACCTCACGGCCGTCTGTCAGAATGCTCCCATCTTTATCCCTACAAATTTCGGCTCGCGGCACAAAGCCTTTTCGGGAAGTGTTGAGCTTCTGATAGAACTTCCGTGTTTCTTGGGAGCGGTACAGCTGCTCTATCGCCTCGCACTCAGCTTCTTCCAGGCGGCGTTTCTTTTCCTGGAATAGGCGGGTCTGCTGCTTCCGCTTCCGTTTAAATTACCACTGGTTTTCATCGAAAAGGGCGTTAAAGTGAATGCCGTATATTATAAAACGGAAGTTTTGGAGAAAGTTGTCAAGCCATATGTACAAGAGGTGTTTGAAGATGATCACTATGTGTTTCAGCTGGACGGAGCGCCATCGCATACTGCAAATCTCGTTCAGGGATGATGCCGAGAAAATTTGACCGACTTTTCGGACAAGAATGAATGGCCTCCCAGTTCACTAGATCTGAATTCCTTGGATTATTTCGTATGGTCATACATGCTGGCGAAGGTAAATGACCTAAGGGCGTCTAATATGAACCAATTCAAAACCGTAATCAATCGAATTTGGGACGAAATTCCGAAGGAAGTCGTGCGTGCCGCCTGTGACGGTTTCGAAAAACGTCTGGGGCTGGTCAAGAAGGTTAAAGGCGGTGTTATTCCAATCATATGCTGTAGTTGATCAGTATTATATTGCAATATAATGGGTAAAGTTATCAATAAAATCTGGATTATCGATTTGAAATAAATAAAGTTTTATTTTGTATGAGAATTTGTTGAACACGGTGTACTATCTTATTGTTATTTAATTTCAACTACATAATTATATGCCGTATAAAACTACTTGATTGATAGTTTCTGAACATTCTTAGTGATAAGTCACTTTAGTAAATATATTTAGTTATGTGGAGATACAATATTAGAAATTTAAAATAGAAACATTCAATCTGAGATTGATTTCCCACAGCGTTCCACTCATGAGTCCAAAGCTGAAAGTCATTCATTGTCTATATTTAAATTAATTGTTTTATTTGCTGGGTGGGATCAATTTCAATCGTTATCAAGTATGGAGATTCTCAATAAAATTATGACCATTTTTGTTTTCTATAAGAATTTTCAATTTCTAATACTAAATAACATTGATTTACTAGAATTTTTGTATTATATATTTTCAACGTTTATCTACAAGTTATTTACTGCCTAAATGCGTAAGATAAGACAACCGATCAAAGGATCTTTATTGCAAATTGTTTAAGAGGTCGATGATGACCGCGGTCAAATACATACCAACAAGCTAACTTTTTACATAATATTGTAAATTTGGTGCATCTCTACTTTGTCATGATTCATTGAAATTAAATGTTTGAATTGACAAAGCAATTCCTAAATTTTCATTCCAACATAGTGAGATGGAAATTATATTTAAATTATGCTTGCTTAAGAATTGAAATTCAGCCTTATTCACCATGGATATTATATCCAGCTTCATCAACTCTAAAACCGCTAACCGACTAATTTAAAACACACATCACGCAATAACAAGCTCATTGTTGCCTATCAAACCGACGCCGACCATTATCCCCGTTAGCATGCTCATTATCACCTAGCGAACAGTTGATAAGCAACCGAGCTGGTTACCAGGGCAAACGCCATGAAAAAAAAACCTGCGTACTGATAAGCCCAAATTGATGGCGTCGATTTATCACATCGTCTTAAGAACCTTCCGAAAACACGCTACCCATAATCCATACCAATTTACAACTGATTTGACAAGACAACAATGACGGTGGTGCGAGCTTTATCGCCATTAATTAATTATCCTTCTTCACACAGATCGACGCCATCCTGCTGGGAACGAAGCGCATCGGGCACGGTTTTGGTGCCGTCAAGCATCCACGGGTGATGGAGGAACTCAAGAAGCGCAACATCTGCATCGAACTGAATCCCATCTCCAATCAGGTCCTGAAACTGGTGGACGACTGCCGGAACCACGTGGGTGCGATTTACCTCTCGGATAACTATCCGGTAGTAGTTTCCTCGGATGATCCTGCCTTCTGGTGCGCATCTCCACTGTCGCACGATTTCTACGTAGCATTTCTGGGACTGGCATCCGCTCGACAGGATCTTCGAATGCTCAAGAAGCTGGCTCTCAACTCGATTGAGTACAGCGGGATGACCAAGGCGGAAAAGGTGGAAGCCAAACACAAGTGGAACATTGCCTGGAATCATTTCATCGATCAGACACTGAAGACAATCGATCAGTAGGGAGGCTGACATCTTTGCAAACTCAGTATTCATCTATCAGCGTGTTCTATTCTTCGAAGCAAAATTCAATGTTATCTCATGCCGTACGTTTTTTTTTTGTTCGAGGGCCTTATCTTAGGAGGACAAAATAAAATGTCAGCATCGCTATGGCAATGGTGTTTGTTTTATTTCCAACATATTACGATAACGGTTGGTACCGATTAAGTGGAGCACATGGGAAAAGGTCAGTGCTTAAAGATGACATTGAATTATTGGACAATTGAGAGAGCAGATGGTTGGTATTAGACCGAAGTTTGGAAATAATTTCAAAATAATCTATGATTTATGATGTTATTCTAGACCTTTATCTCAATGCTGAAGTTTGTTTGATAACAGTTGGATAAGCTGCACCGGTGTGGGTTGTAATGGATGATTTAAGGGTTTTGCTAATGTTTTGGTTCCTATTGACGTGATTTTCAGACTGAAGCTGGTTTGTCACGCCAGAGAGGTGGCCTGCTTTACACAAGATTACTCGTCGTTTCGAAAAACCTGCTTGGAATTTTGGTTCTGTGAAGATGGTTTGATGACAATAAGTTGCTTGTTGGATCCTTCTCAATTTCAGATACAGATACAACTATCACGCAACACCATGGCTAGGTTGCCGATAAGGTAGGGGCTTTCTTTGAATAGGAAATCTCTTGACTCTCTGGGTAAAAGGTATTGTTGTTCTTGCCATACAATCGTATTGATCTAGTTTAATCTAATATTACATCAACACAATTCTTGAAAAATGTTCACCGCCCCCAAGGTTTGAGGAGCTAAATGACGACAGAGACTTCAACTTCAGCAGAACCGACTTTGCAGCTCTAAACCAGGCATCTTACATCCTCCATTGACTGACACCAGCTTTATGAGTCTGCTGACTTTAATGAAGTGGTCGATTTGTTCACCGAAACCTTGCACAAGCTGTTCTTTGAAGATGTTCCAGCACTCCGTCCTCGTCCATTACCACTGACAACTCCAACGTGAGATAGCAGTTGCTCTTAGGAGGTATTCTAGAAACAAAATTCAATTTTACCACTCAAGGACCTTCAGTGTTGCTGGCATTAGATATAAAAAGGATAACCGCATTCTGTATACCTGAAAATTTCGCCGAATGCCAGCAGATCTTAAAGCAAATCCTCAAAGATTTTGGACGTATCTAAACAGCAAAAGAAAGGAGGACACATTTTCCAACACCCTCGATGGCACCTGCAATCTGCTTGCTCCGCCGACTTCCAAGATTCATCTTCAACGATGTGCGATTCGAAGCCGTAACGTACAGCGATCTAAACGCCTCCACCAAAAACCTTTTCGACTATTTAGTGCACCGAAGTAGTTGCACCGAAAAACCTTGTAGGGCGAACCAAAAGTAGTTATGGAGAGAGTGTTATCATTGAGCCATGTCTCAGTAAGGACAATTATGACCTACGAACAGTCCGAGCTTGCCAGAAAGTATTGGACTAGACTAGAGTTCACACCGCTGAAATTTTGGTAGTAAAGTTGCAGTCCGTGCAAACTGAGATCGCCACCAGCCATACGTCGGGAGGTGTCGGAGGAGTTAGCGGTATTGGATGTGGTACGAAAGCGAACGGGACAGCTGCTGATCGCTGGCGGTGGTGTTTCGTTAACGTCGGTCACTGTGGGTCTGGCAGCAGATTCAAGTCGCCAATTTGCAGAGATAATGCGACGTAGCATCGATTTGTGATTCGTGCGAATTGATCAGCCAACGAAATATTCGAGATAGCAGCGTACGTACCTGGAATCGGAGTTCTGAAGACCCCCTATCCAACTCAAACGCGGGACCACGACGACTGCTGGTCGCTGCCAGCAAATGTTCGACTGCAATGAGAGGAATATGGGCTCCCTTTTAGGCTTGGGGCAAGTGTGCGTCGCGATGACCAAATTGCAGAAGCTTGCCTGAATAAAGCAAACTGATCAGTGCACAAAATGATAGAATTTACAGCATACTTGCCTGGAATCGGCGTTCGGAAGACCCCGTCTTCCAATTCAAACGAGGGACCAGGACGACTGACAGTTTCTGACAGTAAAGGCTCGACTGCGATGAGAGAAATAGGGGCTTCCTTAAAGCTTACGGCAAGTGTGGGTCCCGGTGTCCAAATTGTAAAGTTCAGTCCAGTTAGAATCCGGAATTATTGTGTTGCAGTGGCACGGAAAGTGGCCGCTGCAAGAATTATTTTCACGGTGTTTCGTGGTGTGAGTCAAAAGTTATTCCAGATGTAAACCGGGAGGAAAAAAAAAATCTGCTCAGACACGTTGATAATTCAACGTGGTCCGCAATAAAAATCGCAAAAACGTTGAAAATTGCCAAATCAACCGCATATGATGTGCTCAAACGTTCCAGGGAGCAAAAAAGCATGGATCAAGTGCCTCAAGGTAAGCGTCGTAGTGGAACATATGACCGCAAGCTGAACCAGTAGGTGTTGACAACCGTCAGAGCAAACCCTGGACTATCCGATAATGAAATCGCACAGAAATACGCTGCTGCTCGCAGTACCGTTCGAAGAATTCGTTTACGAGCAGGATATCGTTCTTATCGAGCTAGCAAGCAACCAAACAGAACGTTGAACCAAAGTTTCGTCACCAAAACTTGAGTTCGGAAATTGTACCAGCAGGTTTTGACGAAATACCAAGGATGCCTGCTCATCGACGATGAAACCTACGTCAAAATGGATTTCGGACAGCTTCCTGGCCAAAAATTTTACATGGCGACGGAACGAAGAGATGTTGCGAAGTTTAAGTTTGCTTTTATGGACACATTTGCCAAAAAACTGATGATTTGGCAAGGGATATGCAGCTGCGGAGCAAAGACCAAAGCGTTCGTGACGAATAAGACGATGAACTCGAAGCTGTACAAGGAAGAATGCCTCAAAAACCGCGTACTACCTTTCATTAAAGCCCATAAAAGTCCCGTGAAGTTTTGGTCAGATTTGGAAAGTTTACACTACAGCCGGGAAATCATCCAGTGGTACTGCGATAATAACGTAGATTTCATCGATAAAAACATAAATCCACCCAACTACCCGCAGTTCCTGCCCATCGAGAGAATTTGGACAATAATGAAGCGAAAGCTTAAGAAAAGTGGAAAAACGGCTTGGAATGCAATTCAGATGACCAAAATGTGGAACAAATGTGCCAAGGAAGTTGACTCCGGAGGTGTGTCGCGTTCGATGAGAGGAATATAGAAGAGAAGAAACGAAATTAGAATTATATATAATTACATGGCCTAACGTCACAATACTATAATATTGCCTGATACACAATATCCCTCATAATGCCCGATTCGTGGTTGCTCCTCTCCAATTCCTTGGACATCTTGTACCCCCTTGGTCTTGCTCCACCTGGTCTAACCATCAAGCTTGTTGCGCCCCACGTCGTCTTGTACCGGATTCCCGTCGAACACTATTTTGCAGGATAGTTGCTCGGCATTCTGTCCTGCCCAGCGTTTCCTTCTAGCTTTTGCCACCTTATAAATACTGGGTTCGCCGGCGACTTGCGCGAGCTCATGGTTCATCTTCGCCTCCATAGTCCGTCCTCCTGTACTACACCAAAGATGGTGGAAGACCATAGAGTAGGTGAACACTCTACGGGGCTGAGCTGCACGCAACCCGGAGAGTCCACGGGTCGCGGATGGTGGGGTTCCATCAGATATGATGGACAGCTACTGAATACATAAATAAATAGCCCCGGACGAGCGGCGGGGAGGGGGGGGGGACTGAGCAGTTGTTGGACTCTGTTGAGTTTCTCCCAAAACCCCACAAATATCCGAAAGCAGCCTTGACAAAAGCGAACCACCCTGGTTTTTAAAAATATGGGTAAAAGTCCAAGCCTTCGCCCATTTGAGCGTCCGTCCTCCATGTTAGGGGCGGCTCAAAATAGCGTCTGTTCTTAGTTAGGAGTTAGGAGCGGCTGAGTCACCGTCTTGTTAGTGCACCCAAGACTCTAAATACAAAAGCCGAAAGTCCTGGTGGTGCTTGGGACTGTTAAACAGCGGCATAACGTTCGTCCTCCTGCGAAATAGTGGTGCTGGTTGTGGGCCCTGCGAGCCGACACCATTAAAAAGGAATTGCAACGAATAATACACAAGGAAACGAAAAAAGAAACGATTTGTATTAATAGTTTTTTTCCTTTGTTTTGATGTATTATGTAAACTTATTTGTACGCCAATCCGTTACCGAGATACAAATGATTTTATTATTCCGGATTCTAAATGGACATGGCTTTAAGAAGTTGATCATACTAGCTTCGACAAATGTAGAGCAATGTCAAGGAGAGGATTACGAGCTTCGTTGAAGCTCGTGGCAGGTTTGCGTTACGGCTTGAGCCAAACGCAGGGTTTATCGTCGTTTACTCCATTCCAATTCTACCACTCTACCACTGAGAAACTCAAAAAATCTTTGGACGCGGCAGCAGGTGGTGCCCCACTTTTTACTCGTTCTGTTGTCGGAGAACTCCCCAGTAAATAATACATTTCGGCCATGTTGAGGGAGACAGCGCTTTAGATTTGAAGTAAGGCTTGTACTCGAAAAAAATGCAGCATTTTATCCGTGTGTAACTTTTTTGTCCGTGTGTAAAAATTGATGAAAATCTTAATATATTTAGTTTGAAGTAAATTGTTTACATGTGGAAAATTTCATCACTATCGGTTTAGTGGTTATTGACATGTCATCGAAACAAGAAGAAAATCGCCGGAGAATTTTGCGCGCCGTCATAGAAAATCCGACTGCGACCATGAGATGGATTGGAAGACAGCTGGGAATCACCCGTACAACTATGTCTCAGGTAGCAAAATCGTTTAAGGAGTCCAAGACGACCGAGCGTTGGGCTGGAAGTGGAAGAAAATCGAAGACAGCTGACCCTGTGAAGGCCCGGAAGGTGTTGGATTATTTCAAGTGTAATCCGAACCTTTCGGTTCGGGACGCAGGTCTAAGCAAAGTGTACCGCCTGGTTCGTTCAGCAAACCATGAAACGAGCTGGGCTTCGTGTATTTAAGTTCCACAAGGCACCGAACCGGCGTGATCAACAAAACACGGTGGCCAAATCACGCGCAAGGAAGCTGTATCGAGAGTGGTTAACGAAACCGATGTGTGTGGTTAAGGATGACGAAACCTACATCAAGGCAGACGCAAAGCAGATACCGGGACTGGAGTTCTACGTTGCCAAATCACGGATTGATGTTCCGAAAGACATAAGGAAGAAGAAAGTGGACAAATTCACCAAAAAATACTTGCTCTGGCAGGCCAGATGCCAATGCGGTAAACTGAGTAAACCGCACATCATAACGGGTACCATCAACAGCTAAATTTACCGCACCGAGTGCCTCCAGAAGCGTCTGTTGCCCTTCCTGCGGTCCCACGGAGGCGAGACATTATTTTGGCCGGACCTGGCATCATGCCATTACGCGCGATCGACGTTGGATTGGTACAGAGACAATAATGTTTTTGTACCAAAAACCACCAACACCTCCAAATTCACCAGAGATTCGTCCGGTGGAAAGATTTTGGGCCATAATGAAGGCCAAAGTTCGAAAATCGTCCAAGAGACCATTGCACAAAATGTAATGGGAGGTCTTAAGGGAAAGGTGCGGGCTTTCAGCGATGGAAAGGAAATTGAATAAAGTAATTATGCCGAAATATAATCCATATGTATATATTAATTCTCTGAAAGTTTCAAGAAAATCCGACTAAAAATGAATTTTTGGCGAACACTTTTGTCTGGTGCATTTTTTTCGAGAACAGGCCTTACATGCTTATCTCAATTTTTAAATAGACAAAAAATACTGTACTTTCGGCTCCACCTCTGGCCACCAGCGGACGACTAGTAAATCCTCTGTACCAAGGCATTTCTTTGATAATGCTTAAATCTGATCGGCTGAGACTTCTTTCGTTATCCGAGACAGATATAGCCAGAGCTTTGGTTGAGCTGGCGCAACAGTAGCAATAGTGATTGAAGGGGAAGGCGTACTGCCTGTTCCGAGTTACAAAGGCGGATGCTTACTCGGGATTGAATTGGAAACCGTGCTAAACAGCCTCCAATTTCTAGCTAATCTTGGGTCGATGCCAACGCGTTGGGATGATTTCGGAGTACTCGAGCGAGAGTTGATCACCTTTGTGATATTTATCCGGATTTCGGCTTTTAATTTCATCATGGAATCGCTATAAGAGTTGTGTGTTTGTTCCTGACCAGCCTCATAAGCAGCACTTGTAGTATTACGGAAGCGCATATCCCTCATTAGCGTTGTGCACGATGGACAGACCCAGAAAACTTGGTGATGTCTCATCATCGAGACATCAGACGCACTCCACAGCAGTGAGAATGAAAAATTGCCTTAGCGTCGAGCACATCAGACGCCACTCCACAGCAGTGAGAATGAAAAGAAAAATCCTTGACATTCGATTTGGATTCCTCCAACGTCACCAGCACGGGAATAGCACACGAAGGACATTTTACAGTTCAGTTGGGTCTTTGCAGCACTCACGCTTGAAATCAGTAGACAAGATCACCGCGTATCGAAAAACGATAGCACTCAGGGATAAACAACACACCACCACGTATCGAAAAACTATAGTGCTCGGAGATAAACAACACACTCAGTCGGGCACGACTGACGTATCGCAAAATCGACACAACTTAGTTCTGCAGAGTTAAAGCAGGCAATTGACGTCCTTCAGTAAAACTATTGCAGCACATGCGAACTCTGTGTGTGGAAATACAAACTGGTAAACCGATGATGACTCTCAAATTGGTTAGGATTCTCGTAGTAGTTTCATCAGTTTACAAACAGTAACATTAATTTATGGAGTTTACAAACATTTTAGAGAATAAAATGACATCCACAAGTAGGAATTAAAATTGGATTTTTGTACCATACATTGTTTTTGGTGATTTTGTTAAAACTCTCCCTAAAAACGTTCCTTAAAAATATCGCTAGTATATGTGTCGGGTTATGTTTTTGTTTTGCATTAGCTAATAACCTGAAGGAAGTCCGAGCCAGCATCCTCCTAGTGGACATAGTGGATTACGTAGCAGATTCTATTTGACTATCCGAGAAAGCAGCTGGTTTTTGATGCCGGGCATGTAATTTGTAATAATTTCCTCTTTACATTCAATATTCCCAACAATACTTACCATTACGATGCAAAAACTGATTTCAACTGTTTTCCAGCTAATTCTTCTTCTCTTGCACTAATATTTTTGTGACAAATACTAATTATACAGAGAGTGTTTACACAACTCATTGCCTTTTGAAATTGATTATGATTTGATCATCACATGTACATGAGCGCCTAGGTGTCTTAGACGTGCAAGGCTCCAATTGAAATGATTTTATCCCTACATTCCATTTCAGCGTTTTCATAAACAGGTGGCGCTCCGAGCATGAGATTTAAATCGAATCTTACCTTATAGAACGCCACATTCGCGTAAAACTTGAGAGTTATGAGTCGCACATCTTTACGAACAATTTGGGAATCTCACAAGAAAGCAATCTAGGGCCGCTGTTGTTTTACCTGTTTTGCACCAACTTTTGCAATACCCTTCCTGAAGGATGAAAACATTTTGTATGCAGATGATCTGAAAATCTACTTGATAGAACGATCAAAAGAAGACTGCCAACAGCTGCAGCAGTATCTTGATCGTTTTGAAAACGATGTAACAGGAACCATCTTCTGATAAGTGTGAAGGAATGTGCTGTAATCCCTAGCAAAGGAAAATATTAAGCTGATATCATATCAGTAACAAGTTCTGTTATCCCAGATATCGTTTAGATTTCGGCTGCTATCGCATAACAAATTTAGTTATCCCCATTGACAAATTTTGTTATCATATGTTATCACTTTCAACATACACTTTTTCACAAACGGTATTAGTTGATTGCAAAACTATGAATATTACCAGCATATTTGAACAAGAAATCATGCTTTAAATCAAAAAAAAATTTTCAGATATTAGCGTGAGAATTTGACTTCAAATTGATAACATAATTTAAAATCATTACTATTAATTTGCTGACAAAACAGGATTTTTTATCAAGTTGTTGGGAGTGATAAAAAAATAAGCTTTTATATTTTTCGTGGTTTTTTTTTTTTTTTTTTTTTTTTTTTTTTTGGCTGTTTGTTTAGTCTCCTGATAATATTCAGTGATCAAAAAATGACAACCTGGTATTAGAACTTGTTATCAATTTGGAATAATCCTTTGCTCGGGATATCTTTCACAAGAAAGTAATCTCCAGTACGATGGTCATATACGTTATGTGGTGAAAAATTAGTGAGGGTCTCATACATCAAAGATCTAGGAGTGGAGTTCGATCGCCAAATGACGAATCGTGATCATTACTCTAACATCATCGCCAAAGTTAATCGAAAGCTGGGCTTTATCTTCCGCACCTCGAAAGAGTTTTGGGAGCCGTATTGTTTACGAGCTCTTTATTATTCACTTCCTCCGGATTAGAACCAGCATCTGTCATCGGAGTCTCGACGAAAAAGAGATCAAGCAAGATGTATCCCGTGTGCGCTACGTTTTTTTTCCCCTTGGAACAACCCAAACGAACTCCCACATTACAAGCTTCGTTGTATGCTGCTAAGAATGACAACTCTGGAAAAAACGAATATGTCACCGGTAAGCTATATTCGTTGGTAGTGTTGGAAAAATCATGTTCAAAAAACGTTCACTCTTTGCTCATTGCAAAAATATATCGCCGAGGAGCTTTGCACTCAAAGTTTGCGAACGGAATACAATCTAAAGTTCATGAAAGCGCAGAGTGAGGAAACGTTCCATTTCTCATCGCAAAAGATCTTTCGTTTCACCATCTCACAACGTTTCACTCGTATTCGAGATCCGATCCAACCAAATATCTCCTCGGCTTTGTTCTTTTTCTCTAGCGAGTATGCGTAGGCGATATTCACGCGAGTTTTGATGTTTGTTTTTAAGTAATGTGCCACCGCAAAGTTCGAGTGGTAGGAATCGTCAGCGGAAGGCGTGATGCATTGAGGACAAATTCAACCCAACCTCCCCGGCCATACAGGCAGCAATCGGACATACATCAGGCCGAAGAGAGTGCATAGGTTTATGCGAGGTATCTTTCTTTCTAAATTCCATTTATATTAAATGCGCAGTGTGCTTTTCAAGAACGAATGTGGCGTAACGATATAGAGAGAGAAAAATGATCTGATTTTTTTCGTATCCTCGCGTCGGTGACTCGAGTAGAAAAAGTTCGCGATATTTAATTCTCTTATCCCAAAAAGTTCACTCAAGAAACGTTGGCGTGTGAAACTACTCAGGTAACCAATAAGCATTAGCATATACAGTAAATCAACCGTAAATCTACATTTCAGATGTTACAAGCATTATATTAGCATTATATCAGCATCTTGAACGCTATCTGTTGTAAAGCTGCATTTCAAATGCTATTTAAATGCTTGTAGCCTGTAGTAAGCATTTCGAATGCAAAATAGCATTAATGACGCATTCTCATAGCATTGCAGTAAAGCAGCCGTATATTGGGTCGAATTGCTTATTGGTTACCTGGGTAGCAACGGGAAGTTCTCAAGTGAAAACGTATCACACGATGAATTGATATTTTGGTGAGAATTCCATCACTGTTCGTTGGAAAGCTACTCTTCGGAGAAATTGATGCCTCCTGCATACTTTCTCGGATAAACTTTAGTATTGCATATAGACAACTGTACCCGTGGCATGTTTTGAGGTTTAACTTTCAAAGGACCGATTATGCAGAGTACGAACCTATAAAAGCTATGTGTCTAGTACAAATATTTTTACAGAACGACTTAGATCAAAGTTTTTTAACGTAGAAATACGTTTCTCTTTTTCTTTACCGGTTGTCATTTCAAAATTTTGAAAAAATAAGAGCGTTACGCAAAAGTAAAAGGTTTTTGAACGCTTATTATTCTCATTCAATTGAACACAATGACTTTATTCATACACAATTTGATCAGAAAAACTTACAATTTTTTTGAATTGAAATTACAATTTGATGCTTTAAGTTTAAGAAGTTCAATTTTTTTACTTAAAAATGACCTACTATTGTTCCCATACAAATCTCCGTATGAACAAGCTGAAAATATGTTTTTCCCTATCCGGGTCATCAAAAAGGGTAACAAATGGTTCAAATTATCTTCTTCTTCTTTTTATTTGATTTAGTAAAGTTTTTATTTGATTTAGAATCTTAAATAATTTAAACATGAATAGCATAGCATAGCATAGCATTATCCGACCATAAAATCTCCTGGATTTGGCTGTTGTAGAGACGATGGAAGCGCCAGATGAGCTGTCTTGGATGTAACAGGCTCTTCATCCATCGATTTTTTACACAACACCGGGCCAGGTCCTTATGATCAGTAAGGGATGGGAGGGAAGTGTTGATTAGATGTCTACTTAAGAAGATGCTGAGAACTCATGCTACCTTCATAGACATCTGGAGTTGGAAGTTGGATGGGATTGTGCGGGATGCTTTCCATGGCGAGAAAGTATATGTATATTTATACGTAAATAGGTCGTTGGGAGTGACGAAGCTAAGAAAGTTAATGCACTCCTTTGTTGTCCGATAATTGTCTTGACATCTATTTCCGAAAACAACCTTCATAGACGTTCAAGAGATAAAAATGTGGCGAGTTTCAGTATTTTGTTTGTGTAATGGTTAAATATGTTCAATATAGTTCATGTTTATTTAAAATAGATTAAAATTGAATTACTCCCATTATTTACCAATATCGGGCCGGAATTGAAAAATCACGCTCATTCTCTCATTCATTCATAAATACTTCCCTATATACACACATGCACACGTACATATATACATATACATACAGCGAGTCAAGTTGTCCAGATAAAGGAAGGGTCTAGGGGGAGACAACTTAATCTTGCATTAATTTTAATGCCAATACTATGAGTATTAGTGAAAATAATAAAATGATAATATCATTATACGGTAATATGATATCAGAAACTGTCAATACAATGCTATAATTTTATTAACAGTGTATAGTTATCACGCATGGTTTGCTTTTTTTTTAAATTTGTTGACGTACGGCGGAGTCGTCACCTGGTGGCAAGTCAATGGCGTTCAGCTTAGGTCCAGCACATCGAGCAGTTTACTTGTGTTGGAAGCAAAAATATTGTAAACATTGCTGAGCACGTGGGTGATGACGTCAAACTACCATAACATTCCATACTGTGAGCTGATAGTTTTACATCACCATAATCAGCTGTTCCGTGTAAAAAGGTAAACATTGAGACGAAACACAAACACCACTATACATTTCCACATCTCACGAATAACAATAAGCCAGATGACCCGGACCTGAGTATAAACGACATTGGTGGCAAGTGTCATCTCACTGGAGTGCACTCCAAAACGAATTTACTCTAAATCACATTATTGTCAAGATAAATATTTTAATCTTGAATTAGTGGTATTATAATACGATTTAATGCGAAAATTAAAGATGTCTCCCCTAGGGAAGGGTAGTTCTCCTCCAGCAGTTGATTCTCAGCAACACTCATCACGGTGTCCAGAAACCGACGGTGGTGCGCATCTCAAAAAATTTAAACATGAATGATTGAAAAATGATATCGAAATGACTAAAATTGGAATCGCATCTGGTTGGTAAAATTGATATTTATGTTGAAAATAAGTTGAATAAACCGTCTCAACTTACCTCGCATTCCCACATACCTCTATGTAACATAAGATATCTCAACCATTCCACATTGTGTCCATTTCAATCGCTTGGTTCCGTTTAACTTCTCAGTGAACAGTAGCAGTAAAAGAATCAATTTTTCCTCCGTCAAAACAGAACACAAAACAAAACAAAATGTAAGCATCCCGCTCGTTAGGCCAGCAATCTCCGATCCTGTCCGGAAAGAAGCTAAATGGACGAAGGAAAAGTATCATCCTGCAATACAACGTGCTCCGGTAAGTGAGTCAGTCGTCGACCGGGTGGGAGTATCAGCAAGTGGAAATGAATAGGCTACCACTTTTCAAGCGATTCCTGGAAAAAATATCCTCCGGAGAAAGCACTTTTCTTCGGGGGCTAGCATTTAAACGTGACCCAAATCCACGATGACTTTGTAAGGGCTCACGACAGGCGCAAACGAGTGGGCATCCCCAAACGGAGGTGGGTGGACGTAAGAGATATTATTGGATTTATTTGCAGAGCGTTATCTAACCTCTCTGGGAAAAAGTCCAACGACCCTTTTTCGTGAATGGAACAAAAGAGACAAGTTACTCTTCTCCGACGAAATAGTGAGCCATAACTTCATCTGAAGTACTTGCAGGTTTAATTTTCTGCACAAAAAGCAGGACATTCATCACCTTAATGTATCGGTAGTGTATGGGTGGCCAAACGAAACAGGGAAAACTCTCATCCATGTTTCTAGGCAACGTCATTAAAAAGACCCATAGATGAGACGGACGACAAACTTTGGTTGGTTGTTTAGTGGCCTTACTTATTTCAGCAAAGGGAAGTGACTCGAAAATTTGTCACCCAAGCACCACACACACACTCCCATGTCTACAACGACCGGGTCACTGAAAAATGGATGGGGGATGTTTTTCGACAAATTAAAGGATCAGAAATTAATTTTAATTACATCAATCGGTTACGCTGTGGAAAAAAACTTCATCTATGTTGAATTTATATTTTAAAGAAATTAACAAATTGGCATTGCTGTTATTTGGTATGATAGATAAAATTTACGCTCCACCAACGGAACGTTCTCAATCTCCTCCCTCAAATACCCTCCTAGCAGTATGATTATCGTCGTGCTATTATTTAATTAATAGGGAATAATTATGGAAAGCAATCAACATGGTCAATCCCGTTGCGTCTATCGAGAATCCTTGGAAATATAAATCATAATTAGTGCAAATCGCATGCCTGCGCAGTTTGATGATACATTCCTTGGTCCGCCCTTTTCCGACGGGCAGAGTGTTGATGACATAACAAGCCAACAGCATTAATATGCATCAGAAGTGGAATTACGGCGAAAGCAGGATCGCCGACAACAAGCAAACACTCGATGACGAATTCATTCCTTGCAACACTGCTAGACGGACGGAGCATAGCTGCTAGGGGTTTTCCTAGGAAGTCTTCGACATTCCAAACTGCGGCACGAACTTCTCTGCTGTCGGTTCTGATGAAGTGATTTATTTTCTCCTCGTTCGCTGGCCGCGTGGATGCCATAGCACGAAATTGTTGTCATTCTTCGAGGTGGACGACGACGACGATGAGGATGCCACTTCCAAACCAACAAGTAGCACTACCATCCTTGTTCACTTAAAGTGGACGAACAGTTAGCAAGTGGCCAACGGAAGCAGAAAAATATGATCTATTGTTGGGTAGTTGGTGTATTTTGGTTCGGATTTCAGCTGTGGTGGGGGCTCGCCATGTGAGAGGAATAATACTGCGGAAAATATTACTTCGTTTCGCAGTTACGACACGTTCCGGCCATTTGGAGCTCTTTTGGATTCGATTCTTGCTGTTTAATGTTGGTGGTTCACCAGAATGATTTACAGGAGAAACATGGCCATTGATGGTGCGTTGAAGTCGTTGAACAAAGATTATTTAACCAGCCTATTTTGTTGGCATTTCACTGGAATTGCTTGCCATTTAAATTGCAATCAAATGAATCTGCGGTGGTTTTCAGACATTTAAACCTTTGAGCACGCACGATGTTGTACTTTTTAAAACACGTGAAGATTTTTCCTTACCCTTTTTAAACAGAGGTATGGATGTAAAAACAACGTGTATTCCTCAAGAAACTCGTTCTGGACCATACAGAGTATTTCTTGTTTAAAAAAAAATCCTCATTTAGCACGGTAGTATGCGATATTGCGAGACGTGTCCGCGTAAATAAAATACGTAGTGTATCAAGTTTTATACAACTGGTTCTAACTTGATATACCTCGTAATCCTGACCATCTAGACGACATCTCTAGGGTTTTTTTTTTTTCATTCGGGCGAATCTACAATTGAGAGACTCTCTCCGGGCTCGCTCTCTTTCATTCATTACAGCGCCATTATAAAACTTTCGAGGGATTCTTTAGAACAGATCGAAACACAACAGTGCTGGCTAGCATACTCTACAAATAGTAGAATGAAAAACGTAAAGGTGATTGGTTTATGAATGAAAGAGAGCGAGCCCGGAGAGAATCTTTCAATTGTAGATTCGCCCTAATGAAAAAAAAAAACCCTAGATCTGTCTTCATCAAAGAGGTCCATTTGATCAAGGGCATTTCCTTGGTTATAACGGGGTATAACTAAAAAATGAGAATGATTTTAACTCTCTTATACCAAACCACAAACTTGCACAGAGAAAAAAGAGATTATATGAATCAATGCTCTCCAACATAATCGCATGTTTTGTTTTGTTCCAACTTGATCAGTTGTGTTCAAAATGTCGTCGAAGCTAGAAGTATTACGCGAGCGGATTATACTATTCTATCAAACTAACATATATCACGGGAAAAAGTTCACTGTGTACTATTTCAAAACCGAGAATGTTCCAATTTCAAACATCTATCGTATCCGGGCATCCTCAGGAACAGCTCGTATGAGTGGTAGTGGGAGACCGGCTAAAATAATGGACAAGAAAGGACTTAGATTGCTCCATAGTACTTTTAACAACAAGGATTCGATTACTCAATCTGATGCAGCAAACAAGTGCAAGACTACACAACCTTACATCTGGAAGACTTCGAAGAAGATAGGAATAGTCTGCACAAGAAATCAAGAGCACCAGAATACATAGAGCAACAGATATCAACCGTAAAATCCCAATGCCACTGGATGACCCGAAATGACGCTGGAAAATGTTTCGTTTTGGATGATGAAAGCTACTTCCCTCTCTCAAAAACCCACATCCCAGGAAACGATCGATATTATTCGGATGACATTTCTACTGCATCTCCTAACGTGAAATATAAGTTTAAGGATAAGTTTGAGCAAAAGGTGTTGCTTAATATTGCCAGATCTGAGAGAGGAATTTCCAAACCACGGTTCAAGCCCAGTGGTTTGGCTAGTAATCAAGAATTTTCCAAAATCAATGTTTGAAGTAAATATTGATTCTAATTCTTCAGAACATATCATGCAGATGGAAATTACGTTTTTTGGTCGGATAAAGCGTCGTCGCATTATGCGAGAAAAACACAAGTCTTCTTGGAAAACCAAAATATCCCATATGTACCAAAAAAAACCGCAATCCAAAAATTCGCCCCAGTGTCGCCCGATTGAAGATTTCTTTGGATATTTGAGTTCGCTGGAGTACAAAAGTAATTAGAGAGCCAAAGATTGTAAACAACTGATAAATAGAATGAGAAGATGCATTCGCATTGTTGTCTCTGGGGGGCAAATCTGGTGAATACGGTGGGTGCGGAAGTAACTCGAAACGTAATTCGTGCAATTTAGCCTTCAACTTGTGACACGGTGCGTTGTCTTGGTTGTCAAAGCACTGGTTTCTTCTGCATATGAGGACGAATTTTTTAGATCTTTGGTTAATTGGAAGGGGTGGCCCATGGGGGGGTTGGTTTTGGGGGTTTGGGCCCCTTTAAGGGGAGGGGGGGAAAAAAATTCTTGGGTGTTTAAAAAAGGGGGGGCGTACATTTTCCCGCTGGTTGTTGCGATCTTGGCTGCTTTAGGTGAAGTTCGCAAGCTTTTGAGATGCCTGCCGATTTGAATCAGGAGTGTAGTTATGGATCCATGTTTCGTCCATTGTAACATACTGACGCAAAAGGTCATTTGTATTCCGCCAAAACAGCTTCAAACAGGACTCGGAATCATCGTGTAACATGTGCATCACACATGTTATCAAATCCTTTTAGTTCGTCTCAAAAAGACCACACCAGTGGAATCCATTTCTTAGAAATATTTGTTCATATGCCATCGAACTGCCTATGCAATAAAATGCAAATTATTGCATAAGCATGGTCGATGACTTCCAACAGTTCCCAACAATTCTGACAAGACACAAATGTGTCGTACCCATATTTCACGCTGCGACAAGCGAACTTGGCGCATCGTTGCCAAGCGAGCTAGTTGCTAAGAGCCTTCTCGGCATTCTCTCATTCTCTCTCTCTTCGCCCAAAAATAATATCGATCACTGATTGGTGATCGAGTAAATAACAAACATACATAACTGATTCCCAGTACCTCCTTAGGCTAAGCAGAGTAACTTAAAAATAATTGAATAAACATTCTTAACCAGCGATCAGTCGAGTACACACGTATCTTTACAGAGTGATGACAGCCTTCTGTACTAAAGTGTAAAGTTAAACTTATTACATGGCTGACCGTGATCAGAGCCTGTAAGTTAAAGACGTTAAGTGAAGTGATATAAGATGGGAAAAACGCATTCAAAGTCTGAAACAGTACACAATGCTGACCCACAAATCAGAATAACTAATACGCAAGAATATCATACTGACATCATATGACATGAATTCATGATGTGGTGCATCTTAAGTGTGGTAGTAGTGCAATTACTAATCACATTATACGTACTGAATAAAAAGCGAGAACATAAACGGGCACTGAAATTCGCAAAAAGTTTAAATGATCTAAATAACGTCGTTTAAGACAATCTCAAAGACTGCAACACCACAAAACTTTAAAACCGTGAAGTGTAGCGTTTGCCCGCGCCAAGTGAGTTTATTTCAAATCGTTCGCATAAGCAGGAAAAAGCGAAAACGATGCCGCAATAGTGCGATGTGTGTCTATCTCATAAACTATCAGAAAAGATCCTGAACGTAACGTTCCTAATTACTGTGTTCCTTAAGGGAAACTGCTACATTAATAGTGATCAATTTGCGCTGAGGATCAGTGATCAGTGATCAGCGCTGAGCATCATCCTAGTTTATCTAAATAATTGTCAACAGAGATGAGCGTTGGAGACTGCGTCCGCCATCCATCATCAAAGCGACGGCCGACGAATGATTCAACAACTAAAGCCATAACGTGTTGAGGAGAGCGCCTCCACCTGGACTGTACGTGTGAAGGGACGCACGCTGATGCCGTTCACCAGCAGAAGCCAGACGATTTTCGCAAATGTGCGCGTAAGGTGAGCACCTCCGCTCATGCACGAATGTACATGAATAGTGAGTAAAATTTAAATAATTTATTAAAGCAATTTCTGATATGTTCATAAATTGTCATGATAGACAAATACAATTCGTTAAAAGCAGTACTTGAAGAACTAAAGTCAAAGAGTCAAATCAGGTCATCAACCAGGATTTTAGATAAAAAATTAATTACTGCCACGGATTTATACAATCAAATTACTTGTACATTAGGTAATAGTGAAAAACATGCCCTAATACTTGAAAAGGCAAAGTCATATACGAAACTATTATAAGAATAATTAAAGAAAAAAATCAATCGAAACTAAAATCATTCAAAGGAGTGGCTACCGCGATCATTTTCTCAAACAAATTAACCAATCGACTAAAGATGGCGAATGTAATCGAAATAGTAAAAATTATTCCGCAATTAATTGCACCTTTTAATGGTGATGGAGAGAAACTGAATAGTACCATAGCAGCATTAAACGCATGCAAGGGACTTATCACAAACGACAACCGCGCAGTTGCCATTCAGGTCGTTCTGTCACGACTTGAAGGCAAGGCTAGAGCGGCAGTGGCAGACAACCCACAGAATATTGATGAAATAATTAAAAAACTTACGGATAAGTGCAAAATAACAGTTGCACCAGAAACCGTGATGGCGAAATTAAACGCCACAAAACAAGTCGGTGAATTACCAAATTCACCGAACAAATTGAAAAGCTTACGCTAGATCTCGAAAGAGCTTATCTAAATGAACAAGTTCCGGTGGATACAGCTACAAGAATGTCGGTCAAAGCCGGCGTAAAAGCACTCGGTTCTGGCATAAGAAGCGAGGAATCCAAATTGTTACTAAAAGCAAGGCAATTTACCTCGTTGTCCTCTGCAATAGAAAAAATAACGGAGCACGAACCAACATCAACCAACAAAATTTTACATGTACGCCCGAACAACTCTGGATACAGAGGTAACAATTACGGGTACCGAGGAAGTAATCAAAACCCACGTGGACGTCAGCGTGGAAATGATAGAAGCTTCCGAGGACGTAACCAACAATCAAACTATCGTCCAAATTACAATTATTCAAATGAAAACAATCGTGGATATAACCGCGGAAACGGTCGTGGAAATAGTCGTGGAAATTTTCACAATAATAATTCAAGAGTCTTTTACAATTCAGCACAACCAGATCAAATGCTGCAAGGGATACAAAGCTTCCAAAATAATTTGGGGTTTCAACAATCTTCACCCCAACAACAGCAAAATCAAGTACTACTAGCCCAACCACAGCAAAACCAAGTGGCACTAGCCCAATTAATACCCAGACGTTAAACAAAATTTTTGCTGTCCAGACTGCCTACAGTAATGTCATTACTTTAGGTATAGAAGCCTCACATAAACACAACACTTTTCTTGTAGATTCAGGAGCGGAAATTTCATTAATAAAAACTGGAAACTTAAAAACATCTGAATTAGTAAACATTCAAGAAAAATGCAACATAACAGGCATAAATCTTGAATCCGTCGAAACTTTAGGAACAATTTCTACTCTAATAAATTTGCCTAACGGAAATAAAATACCACACAAATTCCAAATCGTATCCCAAGAATTACCTATTCCGACAGATGGTATCTTGGGTCGAGACTTTTTGGTCAACTACAGGTGCGTAATTGATTATGACACTTGGACGTTAACTGGTTACTCTAGAAATTCGGAAAATTTTGAACTAACAATCGAAGATACTTTAAACGGTGATTTAATTCTCCCTCCACGATGTGAAGTCTTCAGAAAATTAGAAACACAGCATTTGAAGGAAGAATTCGTCTTAGACGCTACTGAATTAAAAGCAGGAGTTTTTTGTTCAAATGCTATTATCAGCTCAAACAACCCAATTGTCAAAATAATAAACACTACAAATAAAACAGTACAAATTAAAAATGCATGCCCAACAACAATTACACCGCTAACAGAATATGACATTTTAACATTTGACCAAAGTACACAAGAGTTACGGAAGGAAAAACTTTTTGAAGAACTTAATATAAAAGACATTAATATGGATCTCAAAACAAAAGGAAAA
Organism: Aedes koreicus; assembly: GCA_024533555.2. Taxonomy (NCBI): domain Eukaryota; kingdom Metazoa; phylum Arthropoda; class Insecta; order Diptera; family Culicidae; genus Aedes; species Aedes koreicus. The sequence goes on from JAHHFK020001420.1 coordinate 506,303, forward strand.
CTGACTCAATTATGTGAAAAATATAATGATATATTTGCGTTACAAACAGACACGTTAACGTATAATAACTTTTATAAGCAACAAATCAATCTTAATGATGCCTCCCCGGTCTATATTAAAAATTATAGATTACCAGAAGCTCACAAGCAAGAAATAAATGAACAAGTAAATAAACTCTTGGATGATGGAATTATTCGGAACTCAACTTCTCCTTATAATTCACCATTACTCCTCGTTCCAAAAAAATCCATAAGCAATGTGAAAAAATGGCGTTTAGTTGTCGATTTCAGACAACTGAACAAGAAAATTATAGCGGATAAATTTCCTCTTCCAAGGATCGATGACATTCTTGATCAACTAGGGTAGGGAACGGCTTAATCAGGGGTCACTATTTTAATCAGTTGTTAGGAAATAGGTCTATAACTCCTACATTTTCCAAATTATTTCCTTTTTATTGATACGATCATAACCTTCATCTATTGGGCCAATGATTCGATGTATGAATCATGATTGATTACCAATTTATTACTGTCATTTTGAAGATTTAAAATACATCATCTAGAAACCATCAGTTTCTGACCAGCTGAAGAAGTTCGCTCAAATGTTGCCTTTGTGTATTTTGCATTTGCATCGCGTGTACCGGAGGGCATGTCTTCATCAGCTCTCTCCCACAACTAGGCTTGTTGCCAGAATGTGATGTTGAACATTGGGTTAAATTTATTACATATTTAGATAATCTGAAATCGCTATTTATTTCATGTTTCTTCCAGTCATTGGAGGTTGATCTATGTTTATGATTATATTGTCCATCATCTGGCACTATCATTTGCAATAAAAACTATGTTTTGGAGCTGTCCAATAGTACCCAACGATAAATAATGCTTCGCTGTTGAGCTGCAGCTATGGCATCACTGTTGCTTTTGAGAGAGCCCATGTTTCCTCTCTTCTTTGTTAACCATGGATATAGCGCACCGGTAATGTAACGTGAAGCCTGCTGTCTCTTGCATTTGTTTATTTTTAAACGAAGCATCCCGTTTGTCGTCACAGTCGCTTTGGCTAACATTTGCGTGAGAGTAAATGAAATAAGAAATACACATTGCCAATCTAAATATCAATGACAAACTAAAAGTTTGCTCGTGTACGTCTGTCTCTAACCTGCTAGGAGACAAGTTTGTGGTCGTAGTAAAACGAAGGAGCGGGTTGAGGAAATTAACGTTTGCACCAAATCGTCAACTGGCCTATTTCATTTCGCCTTCGCACACATGCACAGAATCGCACTCATACAATATTGTTAGTTTATGTACAGATTGAGGAGCTGAAGAAAACATTTTTTTAATCGGAAAGCAATCCGCATGCGTTTAAGAAGTCCCTGCAATTGGGAACTTTATTCCATGGCTTTGAAATTTTCTGAGCCTAATGCTCGTTGCTGAAGGTATGTTCCGATAGACCAGAGGTAAGCAGAGGGATTAATGTCTAAATATTGGCAGTTCTAATTATAGATTACATACAGCTTCATCAAATGTCTCAGGGGCTGACTAGACTGCTTAAAACCCGTCCCGTACCCTAGGTAGAGCAAAGTATTTTACTACGCTCGACTTAGCATCTGGTTTTCATCAGATCGAATTGAAAGATGAAGCCAAACACTACACAGGTTTTTCTACCACAACCGGTCATTACGAGTTTAACATTTGTTGTTCAAAAACATTTGTGAATTTCTCTCAATAAACCAAAAATTTTCCACAGCATATCACCCAGAAACTATTGGTAGTCTTGAAAGGAATCATCGCGTTCTTAATGAATATCTGAGACATTTCATTAACGAACATCATGATGACTGGGACACCTGGTTGCAATACTACACTTTCTGCTATAATACAACCATTCATACAGACCATAATTTTAGCCCATTTGAATTAGTTTTTGGTAGGGTAGCTAACACCCCAAGCTCCATTGAAAATACAACATCCATAGATCCACAGTATAATTATGATTCATATTTAACAGAATTAAAATACAAAATTCAAGTAACTACGTTAAAAGCAAAAAGATTATTAGAAAGAAGCAAAACGACTAGACTAAGAAATCATTCTCAAAACGTGAACCCTATAGATGTTAAGTTACACGATAAAGTCTATCTGAAAAAAGAGAACAGAAGAAAACTGGACAATGTCTATTCAGGTCCATATGAAATAATTGCAATAGAACACCCTAACTTTACCATTAAAAATTGTTTAACTAATGAAAACCAACTAGTACATAAAAATCGCATAATTTTATGTTGATAGTAAACTTAAGTTATCAAAACAACTTTCTAAATAACTAGCATTAAAATAATCATCAATCATTAAACATAATCTTAAAATGATTTCACTACATAAAATCATTCTTTTAAAAGGGAAGGAATAACTAGCATATCTATATAACTAATGATGATAAACAATTAAGAAAATTTGTGAGAGGTCGCCGGAATCAGATAACTATTCTTTTAGAACTGTTAAGATTCAGTTAACTATTTTTCCTTAGGGGGATGGTGTAACATGTGCATCACACATGTTATCAAATCCTTTTAGTTCGTCTCAAAAAGACCACACCAGTGGAATCCATTTCTTAGAAATATTTGTTCATATGCCATCGAACTGCCTATGCAATAAAATGCAAATTATTGCATAAGCATGGTCGATGACTTCCAACAGTTCCCAACAATTCTGACAAGACACAAATGTGTCGTACCCATATTTCACGCTGCGACAAGCGAACTTGGCGCATCGTTGCCAAGCGAGCTAGTTGCTAAGAGCCTTCTCCGCATTCTCTCATCCTCTCTCTCTTCGCCCAAAAATAATATCGATCACTGGTTGGGGATCGAGTAAATAACAAACATACATTACTGATTCCCGCTCCCTCCTTGGGGTAGGGGAGAAAAATTAAAAAATAATTAATTAAAATTTTTTACCGGGCGGCGGGCGGGTTCCCCACTTTTTTTCCTGCTGGGGGGTGATGCCATCCTTTTGTATTAAAGTGTATTTTTATTTTTTTTATAATCTCTTTGTTGTTTTTTTTGGTCCGGTGGGAGCGCGCGCGCCATATTTTTAAAAAATTTTTTTTTGGGGGAAGGGTTGTTGAAAAAAAAAAATCTTTTTTTTTTTTGTTTTTTTTTAAATATAATCTCCCCCCCCCCATAAGGAGTGTATCGAAAATAAGCTATCCAAATACTTTTTTTCAAATTATGTTTAAAACCGATATTTTATTCATACAAAAAATTGATCCTTCATTGTACGAGGTTAAACTTGAACATAATGAAGACCGGATGAAATTTAAGTTATTCCTTCACGAATTTTCGAACTTTGGATCGAATGCTCTTCATCAAGTTCCGGACAAGTGTTGCATCGCATTTTTTGAACGCTTGAGCCCAAATTTTTTGAACTCCTGCATGTTCCCAGCTGCCTTACCAGTCTTCTTGAAGACCCTCTTCACGATTGCCCAGTAACGTTCGATGGGTCGAAGCTGAGGGCAATTTGGTGGACTGATATTTTTATCAACTAAATCTATACCCTTTCCGCAAGCCAATTGAGAGCGGTTTTGGCATAGTGAGCCGACGCTAAATCCGGCCAAAATAGTGGAGGTGTACTATGCTTCTTTTATAAAGGCAACAATCTCTTCTGGAGACACTCAGATTGATAGATTTCCGCATTTATAGTTCCGGTAGTGTAAAAAATGGTTGACTTCAAACCACAGGAACATATTGCTTGCCATACCAGTACCTTTCGACCGAATTTCTCCACTTGAATCGACCTGTCCGCATCGCTCACATCCTCCCCAACGACGGCAGTAAAGTATTGTGGACCTGAAAGGGTTTTGGAGTCCTCCTTTACATAGGTCTCATCGTCCATCAAAACGCATGCATCCGGACGTTGCAAAAGACGCGAATACAATTTCCGGGCCCTTGTTGCTGCTCGCTTCTTCTGTTCTGCACTTTGTTTCGAGATTTTCTGCTTCTTGTAGGTCTTCAGGTGGTTTCGCCTCTTGATACGCTGGATCATTCCGACACTCGTTCCTGCTTTTTTGGCCAAATAACGTATTGACATTGCTTTGTTCTTCTTGATTAGAGATACCACTTTCTGCTCCAGTTTCGGGTTGGAAGAACCGGGTTTTCTGCCTCTTCCTGGTAGCTCATCCAAATAATAGTGTTCTCCAAACTTATTAATGATGGTTTTAACACTCGCATGATGAATTCCAAACCACTTCGCCAATTTTCGCATAGTAATACCCTTCTCACTTAGCCATGTGTCCAGAACCTTAATTTTCACTTCCTTTTCAATACGCGACAGTTTGAAAACGCAGAATTTGAACCGTACAAACAAGTAAACAAAAGAAAGCTGACAGTCAAACGCACAGCATGCAGTGTTCAGAGCATAAAAAAACATCATAAATACATGCGTACAACGCAAATGTATGTGGATAGCTTATATTCGATACACTCCTTAATTTTAAGGTTTGCCAAAACGACTTTATGGACTTCTTTAATGTTTTCCGATGAAACCACCTCTTTTGGCCGACCAGACCGTGACGCATAATTGGTGTCCTTACGAACGCGTTTAAACTCAGCATACCAGTCAATGTTGATGGATTTTTCTCGTGCAGAGTTTGAATAACACTTACCAACCCAGCAAGAAAAATGTTAGAGTTAGACGATGTTAGACATTTGTTCGACGTTACCAACATAAAGTTTTAACCACCAGTTTGCATGCTTTTAGGAGGAATTTATTACACTTTGCTGTCATCCTCTTTTCAGCGTGCTTTACCAACAAAAGTCGAGATGCCCACTGATGAGACGGAAGTTTGATATCACATATCATTTTAAATCGTCGAGTCGAAGTCTTACGGCGTGGGGAAAATGTCGACAAGATGTTTAGGAAAACATACAGATATTTAACCTCTGTCACTTCAGTGGGCGCCCGGCCTAAAGCTTCATGATCAGACTAGGAGGATTTCAGCGTTGCCAGAGCATCTGTTTTTGTGTTATTTAATTGAATTACAATAGTAATTAATTAACGGTAGTAATATTACTAATTTTGTCATATTAACACTCTTGAGGGATGTTTTATAGCATTCAGGTCTGATACATTCGGTTGCTTTGGTATTAAATATTTTCAGAACGAGATTTTTATAGAAATTTTCACCAACACGAATGTTTAAGGTATGCTTTATGAATAGACATTTGCTTGAATTGGTTAATTGCCCCTGAACTACAAAGAAGGATTTACAGGTTACTTTTAAAAAACTAGCCCAGGGCAATATTTCCAATAAAAACTATCATTCAATGAATCCTTTTATTTTTCTACAAGAAAAATTAAGAATTTCAATTAAGCCACTTGATAGATTGGGACGCAAATTCTCTGGTAATGTTTAGAAAATCACTTTGACAAAATTACTGAGCAATTACAATTTATTTGTACATATACGCACTAAACCTTAGTGATCTACAAATTTCTTTGCCTAATATCTGCAACAGTATCTCGGATAAAATATATTTCGACCTTATTCGATGATATCGCTGCTACTAAAGCATTAATTCAGAAGCCTAAAGCAGTAGTCAAATCATTTTTATATAAAATTAAATTTTTATTCATACTTATCGCTTCCAAGAGCTCGAATTTTGAACATACTTTCTAGACCAGACTTTGAACTCTGTCTTGTTCAGTATTTAAACGTATACGTATGACTGTAAATTTAAATAGATTTCAAATGGTGAGTTGAAAACGTGGTGGGAGGGTGCGACAGACCTCTTGTCGACACAAGTTCCTATCTACGAGTCATATGATCACAAAAGACTGCCAGCTGAAACATGGAGTTGGAGACGCTGGTTGGCGTAGCCTGGGCAATGTGTCATTTCGAAAATAGCGAAGTGAGCGGGTGTGACTGAAGGTCGTGTACCTGTAAATCATTGTGTTTACCCATACCTGTATATAAAATCATATTATTTTCCATTCTCAGTTTATTAATAATTTCAGAACGCTTTGGAATCATCTTTGCATTCCCAAACCATTTAAGAGCCTGGAGCAACATGAAAAGCATCAAAGGCTCAGTTTGTTTTTCAGTATTTCAGCATAACATTTACTTTAAAATTTCACTTCTGAACTTCAACTGATACATTAAAATACGGGCATGCACTTTTAAGCAGTATAGGATTTTATTTAAATATTTTGTTTAGTGGTATTTTGATTAGATAAGTCATTTAATTCAGAAATCATCAATCCGGGCTCTTCGATCACTCCAATTGCTATCTTTTAGATGTAACTAGAACAGTATGAAGAAAATCTTACAACATGTCTTATAAAATAATATCTTTTATTGAAATTTAATCCTTGGTATATGGAATGATCTAATTTGTTTTCAGCTTTTTCAGGAGTAGTAGGATATTAATACATATTTTATTTTTTTTTTTTTTTAGAAAACAGGGGGTTTTTTTTAAATTTTTGTTGTTATTTTTTTTTTTTTTTTTTTGTTTTTTTTTTTTGTTGCTTTTTTTTTGTGTGGTAATTTTATTTATTTTTTTTTTTATCTATGTATGTATGTATGTGTATGTATGGTAGCCACCATCCCTTCATGCCCTTGGCTTGGATGCAGCTCCACTTAATAGCAAGATCAAATTGAGCCACCGATCTGAATTCACAATATCGCTGTATGAAGGGCCAAAAACGGAGGGGTGGACCCGTAAGCAGACACTCACGCGAAATCCACGGGAAATTAAGAATCTCCTTCCAACGATACGATCCAACAATTCGAATAACCCAATTCGCAATACTTATTAAGCTTTCTACAGGATGGCTTGTTAAGAAGGGCGCGTCACTCTCACTGAAACTGTTGGAGTAGAATTCGCAGCATCACAATCGAATCGGTAGGATAAAGAAAATGATAATGCTCGTTCCCTCCTAGACTCAGGCAGTCAATCAAACCATCGTCCAGTTTCAGCTTGAATGATACCCTGATGCTCCCTCCCAACCCAGTATTTATTATATATAATGTACATAATATGTCATAATATGCAACATATGCAGTATGTAATAGAGCAATGAAATATACTATAATATTTAATTAAAATATGCCATGGTTGGAATTCGTCATCCTGTAATTTAAATATGGATATAAATAAAATAATATGATGAAATAGTTAAAATAGTAATAATAGGCATATGATAATCATATGCAGCTTGGTGCATCTTTACAGCTCAATCAGTGGCAGATGAATATAACTCTGGAATGTGAAGGTCTTATTGCAATTAAATAAAACATAAACCATTTAATTATACCTGAATAAAAAAAAATAAGTATATATTCATGACATATAGATAAACATAATCAGCAGAATTGAAGAGCATTTATTAATTTTAATAAAATTAAATGATTTGAATTCATAGAAAAACACCTTTAGATACAATGAAATAAAATATCTGTACTATCTGGAATCTATTTCCTTGTAACCTTGCTTCCTTGCTTCAACACATGAAATTTAATTTATTTTCATTAATCTTTTAGTAAATATTTTTAATATGATATACTAATATATATAATGATGATATGATGAAAATAATACGATGTTGTAATAGTATACACATAAAAATTAAATGCAAATATTTGTCTCTTCTGCTGTGATATTAGATGATTGAAACTCTGAAATGGTGAAAATTTCCAAAGTGATATAATGAAAGAAAGTTGATCACCGGGCAGCCAAGCAAAATAGCAAAGAAAATTTAAGCAAACAATTAGCCGAAATAAATTTCATATGATTATGATTACTGCCCAAAAATGGAAGCTTAATAAATCCACATAAAAGAAAAAAAAACAGAGAAAAAGAAAAATTAAATTTGAATTCTCCGATAACTCTTGCTTTCTACTGGGCCCATAAATAATTTTTTAATTCTGTGCAATAGAAAATGAGAGATCATAAACAATGTTTGTTTTTGAATTATTAAACTTTTTTGGAAATTTTATTTAGTAGAATTTGTCGTATGATCCTTTCTAAAAGAAAAACATTAAAAACCATCCTATCTTTTCAAATACATATCGTGGGTTAGGTGGGCTAAAACTTACGACGATGCATAAATGCGAACCTGAAAATAGCTTTGAAAATATTGTGAAGGGATGTTATAATATAAAATGATAGTAACAATTATATTTGTACTGTCTGCATGTCTGTAGACTGACGTCCAGCTGCAATTGTAGACGCTCTTGCATTATCATTGCCACGAAGGAAACAAAAAAAATTAAAATTATTAAACAACACTTGGGAATTCCATAGATGATCTGAAATTATACACCGTATAAAGAATACTTCCATTTTTGTGGTAGGGTAAGATTGCAGCATGCCACCTTCCTACATCGCATGGTGGGACTGCTTCCTAAGGTATAGCTGATACAGCGTTTTTTACTTAGCCGTTGGATGCCAGGACAGACGCTGTTTGAGCTGCACCTCCTTGGTGGACGGACGCTCGGAACGCACCTCCTCAATCTAGCTGAAGTCAGAAGGACAACAGTGCCCAGGCTGCACTACCAGCTAAGTACGCAACCCTTAGCTGGCGGTCTTTGTCATCTCTTGACCCGTGGAAGTATGAGGTAGGAACTTGTGAGGACCAGTGCTATGTTGCGGGGATGCACGCTCCATCCCAGTTGTCTACTCACCATTTTGCAGCCCATTATGTCTTAGAATTCTATGTACATCATTAAAGTTCGAAATTGGTGGAAATAGCATGTATGTTTTTTATGATTTTTTTTTTTTTTGGGGGAAAAAGAATTTAAGAACGAGCATAGTATATGTTTTTCTGTCTTTGAATCATTTCATATTTGATCAGCTTATAAAAACATATGAGTCCTGTACGAATAACAAGCAGGAAAGATGAGTTTGAAAGTTTTATTCTTTGAATATATGATACTACATAGAGACTGGTATGCTTTTTTGGAAGTTATATAAATTTTAAATAACTATTTTATTTGGAGCAGTAGAAGTTTACAATATCTCAGCACATTCACAAGCACAGATGAAATCTAATATATATTTGTTAATTGAATCTAAGCTTCAATATAAACATGAAATTTCATAAATTTTGTATCTTATCATTTTTTATATATCATCATTTATGTAAAAAAAATGCATTGTTCCCATAACAACTGCAAAAGTGGGATTTGGGGGGTAGCCTACGGCAGTCGACGGATTTGTTGACTGGCCAAGGGTTCGTGGAGTCGTCAGTCCCTTGTCATGTGAAGACACGCGGTCTTCTGGTCGTAGTCTTCCAAAGGTCCTAATTGAGATCGGCTGGCCCTGCTACAACAAGCCATCACGTAAGCTATTTTCTCGGGGTACCTGGCTGAAAATAGTCCTGCAAACATAGGTAATCCATGCACTGATGGAGGGTTCTAATCACATCACATGATCATCACATCACGAGTCGTATCAAAACCAAGACGATTCAACGTTAAAGAGCATTTCAACAAGCCTTTCAAAACACTGTTCCAAGAAATTTTCATGTTATGCATAAGACCATCATATTTACTAATTAATTGAAAAATAAATGTCCACATTTTGAATCATCACGGTCTCGGATCAGCCTCAATCGAATTATATTATATCGGGGTATCCCCAGGGGCTGGATAGTCCAGAAAAAAATGGGTATAGTTTTTGGTTCAGGAAGTACCAGCACATTGGCCCATGCTTAATGAACAACCCCTAAAAACATAACTCACTACGAACAATCCCTCAAATATTTTGTCAAAATAACACAGCGAATCCAAACCAAAACAAAGATTTTAGTAACGATATAAACAATATTAATTATTTAACTCTAGCTCCGAAATTAGAAAAAAACATAGAAAATTATAAAATGCCGTTGAATGTTTTAATAATAAAAAATTACAAAATATACATAAAAAAAATCTAGGCATAAATATTATTGCGAGCTTTTCTACTTTTTTCAGGTTTTTTAAAATAAAAATTTTGTTTATTGCAACATTTTCAATTAATGTTATATATTATGTTTAAATAATGTTTAATGTATATAATGTAAATATTTATATACCTGAGATGAAAACTTTCACGAAAAAAACACGCTTGGGTATTATTATTGAGTGACAGCGTCATAGCATGCAGCGGGACCGGATGACGGAGAACGAAATAACCCAAAAAAGTATTTTGTTTTAAACTAAATTTTTAGTTCTTTTTTCTCGAAAAAAAAATAATTTAAGATTGATTTAAACGCCGCTTAAGTTTAATCAATCTTAAAAATATATTTGTTTTCCTGAGTCAACGCATTCTGTGTGTCTGTTTTTTAAATAATAAGCCCCTTAGATGGTGGAAACAATAAAAATGTTAGTTTAGAACAATCATAATGTGTGTTGTACTGTGATAATATCTTTAGTTAGAAACAACCAACCTGTCTATTGGTATCAAAGCAAAATCTTTAGTTTAAAACAACAAAACGGATTTTTAAAACCACTAGTTTTTTACTTTGGATGTCAACAAAAAAGTTTGTTGTTTCAATTTGCGTTGTCTGATTGTATTTATATGAAATTATTTAAGAAGTTACAATTCAATAAAGTTAAATATAATTCAAACTAATTCAGTTGAAATGATTTGTTTTTTAAGATCATTTATTTGTTCAGGCTCAATCTAATTAACTTTACAGAGCCAAGATTTCATATTTATATACATCAATTATCTTGAAACTAACGTTAAGGAGACAGAACCGATTACTCGCGGTCGTCTCGAGGTTTATAGGAATAACAATTGAAAGGATGGGAAGATGGGCGGGAATTTGAAGTATGGTTTACATAACACATTTATTTTAGATTCTAAATTGTCAAAAAACTTAAAACTATACAACTTTTGGCTTCTTTTGACTAAGACATGAACATTTTCGAGAAGGAAACAAAAACACACACGCAAACACAGATAAAAAAAACTTAAAGTAAACATACAGGTAAAACTAATAACAATCTAAGGCTAATGTTAGTCAAAAACACATAAATGAGTTTCATAAACTCCGGGTCACGCAGAGCCAAAATATCTCGAACTGGTACATTGAGTTGTCTACCTCGAGCCCGAAGGGAATCATAAAGCTCAGATCTGACTCCACGATGCTCAGCACATGACCAAATAATGTGATATGCGTCCTAGTAACCTTGTCCACATTCACAGAGATTGCTGTCACTCAGCCCAACACGGTATAGGCGAGACATGACACGAATGAAGTCTCGACCCACATCCATCCCCCTAAACCAAGATTTCTTCGACACCTTTGGGATGATAGAATGTTGCCATCGCCCCAAATCTTCTGTACTCCATTTATGCTGCCAGCTGACAAGTGACTGTTGACGAAAAATAGGAAAAAAATCATTAAAGGCGATTTGTCGATCATAAATATCGCCTTCTATAGCGCCCACCTTTGCAAGTGAGTCCGCTTTCTCATTGCCCGGAATTGAACAATGAGAACAAAGGTGATAATAAAAGAACGTGAAGATAAAGCACTTAGAAGACCTCGTATTTTCATGAGAAAATACGAGGAATGCTTTACCGGCCTCATGAAGTGAATAACCTCTATAGAACTGAGACTATCCGTGAAGATGAAGTACTGATCCGGTGTTACTGAGGCAACAATTACTAGCGTGAAGTGTATTGCCGCTTATTCAGCGACATATACTGAACAATGAGCTTGAAGTTTTCGTGTGGCGCTATAAATTTCATTAAATATACCAAAGCCGGCTGAATCCTCTATCAATGATCCGTCAGTGAAGAACGATTTAGTGGAATTAACTTGGCCAAACTTTGCAGCAAATATCACAGGAACAATCATAGGACGATGATGCTCTGGAATTCCACGAAGCTCCTGCTTCATGGATAAATCAAAATGAACCGAATTGCCGAAGTCGGAGAAGCAAACACGATTGGGAATATTTGGCGAAGGGCTGACATCCAGTGTTATGTACAAATGGGACAACGTCATGAAGCGAGTTTGAGGGTTCAACTCAAGAAGCTTCTCAAAGTTTCCGATTATATGAGGGTTCATAACTTCACACCTGGTGAGGAGCCGGAGAGATAATTCTGAAAACCGATCCGAGAGTGGCAACATGCCAGCCAGCACATCAAGACTCAAGGTGTGAGTTGAGTGCATGCAACCTAACGCGATACAAAGACACCGATACTGAATACGTTCCAGTTTGATGATGTGCGACCGAGCCGTTGACTGAAAACAAAAAATACCATATTCTAAAACCGACAAAATCGTTGTCCGGTACAACGTTAGAAGATCTTGCGGATGCGCTTCCCACCAGGTCCCGGTAATTGTTCGAAGAAAGTTGATCCTTTGCTGGCATTTTCGCTTCAGATACTCAATGTGGGATCTCCAGGTGCACTTCGAATCGAACCAGACCCCAAGATATTTAAATGACATAGAATGAGTTATCCGCTTACCCCACATTTGAAGCTTCGGTTGTGCAGGGTTATGCTTCCTAGAAAAAACTACCAACTGAGTTTTCTCCGTAGAGATTTCGATACCTAGCTCTAGGGCCAAGTAGACAAATTGTCTAAGGTATTCTGTAAGGGTCCTTGCAGATCGACCCCATTGGGTCCCGTGACAGACACTACGCCGTCATCTGCAAGTTTTCTCAACGTACAGTTGTCACTTAGACAACCGTCAATATCTTTGACATAAAAATTATACAAAAGGGGGCTTAAACATGATCCCTGGGGGAGACCTATGTAGCTAAATCGGGAAGCTTTAGAGGTTCCATGAGAAAATCTCATATGTTTCCCTGACAGCACATTGTACAAACAATTATTCATTAATGGTGAAAAGCCACAAGCGTTTATCTGACAGAACTTCAAAAGATTTAACAGCGAGTTTATCTAACAGAACTTCAACAGATACTGAATCAAAAGCCCCCTTGATATCCAAGAATACAGAAGCCATTTGCTCTTTTTTTAGCAAAAGCTAACGGAATCTCTGTGGAAGCAACTCGAGACAGTCGTTCGTTCCCTTACCCCTACGGAAACCATATTGAGTATCTGAAAGCCAGTCATCTCTACCCATTTGTCGAGACGGAAGAGGATCATTTTCTCCAACAACTTTCGAATACAAGATAACATCGTGATTGGTCGATAGGAGTTGTGGTCGGACGCAGGCTTACCAGGTTTTTGAATGGCAATAACTCTCACCCGTCTCCAATCATCCGGTACAATATTGGGTTCCAGAAACTGATTATTCAATTGAAATGATGATCCACTTGTTTATACATTTTGCAACAACTTACAAGATGACTCGGTAAATGTAGTATATTCCGGTTTTTTAATCAACCTGACCAAAGAGGAGCCAAATTAGGAATTCAAAAATTGAAATAAATATGTAATCAGATTTCTTTTGATACAATATAAAGATAATTGAAAATAACTATGGCAACGCTGGCAGCAAAAGCTCGAATGAATTACGTCGCAGATGTCGTTCTTTTTTAACTCAAAGGTGTTTGAATCTGCAAACGCGAGAAGCGGATTTTTAGAATGATGAATGCTGCTTAAAAAATAGGTGAGTAATTAAAGTGTTATGATCGTTTGTTTTCACTCTGCTAGTATGCCAAAAGTGCCAAGTTTTGTGTAGCAGAGGGTCAACAAACGACCATAAAACTTTGATTGCAAAACCAAGTCTAATGGGGTCTAAACACCCGTATTAAATTACGCCTAATTTTAGTCTATCGTTGGACTAACTGGCGAGCTTTTTAATCCAGTAACGTCTAACATAATGTGTCATATGTGTCTAACAGACGTCTATCATTAGACGAAAGTTAGACAAAATGTTCGACGAACAGTCTTACGTGTTCGACTAACGTTAGACTAATGTTAGACTAACCTTTCTTGCTGGGAAGCCAATTTATGGTTTCAATGGGTACAGACCCGGAGGAATAGAGGGGGGGGGGTGTTCTGGGGGGGGGGGGGGGGGAGGGGGAATGGGTGGGGGTTGGGTTTGGTTGTTTATTGAAGAGAGGTTTTTAGTGGGGGAAGACGAACACATTGGCAAGGACAGTGGCAAGTTAGGAGAATTGCACTAAAACGTAAGAAATTATAAATTAACCTAAAACTTGTCCTAAAACTGTATTTGTATGGAACAGGAATTTAAAACGTTCCCAACTTCGGACGAATAAAGGACGTTCAAATGGTATTTTTTCCCATTGAAAAAAAAAAGTTTAATTAACACGCAAAACTCTCTTCTATCCATTGTCTTTTGAAAATCACATAAGCAACGTGACTTAAACCAGCTGTACACACTTAGAAATTATGAATTTTACACGAGATGTAATTCGTGTTTGAAAAAGTCGGGAAACGTAAAGAAAGATTTCGTGTAAAATTATGTTTCCTGAAACCGACACATACGCATTTCGACAAAAGATATGTTTGATTGGATTTATTTTCTCATCTCTTTCAACTCATTCTAATGTGCTAAAGGACGCTTGCATGTGTCGGTCTCAGGAGATAGAAATTTACGTGACATGTTGGTAGTGTGTAGCTTCTCAACTAATAGTCGGAATGCCGTGAAATTTTGAAGGTTGGTACTTAATAAAAGTGTTCATTTTTTATTTGTGACACCGCCACCGACCGGGAACTTTATCAACACTAAGTTCTTTTTTTGCCATGGTAAAAACTAACGAGCCGAGGGTTAAATAAAAAAAAAAAACACAATGCTACGTTTTATTTTGCAGAAATTACACGTATTAGCAAACGAAAATAAAGATTCCTGGAATCAGGAAAGCTAAAACAATGGGACATAGTCCAACGGTAGTTCAAGCAGAAATTCATACCATTATTGATTGTGTGAATATTTGCTTAACGAGGAAATGCAGATTTAAAAAGATCTGCATTTTTTTCCGATAGTCAAGCAGCTCTCAATGCGCTTAAAGCTTTTACATGTAAATTTAAATTGACCACGAGGAACGAAGTTACTCTATACTGGCTGCCCGGTCATTGTGGTATTGAAGGAAATCAAAAATCTGACATCCTAGCAAGACAAGGTTCAGCATCAAATTAGATTGCCCCGGAACCATTTTGTGGAGTCTCAGAGTGTGCTCTGAGGACTGAATTAAAGAAATTGGGAAATGTTCATGATAGAATCAAACTGGAACGCTACGGATACATGCATATAAGCCAAGAGCTTTGAAAAACCAACTGCTGTAAAATCTCGGATCATACTAAATCTTAGTAAAAAAGACCTTCCGGTAATTACTGGTCTGTTGACTGGTCACAGCCCGAGTAGGTATCACCTGAATAAAATTGGAAGAATTCATTCAACAGAATGTCGTTGTTGCCAATTTGAAACTGAAACTGCAAAACATATACTCTTTAATTGTGGAGCATGATTCAATCAAAGGATGTCAATATTTGGCAAGGGGTTACTAGAGCCCCCCGAAATTTGGCAAAACGATCCTGGTAGGGTATTAGACTTTATAAAACAAGTCGAGCCTAAATGGGATCAGGGGCTATGTCAACCAATGTCCATCACACCTTAATTATGACAGGATATTTGACTTGCACCAAATCAAATATGGGTCATGCAACAATAATCCTAATGAATGGATGCAGTTGTGCTTTGGCTCTACAGAAGGAAAAAAAAACGGAAATGTTTGAACAAAACTCATTCCTAAAAAAAACCATAAAAGCGGCAGTCTATTAAATTTTCTTTCATTTTGTTGCAAGCTTAACAAGGCTCGCGCCGGGTTCAGCTTGTACTGGATAATAATTTCTATATTAGAACCGCAAAGTTGAAAAATTCTGAACTGATATTCACCAATAGAAGGGTCCTGACCCCCTAAACCAGTTTTCCCAATACAGAAAGCTTGTATATGGCCAGGATTCTAAGATAAAACATTCCGGAAAATCACTAACACACAAGCGCTATCTAACGAGAACATGCATCCAACAGAAGCTGCATTAAAGAAGAACCCTAGTATTCAGCTCCGATACCAAGTTATAGGAAAAATCAAGAAAATTCGGAATTTCCAGACATCAATCAGAAAGTTTTTGGTCACTGAACATTTTTGTCCAAGATATAGACCTTGATAGTCCTGAAAATCACTTCACTTGCTCCATCCATAAATAAAATTTTAAACTTGATCAAAAGGTATTGACCTACTGATTAACTTTGCTGAACACTGAATCCTTGTATATGACCAGAACACTAACGTACAGCATATTCAGAAAAAGTACTACCTTTGACCTAGTGAACCACTTTATCGAAGCCAGAAAGATTTTTAATGGTCAAAATACCAAGTAACAGCTTGGTTAGGAAACAAAATTGCGCACCAGCGCCGCGTTGCGGAAAAATAGTGAACTGTTCAACGATGAAAAGGTCTTGTTCCAATGAAAAACTTATCTAAAGACAATATCTTTCCAAATTGTCAGGATTCCCAGGTATGACACCTTCAGGTAATAAATTGGATAATTTTGAACTGCTAGTCGCCATTCAAAAGTTCTTGACACACTGAACAACATTGTCGAAACAAAAACATTCTATCTAGTCAGAATACCAAGATATAGCATATTCCTGAAAATATTCAGCACGTTAGTGCCACCCAGTGAGAGAATCCTAAACTGTTTGACAACAAAAAGGCTTTGACCTGCTGAATAATATTGCTGAACACAGTAACATTCTATGTGATCTGTATCACAAGATATTTCGCAAAAGAATGAGTTGTACAAAATACATCGCGAGTGCTCATGTTACAAAAGTTGGCACGAATGTTTAATGCAAAAAATACTAAACAGAAAGGGTAACGCACCACGAAAGAAGCGTGACTGCATTCTTGACATTGAGTTACATGAGCATTTTCGTTGCTTTATTAAATAGTAATTAGAAAAATACTGATCAAGGATACTACATCAAACAATTCAAGGATTTAGTATACGAGTTTGTTGACCAAGTTTGATTGTGTCGTAATGGACGAAGAAACATACATAAGGCTGACAACAGTTGATTAAACTTCTCGGAAGTTGAATAAACTTATTTGAAGTTTCAAGATAATCATAAAGTTTTCTCTCTCTCTCTCTCTTTCTCTCTCTCTCTTTCTCTCTCTCTGTCACTCTCTTTCTCTGTGATGGAAGTGATGGAACTTCAGAGGCCGAAAAAATTTCAACGTTTCTGGAAACGGTTGAACTCCCTTAAAGTTTGCTGGGTTAAGTCTCCATGGAATAGGAACAACTTTCTGGAAATTACCGAAACTTTGAGAAGCAGGTTAAGCTTTCCAAAACTTATTTGGACTCCCAGTTGGTACATATTTCATGAAGTAAAGCAGAATATCCCAAATATTTCAATAATTTACGAGAAGTTGTGAAAAATACTTACCAGATTTTTGCTTGATTTGCTAGACTTCAATGATGAAATTCCTGTGAGATAAATAGCATTTCCGAGATGTTGTTAAACCTTCAGGAAAACGAAAGAGCAAGTATCCTGCTTCGTCTGCTAACGATACACTGCTGGCAGCAAAAATTATTTGATCAATCCATGGCAAAAAGTTTGCGAAAAATTTGCGATCTCTGAAAAACAACTTTTGATCTCTGATGTTGAATGATTGACAGGATGACAGGTGTTGGCGGGTTCATCAAAAAGAAATACAACACCGGTATCCCTTATTATTATACTATAGAATATGTTAAAGGTAGTGACAATATAGCTGATCCATAATCCCGATTATATGATGGTAGAGACACAAGCAGATGTTTAAGCTAGCATAAAATCAATCGATAATGTTCTGTTAAAGTTACAAATCGCTAGCAAGCGCTAACGCCGAGATGTCCACTTAGTCGAGGTGCCTACTGATGTGCTGAAGTTGCGGCATCTGCTAGCATGTCAAAATATCATGCCGACGTTCACCACAGCCACCCGATTTTGACACGATGTTTTGACGTGCAATGAGATGAATAAAACTGACAGGTTTGTTAGTGGCTTTTTGGTTATTGTTAATTGACGATTTCTTTTAAATTGACGCTTATGGAATTTTACACATGCTGAGATTCAAGCTTTAATGGCTGTAGTAAAGATGAACATTTGATGACAAATCAAGCCCATGGGAGGTAACCCATATTAAAACGAACGCGATTTGTTCCGTAACCGAAGATGAAATCAGGGAGTGTCCAAACTGATAAAAAATGCAATGATAATATCTATGTGTCCCATCTATGATTTTTTGCAATATAATCAACAAATGATATCTATTTGTAACCAGAAATACTTCCTATATGTACATATAACCACTATGAGTGGCCACACATACTTTTTATTTGCTCCATAAGCTTCATTTGTTCTTGTTTAAGCGTGAATAAATGAATATTATGTGGAATTTTATATACATTTTTGCCAATAAATATGTGTGGATTATTGGCCGCGAAATATGAACTATGTTTTGCAGCAGTTAATACATATACATAAAATTTGGAATTAAAAATAGTCTGAAATGCTTCCCTGTTCACAGGTAATAGAAGATTTAGATTCGGGGAACTAGAAGCAATTAGGTTTCAAGCGGTGTCTGAGGATCTGCTCATGAAAGATGTCATGCTGACGAAACATGGCTAGGCTGTAATTCCAGAACAGCTACACCATAAGACTCTTGAAGTAGTGCATGGTGGGCATCCATTAGCAGCAAAGCAGAAAAGTACGCTCCGTGAACGAGTGTGGTGGCCAGGCATGGCTACAGTTACTGTTGAATGGGTGAAGTCATCCGTAACATGCGCCGAAAAAGGGAAGGCCAGAGAAACCAACACCGATGCAACGCATACCTTCTGCTCAAATATGAACGAGACTTTATGAATAAAACGGTCCGCGGATGACATATCGTCAAAAAAAATTTTCTTAGATTGGTAAGACTGGTATGAAGCTTTTCATACGGCACTATAAACGAGTCAACCTCCAGTGTGTTTTTCGAATTTCACTATGGAATCAAACGTTTAGCAAAGAATTATTTTGAAATTTTGTTATTCCAACGGATTAAGTGCTTCGGATGCATTGGAAATGTTGCAGAAAGCCTATAGGGAATCTGCTCTATCGCGTGCACGTGTGTATGATTGGTATAAGTACTTCAAAGAGGGTCGTACATCAGTTGAAAATCTGCCTCATGATCGTCGTCCAGCAACATCAATAAACGAAGAAAACATCGAAAAAGTGAAGAAAATTGTGCTGCAAAATCGCCAAGTGACCGAGAGAGAAATAGCTGATGAGCTCAACATATGCCACCACTCATAGCATTATACACGATGTTTTGGGCATGAGACGTGTGTCCGCGCGTCTTTTTCCAAAATTGTTGAATTTTCTTCAACAAGAGCAACGCAAAACTGGGGCTAAAGAAATGCTCACAATGTGTGATACGGACATTCAGCACAAAAGGAAAGAATTGTGGGACAACAAGTCATGGTTTTGCATCACGATATTGCACCAGCTCACACATCACGTTTAGTTCGCGATTATTTGACCAAAAACAACGTATCGTTCCTCAAACGCCGTATTCGTCTGATACGGCACCATGTGACTTTTTCCTCTTCCCCAAACTCAAATTGCCGCTTCGTGGTATACATTTTCAGACGATTGAAGTCATAAAAGAGAAAGGCGATACCAAAAGAGGCGTATGAAAAGTGCTATAAGAAATGGAAAATAAAAACGTTGGCATATGTGTATCGCCTCTGATGGTGATTATTTTGAAGGAGACAAATAAAATATTGAAGAATAATTAACCGTTTGTGTTTTATTTAACCAGTCTCGTTCATATTTGAGCAGACGGTATTTGCTCCAAAGCCAGTTTGGAAAACGATAGCGCTTGACTTAAATGGTACCTATGCGAGATATGGAGAAGTTTTGATATTGGAGATAATCGATGGAGACGCGATTTCAATTCCAGTGACATCAACGAAGAACTGCAGGTTACTATAAATGCTCATAACGCGGTCACTCATGCGATCACCAGAATGCCACCCGAAGAAGTGATGTACGGTAGACGAATCCGGCAAGAACTGCTGAATCGCTCCATTCTACGACTCATGAGGATGCTCGCCGAAGCGCTAAGCCCTCTAAAGTGCAACCTGGAGAAGTTATACTGGAACGACAATCAAAAACAAAAAGAGATACGAGATTCGATAAAAAGCGAAACATTATGATCCCGGAGGATAGCCGTAGTCAGCTCCTTAGCGATGATGATGGTTTCCAGGTTCATCGTCATGCTGCACAGCCGATAAAAGTACACCGTTGGAGTAATTTGGATGTCAAGAAGTCACCGGAAATAAACCCTGCAAGTCGACGACCCAGAGACAGGTGAACTCTTGCTTATCTATCAAATTGTGTACAGAAACCGAAGATATTCGATGAAATGCTGCCAATAAAGTAGTCTGAAAGTGAAATGCAAAATGACAGTTACATAGTGAGAAATATAAATAATATAGTGAGAAACATAAGTAAATCCAATAGATTACGCTTTGTTATCTAACTCAGATTTTCCAACCGCTTCGTAGGGTATGTGTCCCTTGACTCAGCCTAATATGCAGCGATCGATTACATTTTTTACTATCATTCATAAAACAGTTGCGCAGTAAACGATATTCGACTAGCTAAACACTGGCTTGGATCAGTTTAATAACACGCTTGGTTGTATTTTTCTTAAAAAATACACAACTAATTTTATAGAGTCAGAAACTTTCGAGGGATATTCAATGCAATTCGTTCCTATTCTATAGATTTATTATTAAATGCAGTCTTCGTACGACTTTTTTTCTAATACTCTCATTTAAGGCTTTGCCTTATTCGCTCTACCCAACACAAAATTTCCCAAAACAAGTTAAAATAAAACTGCTCAAGTGATTTTCATGTATGATTTATCGGCCATTCGATAATCAAAACATTATAATTCACTCTACACAGATTTTGTTCCCTTGGTTTGGGTTAAGATGAGCCATTTGAAAAATATACAACCTTAAACTCATGTATTTCCAATAAAATTTTACATATAACAACATTTTCAAAACGTTATTAATAAATTAGGCCATAGTTGGGAACATAGAAAAAATATGTCCCTAACATTGGGTCTACAGTTTTCAAGTAAAATCATTGATATTTTAACTATGTAAACAGTTAGTTGATAACGTATGACTATTATTTATACATCTAGGCTGCATTACTCAGTTAATCGGTTCAATTTAGCCAAATTTAGATCATTCGAAGATCTATAAGATAATCTGTTCAGCTTAACCAGTGAAATCACGGTGTCTAAAATGTTAAGCAAATCGAAATTTACGTGGAAGAGAACAACCTTAAATTGATCAATAAAGTCTCAATTGCTTCAAAATTAATCAGCCATCCTGAAAGTACCATAATTTTGTTGATTATCACCGAATTAACGACATATACAAAGGCCGAATGAAGGAGCTAGGCCTACATTAGATCCCGTTACCTTATTTGTAGAGATTAGTGTTTAAAAAACAAATCCAAAGCTGGGAGAACAGTGATCATACCGGGTTAGATCATTGTTCGAAGGCGTTACGTCATTGCGCTATCTTTGGCTTGAAGTTGTTGTCCCACTGCGTTTTTCGTCAGATTTTATTTGGCTTCCAATTCGATTCAGCTATGTTGGCATACGATGATTTACTCCTAGGGGACCCGTTTTTGGAAAAGGTTCTTAAGAAAGAATTTACGTCAATGCCTACTGAGACTGAGCGTGAAAAAATATTGTACATAAACGTGAAGTGTCATACCGCTGTTTTATTCATAGGTCGTCAAAATAGCGTAGATAGTTCGAGCAGTGCTTGAAAAAAACCTGCAAATACGAAGAGATATTTTTATTTACTTTGCTAAACCTTTTTTGGTAAGTTGGAGAAATTTAAGTGAAGACGATATAATAACCACTTTATTTAAGTGCTTGAAGTGACGTCTTGCTACCACTCAAACTAATAAAATAAGATATTTTCATTGATTCCTTAAAGAAAATTTACCGAACTGAGTCAATTTTAAACCTATTTTAATCCTATTTTTTGGTCCAGTGTTGCGGAATCACTGGTGGATGATTACATTTTTAATCTTAACAGTAAATAAAAATCCAAAATAGCTACAGAACTATTTTATACTTAAATAGTTTTTTTTTTTTATGGAAACGTAGAGGTTCTTTTTTTAAGAGAAAAAGGAGGATACGAGGTACATACAGGCCTTAAAATTTGCAGATTCCTTTCCCCATGCTAATGATCGTGTTGGTAACACTGTCATGAAATTCTGACACAATTGGGGTAAGGAATTGACAGCACTGCATAGTGGATGTGACTGCGATAGCTCGTGCATCATCATCATTTGACGGCAGACTCCAGGAGAGGTAGGTGAGTCGTATCTAGTGAATTCGTCAGTTTTCCGTACCGAGTGATTCCATGTTGCACTTTGTGATGGCTTCCCGCAGTTAGTTCCGTGGTTTATTGGATATTTACAGAGGGTTTCAATCGTAATTGTCGAGTATTTCACTAAAACTCATCCTAAAATATAACTGACGTATTTAAGCTGAAATAAATACACATAATGAACTGCTGTTAAAATTTGGTTGCATTTCGGTTTCTATATACGATTTACCATTCATTCTGCAGTGTTGAAATGATTATCAACTCACCCTTCATTAAAGGTCATTTAAGAACTCCTTGAAGCACAGGTCTATTGACTTTGAGATCAACAACCGAAAACCATGGGTTTTCCAGCGAATCCACAATCGTTAAAGCCTCAAATTCCTGGATTAGGCAGTCCACAATGGGGGTAGTCCAACTTTATTTTCAAATGGACGATACCAGTGGTGCCGTCGGAATACCGGTCGGGATTTTCTGAGACGAAAAATCTCTGATCACGTCTTCTTCTCTGTGGCATAGAAATAAATTAGCAGAATATGTGATACCCTAATCGCGTGCAGGTCTATATAATGAAAAAAGCCCTTTTCCACCGACAAGGTGAAAATTTTGAACCATGAGAGGGACAAGAAATTACCGGGAAAATAATTCATATGCTTTACTAGTGGAAAAAATTCTTAAAAATTCGACCTTTGTTGTGCGATTACAAAAAAAAATTCGCAGCTCTGCCAACGAAGATAACAAAATATTCTGCTCTAACCTTGTAGAAAAAAATGAAGAAATTTTCCTATTGACTAGCTTATTCTCTACAAAAAAAAAAATCGATTGATGATTTTATTTCAATTTAAGGCCACACTATTAATTTTTTTTACAAGTGCGGCCACTCCTCCAGATCATCAACATTTTCCTACACGTAACCGGCAGAACTGTTTACGCAATGAACTGCAAACAGCAGCCCATCAATCCGCAGTACCAAGCTTGTGTCACGTACGCAGCATGATGAAGTTAAATTTTCCAACATCGACGTTAATATTTAATTAAATAAAAGTGATTATTAATTGTCGACTCTCGAACGAGCCTTCAAGTGCTAGATAGGAAGGGAAGTTGTCCGCGTGGAAGCACAGCATAAATTTAAACAGTGCAACGTTGAAAATTTTAACGAGCTGTGGGTTGTCGTTTTTGGCACGGATTTCAGGGTGGAAGGGATATTTACTTGCTGTTTTGGCTGTCGTGTTAGCTCGAGCAGAGACCAACATGCACACTTCAGGCGAGATTATTAAATTCAATCCCGATCAGGGAGTCGATTTAAACGTGGTTTAATATTGAATAGAAATAACTTGACATCGTACCGGTTGTCGGGATGCTCAACCAGCAGTTCAGTTGAGTTGACAGCAAAATCGAGGTAGGCTGAACTGAGCTTTATGGTAAATTTATAGGTGCAAACCAGGGCCGGAGTTGTAATTGGAAACGAAAGCATGGTTTACTGGAGTTGGGCGTGGAGGACTTTCCATCCCCAATCTGAAGGAACAACACATTAATGGGACGCTTTTATGGACTCGATGAGTTCGATGGTTGTCTTTCACGTTGACGTTGGTTATGAACTGACACGGATAGAAATTGGTGTCTTCAACATGATGACAACAGGAAATGATTGATTGAATCTTGTAAAAATGTTGGAGTTGACAGTTATTTAAGACGAAAAGTGACGATCATTGATGTTTTGTTTTACAATCCCATCCTGTTTAATGAAAAAAAAAACACGTGGTAGAGACAAATAAAAACTCTAAGAAATTCAAAACGAACGAATTGAGGTTCAAAGTTGTTATTCCCGGAAATTGGTTCTTCCAATAGATTAACTTCAAATACCTTCCGCTCTTCTCATTGCAGTCTATTTATTGAATAAATGCTTCGCTCTACAAAAATGCATAACACTCTCTAGTATTTACCAGCAAAAAAAAAAAGGATAACAGAAACAAAATCGATCTTACCAAAGCAGAAACAGACATCGTCAGCATTTTAAGTCCATCGTGCTTTCTCCCTTGTTTCGATGGGGAACTGGTATGTGAGAGGAAAATGCTTTCTCGGAGATTTCCCGTGTGCCGCACAGCCTGTGGTCATATGCTCTGTACAGGGGGGTTATTGGCTTGAGTGTCTGTTCTGTTCTGTTCACTGTTCGATTGTGTGGTTGCAATCCGGGGATGACAAGAGGGGAACAGAATGTATCAACGGAATGGGAAGATTGATCAATGATGAAGTGCCTTTGCTCTAGTTTAAGTTCCTTGCATCGAGGTGCAGCATGAGGAATTCAGTTATGGCGAAAATGCTCGTTTTAGGGGGGGGGGTGAGGGGATCATGCAGCCTTGGAGTAAAATGACCGTTCAGTAATTGTGCGTTGCATTCTAAGGACTTGTTCTAGGATTTTATGAAGCGAAATGTGGGCTTAGTTACTATATTTACAAAACTACTTATCAAAATCAGAGTTGGAAAAACGCTTTAAGCATTTTGCTCCAGCGGTGTGTTTTTGACGTTTGAACAAAAAGTTTAGTATTGCCATAGCAATTTCCTGAGAAACTTCAAAGGGCCAGAGCAGTTCGAATTCGTAACCTTGTGAGCTCAATTTTTCGGAAAAGAGTGAGAACGTGATTTAGATCGATTTGGGTGGGGTGTAGCTGAACCGAAACAGCTTACTAAAGGTTGTCCACGTTAAAATTGCAATGCACAAAGTGATTTGTAAATATTTCGTCATATAACCAATTGTATTGGAATATTCGGATTAACAATTAAAACATCTTTCCAAAAATTTTGCCAAGTTCACTTTATTCAACTTGCGCTCCAAATCCAAATGCCCTTCTTTTCTCTTAAAACACTTCATGTGATTCTGAAGAACATTATAAAAGTCATGTTTTTGTACATTGACCCGTGCTTTCTTCAATTCTTGATCTGGTCTTAGGATATTTGCGTAATTCCTGCCTCGTAAAAGTCCAATATTGTTCGATTGGTCTCAACTATGATGTGTTTGAAGGAATAAGGGCATTGAATACGAAGTTGACTTTATTCTCTTTGTCCCATTCCAGCACCTGTTTTGATTAGAGGCATGACGCAAAAAAAAGGTGGCCAGTCAGGCAAAAAATAACACGTGGGCTCTTGTGACCTCAGCTAACAGAAGGAAAAGTTTTTGCAGACATACCTTTAAGTACACTTGGTCATTCATAGTTGAAGTTGTCACGAATGGAGCTCTTCACATCTCGCACGTACAAATCGCATACCAAACCAATGAATTTATTGGCAAATTTAAAGATTTTTCGCTTCCGTTGGCTCTGGGACATCGAACTTTGTCTCTTACAAAGTGTCAGCAAACAAAAGCTCACAGAAGTTTCCTGCGACGCAATTAGTTTGTGGTATGTTCCACAAAGAAGAATAAGCTGAAGAAAAACTTTGTCGTTACATCGGCGGGTGTGATTGGCGTTCGGTCGGGTCGCGAGCGTAAAGATTGGACTCGGAAAAAATGCGACACTTTGTTTTGGGTGTAACTTTTTATCGCGTGGGTAAAAATTAACAAATTTTGAGTAATACTAGCTTAGTGTTATGTTCATAAGTGCAAAATATTATTGCGATTTATCAAGTAGTTTTCAAGATGCATTCGAAACAAGAAGAGCTACAAGATGCATTCGAAACAAGAAGAGCTACAAGCAGAAGATCGGCAAAGGCTTGGAATCCACCATTCCACCGTGTTACGCATTGTTAAGATGTTTTAGGAGACAAAGACCATCAAGCGGCGCGCTGGAAGCGTCCGAAAACCGAAAACGGAATACCCAGAGAAGGCGCGGAAGATAAGGCAGTACTTTAAGAATAACCCGAACCTTTCCACCGTGGCTCGAGACGTGGCCAAAAAAGGTCAATTCGTCGAAGTGGTTCGTCCAGCAGACCATAGCGTCTACGTGTTTTTAAGGTCAGGAAGGCGCCAAACCGGACTGACAAGCAAAACACGGTGGAAAAAATGGCGTGCGCAGAAGCTGTACCGTGAGTGGCTGGTCAAACCAGGCTGTCTCGTCATGGACGACAAGACATATATCAAGGCGGACACCAAACAAATCTCCGGCCTCGAGTTTTTGTCGGTACGTGCCGCATGGAGGTCCGGAAAAGTTCCGGAAGAGAAAGATGGACAAATTCGCGAAGAAGTACCTGTTGTGGCAGGCAATCTGCGAATGCGGACGGTACAGCAAGCCGTTCGTTACAACCGGCACCATAAACGGGCAGATTTATCGAGAGGAATGCTTGCAGAAGCGCTTGCTGCCCTTCCTCCGCTCTCTCCGTGGTCCCACGCTGTTCTGGCCGGATCTCGCTTCGTTCCATTACGCCAAGCCTGTAATGGATTGGTACGAAGCGAAGGGCGTTTATGTGGTCCCAAAGAACTTCGTCCGATCGAAAAGTTTTGGGCGATAATGAAGAAGAAGTCGAAGAAAAGCGGAAAAACATTCAAAACCGATGAAGCTTTGAAGAAAAACTGGGAAAAATTGTGTAAGGAAGATGGACAAAGCCTCGAACAAAGATCTCATGAGAAGTGTTAAGAGAAATGTACGAGCATTCAGCTTGGGGGAGGAAATTCAACGAATAAATTAGGCCAAAACATAGTCAATATATAGTTATTCAATCCCTGGAAATTTGAGAAGTATCCGATTAAAAATGAAATTTTGGTGATCATTTTTGTGTGTCTCCTTTTTCCGAGTCCAGTCTTTATAAGTATCTAACCCTTACGTGAGAATAGTTCATCCAACCACAACCATGTTAGGAACTCAAAAGAGGAGAAGTGAATAAACACTAGCAGTTACAGCAGTAGTTGCCTTCAGTAGTAACCGACACCAGGAGCAAACGCTGCGCAGAAATAAACTATTGTAGTGGAAACAGTGCATAGCTTAGCATAGCATTTTACGACCATAAACTCTCCTAGAATGGCTGTTGTAGAGGCGATGGAAGCGCTAGACGAGCTGGCCACTTCTTCTGAAGAGCAGGGATGGGAGGTACGTGTTGATTAGATGTCTACATAAGAAGATACCGAGAACATACGCTTCCTTCATAGACATCTGGAGTTGGAAATTGGATGGGATTGTGCGGAAGGTGAGAAAACATATGTAGATTTGCTTTGATATGAGATAAGTTTTAAGACGAATGAGTCGTTGGAAGTCACGAAGCCAAGAATGTTAATTCACTCTTTTGTTGTCCGCTTTTTTGGAGCTTGAACATAGGCATTTTCTAGTTGAATCCAGGCTCCAAAAGTGGTGAAGTGCCTTTTCTTGCGTGAGAGCTTTTCTTGTCGGTTGGGACGCAGTTTCTTACTCTTGTGTCGGAATCCTGAGTTAAGTCTTTTCTATTTTCAACATAATGAAGAAGTCCTTTTTTTCTGTATTTCAATGATTTTGATTGACAAATACGTTTCACATAATTGTTTTCTCTTCATCAATTAAAATTTTCAATCATAACCGAGACTTCTCAATTATCCTCAAACATGAGCTACAAGTTACTACTAAGTTGCACTTCCCACCATTTTCACCACTTTTGTCCAATCTTTGATCTTAATCGTTTGATGTCATGTGTTAGTTTTACGTATTTTCATAGCTTTGCTTGGATCCAAGGCTATAAAATCTCGTATGAACGTAGCTCCAAGAAATTTGGCGAATTAATGTCGTTTAAAGGGTTTTCCGATCAAAATTTGGTCAAACAGTAATGTCGATCAAAGTTTTTATTAATAAACCAAATTATTTTTTTTTATCAAGTTCAGTTAATTCAGAATACAGGAGAAATATTCCTTCCCAAGCTTCCTTTTTACCGCATGTGAATTGCCAGGCCTCTTGTTTAACACCTGCCATAAGATTTTGTACAGTCTCTTTGTCCACTTTTTTTGCCGCAGAACGCCAGTTTGCCTTAAACTGTTTCTCGCTCACAGCTTTTTGAGTCTTCTTAAGGTTCCGCTTGACAGTTGTTGGCAGCATACCACTCCGTGATTTTTTTCCGTAATGGCAAGATGCCAAATCCAGCCAAAGAAGAACGGAACAATTGTGTCGCTTCAGGAAAAGCAGTAGACGTTTTTGTAGGCACTCGCTCAGATAAATTTCCTGGTTGACGGTTCCGGTCACAATGTAAACGTTGAAGGAGTGTATCGAATATAAGCTATCCACATACATTTGCGTTGTACGCATGTATTTGTGATGGTTTTTTATGCTCTGAACACTGCATGCTGTGCGTTTGACTGTCAGCTTTCTTTTGTTTACTTGTTTGTGCGGTTCAAATTCTGCGTTTTCAAAATGTCGCGTATTGAAAAGGAAGTGAAAATTAAGGTTCTGGACACATGGCTAAGTGAGAAGGGTATTACTATGCGAAAATTGGCGAAGCGGTTTGGAATTCATCATGCGAGTGTTAAAACCATCATTAATAAGTTTGGGGAACACTATTCTTTGGATGAGCTACCAGGAAGAGGCAGAAAACCCGGTTCTTCCAACCCGAAACTGGAGCAGAAAGTGGTATCTCTAATCATGAAGAACAAATCAATGTCAATACGTGATTTGGCCAAAAAAGCAGGAACGAGTGTCGGAATGATCCAGCGTATCAAGAGGCGAAACCACCTGAAGACCTACAAGAAGCAGAAAATCTCGAAACAAAGTGCAGAACAGAAGAAGCGAGCAGCAACAAGGGCCCGGAAATTGTATTCGCGTCTTTTGCAGCGTCCGGATGCATGCGTTTTGATGGACGATGAGACCTATGTAAAGGAGGACTCAAAAACCCTTCCAGGTCCACAATACTTTACTGCCGTCGTTGGGGAGGATGTGAGCGATGCGGACAGGTCGATTCAAGTGGAGAAATTCGGTCGAAAGGTACTGGTATGGCAAGCAATATGTTCCTGTGGTTTGAAGTCAACCATTTTTTACACTACCGGAACTATAAATGCGGAAATCTATCGATCTGAGTGTCTCCAGAAGAGATTGTTGCCTTTATATAAGAAGCATAGTACACCTCCACTGTTTTGGCCGGATTTAGCGTCGGCTCACTATGCCAAAACCACTCTCAATTGGCTTGCGGAAAAGGGTATAGATTTCGTTGAGAAAAATATCAATCCACCAAATTGCCCTCAGCTTCGACCCATCGAACGTTACTGGGCAATCGTGAAGAGGGTCTTCAAGAAGACTGGTAAGGCAGCTGGGAACATGCAGGAGTTCAAAAAAATTTGGGCTCAAGCGTCAAAAAATGCGATGCAACACTTGTCGGAACTTGATGAAGAGCATTCGATCCAAAGTTCGAAAATTCGTGAAGGAATAACTTAAATTTCATCCGGTCTTCATTATGTTCAAGTTTAACCTCGTACAATAAAGGATCAATTTTTTGTATGAATAAAATAACGGTTTTCAACATAATTTGAAAGAAAGTTTGTGGATAGCTTATTTTCGATACACTCCTTAGTAAGATAAGCCATTCATTTCAGAAATCATCAAATTCGATCACTCCAATTGCTATCTTTGAAATGTAACTTAAACAGTATATAGAAAAAACTGTCGAAAAACAACATGTTTTATAAAATAAAATCTTTTATTGAAATTTTATCATTGATATTTGAAATGATCTATTCTGTTTCCAGCTTTTCCAGGACTAGTAGGATATCAGTACATATCTAATTTTTATGTTTTTTTTCAGTAACAATGCAGTGAATGTCAGATATATTTGTATATACATATATTATGCTCTCATATTGACTTTGAGCTCTAAAGAGACACCAAACTGTATATTATTATCATATATCATTTCCCTGTATATCATATGCCTGTCATTATTAGTAATTTCAACATATTATTTTTTTCACAACCATATTGCAATATTGTTTACATATAACCATTCTACAAATAAAATTTTTAAATTCGCCAATTTTTTATCTCTTGAACGTCTATGAAGGTTGTTTGGGTTCCCAGCGCATTCGGCAATAGATGTAAAGACAATTATCAATTTTTCAAACAGTTGTAGGAACGTGGCCAGGTGCGCAGAGATAAGCGGGTCTACGACACTTTACATTTTTGGTGAAATGTTGAGTGGAAGTGGATAGGCTTATCTCGGTGACTTCCCCCACGCTTTGTGCAAATGTTCTATGCTATGCTATGCTATGCTATGCTATGCATGTTTAAAATTTTGATGCGTTGCTTCTCTTCCTTCGACGACATTTTGTTCTCTGATGCCCTAATCTCAAAATAAAAAAAAAAGAGGCATGATGTTACATGCACACAGCTTCAAAATGAGGGGTGTGCAAATTTTGTCAAGGAACGATGAAAGGAAATCCGTCAAGTTTAAGTCGACCAAATTTTGATCGAAACACCCTTTAGCATGAAACTGACCTTAAAGATTTTTTGAACCACTTTAGGCGTGATGATGAACCTGTGCCACTGGAGTAATGATATGACATGACAGCGATCGGATACATCGATTCCTTTTAGAACGGACAGGAATTCCACGGATCGAACGGAAAAATTCAGGATTCAATTGGAAACGTATTTGGAACAACATCGCGACAAAACAGCTTACATCGTACCATCGCAGCAGCCTATATTTGTTAGTGAATGAGAAAATTGAGCACCAAAAACTTATGAGAACTATAAACAAGCGGACGGAGAGAATTGTTTGTATTGTATGCTACAACAGAAACGCTCAAAACAAGCTTTAGTGATTGTTCCCGTAGCACATACATGGGCTTTGGTACAGCAGAAGATAACAATGATACTGGAGGATGGCGAAGACTGACGTTTGATAAGACGTTTTGATTGACGAAAGAAATCCTCAAACTTTTCACAATATATAATACTAGCTGGACCCGGTGCGAGCGCTGCTACGCTTGCAACTAAATGAATGAAAATTTAATAGAAAGTGGCACGTCTATGATCATTGTTCGGATGATTTTTTTTTTTCTTGATTAAGAAGGGGTTCAAACTTCAGAACATTCTTCTCACCCGAAAAATACACATTTTGTGTTTAAGTTACCTCGATAATTCTCATGTTTGGTTGAAATTTGTGTTTCATTTGCATGAGAGCCCCCCTGCCAGACGGTAGAGTTCTCCAACCACCATACAATCATTGCCTTTAAAACACCCCACATGCCACATATGGTTCCATTAGCTTGATTAGTTCTCGAGTTATGCAAAAAAATTGTGTTTCATTTGTATGAGAGGCCCGCTTTCCAGAGGAGGGAGGGGACTCAAACTGGCATAAGAACCTTCTCCAGCCTCAAGAACACCTGCATACAAATTTTTACGTCGACCGGTTCAGTAGTTTCCAAGTCTATGAGGGTCAGAAATACATACAGACATTCATTTTTATATATACAAGGTGTCTCACAATAGGTGTCACCAAAATAAAATGGGATCTCAGCCTAACATATCAACCAGATCATAGCATATATGTTCATTTGAAAGATACATGTTATAGAAATTAGCCAGTTAGAATCTCTCGCCCTTTTCCTTGATAACTTTGCGCATACGCTTTGTAGATCCATCGCAGCTGGCATGTACGATTTTTCGAGGAATTTGGTCCCAAATATCAACCAAACGTTTCTTGAATCGATATTAAGTATGCCCTTTCGTAGGGCTTATATGTTGATACATTTAACCCCAAACAAAGTAGTCAAGTGGGTTGAGATCCGGTAAAGATGCAGGTCATTCTTCGCTTATGATGAAATCGGGAAAATTTTCCGCGCACCACGCTTGTGTCGTCTTTGCCTTGCGAGCTGGAGCTGAGTCCTCTTGGAAACAATATGGTATATTCCCATACAGCGTTTAAGCATGAGGAAGCAGATGGTTCTTCCAAACCTGTTTGTTGTTATATATAGTGTTGATTTTTTCATTAGGTTCTATGAAAAGAAGAGGAAGTTTTCCTTTTCGTGAAACGGCGCCCCATACCATGATTTTGGATACATTCTGATAGCGTTCTACAGCTAGTTTATCTCTTGGAATATTGGCAAGACTTTTGCCATACACATTTTTACTTGTACGGCTTGCATTCCAGGTCATATCTGAGGAGCCTGTTCATTGAAGCAGGGGACATTTGAAATTGTTTGCTGAATGTACGGCCAGATTCGGCCAGATTACGTCTTATGCGCTCCCTCACACATTTGATCTTTTTCTTCGTTCTGGTAGTTCGTCTGGCACCTCCTTACACTACCTTCCTATGCCCTCCGCTCGTTTTCAACTTGTATCTTTCAATTTCCATAGCCTGCCGTTACGCTAAACGGAACTGTCAATACTTTCTCTTCGTTTCTCTTAGTTCTAGCAACAAATAACTGTCCACTCCAAGAGCCTCTCATGTTGATGGGAAATTATTTGCTTCTAACAAATTTCACCTCCTTTGTGTTGAGTATGGATATTGAACGGTTTCCTTGAACCGTTTAAAGGTACGAAAAACAAAACGCTTACTCACTCTGAGCTGCTTAAAGCTATTTAATATCTATCACGGTCTAAGCTTTTGCAAATGTAATTTTGAAACTTGCTCCCGTATGGCTTCCATGGTAGCTGATAAATATAAACAAACGGAATCGCTTATTTCTCTTCAGCGATCAGTTGTCAAAAGAATACACTCAAAGCGGATATAATCAATTCCGCTGTTAAAATTACCTAGCTGAAATCAAACAAGACTGAAAAAAGGTGACACCTATTGTGAGACACACTGTATATAGATTTGCAAATGAAGTGCACGGTAGAATCAATTTAGACGAACTAGAATTCTTTAAAAATTGTGAATATGATACATCCTTGTTGAATATATTTTTAAAATGTGCAATAAACAGAATTGAACATTTAGAAAAAAAGAAATAAACAAAAACCCGCCCAACGTCCCCCAGCTGTGACCGATAGAAATGGCAAAGGGTAAATGCACCCTTCTTTTTGGGGAAATTCTCCTTAAACTTTGGAAAAATGCTCCTTAGATGCGTTTGCCCGGTATAATGCAATCGGAGGTATTAACCTTCTGGTAAGCGCTTGTCGGGTGTTTTGACGGGTCTTCAGTTTCTTCAAGATTGTATAGTTTTGACGGGTTTTAAGTTTCTGAATTTAAGAGTCGTCAAAACAAAATTAAGACTCTTCAAAATAAAATTAAGACTCGTCAAAATGAAATTTAAACCCGTCAAAACTACCTCGAAGATTGCAGAGCGAAGCTCCGCTATACAATCTTGAAGAAACTTAGGACCCGTCAAAACAACCGGCAAGCGCTAATCAGCAGGTAAATACCTCCGATTGCATTATACCGTGCAAACGCATCAAAGGAGCATTTTTCCAAAGTTTAAGGAGCATTTCCTAAAAAAAATGGGTGCATTTACCGTGCTGCCGATAGAAATTTGTTTGGCGAACTTCAAACGGAGGATCTACTTCGATAATTGCATGGCCGAATTTGAGAAGCAGCTGATCGTCAAGGCCACAAAAATGCTGAAACACATGCTGAAATCCTTCTTCTCATCGACCATGGCTATCGAAGAATTAATGTAGAAAGCTTTATAAACGTAGGATCTGAAGAAAATATGTTCCTTTGACTTATCTTTGTAGTTTTTTTTGTCATTGCCATTTAGAGTTTGCTCATTTTTTAAAACTGTTGAACAGTCTAGCGTACTGAAATTGTTAAATAATGGGAATGGAAATCATACAATGTACTGCTATTGACAACATTGTCCAGGCTACACCAACCAGCGTCACCATGTTTCAACTGGCAGTGTTTTGTGATAGGAACTTGTAAGGACCGGAGGTCGACCGCACCCTCCTTCCAGGTTGTTAACTCACCATATGAAACCGGGAATAATAACGGACATGTACACATACAACAATTAGTTCAAATGTGGTACAAGATCTTATGAGTAGTGTTTAGAGAAAGGCACGGACATTTGGATATGGAATAGAATTAAATAGAACGAACGTGGAATGAGTTGAATAAAATGATTTATTTGGTTCCATAGAAGTTTAAAGATGGTCGATTCAATGGGAGAATTATGTCGAACTGTCCCGGAATTTTATTTGAACAGTCAACTTTAGATTCCCATTTGACAATTACAGTTTCCTTCATTTTAACCTTACGTATGTCTATGACCTTCTAGCCTATACCCTTAGAGTAACATACATTCTCGAGGAAGAAACGCAGAACGAGTTTGTGGTCTGTTGAACGGAAAACAAGAGAAAATAGCTTTCCTTAGCATTCAAACCCGGAACTATCGCATCGCTTCCATCCTGCTTTACCTTTATCTGTTAAACATTCCTCTGATGATAACAAGACGTGGGCTGTTAAATGGAACACAAAGAAGAAAATAAATGTTGTCAGTTTTGCCGCTGGTTGTGCCTGGATGGTATCCCAGTAAGACCACCACTCAAGTCACTTTTCCACCCCTCCCTATAAAATAGGCCGTGATGGCTTATCGTGATAGTGGAAGGAACTCGATGGAAAGTTTATCATTGCCACCCCTAAGCTGGTCGTATTTTCTTGGTCACATGACGCAGAAGATGGAGCATTGACACTTTGCTGGGCATGTCAAATCAGTAAATGAAAATTGATGGCAGTCCATGTTTTCCGTTCGTTTCACCAAGAGGATATCTGATTCAATTTGTCTAATCAATGAAGTCTGGATATGGCCTTGTAAATGACTGCGTGTGGAGTGCTGAGAAGTAGAGCATTTCAACAAAATGGAATGAAAGATTTTTTGTTGTTGCTGCGGAGCAAAAGTCAGGCTACTAAAGCAATAAATCGAAGAATGTCGCAAACGATTTTCGACAAAATTTCATTAAACGAACAACAATTAACATTCCATAAAAGAGATTGTTCCCAGACACAGGCAGCGTTCAGGTTTCAGTAATCTCATTTATTTGTTCCACCAAATTACCAAACGATCCAGAAATTCGAGTGCATCGAGACCATTAAGCGAATGGTTGGTGGACATCAGAGAGTGTAACCCAAAAAAAATAAGAGCACACATTGTTTAAATTCCATTACAGCACAAACAAGCCATGTATTTCGGAGGACAAATTTTCAGTTCAATTTATGCACCACTTACCGTGAATTGCCACTGCTCGAATGCAGCCGTCAGTGGATGCATAAACAAATGGGTACAGCGAGTAAGTGCCGCGTCCCACTACTGAGCCGAATTCGGAAAATAGCATCAGAGAAGGAATGGAAATCAAAGTAGGATGAGCTCCGAAATGACGATGTTAAAATTGAAATTCTAGACGGTGAGTTGGTGGAGAAAAAAAACCGTTCTATGATTATGTGGGATCCTGCTGTGTTTTTTTTAACAAGTTCATTTATTTGTTCTGGCTCAATCGAATCAACTTCACAGAGCCAAATTTTAATGTTTATATACATCAGTTATCTTAGAAGTTCGATTTAAACCGATTACTTGCGGTCTTCTCGAGGTTAATAGGAGAACAATTTACCGGGAGGGAATTTAAGTATGGTTTACATAACACACATATTTTTAATTCTTAATCGTCTATTTAAAACTATGTTACTTTTATTTTCGATAGAAAAAAACAAAAATAATTAGAACTAAACACATAAGTTAATCAAACCACAAACAACAATACTAATTTGAATCAAAAACACGTAAATAAATTTCATGAACCCCAGATCGCGTGCAGCCAAGATGTCTCGAACCAGTACATTGGGTTGTCTACCTCGAACACGAAGGGAATCATAAAACTTAGATCTGACTCAACGACCAAATTACGCTCAGCACATGACCAAATTACGTGATCTTCATACCAGTCCAAGGTGGCACGCGCATAGTGACAAGATGCCAAATCAGGCCAAAACAGTGTCGAACCTCTGTGTTTTCGGATTAGTGGCAGAATTCGTTTCTGCAGGCATTCCTTCCGGTACATATTAGCGTTTAAATTTGCGGTAATTAAAAAAGGTGTCGATTTTATATCGCACTGGCAAATTGCTTGCCAAACCAACACCTTTTCTCCCAATTTTTCGCAAAAAATCGATTTCTCCGAATTTGGGACATCCATTCCACGCTTCACGGTGTAAAATTGTGTCCCTGGAAGTACCCTGTAGTCCAATTTGACGTACGTCTCGTCATCCATGATAATGCACACGTCATTTTTGCTCAAAACGGCGTCGTACAGCTTCCGAGCCCGAGTTTTCACGAAATCCGCCTGAATTTGGCTGCGTTTCGGACATTGTTGTTTCCGGTACGTCTTCAGAGAATTTGCGCGTTGGACCATTCCAATCGTCGTTCCACACTTGTTTGCGCAATCTCTGATAGATACCTCCTTTTTCCTTCAAAAACTTTGCAAATTTGTTTGACGCACAGGTTTTTCTACCACGGCCAGGTAAGTCTTTCAACTTGTTGTGTATAACAAAATGGTTGATCGCATTTTGGACCACACAAACACTAACACCTTCTTATTTTGCTAATTTTATCAGCGACAATCCCTTTTCAGTGCAGTACTTGGTAACAATCGATTTTCGCCTTTCTTTCTTAAGACCTCGCATTTTTCCGCTTGAAGTAAAACTTTAACTTTTAATGAAGGTGTTCGTTTGTTTACACGGCAAGCAACACATTGACACTAAACAGCTGGACAAATAAGTCATAGTCTTTTTCATACGGAACCTCAAAGGTGTACTCATAATTAACGATGCAGTCCATAAGTAGCCACGATTTTTGGAACACGGGTCCGGACATCCAGTTTTTCTGGACACGAATGCTGTCCATCGGCCATACAAAACTGATTTGAGAAATTCGTTGAGATTTTGAATCTAAAGCTGCTTCAATATACCAAATCGGTTGGATAATTCCATAGTGATGGTCATTTTTAGTTTCGGGGTAAAATGATCCTTGTCAACCTCTCACAAAAAAAAAACTAATCAGAAGCTCCCCTTAGATATGCCCTCAATTTTTCCCTCCTAGTTGATACGTATTACCAAGATAACTAATCTAAACTAATTTAACCTCGCACTAACGCAGTCAATTCTTGAAAGCATTCTGGAAAATGAAGAATTCTTGAACACATCATTTTTTCTTTTCACCGGCCTGGCTAGCTGCGTAGCATGTGCCGCAGAGAGGATTCCATAAAATAGAGCGGACTCAGAAAGAGTGTCTGACATCGCTCTACTACTTCGAATCAAGGATAGGAAGAAAGCGTGGGCCTCCCGTACCAAACGCATCCTGAGTTAAATGATGTGATAATTTGTATTTTATCTTTGGGAGCAAAGATGGTAGAAAGAAGATTAATTTGTAAAAGATTCTTTCCCATTACACGTTGTTCTTTGTCTTACCTATTAGAGTGTCCTGTTTGAGTTTCATGGATTTTATTAGCATGGCAACGCTTGCATTCTTCGTGTCCCAGTTGAGTGAAGTTAAGGAAAAACATTTTACAAAAGAAACTATAGCTGCGAGATTCTTTCTTTTTCGACAACTTACGCTCAATAAATGAATTGAACATTTTCGGGCCAACAGGTACAACCGCAGATGAAGTTCGTGCGGTGATAATGCGGCGATAATGCGATTTTGTTGATGAGTAGAGCAGAATTTCTTGTATCGACCTGGTATCCCAAGCAGCACACACCCGTTAAAAATGTTCGCTGTAACTTGATTTTGTCTAAAATATGTTGCAAGCAACTAGCTGACGTGTAACAAGTATGCCACTAGGGATATTTTCTATCTTTTTTTTTTTTATCGGTGCACCATCTTTATGAAATTGAAGATGCCAATAATATAGATTACCTTCATTAGATATTGGTTGTTACTATGCAAATACAAACCTACTTTTATTACCATAACCAAATGTTGAACACATTAAATGCGCAACATATATCCAACGGACTGTCTCCAAAAGTGCTTAGTCATATGATTTACCTGTCTGTCCCGTCGTTTTACAGGGCTACGATTAATAAACTGCTAACGGCTGTTGTTTCGTTCCCGACAAGCCCCAAAACCAGATGTTGAGCTCTGACCGTCTGTCACGTCCAATTTAGGGTATGTGTCCCTTGACTCAGCCTAATATGCAACAATCGATTACATTTTTTATTATAACTCATAAAGTATTTGAGCTGGAAGCGATATTGAACTAGTTATACACTTGCTTAGATATGTTCAATTTGCCATTTGGTAGTATGTATCACGAAAAGTTACACAACTCATTTTATTAAGTCAGAAACTTTCGAGGGATATGGATTTAATGTCGGTCTATAAGCACCAAATTGGGTCTATTCATGGATGCAAGTTCGTCCCATTCGACAAATTTGTTATAAAATGTTGTCTTCGTGCGATTTTTTTTCTGATTTTCTGATTCAATGCGTTTCCAGCTGTATTCGCTAATCCCAACAAACAATTTCATAAATCAAACTATACTAAAACTGCTAAGAAACACTTAAGTGATTTTCACATATGATTTAGCGACCATTTGATAATCAAAACATGATAATTCACCCTATACAGATTTTGTTCCTTTAGTTTATGTTAAGATGAGGCATATGAAAAACTTTGAACTGAAACTCAGACATTTTTATTGTAAATTTTACCAATAACTACATTTTTACTACGCTTTCCATACAACAGGCCATAGTTGGGAACGGGGAAAAAAATATGTTCCTAACTTTGGGTCCATGGTTTTCTTGTTAAAACATTGTTATTTAACCTATGTGGCCTGTTAGTTTATAACGTGTGACTGTTTTCTGTACATCTTGGCTGCATTATTTGGTTTATATGTTCAATTTCTGCAAATGTAGATCATTCGAAGATCATGTAGATATTCTGTTCAGCTTAACCAGTAAAGTCACGTTGTCTAAAAAGTTGAGGAAATCGAAAATTACGCGGAAGTGAACAACTATTGATTGATCAATAATGTCTCTATTGCTTTGAAATAAATCGGTCATCCTGATAGGAACATAATTTTGCCGATTATCGCCGAATTAATGACATTTTTGGTACATAGGCCGAATGAAGGAGCTAGGCTGACATTACATCCCGTTACCCTATTTGTGATTATGTGAAAAGAACCCACCATCAGTGCAAGGATTACCTATGTCTGCAGGACTATCTTCAGCCGGTTGCCCCGAGAAAATAGCCTACGCGATGGCTTGTTGTAGCAGGGCCAGTAGATCTCAATAAGAACCTTCGGAAGACTACGGCCAGAAGGCCACGTGTCTACACATGACAAGGGACTGGTGACTCCACGAACCCTTGAAAGTCAACAAATCCTTCGACTGCCTTAGACTATTTGTAGTAAATTTCATGTTTATAATGAAGCTTAGTTTCAATTAACAAATTTATTTTAGATTTTATTTATGCTTGTGAATGTGCCGAGATAAATTTCCACTGTTCCTAGTAAAATAGTTGCTTAGAATTTAAATAGAAAACCATAATAGCATACCAGTCTCTATTTTGTATCATATATTCAAAGAATAAAACTTTCAAACTCATCTTTCACTGCTTGTTATTCGTATAGGACTCATATTCTTTTATAATCTGATCAAATATGATATGAATCAAAATTATAACTGCGTATACTCGTTCTTTACAAGATCTTACTTGTCTCACACTAAAAAATTGTACATCATAAAAAACAAAACTGCTATTTACAATACTTTCAAACTTGAATGATGTACATTCAAATTACTTGACCATGTAATATGTACAAAATATATCTGACATCCACTGGATTGTCACTGAAAAAAAATTAAAAAAATAAGATATGTATTAATATCCTATTAGTCTTGATCAAAGCAACGATGGATCGAGTGATGTGTGTCGTCCGAGTATCAGGGACGCCTGAGTCCCTTCGAATCTCGGAGAGGGTTACGGCAAGGTGATGGATTGTCGTGTTTGTTGTTTAACATTGCATTGAAGGGTGTGATTCGAAGAGTTGGGATGGACACAAGTGGCTCGATCTTCAGGAAGTCTGTCCAACTATTTGGTTTCGCCGATGACGTTGATATCGTAGCACGTAACTTTAAGACGATGGCGGAAACGTACATCAGACTTAAGGCTGAAGCTGGTAGGATTGGGCTTGTGATTAATGCGTTAAAAACAAAATACATGAAGGGAAGAGGCTCACGAGAAGAAAATGTTAACGTCCTAGCACAAGTTCAGATCTACGGTGATGAAATCGAGGTAGTAGACGAATTCGTGTATCTGGGCTCATTGGTGACCGCCGATAACGACACCATCAGAGAAATACAAAGGCGCATTATGGCTGGCAATCGTGCCTACTTTGGACTCCAAAAGACGCTAAGATCGAACAAAGTTCGGCGAGCCACAAAGTTGACAATCTACAAGACATTAATTAGTTCTCTACGGCCACGAAACATCGACATTGCTAGTGAAGGACCAACGCGCCCTTGGAGTCTTTGAACGGAAGGTGCTGCGTACGATCTACGGTGGAGTGCAGATGGAAGACGGAACGTGGAGGAGACGAATCAACCACGAATTGCACCAGTTGCTGGGAGAACCTCCCATCGTACACATCGCAAAAATCGGTCGACTATGATGGGCTGGGCATGTCGTAAGAATGTCGGACGACAGCTCTGTGAAAATGGTTCTCAAAAACGAACCGACAGGTACAAGAAAAAGAAGCGCGCAACGAGCAAGGTGGATTGATCAAGTAGAAGGCGACCTGCGGACCCTCCGCAGACAGCGAGGCTGGCGAGGTACAGCCATGGACCGATTACAATGGAAACAACTTCTGTGTACAGCAGAGGCCACACCGGCCTTTCTAGTCTGATTGGTACGGTATGGTAAGGTAAGTCCTTGAAAAGCTGGAAACAGAATAGATTATTCCAAATATCAAAGATAAAATTTCAATAAAAGATAATTTTTATCAGACATGTTGAATCTTCTTCATACTTTTTTAGTTACATTTCAAAGATAGCTATTGGAGTAATAAGGTAAAATAAGGTGACTTTTGTTATATTTCAAAAAATCTTTATTTAATCATCAAAATCTATTTCGTCCCCTTCAAAGTAGCCCCCCTCTGATGCAATGCACTTATGCCAGCGTTTTTTTTTCAATCCGCGAAGCAGGCCATATAGTAGGCTTCCGGGATGCCCCTCAATGCACGCAGCGATTCTCGTTGAATCTCTTCAATCGATACAAAACGGTGCCCTCGAAATGGTCTTTTGAGTTTTGGGAACAGTCAGAAGTCACACGGAGCCAAATCAGCTGAATCGGTGGTTGTGGAGCGATGTGAGTCGAATTTTCGGCAAAAAAAAACTCACGAAGAACGAGTGCGTTGATTTTCAAAAAAATTGAGCGATTTCGGCACCAAACGCGATTTGACTCCTCTGAGGCCCAATTGATCCTTAAAAATCGATTGAATCGATCCAATTGAGATGCCAAGCATATCGGCAAGGTCTCTAATTGTTAATCGACGATTTTCAAACACTAACTCTTTGATTTTCTTCACGTGTTGCTCATCAGTTGACGTCGATGGCCGTCCTGGCCGTTGCAAGTCTTCATCGCGTTCTCGACCGCCTTTGAAGTCATTGTACCACTTATAAACATTTTTTTTTTCGACATAGCTGACTCACTGAAGGATTTCTGCACCATCCTCAACGTTTCAACAGCAGAAATATCGGTCCGCAAACAAAATTTAATGGCACTTCTTTGCTCAACAAATTCAGACATTGTAAAAATCGCCAAAATCACTTTTGGTCGTTTAGAAAACACAAGCGTAAATAAACTAATTATGGAGGGAATGTCATGAAATGCCAAATATATGTCACTAACAAGCCTACCAATGTAAAAAAAAATTTTTTTGGACAATATCTCAAACGCGCAATTTTTAAATTAAAAAGTCACCTTATTTTTTGAACACTGTAGAAATTGGCTTAACTTATCATAATACCACTAAACAAAATATTTAAATATAAGGTCTGTATCCACATTAATCCGGACACCTTCAAATCATTGTAACTTTTGAAATATTGCACGTAGGAATTCAAAATTTTACTGTGGTATAGCCGAGAGTCTATGATGAAAAAGACTATGATTGATGTAAACATTTCATGTCTAGTATTCAAGATGGCGACGAAAAAAAAAACAAGTGCGCGAGCGAATTTTGTACGGGCGTACGGCAAATCCTGACTTGTCAATACGGGACCTTGCAAAAACATTGGATTTGCCTCAATCCACTGTTCACGATGCGCTCAAATCATTTTCGGAACGTTTGACGGTGGAGAGGAAACCGAGAAGTGACAAAAACATTGGACGCGCTGATCCTGTCATGGACCGAAAGGTGAAAAGGATATTAACGAAAAACCCAAATCTCTCCATTCGAACGGTGGCTCGTAAAATAGGGATGTCGCCTGGCTTTGTCCAAAAATCAAAACAACGCACGGTGGGCATAATCGAAGCTGTAATCGGACTTATTTCAAATCCGCTGGTATTTGTAAATGAACTGATGTTTTTCTATAGCAAAAACGCCAATCAATCGATTGCCACTAATTTCATCCTGTGCAGAGCATTGGAAGTGGCTCATTTTGCCCCATTTCACCCTAATTCGGTGTGTTCGTTCAGTTTTTACTCCGATAACTACAATTGCTGCTGTATTTTTCGCTTGAAAAGGGACATATCTTATGTGAAAAACTCTGAGGAATCGAATGGTGCCAGTTTCATGCTGTGCCGGGGTCGAAAAATAGTCTATTTAGCCCCATTTTACCCTAAACATGTGCTTTTCAGTGTTTACTCCGATAACTACTACTGCCACTATTTTTATTTTTGTTACCAGTTTCATGCTGTGCCATCTAGTAGATTTAATTTTCAACCAGTTTAATTTCACAGTTAAAGAGGTCTACATATTTTTTGATTATACATTTGCAAATATACATCGATAATTTTATAGTGGAATTTACAAAACATAAACAGATTCAGTTGAAGTTACATCTTCAGCAGCAGTTGCGGATGTTGCGTATGAAAATCATACCAAAGTAACCTATTTTCTTTGTTCTCCAAGTGAATTTTCATAAACATCTGTCATTTGACTCAAATTGAAGTTCGAATGTGCAGCAAAATTTTTCTTTTCAAAATGTTGAATAGTG
This sequence comes from Aedes koreicus, assembly GCA_024533555.2. Taxonomy (NCBI): domain Eukaryota; kingdom Metazoa; phylum Arthropoda; class Insecta; order Diptera; family Culicidae; genus Aedes; species Aedes koreicus. Next base: position 549,714 of record JAHHFK020001420.1, read on the forward strand.
AGATTGTGAAAATTTACTTAAACTCTAATCGCAAGAAGCAGCGAGTAGTGCAGCTTCTGATAGCGAGAGGTGTATGCTGTGAGTCAACTGTGTCTAAAGATGCGACGATTTGGGTGAAACAGTTTACTCGACGCTGGGTAAATGCGCATGGAAAGGAACGTTTTTATGAGAGAAACAACGACTGGCTAAATCAAACATTCGAAATAAGGGTTCTGAGTGGAAACGTACGTATATAGGGTAGGTGTACCAGTCATGGCAATACTTAAAAGTGTACCAGTTATTTGGCCTATGGAAATTAACTAGATTATGGCCATTACTAGCGCCATTGCGTAATGGTGCGAAGTGGTACACTTACCATGACTCTTACACCTACCCGATCTTGACAGAAACATACTCATCACATAATATTTTTATAGACTTCAATTGATCAGCGATCTACGAAGTCATCTGATGACCTAACAACTCCTCAAAAGCCTGGCATTCGTGGTCCAAAACGTCGATGTTTTGAAGATCTGTCTGAAAGTGCTTAAGATAAATACAGCAAACGGCTGACAAAAAACGAACCTATTGAAAAACTACTGCGTTCCGCAGAGAAACTGGCAAATTGTGGTTTGCTGACAAATATGGCCAATATTCTGCGTGGCCTGATAACTTCTGGTGAGAATTACGCAAAGCAGATTTTGCGAGTCACCGGAAAACCGGAACTGAACGCTTCCGTTGAAAAATCTTTGCTTCTAAAAACACGTGTCGGTTTGAGCAAACGGAAGTACATAGCTGTACAAAAGTTTGCGAAACAAATGCATGGAGTAAAGTTGTTGTCCACTTGGAAAAATATCATGGATCATCGAACAACAATAATTCCGAAGATTTCACGTCCAACGAAAGTTGATGGAGCTTTATCAGTCAAGGTTGCTTTACGTGACATGGTACGCAGTGATACTACTAGAATATTGGAGTTAGATGAAGTGGCAGAACGGATGTCTGCATTGACGGCTACTTCTGATGGGGAAATAGTCGACTGCATACTGTATATTTCCGCCGGAGTAGACTCTGCTACTGATGTTGATGTTGGTAGCTGGAAATGACCAAAAGCTGTGGATCAATCCGAATCCACAGTCGGACACCTTTTGTCATGCAAGATCGATGACCTGGGCGAAAGAAATTGAAGAACGCACGAAGATGATGTATAGAGCACTCTATAATGAGGTTGTGGAGATAAACAGTCGACCTATCGTTATCGATTCATTGGTATATATCTTCTTCTTCTTTAGCATTTCAAGCTTATTGCTTTCACAATTAGCTTATTGCTTGCTCTCAACTTAGTGTTCTAAATGCACTTCCACAGTTATTAACTAAGAGCTTTCGATGCCACGTACCATTTTTGCATTAGTACAATCATACGCTATGCCCAGGGAGCCGAGAAATTTTCCTTAACGAAAAATTCCTAGGCCAAACTGGGAATCGAACCCAGCCACCTCCAGCATGGTGTTGCTTTGTAGCTGCGCCTTTACCGACTGAGCTAAGAGAGCACCCCATTGGTATATATGTCTACACGAAATATTTAAGAACATTAAATTTTCATTAATTATTTCGTGGAGGCATGAGGTAGGAACTTGTGTGGACCAGAGGTCGGTCGCCCCCTCCTTCGAAGTTTTTTTTATTGTTTCATGAATTAGCAGAACGGAAAAGTCCGCGTTAAAGTCGATGGAAAAGCGGCCAATGCTATCGTGGACAACCGAAACACACACGTCTGTCCTTTGTGTGTTCCTGGTGCTGATCTGCAAGTTGGGCCTTCCTTTTTCCATTCACGGCTGAATGTTGTAGAGTGGCTGATTCGCGTTGCGGCACAGAAAAAGGTCGGTAAACAGGGAGACAACTTGTGAGAGGAAAAGTCCGCAAAATCTCTGATACGTTAGAAGGAGCATTTAAAGTGAACATTAACCGTCCAAAGATTGGAGGCAGCGGCAGTAGTAACAATGGAAACATGGCTCGTCGTCTCTTGAGTGATCCATACACTTTTGCTCAGATCCTGGAAATCGACAAAGAATTTGTGGAGAAAATTCGACTGATTAGCTGCTTGGCACTGTCGTGGAACATTTTAGATGCACAAAAGGTTAAAGATCTCTACAACAACATATCTCAAGAAAGTGAAGGATTTATGCGAAAAAGAAATTTTATTTTGCCGAAAATACAGGAATGCAGAACGCGGACAGCGACACCGATGAACCCGAAGATGCCACAGACTCTGAGTCCGGAACCAGTGATGACAGTACTGAATCCGAGTCGAGCGATAGATCCGAAGATGTCACAGACTATTAACATGCTAAGCTGGCATCATTTGATTTCCCAGTGTACTGCTGTGTTTTCTACGTAAGATATGTTCCTTTTCAAGCAAAAAATATAGCGGCAATTGTAGTTATCGGAGTGAAAACTGACGAAAAACACATGTTTAGGGTGAAATGGGGCGAAATAGACCATTTCTCGACCCCGGCACAGCATGAAACCGGCACCATTCGATTCCTGAGAGTTTTTCACATAAGATATGTTCTTTTTCAAGCAAAAAATATAGCGGCAATTGTAGTTATCGGAGTAAAAAATGAAAAAAAAAACACTTTTAGGGTAAAATGGGGCGAAATAAACTATTTCTCGACCTCTGCACAGCATGAAATTGGCACCATTCGATTCCTGAGAGTTTTTCACATAAGATATGTCCCTTTTCAAGCGAAAACTACAGCGGCAATTGTAGTTATCGGAGTAAAAACTGAACGAACACACCGAATTAGGGTGAAATGGGGCAAAATGAGCCACTTCCAATGCTCTGCACAGGATGAAATTAGTGGCAATCGATTTATTGGCGTTTTTTCCTATAGAAAAACATCAGTTCATGTACAAATACCAGCGGATTTGAAATAAGTCCGATTACAGCTTCGATTATGCCCACTGTGCACTACGACGGAAATATAATGCGAAATTTATGTTTTATTCATGTTTTGCGAGGTGTCAGTTTTATTTCGGATACAGACCTTAATCCTATACTGTTTATAGCGCATGCCAGCCTTTTATGAATATAGTAGTTGAAGTTCAGTAGTGCAATTTTAAAGTAAATGTTATGCTGAAATGCTGAAAAACAAATTGAGCCTTTGATGCTTGTCATGTTGCTGCAGACTCTTAAATGGTTTTGACATGTAAAGTTGATTCCAAAGCGTGCTGAAAGTTTTAATTAAATTATAATGGAAAATAATATGATATTATTAACAGGTACGGGTAAACACAATGATTTACAGTTACATGATCTTTAGTCGCACTCCCTCACTTCACTATTGTAACAATGACAACATTGCCCTGGCTACATAATCAGTGTCTCCATGTTTCATCTGGCAGTATTTCGTGGAGGCATGAGGTAGGAACTTGTGTGGATCAGAGGTCGGTCGCCTCCTCCTTCGAAGTTTTTCAACTCTCCATTGAAGCCCCAAAAAATTGGTCCAGAGGTTGCTGAAAAACGCCCTTACTTAGGAGTGTCACAGACATACACATAGACGGACACATGCACATAAACACACAGACATTTCGCATACCTCCTGTGGGTCCGGATTTTTCAGTGATCGCAATACCCTTCTTTGGAAGAAGGGTAAGATTATATTATTACACGCTAGTTTCAAACAACACATTATGAGTAAGATTTACTCGATTTGCTCAAAAGTATAGCTTTTTTAGAAAGTAAATAAAGTTGACGAAAAGTTAACATCGAATAAATTCAAGTCGATATCGACTGTTTGTCATCTTGTCGTTACCAACTATATTGAATAGAAGCTTCTCAAATTAAGTTTGTGAACAATGCTCTAACAGCATCTTTACTGTTGGTTTTAAACGAACAATGACGATTAAAAATGTACCCCATTTTTCTCCTAGCATCTATCGGTTTATAGAAGTGGAAGTTTGATGCAGAATTGTGGAGTTTTCTGAGCTAAACGGTGCAAGAATATATGTGTCTAAACTATTGCATCCACACCCTAAATGCGAAAAATCAAAGGATTTTCTTTCAGTTCCAGATGAAGATTTTCTTTTCAGCACAAATGTTTTATGTTGCATCATCTTTATTTTCAAAAGGCTATAATCCTAAAGCATTCTGTTCAAAACCTATTGTATCCCGAGGTCAACTTAAAAGTTACAATGTGTTCGCTTTCATAGTTAATGTGCCATTCCACAAATTACAGTGCAAATCGGCAAGTCTATTGGAATGCAGATCTCTGTGTCAATTAGCTACGTTACAGCGCTTGCTATTTTCACGGTAATGAATGAACGCTGCTTCTCAAATGACAGATAACGATAATATTTCAACAACGACAAACGTCTACCAACGAACGACATGAAATGTCTTCTGGAACGCTTTCCACCTGGTTAGGTATTCATCTACTACTGACTTTGGACTCGTGCGGGAAAAGCGAATCGGAAATTTGGCGGCATTTTTTCCGGTGCCTAACACGCGACCATTTTTCATTTGCTCACGGGGAGCATTTGGCAAAGGAGGTAACGATCAGTGGAAATTGTCGCCATTGGATGCTAATGGAAAAGGATTAAATTTAATTCCGAGCGCGATGAGGTTTTTCATCCGAACTGGTTGATATGTTGAAATTGTTTCTGGATAATAGGTGGTCTGTTTATTAAAATTTCGGACGTGTTCTCGGCTGGTTTAACTCGAGGGTATTTAACTGTTCCAACACCACAACCAGCTAGAGGGTGGAGAGAATCGTACTCATTCGATCCTATTGTGTGTTCCGTTGTTGGCTTTTGCTATAATGCCGCGTTGTCTCGTATCATCATCATAATTAAGGGAAGTTGATTGGTGGTAATGAAACGTGAATGTTTTTGCCTGTTTTCCGGATCGAAAATAATTGCTGGGCCTTGTTTTAATAAAATGGACTCAACACGTGGGATGGCACAATTTCCGGAGCATTTCGGGATATGATATGTTTATCGAGATTCGGGACCACAGTAAGCGATTGTTTCAGATGAATAGTTTGATATTATAATCCAACAAAACTTACCAAGCTTAATAAATATAACAAACATAACCTAATTCTACATAAAACAGTTCGGTTCTGAAATATCAATTACTTTACTACTTGCCTTACTGCACTCAAAGCTGGATCACCGATTTCCAATAAGATTAACAACCCCCACTCATACTCTACGACGTATTTCATGCTTCCATTTCATCGATCGAATCGTACCAATATATGTATTATTCCAAAATACTTATCATGTGCTACGGTTGATAATTCCAATTGGTCTATATTTCGTCAGACGAATGAGATGAATTCTTTTCACTTCAGTTGCTTCTTCTGTATACCGGATGCCCTCGAATTAGCAATAATACACCTTCTGCGCTCTATCAGTTCGGAAACTAACCGTAGAGAGTATATCTGTACATATGTATACATTATCATCTTTCTACATGTCAGCACGTTTTTGAATATGCGATTATGCACCTCCGGCTTTTCGTCTGCACTACTTTCCCTGTATCGTGCATTTGAATCAACCAGACCGTTTAGCGCAAAGTTCAATTTAGAATTACGAGTTGAAATTTACCCCGGCTCACTTGCTATGATAGTATCATGACGATGATGATGATGATGCTGCTTGTGATGATGATGATGATGATGATGATGATGATGATGATGATGATGATGATGGTGGTGGTGATGAGAATGGTGACGAAGATGGAGGTGGTGAAGCTTACGTTAGATTGCAAAGTTTCTGCCTCTTCAGTAGCGTTCGGGTTCTCTCTTTTCCTATCGAAAATTCATTTTCTCAGTTCAGGAAGTGTTTGGGACAAAAAGGTTCTGTTGAAGCTTCTGAATGAAGAGAATTATTGTCTACATGTTGCTACAATGGATTAAAACGGAATTCGTCTATTTGCTTATATATAGGGCTTAAAATGTCCTCGAGTAGCACACTTGTTACATTTTAGTTATTGGAGAATTTTTTTGAGATTTATTTCAGTGGTAATCAAGTATTTTGACTATTAAGACGGTTATTTCTGGGATAATTGTAAAATACAGGAAGGAGATGTCAAATCACGATTTTAGATTCATTTTCCCAAAATAACACAGGGAGCCAAGAACCTTTAAGATTTCACGATATCATTATAGAACAACTCTCTTATATCGGTATGAGTTTGAAAACACGAAAAAACAGTCGGTTAAAAGAATAAAAAATAACATTATAAAAATGTAACACACACTAGTGGTAGAATTTTGAGGAAGCTCATGAAGCTTAAGGTTGTATCAGACTATTTGTTTAATGATGAAATATTTGTCATATGCAGATAGCCAACAGGAAAAAATCATTGATTCATGCATGCTAAATATTTTCCTATGACAAATATTCGACCATTGAATAAATAGTCTAATAAAAACTTTATTTACATTTCCGAAAGAAAAGATCAGTAATTCCATAGAAAAATGATATAGGATCGCATACAATTTCGTAATATTTGGTAGGATCCTTCATTATATGAAAATATCAAACAAGTATTTTCTATTAAATAGAAAATTCTTAATTGATACTTAATTTTCATATAATGAACGATCCTACCAAATATTACAAAATTGTATGCGATCCTATACCATTTTTCTATGAAATTTTCATCATGATACAGGTATTTCCCACGTTAGGTTTGTGCAATAATGATAAATTTAGAAAAAAAAATCATTTGAAATCCATTACTTTTGAACTGCCATCAAAAACCATCAAACCACGGCGAGATACTGCTGTCGACACTTTTAAGCGCAGAATTTTGGGAAGACGCTAATGACTAACACCAACGATCCGATATGAGTAAGATTTTCAAAATTCGGTGAGTAACTGCCTCAGTCTATTAAAGCGTGCATTGAAAAAAGCGACTAAATGTTCCAATTTTTGATACGATTACTCTGCCACCTGGTGTTAGGTCCACCGGTCAGTATATATTGAAATACTTGTTGCCGAAATACTGTGAAAATTTGACAACTCCATCAGTTTGTATACAGCAGCTATAGCGAGAACAATGAAACAACTTCGATCTATGGTTTGTTCGTACCGCCTGCTCCATCCTGGCCTAAAAAAGTCGGCCATCGTGGCCCACTTCGTGTCGGCCGTATACAATCGTGGAAACATCTACAAGATTCTGGCACGAGAGGAAGCCTGGTTGCGGCCGTCCGATCGTTTTAAGCGACCAGAGGATTCAACAGAAGCTCAAACGAAAGACGGAAGGCAAGGGGCCACTTTTTCCGTGCGTTGGACGTGCGACCGGCCAAACGGTCAAGAAGTATTAGGCCAAAATGGATATCCACATGCGGAAGCGTCAGTCCAAGCCAGTCGTGTCAGAAAACCAATCGGAAACCCAGAAAAAAACAGCTAAAGATTCTGTTCAAAGAGATCTTTCCGGCGTAGTGGAACGTGGTGGCATGCCAACCCTCCCAATGTGTCTCATTTGAAGTGAAGAGTATATTCAAATAATTTCGTGGCAAAAACGACGGATGATTTGATCAAAAAGGCGACCAAGGTTCTAAAAAGTATGTCTACAAGCTTATTTTTTCACCTATGGGCAAAGTTCCGACTAACCGAGGAACCCATATTTCTTGCTGAATCATTCCCAATGCATGCAATCGCTTGGAAATGGCTTGACAGGTAACTCTTAATGCTAAAGCAAGCTCTTCTTGCGTGGGCAAGATGGACATTGCGAAAGCGTTGTTCAAGGCCGGCCGTGTCTGAGTGAAAAGTAGCAACCCAGAGGAGCGGCCGTAAATGTCGTTGTCATAATGGTTGACGAAACATACAAAAGCTGACAGGGGTCCGGATAATTTACGCCTCCTACCAAAAAGGTGAGCGTTGACGTCCACACAAAGTTTCCGAAGAAGCTCCTTCTGTGGTTGACGATCAGCGAGAAGAGAATGTCCACACCACTGTTCTCTCCTTCGATGCTTGGGGTTCCTGCTGGAAGATGCCTCCTTTGTCAAGAAGAACACTCAGTAGCATAAAAAAAGCCAAGCAAAATATTGCTTCCAAAAAACGTCATGTTCAACCATTTGTAACTTTGTCAATTATCAATATTTCTGGCTGAAAATTGGACACTATGACTAATTTATTGACCTTATGTGACCAAAATTTTATGTAGAGAAAATTCATAAATCTGAAGTTATGATAACATATGTGAAACAAGTTTTTGGACATATCAATTTCAAAAATCAGTATTTTTGTGAAAAATTTAGGAAGCATAGTAAAAATTTCACCACAGCCTAAAATAAAACAGGAAATAATGTAAACAAATGATCTGTTTCCATCCAGTGGGTTGGACCACAGCTGGCGTCAAAGTTGACGCACCAACATGAGTATTTCCCTTTTTAACCCGGTTTTGACCATGCGGAAATATCGGTGCAAAAAAAAAAACCGAGGCAAATTCATATTATTAACCGTTGTGTGTCCAACAAAAAAAAACACTTTTAAGAGGCCGACAGGGACACAGAACCACAGAAATAAAATGACTATAACTATGGAAATATCCAACCGATTTGGAATATTTTCACAGTTTTGGATTCAAAAACTCAACCGTTTCTTCAAATTTTCTAATATGACTGATGAAAATACCGAATATCCGGAACCATGTTCCAAAAATGGTATACTTATAAAAGAATCCAATTGAAAATCAGCAGTAATGACACTAAAAGTCATTCAAAGAATACTCAGGAATGTGTATGAGTGCCAAATGATAATCCGGTGACTTGATCCTGGACCAATCACCCCGGAGCAGGTTTCCATGGGGCCACGGATGGCCAGAAAATTATTTGAATTGAACCCTAACAATATGGGTGTCAAAATTCTTGGAATCGTTCCAGAAGAAAATTTCTTATCGTTATCGGTACATTCGATGACTGAAATTATCTCGCGCTGTAATTTCTCACCCGTGTTAGGCAGTATTGGGAGAGGGACAAATCGCTAGAACTAGAAAAAAGCAATAGGTAGTATAAGAGCCCGATCGGTTGCATAACCTTTTTCCAGTCAAGGGGATTTCCTCCCTTGCCTATCCTGCATGGTGTAGCATGGTAAAGGGTTATGTGCCTGATCAGATACTTACCGTTCAATAATGCCCTCCGCTCGTTTTCAAACTTGATCTTTCAATTTTCAAATCCTGCCGTTGCCCTATACGGAACTATTAATACACTTTCTCTTCATGCCTATTCGTTCTAGCAATAAAATTACCGTCCACTCCTAGCGCCTTCGCATGGAGATGAGAAATTATCTGCTTCTGACAACAAACTTCATCAAAGATCGTTACTTCCGCGCTTGGGAGAATTCAAAAACAACAATCAATGTGAAGTATAAATTTTCTCATCATAACATTTTAGTCACATAAGGTTAATAAATTAGTCATAGTGTTGTCAAATTTTCAGCCAAAAATATTGATAATTGACAAAGCTACAGATGGTTGATCATGTCGTTTTTTGAAAGCAAAATTGTCCTCGGCTTTTTTTTGCAACTGAGTGTAAGGGTTATTCCGAGAGTCGAAGAGACGTTTGTCACTTGGTGAAGTGACTCTCCGTTTGATTTACCCAGAAGAGTCACGTCACTGCAGGTGACTTTTCTCACTTCACCAAGTGACAAACGTCGTTCGACTCTCAGAATAACCCTCTGTATCACGCGAAGGTGGATATTGTCTTTTGGCTGGACCTGGTCTCGGCCTATCATGCCAAGAGATCACTGGAAGAGATGGACCGGTTGAAGTCCAGCGCTCCCAAAGTCTCCTAGCTGTGACCGATAGAAATCTTTTGGCGAACCTCAAACGAAGAAGCAGCTGAGGCCACGAAAGAGCTCTAGAACATGCCGACATCAATGTTTTCATCGGTGATGGCTAAGTTTCCAGCCAACTGCCGTTAGGCCACCCTGCAGGGTGTCGAAGTATTATTGTAGGAGCCTTAATCAATTAGGATTTAACTTAAATTCGTTCAATTTATTTATCTTTTGTCATTTTTTTTTCTTCGTCATTTGAAATTAGTTGATTTTTTTAATGCACACGTTCAACAGAGATTATGTTTCTTCAATGAACGATCCAATGAAATTTCATGAAATTTTCAAAGATCGTTTATTTTTTTTTTCATGGAATTGCTCTGATTTCATAGCACAATAGGCCAACAGGTTTTATGAAGGTTCTCAAGGGGTCATAAAATCTTCCACAACATCATTTTCTAAATTTTTATGATCTTATAAAGGTTTTATGAACTTGTTTTCACATCCGTCTATAGAGTGGGGAACTTTTTACAAATTTCGGCTTGAAAGAAGCCTAGAGGAGGTGTTGGTAGACAAACATATTTTGAGTGTAGTTTTATCAACAAAGCCGGGAGATGTGCTGGAATAAAACTAAAATTGTTACTTGGGCGGTCAGTCAAGCTCGGCAATGACGCGACAAACCATCAAAAGCGTGAGGGTGGTCAATATGGAAACTGGCTGTCGATCTCGACGTTTCCACGGGAACACCAAGGACCTTGAATGTTAAGCTTACAACAAACTTAAGGGCCATGGCGTCTTGAAAGCTACCATCAATAAGAGGTTGGATAGAATCAAGTTGAGACTCTTTCAGTAGGCTGGTCACGACTTCATTTTCTCGGACGAGAAACTGTTTGTACGCAATATGATGTATTGTGGATGACAACGAGGGCAAGCATTTCTGCATCTCAAATCAACATTCTTCTGTTTCAAAGTGCAGCGCCAGCGATGGCTTTGGGGCAGATTGCAAGCGAGGTAAGCTTTTCATGGTATTCATCGAAAAAAAAAACCGTAAAAATCAACGTGGTACACAGCAAATATCTGGTTTCGGAGAAGGTTGTTGCCCCAAGTATATGACAACTCTGCGGAGATGACCACTATACCACTATTTCAAGCAGGACGAGGTGGGGGCAACCCACATAGTGAATGTGGTTCAAACCTGGTGTCGGGAGCAGGGCCCTACATCGTCGACGCATTAGAATGAAAATAAATCGCTTTTGTATTCATTTCACTCCACTTCAATTAGCTTTCGTGCAGTTAATGAATCTTACTTTCACCCATTCACTCCCAATTAACTTCCTGTCAAACGTGAGTAAGCTTAAATTCATTTGCGATTTAGCCACCGTCAATTGAGTTTCAATTGAAATTCAAGCTTGCTTCAAACGACGTGGTGAACGACCGTGAATCAACTTCGTTAAAATTTATTTGATTTCATACCCCAACCGAGCAGTGGTTGGCGAACAAAACATGCGTGCCAGTGTTGTTAGAAGTTTTTTCATTTGACGATACACGCATTGCTGTAACTTTGCTCGACAAAAAGCTCCCCGAGCTGACAAGCGCGTTTCTGTTTGATACTGCGGAGACATATTGAAATTACATTTGTTGCATTTGCGCTGGAGCTGTGAACACAACAGGAATCGCAGGAAAGCAACATTAATATCAGCAGTTTCATTTATCATTTCATAAAATGGTTGATTATTGTTTTCGATGCTACAATTACTTTATCTGATAGCACTGATTCTAGTCTTAAATATAATGAATACCTCAGAAATGAAATTCATGCACGTATTGCATGATTTTCAATTGTCCTGCTTCATACTATTTTGACACTCCGAACTAAAACGACACTCCGAAGACTAAAATAAACACCGATGAATGAAAAGCTTAGTCGAAAATGTTTGTTTGAAGATTGTTTTGCTGAAGCTGACTAAGAAGTGGCTGTCAAAAGAAGATAAAGTGATTCAATTGAAAGGGATGAATGTTAGGTTCATCGTTCCACGACGATTTTCAATTGAAATTAAAATTGCATGACCCTGGTCGGGGCAGTTTGACGGATTTTCTGGATAAAAATGTTTGGCCTTCTAGCTCACCAGATTTAAATCCATTGGACTTTTTTGGTTGGCCCTACATGATATCAAAGCTGAATGATTACAAAGTCAGCAGCTTGGACCTGTTCAAGAGAGTCATCCTCAAAATCTGGGACAAAATTCCAATGAAGTCCGTGCGTGCGTGGTGAAGAAATTCAAAGGAGGAAGGGTGATTCCAATAGATGTATGTATTACAAGGTGGGGTTAAAAGTAATCTCCTTGACCGTTAAAATGCGATGCTACTGCAAAAAAGGTTAAAATGCCTTGTGGTGCGTTCATATTTAGGCTTACACACCAAATTTCAATGCGATCTTGCCCTTAGTTTTGATTTGACAGCTGATTGTTGTTGACGTGTTTGGCATCGTGTTGAATATGGTTTAAATTTCGATCTCTCTTAAAACATTATTTTTTGAGAGGCAAAACGGCAAAGGAAACAAAAGAAAAGTTGGATACGTATTATGTGGCAAATTCTCCGTCAGTTTACCTTGTTAAATATTGGTTTCGAGAGTTTCGGCAGGCCCCCCGATGCGGTTACAGAGGACAATGTCAAAAAAGTTCATGAAATTGTGTTGGCTGACCGAAAAGTGAAGGTGCGTGAGCTAGCAGATGCCACAAAGATTAGTACTGAGCGCACACGCCATATTTTGAGCAAGATTCTGCATATGAAAAAGTTATCCTGCCGCTTGGTGCCGCGCATGCTCACTCCTGACCAAAAACACGAACGCGAGAGCACTTCGAAACAGTGTTTAGACTTGCCGATGCGGAATCAAAAGGACTTTTGGCATCGATTGGTAACTGTTGATGAAACCTGGACCCACAGCGAACAGAATGAGTGCCTGGCAATGGACTTAAGCCGGCACGAGTGCTCCAAAGCGGCCTAGGTAGGGCTCAATGAGTCGGAAAGGTTTTGGCTTCGGTTTTCTGGGATTATCATGGCATACTCTTCGTGGATTACCTCAACAAGAATAAAACCATCAACAGTGAGTATTACTGTGCATTATTGGAGCGACTGAAGACTGAAATCGTTGCAAAACGGTCCCACATGAAGAGAAAAACAATTTTGTTTTTGCAAGAAAATGCGCCGGCGCAAAAAAGCATCACAACCACGGCTAAAATCAAAGACGTACGGCTCCAATTGCTTCCGCATCCACCGCATTCACCTGATTTGGCTCTCTCGGACTATGATCTGTTCCTAAACCTCAAAAGATGGCTTATCAATTAAAAATTCAGCTCACGCAAGGAAATCATCGACGTCGCGGAGGAGTATTTTGCAGACCTTCCGAAAAATTACTCTTCGGACGGGATCCAGAAGTTGGAAAATCACTGGAATCAGTGTATCGAGCTTAAAGGGGACTACATTGTATAAAATTAAACAAAAAAATTAAAAACATTTTTTTTCATTCTCAATTTTCTCTTTTCACCCCACCACAGAGAACAGACATCCAAGCTGGAGTGCTCTCCGTGTGTAAATTTCTGTAACTGCCATTTTAAAATTACTGCTCGTTTTTGTTAGTTCTGATGAACCGTATGTTGATGGCGCCACTTGCCTGCCTCGAGATTTGATAGGCTGTCAATTTTAGTTTGGTGAAACCTATACTAGGCGGCGTTGTTTTTCCCACAGTTTGCTTTAAAAAATTTACACAGCAAATTGGAAAAAAAAATGTTCGAGCCTGGATGTCTGTTCTCTGTGACCCCACCTAGTATTCTCGTTATCGTTCTCTATAAATAGTAATAGAATGTGATAAAATGTTTCTTGATTAAAATATACGGTAAAAATTCTGATTTCTTGGACATGTTTTGCAAGAACACCGGGTATGTCAATCCTTTCGAGCTTGCAACGGAAAACCAATGCGTTAATTTTTGTTATGTGGAACACAAGTTCCAAAACCGTTAATTAATTCATTATATAAGAACCGTGAAAACCATTCGGAACACTGAAAAAACAAGGTTTTAACTGTCGTTCATATGACAAATACAAATTACTTTAATTCTGAGCGAGTCAAAAAAGAACCTGCCATCTGCCATATTTGCTGATGAGTTTATCTGAATCCTTCACAAGACGCCATTTAAACCAATACGTCTTACACAAGTCAAACCAGTTTTTTTTAAGAGTGTGATCAGTTGAAATTTATTATATTTATTTATTTTGACGATGACAAATTTAGTCATTATCTGTATGCTTTGGATATTGGCTGCATGCAATTAACCTGGAACGAAATAGAGACTGCTTCAGAGAAAGACAAGGAGTTGGAAATTATACGAGATGTAGTGGCATCGGAAAAGTGGCCAACGGAGCTACGTGGGAACGAAGCACAGAAAAAAAATTTACACACTCTAGGGCCGCTGATATTTAAAGACGATAAAACGGTCCTTCCAATGTCACTTCGAAACAAAGCTTTGCAACTTGCTGACGAGGGCCACGTCGGAGAAATCCCCACGAAGCGAATCATGCGTATGTTTTTTTTTTTTGGTGGCCACGGATGTCAGCGGAAGTGTCACGATTCATTAAATGTTGTGAAACATGTGCGCAATTATCAAGGTGGAACCCACCATTGCCTCAAGTGAGCGGAGATCTACCAAGTGGACCCTGGGAAATCCTGCAAATATATTTTCTTTCGGTCCCAAACTATGGATCCGGAGAGCTTCTTATTATAATTGATACGTATTCCCGATATCTCTGTGTTGTTGAAATGCAGGGTTTGGATGACAGTAGCACTAATCAGGCACTCTGCGAAGTTTTTCAAATGTGGGGATGCCCAGTAATATTGCAAAGCGACAACGGGCCCCATTTCAAAGTACTGAATATATCCAGTTCTGGCAAAATAAGGGTGTTGAGATTCGCAAATCAATCCACAATCGAACGGTTCTGTCGAGAGACAGAAACAAGGAATTATTAAGGCATTAGCGGCGTCTCGACTTGATGGTATACACTGGAGACTTGCTTTGCGAAAATATGTCCAGCGGCACAACCCTCTTGTGCCCCAATCTAGACTTGGAGTAACTCCATCCGAGATGATGGTTGGATGGAGGTATCGCGGGATGTTCCCTTGCTTGTGGTCTCCCACTAGGTCTGATGGCCTTGATCGCAGTGAATTGGAAGAGCAAGACGCATAAGCTAAACTTGTCAGCAAAACATAAGCTGACAATGTTCGTGGAGCGAAACTCTCTGACATTCAGGTCGGTGACATCGTTTTACTGACTCAATCCAATAAAAGTAAGGTTTTCGGAGCGATATACGGTGATCTCCAAAGAAGGTGAAAAAGTTGTCGTCATGAGCAAAGCTGGAATACAATATGCTCGAAATATGCAAGAAGTGAAAAAGGCTCCTAAAAGTTACGCTGTGAACGATTCAACATCAGGCAATGAGTTTGCTTCTGAAGCACCGGATGTCGACGAACTCCTGTCGAATCCAACGATGAACAAACCTCACCCAGAAATCTACGGCATAGAGACGTTATCAAGCGTCCTAAACGATTTGACGACTGCTTTGTGTATCGTGTATTCTGATGAATGTGTTGCACTGGAAAGGTAAAACATAAAAAGAGTAATAATTGAAATGCTCTGAATTCAATGAAACAAGAAAAATATTAATTCTACTATCGAAAAAGCATAGAAATATACGAAAATAAATACCAATATGAATTCCAATCCAATTTTTCCACTGGTGTTATAGCTGTTTCAATTAAAATCTGCCTACTCGGATCTGCAAATTGTTTTTCGCGATGAAAAAGTAGTGGAGAAGGGAGATGTAGTAAATAAGACAATAACATAGCTTGTTGTACATAAAAAGAACTGTCACTATGGAGATGCAAAAGTAAATAATCAAGAATTCTCCACTGAACTGCACGGACTAAAGTATCCAAAATTAAGTCATTTTCACTCATCTTGACAGCAAAGTAAAACCAGTCATAATTGAGTTATTTACGAAGTATCCAATTTTGAGTTTTCCGAAAAGACTCAATGCTGAGTGAAATTAACTGTTCGTTTAAAATGAATCGACAGTAAAAATAATCCAAAATTGAGTTTTATTTTTTTTTTTAAATAATATACGAAAATGGGCTTCAGTAAACTTTCTTTCACTGTTCAATTAAATAAAAGAAAACTAAAAATAAAAACAAAATGTGTGTGATTTATTAGATCATTTTGGGTATAATTGAACATTCCTTTAAGAATATGAAGTGGAATTCTGTGTTTATCTAAAAGCTGTCTCGAACTCTCATGCGCAATGAGAGCTGTGTCACTTTAGTGCTCTCGGAGCATTGTTTAATGTTCCATAGGTGTATGGCAGTGAGATCGTTCAGTTTTTTCAGTAAAACGGCACAGAAAAAAATAATGAATTTTAACAGGCGCTTAAAATTTTCCCTTGTTTTAATCTAAAAAAAAGGGAACAAAAAAAAATAATTTTTTCTTTTTTTTTTGCGGCAAAACAAAATTTTTTTCCTTTTTTTCAAAAAGGTGGGTTGTTGGGGGGTTTTGGTTGATTTTATATGAAATATTTCTTTCTTTTTTTTCTAATCTATCTTTCTTTTTTTGTGCATTAGATAACGCGGAAATTTAAATGTTTCTTTTTA
Source organism: Aedes koreicus (assembly GCA_024533555.2). Classification (NCBI taxonomy): domain Eukaryota; kingdom Metazoa; phylum Arthropoda; class Insecta; order Diptera; family Culicidae; genus Aedes; species Aedes koreicus. The sequence goes on from JAHHFK020001420.1 coordinate 566,173, forward strand.
TCTGTGGGGAACATTGATTCCCATGACTGAAAACAACTTTAGCAATTTTCTACTGCCAGTTCTCCTGAGGTTCCACACGGAATGAAACTATCTTAAAATACAACTAATAGTTCGCCTTTTTTGAATGTTTCGGAGCAACAAAAGATGTGACGCGGATCGTTAGGATGGGCGGCTAAATAGTTATTTACCACATTTGCACTTGTATCAAGGTGTACCTGTAAAAAAGATAAACAAGAGCGAATGTGTTGCTTCAGCAGCTTGAAGTTGCCATCGAAGGTTTTTTCACATCCATCAACGCAGCAATTCGTCCAAAATTTCATCCCTCCAAAACGAGAAAAATAAAAATATGCAATGGATAAGTGAAATAATTACAGTTACCAGTTAATTTTTTGTAGCTTTCTGAATCCACATTTTTCTTTCTTTGCTCAGTTTCGCTTATCCGAAGTGCCGGAAGCGATAAACTTCTAACCGGATACTACACAATTATAATTTTATGAAACAATAAACAAAATCGCTTCCACTTAACAGCCCAGTTGTTTTCTGAATGACGATCAAATATTTTCAACCAGAACCAAGTGACAGTCCAACACTCCGATTTGGATAGTTTCGCGAAAGGCGCCTCTCGCGTACACTGAAAATTTACTACTCTTCAAATACCTCGCTCTGGGTAAAATTGCCTATCTCAAATTAACTTTAAGATTAATTTAAAACTACCAACCAGTGAGAACGAAATTATATCCAAAATAGTAGTTCTATCATAGTACTTAGTTTTGAGTACTTTCACACTTGTTTTTGGATAGGTGATCTGTATGACAGCTGGCTGGTGAAATAATTCATGCGAAAGCATCAAAATAAATAATAGTTTAGTGTATATCACGAAATTTAATGACAAAAAAAAAGAAACTAAGAGAATAATGAATAAAACAAATGCGTTGGAACGCAATCAACAAAACGCATAACTTTACGCTTTGTTTCACCGAAAATACCGAGAGCTTTGGAGGAGAAGAACTGGCCACGGAATTGTAGCGAATGAATTCAGATATCTATTTTTGCCGCGAACTGACGCTGGGCAGGACATGTTACGAGAATGCCGGGCAACTATCCTGCAAAAATGGTGTTCGACGGGAATCCGGTTGGTACAAGACGACGTGGGGCACAACGAGCAAGATGGTCAGACCAGGTGGAGCAAGACCTAGGGGGTACAAGGTGCCCAAGGGATTGGAGAGGAGCAGCCACGAATCGGGCATTATGGAGGTATATTGTGTATCAGGCTATGTTATAGTATTGTGACGTTATGCCATGTAAATAAATAAAATAATAGTCGCGTGAGTTAATAAGTCTTGATATGTTGGAATACGACAGTATTCTTTATAAAGATCACAATACGCTGTAGGCCTTGTAGCCCTTGTGATAAAGTTGCAATCAATAGATCATCATTTGACATTTGATATTCGTTTACTAAGGTAGGACCAACAGTTTCCGAAACCTCACTGTTACTTTAATATTTTCTTAAATTTATCATAGACAAACAATTTTGATAACGATAAGAATACCTATGAAACTTTCAGAATGTCGAGATTAAAAAGATCTGCATCAGTATTTTTAAATAAGTTCTTTCAAGCGTATGTTCTCTTCATCTTAATCAATTAGTTTCAAGGGCGTTTTATTACATTTTTTTAAATTAATTCATTGCACGATGAAATTTATTTCTATGATATGATCAAGTTTGATCTTTTTCTTTTATCAAAAACTGCTTATACGTTGTACAACACAACTTATTGCAGGTGAATTTTCATGGCAGTTTCTTCAAGTGTTCTTCAAATACTTTCGGAACTGTTAATCAAGTAAAGCTTTATAATCTTGAAAAAAAACTTTACAAACTCAAAAGACTCCCTAATTTTGTGATGATACTACTATAAACTATGAACACCCAGCTGCAATGTTGCATGGATGGCACAACGGACATATTGGAGCAAATGGAACGAGAAATTGATCCAACGCCGAAGCTGTTTCCAGCCATCAATCGTCATCACATATTGAAACAGTGAAATCAAACGGAATTTTTCTAATTCAAATTCACCTCTTCACTTGCAACGCAACGCTTTCATTTTAATCATTCATATCGTTCTAACTCCAACTCTCCATACCATTAAAGTCAAGTTCTTGTGATAAGAAGGGATGATTGCCGTCAGAATGAGGAAAATACTATATTTCCGCTTAGGTTTTTTATTTTCTCCACAAAACATCATTCATAGCTGTAGATCAGTTGTACAGTTGTAGATGATGCCACCTTCCGGATGACATAAACGAAATGGGAAAGAGAGAACCCGACCGAGAGGTGCAACTGGCAATCTAGGTAGACTAGGTAGGTATTATGAGATTGAAACCATTCAATGCGAGCTGAATGCGCCACGCTCCTGTCCTACCACTAGTTTTTAGTACGACGTGTTTCCAGCCAGCTTTCCACTCAGCAGTAGGTTACCTTAATACAAAATGCTTTACGCAGCACTACAGATTCACATATTGAGGTTCAGAAACGATATGATGGGTTCTTGTGTTGTAGGTAGGTTACACGAGAGCTGTCACCCGTTTTGCATGCGGTGCGTTTTACAACAAAGATCAATGGGTGGAAAAAGTTGAAAAGTTATATATTTTTCCTGTTCTAGGTGTATCCACGTGTGTTCCCATGTATGCAGCTCAGATTTCAGAGTTTTTGTTTTTTTGCTGTGAATTTTTCATCGATACCTCGATACTCGTTTTGTAATTCAAGCGTGAAAGTTCAACTACGGGTTTGAATGTTATGCTATTTTATTTATTTGACTAGTTTGTTCTACTCTCGCTTGTCCTCGTTATCGCTCTAGCACACCCGCACGGACGTGGTTGAAGCTGTTGGTTTTAAAAATCGTTCCCCATTTGTTCACATCTGATCTGTAAATAGTTTTCTACTGAGCCACTTCATCACTTTTCGATACATTTTTTTTTTTATTTATTTATTTCAGTTTGTTTGATGGATTCCTTGCATTTTGACTCGCCTAGGAATTTATTCGGATCATACAAAAAAGCGTCCTTCTGGTATGTACAACAAGCACTTGCGCTTCCTCGTCTCTTGCGGCTGTGAACCGAAAGTCGCTGCACTGTGGGTGGAATTTTAGTTGGATATTTTTCATGATTGGAAAAGTTCAATCAAATAAAGGGCCAAAGTCTAACGCCTCGTTAACGACGAATAATTTATAATATAATTAATGCAATCAAAATGTAATTTATTTTATTTGAAAATTGTAAAACTCAGCTTCTTCTGCAAATCACTGAATGAATTTGTTAGTCATGTAGAAAACCCAAGAATCTCGAAACAAGCATAACCAGAAATTGAATCAGCCGGACTCGGACTAAATTTCCACCAAATTCCATCCACAGTGAACTCGTGCCGGAAATACGTCTTTCACCATTCTTCTTTTTCCCCCAACGGCTTCCGCAGATTCAATTCAACCGTATCACGGACACGATTGCCGCTATTTGCGTGTATGTATAGTAGTATATAAGTCACTTCAGTGATGTGTATTCTGTTTTGCATCCTTCTCGCCACCACCAGTTCTATTTTTCCCGAAAAAAAAAACTAATCAAATCTAGTATTTGTATGTCCGCCCACCAAATAAAGTCAGATTTTCTCGAATTCGATCGTCGTCTCGGCGGACGCGCACAATACTTTCATTCACAACCGAACTGTCACGTCGTCGTCAGATCGGAAGTATCGTACAAACATTCCCCCTATATCGATCGTAGTTATAGCTCATTCTGTTGGTCAGGCTCACAATTATCCTCCCCTCCGCGCTTCCTATGTCCGAAGCGTGTGCGTGACTAGATCTATGCATTGATGACCGGGTTGGGGAGAGGCTTGTCCCGGTGTGGTGCGAATGGCCAATTTATTATGTTCGATGAACCCGTTTCAAAAGCTCGCCTCCATCGTTGTGACGCTGGTTGGTTTTGCGCTGCCGTTGGTGGTGATGATGGTGATGATGGTGGTGGTTGCGTTGATGTTGATGTTGTTTCTGATGTTTGCTCTGCGACGACGAACCCACCTCGCCGTCGTCGTCGTCATTGTCGTCGTCGTCATCATCACCGTTCTCGTGCGCCATGTCTATCGAATTGATGGCCACTACCGGCAGAGCTGGGCTGCTCTGTTTGCGGCCCATGACCTGGCCTTTGCCACCGATGGTGACGGTGTCATCGCTGCCGATTGCTGCCGCCGGGTCAGTTGCTTTTCGCGTCGAACGGCAATTTTTGCTCTGCAATAAATGAACAGAAATAATGGAGGGAAATTCAATTAGATTTATTCAATTTGATCGACTCGATCTATTTCTGGAATAGTGTTTTCATTTGATTAAGGTGTTTAAGGGAGGGAGACTCAGTAGTACAGTTTTAAAATACGCTTCAAAGGTACACGGCAAAGCAAAAGGCAAAGATTCTATTATTATTATAATTATTATTATTTAATTAAGAAGCACATTATGTTAGAATGCCTTCAAGCCAGAAGATTGAATTTGTGCGAAGAGAAAGTTGAAATAACCGGTTACTGCTAAAAGACAAGATAAATTGGACAAACAACCAAAACGTATTATGAATGATTGTAGCAGACATCAGCTGCGACATGGAGATGAGATTTTTACACTTTTGATCTTTTCTTTTTTTTTTGCACGAAATCAATTCGCTAAATAATGCTAAATAATTTGCCTATACAGGCAAATATGTGCATTTTCACACGTACATGCAGATATTTGGTTACAAGAGGAATGATTGATTACCTATCTGATGGCAATATTTATCGAATATTTTAGTTTTATGCTCGCACTCATGGGAACAAATTGAAAAACTATACATTGGTATTAAATTGCCTGTGTTTTTTTTGTTCAACCTTTCGTCATTGCAGATAAACAGGTTATTATGTATGAGTTTGAATGATTTTTGAATTTTTGAATCTGAATCATTTTTGTAATTCATCTACAACTTTCGAGTAACGAGTCTCGGAACAGGGCAGAACATCAACTATGTTATATAAATCATGTTTTAGTTCTGGTTGCAGTAATAAATGTTAATGATTTGTTCTTAATATCATGATTCTATTCTGGAAGATGGGAACATCATATAAAAGGTGAACAATTATAGATAATTATTATTTTCAATGCTTACGTTATAGTTTAATCTGGAAGTCGATTCCAGACTTCGTCGAACAACTGTCACTAATTACTGAACAATCATTCTCTCGTTGTTAGTCAATGGGCATCTCTCGCAAAGATTCCACATCGAACGTTCTGTTCGACAGGGAGACCTTTTTTCGATGTTACTTTTCGTCATCTATCTCCATCCGTTCCTACTACTTCTTGAGCAGCAACTGGGTCCCGATCTTGTGGTGGCTCACGCATATGATAAAAGTCCGAAAATTTCCGCAGACGAAACAATTTGCATATGAAAGTATAAACCAATCATTGCTAAATTCAGATGCAACTGTTCGTCTCTTGCTGTCCCTTGGGTGCCAAAGGCAATATTTTTAAAACGACTAAAGGACATTGCTCGCAATGCCCAGGTTCATTTTTCCAAACTATGAAGTTGTTCCGCGCCAAGATTGAAGCGTTGCTAGAGTGAAGGTGAACTTTTGTATTTAATAAGGAATTAAATTAGGTTTAGAAAATTAATACAACTTTTAAGCGCATATCAATTGAAAGATCTGGACATTTTAAATTCCGGATCAACAGAATGTCCTTAAATGTATTCAAAAGCTTGACTATCTCCTATGGCGGAAAACTTGCAATGTATTTCCACAACTACATCCTTCGAGAAACGCGCGAAACGTGAAACAACAGTCTAGGATCTGGGAGTAATGCTCGACTACAAACTGTCATTCGAGAACCGCATTTCATATTTTGTTTCCAAGGCCTCGTCGCAGCTAGGATTCATCTTCCGCTTCGCAAAAAACTTCAAGGATATATATTGTCTGAAAGCACCATAATGCTCTTTGGTTCGTCCTATTTTTGAGTCCTAAAATGCAGTCCAGAGGATCAAAGCCATTCAGCGAAGGTTTATACGCCTTACTTTGCAACATCTTCGTTGGCAAGACCCTCGCAGATTGTCAAGTTATGTAAGTCGCTGTAAGCTCATCAACTTGGAACTGTTGAAAGGGAGGCGTAAGGTGGCCAAAGCGTGTTTCGTTGGAGACCTTCTTCAGGGAAACATCGATTGTTCCACTTATCTTGGTCTCTTGAACATCAACACTCGGATGACAAAACCTCCGTTTACAATTTTTCTTTTCAAACCGGCACTCAAGGACCAACTACGACAAACACGAGACTGTGCTAAGCATGTGCCGCGTCATAAACAGTTGCAATAACGTGTTTGATTAAAATGTATCCCGTGACGTCAATAAGCGTTGTTTGCGAAGATGTCTGTGTTAATTTTTGTATGTAATTTAGTTTTATATGATTGTCATTGAGATAAACAATTTTATCTGTTGCAGAATCCTTCAATTTCCAGTTTTAAGCATTCTAGGTTAATCGAGAATTTTTTGGAAAACATATCTGTAGATCTTTATCTCAACAATATAAAGAAATAATGTTTTGACTAATTAACCAGCGTCAAAGCCTCATTCTGGTTTATTCACACACAATGTATATATATATTTTTAATATTTTGTTCTTTTTTGTGTATCTTTTGGACAGTATGTTCCACTACTTTGCGATACCACTAGTTAACAAAATAAATCAAAAGTGATGAACTTTATAATTCGACTAATGTTTCTAATGTGAAATTCTATACAGAACTCAAAAATGCCGCCAAAAAAAAAAGAAAAGTAGAACAGTTGTTGAGATATGGATAGGAGTAGATTTTTGAATAAATGAACAAAAACCCATTTACTTAAAATAGAATATCTCCAACGCGTGTGATCCAATTTCAAATATTTTGTCATCAAATGAAGCAGAATTAAATTTGACACCGATAAAGTTGTGCTAAACATATGATTAATATCAAAATAACGTCAACAAAAACCATATATTGCATATATTGCACCTTCTAGCGCAATGTTGAACAACAGGCATTTTCCCAAACATATCAGATGCAAAGATTAAGGAAGGTGTTTTCGTGGGTCCTCAAATAAAAAATATGATTGAGGACAAACATTTCTTCGCAGTTCTGGCTCCTGATGATCAAGAACCGTGGAAATCATTTCGACTGGTTGTTACGAATTTTCTAGGAAACACTAAAAGTGCGGATCATGTTGAAGTTATTGAGAATTTGCTGGAAAACTATAAGAAAATAGGAAATATTAAATCTAAAAATAATTATCAAGTTACCCATGTTTCATGTACGTTGTTAATACCTCCTTGTTCTTCATGACTGTAGGTGCGAACATGTAATTAAAAATCCATTTCGTCCACTCACATTTGGATTTCTTCCCATCGAATCTTGGCGACGAAAGTGAACGGTGAACGATTCCACCAGCAAATGATGCAAATAGAGCGACGATATGAAGGCTTTTGGGACGAATCAATGCTGGGTGACAACTGTTGTTTTCTAGTTAGGGAAACCAAAACGACGCATAAACGACGAAACTCAAGTTTGAATCATTTTTAAGTTTCAATAAAGTTATTTTAAAGAAATTTGCCTATAGTGCTCAAGAATGACAAAAAACGGTGTGTGTGTGTGTGTGTGGGAGAGAGAAAGAGATTGAGAAAGAGAAAGAGAGAGACGGAGAGAGAGAGAAAGAGAGAGAAGGAGAGAGAGAGACAGATGGGCGTATTTCTTTCGAATTTCTGTTTTTTCCCGCATTTCTGCTTTTTTTTTTCCAAAAACCAGCATAACTTCTTAATTTTTCAACCGATTTTCACCATTGAGCCCTTATTTTCTTCGTTTTTTCTTTGACTTTAAGCTATATATGGAAAATATATATTTATTTATGTTATTTTGGTATTCATCATATGTTTAGTACAATTTTTTTTAAAGCACTAAAAAACAAATCGCAAAAAGCTATGTATACTTATAAATAGCGTCGAAACTATTACTCCTTTAATATTGGCAATGTTGTGAAGATCGGTGTTAAATTTAATTTTGCTAAATTGACAAAACATTTGAAATTGGCTCACACGCGTTGGAGATATTTCATTTTTAGTAAATGTGTTTTTGTTCATTTATTAAAAAATCAAATTTAATCCATATCTCGAAAACTGTTCTACTTTAATATTTTTGACGGCATTTTTGAATTTTGCATAAAATTTCACATTCGAAATGATGATCAGCTTACTGAGTTCATAAATGCTGTAAACTAGTGTAATTATAATTAATGGCTGTTCAATGAGGTATACATTTATAATTGAGTATTTTTCTCCAAGCGTACAGTGCGAAATATAATGTTTTGAAGGGATATCTTCTCATCACTCATGACACCCTGGTAGCGGAAAAAGGTTACTAGAACCCAAGATGTGAAGAGAGAAGGTGGCATAGATCTGTTAAGTTTAACTGTGAAATTTAATAGAAGTATAGTCCGAAATTAGCGCAGGGCATGATCGAAAGAAGTATACATCGACCGCTTACGCAGTCCTTTGCCAAAGCCTCCCACGGAGGGGGGGTTTCCAACCGACTGAAAAAAAAGGGCGCAGACTTTTGTGCTCTTTTTTTTAAAAGGGAAGGAAAATTTTTAAATTTGTTTTTTAATTACACCGTGTCCAATATATTCTCATACAAAATAAAAATCTATTTTTTTCAAATCGATAATCCAGATTTTATTGATAACTTTACCCATTATATTGCAATATAATACTGATCAACTACAGCATATGTTTTGGAATATCACCGCCTTTAACTATCTTGACCAGCTCCAGACGTTTTTCGAAACCGTCACAGGCGGCACGCACGACTTCCATCGGCATTTCGTCCTAAGTTCGTTTGATTACGGTTTTGAACAGGTTCATATTAGACGCCCTGTGGTATGACCATTCGAAGTAATCCAAGGGATTCAGATCTGGTGAACTGGGAGGCCATTCATTCTTGTCCAAAAAGTCGGTCAAATTTTCTCGGCACCAGCCCTGAACGAGATTTGTAGTATGCGATGGCGCTCCGTCCTGCTGAAACAAATAGTGATCATCTCCAAACACCCCTTGTACATATGGTTTGACAACTTTCTCCAAAACTTCCGTTTTATAATATACGGCATTCACTTTTACGCCTTTTTCGATGAAAACCAGTGGTAATTTGCCTCGCTTGCAATTTCCTCCCCAAACCATCACTGACGCAGCACTTTGGAACCGTGGAATATTCCTATCACTCTCTGGAACAGTTCTCGAAGAGAGAGCCCACAATCTGTCGTTCTGAACATTGTGGGATTGTTGCAAGACGAATAACTTTTCGTCGGAAAAGATAAATTCTTCCCTACCGTGCCGTGACAAAAGCAGACTTGTTCTTTCGAGTCGTGTCTGCTTGGGAGGTTCCCAAAATCCGCGAACCTTACGTTTCTTGAAAGCTTGGAATCCGAGGTCATTTTGCAGTATATTGTGCATCGACGATCTCGAAACATTCAGATCTGCGGCCATTTTACGTACAGAGCGCTGTGATTTCCGTCTAATCCGTTCCCTGGCCACTTTAACAACTCGTGCAGTCTGCACCGTACGAGTACGACCGGATCTCTTCCGTCATCCCGCTGTCACGGTACCTTCGGTAAATGGTTCGGTACACAAAATCCCGCTTTACTCCGAGGTTTTTCAAATTTCTGAAAATAGCGCCCGGGCGCTCAGCTGTCATAAACTTTTTTATCACCACAGCACGAAACTCCTTCATCGCTGGTAAAAGATTAACATCGAATGAAAACAATCGGACATAATCTAAAAGCGTTTGTATGAACATAGTGCAAAACTAAACCAACACATACGTGAAGTATGTTGAGTAGTTGCACGACACTAATGCAAGGAAAAAGTGTATGAGAATATATTGGACACGGTGAACTATCATCATAGATCTGAAAGCAGTATTGCTGCACAACAAAAATGAATTTCCATCAGTTCCAGCAGCATACGCTACTGATATGAATGAGAAGTATCAAGCGCTGGAAAAAAAATCTACGATTGATTAATTACAATAAATTTCGCTGGCAGATTGTCTCGGACCTCAAAGTTCTGACAATTCTACTTGGAATGCAGGGAGACTATACTAAATATCCATGTTATGTTTGTGAATGGGACAGTCGGGCATAAAATCTTTACAAGTGTAACAACTGGCCACCGAGAAAGTTGTTTCAGATAGACAAAAAGAATGTTCTTATTAATCCATTGGTGAAGACTGATGATATCATTTTGCCGCCATTGCACTTGAAATTGGGGTACATTTAACAGTTTGTTAAACAAATCAACAAGAAGAGCGGGGCTTTTCTACACCTGAAACTTGTATCCTCTAAATTAAGTGACGCTAAGATTAAAGAAGGTACTTATAAAAATTTCCCAACAACACAATACATTCTTCGAAAAAAAAATCATCCCAATGAATTTTATTATTCTGATTATTATGCATTACAGGCGTTTTCGTTGGACCGCAGATTCGTAAGCTTATGACTGATAAGGACTTTGCAAAGAAATTGAACCAAATAAAGAAAAGAGCATGGCTTAGTTTTATTTCTTTGTTAAAAAACATTCTTGGAAACGAAAGACGTTCAAATTACGTTGAGGTGGTCCATGAATTTTTGGAAGCCTATGGAGGGATGGGATGCACCATGTCATTAAAAAAAATTTTTTTTGCATTCTCATTTGGAATTTTTCCCAGACAATCTCGGTCAATTCAGCGACGAACAAGGTGAACGATTCCACCAATAAGTATCAACGATTGAAAAACGGTTTACAGGAAAGAACCAAGTTAGAATGATAGCTAACTACTGCTGGTCAAAATTTCAGATTTTTACGTAAACATTTTTTCTTTCTTGTTTAAAACAAACGGAGATATATTTTTTTCTGAAAGGTACAATAAAAAAACGATTATAAAACGCCGGAAATTTTGAAATCGGTTGAAAAAAGCCCGTGTAGGAATTTTAAAGCGGAAAAAAGTTCCGAAAAATGGTTTTTAACAATAAATAAACATTTTTAGGGTGTTACAAATGTGTTGAACCCGGTTATGTGATATATTTGACCAAATAAACAATTTCTACTACGTCACCTTGAATGTTCTTTCTCTTTTTTTTTTTTTTGTAGTGTTATGTATCCGATGGCAATATTTATCGAATATTTAAGTTTTATGCTCGCACTGATGGGAACAAATTGAAAAAACTATACATTGGTATTAAATTACTTGTGTTTGTTCAACCTTTCGTCATTGCAGATAAACAGGTTATGATGCATGAATTTGAATGATTTTTGAATTTTTGAATCTGAATCATTTTTTAATTCATCAACCTCGAGTAATGAATCTCGGAACAGGGCATTTTTTAATGTACTAATATAAACCATGGTCAACAATCATGGAAACGTGAGCATTGTTAAGGTGAAGCCACACGGCGCTTGAAATCTATGCTATACTTCACTATGATATAGCTGTTATAGATATCTATTTCATAGTTCTATGAGATCCGAGAAACGGTTTTGCAAAAATATGAGCTGTAAGCATAGCATAGCATAGCATAGCATTTTCCGACCATACACAATCCTGAGTTGGCTATTGTAGAGACGATGGAAGCGCCAGAAGAGCTGCCTTGGGTATGACAGGCTCTTCGTCCAGCGTTCTCTTTGCACAACACCTGGCCAGGTCCTTATGATCAGCAAGGGATAGGAAGGAAGTGTTGATTAGATGTCTACTTAAGAAGATGCTGAGAACTCCTGCTACCTTCATAGACATCTGGAGTTGGAAGTTGGATGGGATTGTGCGGGAGGCTTTCCTTGGCGAGAAAGCATATGTATATTTATATGTATATTGGTCGCTGGGAGTGACGAAGTTAAGAAAATTAATGCACTCCTTTGTTGTCCACACAGGCGTTTCCTACTTGTATCCAAGCTCCAAATCCAAGAGTGTAGCGCCGTTTCTTGCGTGAGAGCTTGTCAGTTGGTTGGGACATGAGCACTAACTCTTGTCCTAGCCTGTTATGGCTTATGGTTATAGCGCCATTACTCGCTTTCTGAAAAGAGAAGAAGGGCGCGCTGACACAAAGACAACACATACACAAACACACATGCATACATAAACAGAGACACACATACACACAGGCTTTTTTTGGTATACTAGCGCATATTGCATATAAGGGTTCGAGCCCTTTGCCTCTGCGCGCGACCGTCTAAGGGAGCCTGCTCATTATGATCGACCACTAACAAGGTTCGACGACTGAGACACGGAGACGAAGACGGATGAGAATCGAACGGGGAGGAATATTGATTTAATAGCCCATTTTACTTATCTGATGGCTGACTGGCTGGCTTTTAGCTGCTCTCCGTTTTTGTTGAAAATTTATTTCCCCGCAGCTGCGCGCAGAATGAAATTTACCCCTTCTCATTCAGCTGTTTCGATTCTTCAAGCGCAATCCTTGCTAGGCTTTTTCGTCAGTTTTTTTTTCTGGGCAAATTTCATCTTCATCTTTCGCTGTTGTTTCTTCTTTGCCACTCCTTGGTCCTGAATTCACACTCAAAGAACACTATAATTTTTTTCTCTCGTGGAGCCGCACCTCTAATATTTGACTTTCTTCTGAAGTCCACAACTTTAGTTTTCGAGCAATAAACACTCCGCGATTACTATATAGAATTGAAAAACCGTGTCTTGCCGATGCTTGTAACCTTTTGCGACTATTTTCAGCTGATCAGAATAAACGCGAAAAACGTGACAGCTCACAGAACCCAACCCTGCGTGGGCAGTCGGTTTTGCAAAAATATGAGCTGTAAAGTAGTTAATTACCATTTCTCGAATCGCATAGAACTATGAAATAGATGTCTATAACGGCTATATCATAGTGAAGAGTTTTGGCAACACTGTGTGTTTGTTTTGATTCGCTGTTTCTATCGACTGTTTTTATTTATCTTTTATCTGTGTAATCGTTCGTGATAATTACATCAGTATACCGTTTTGAATGTCTTTCGACCTTTACTCGCGCGCGATAGCAAAAATTTGTACATTGTCGTCGTGTTTTGCTGTTTTGTTCATGTGAGTGCATTGTTGTGGTTTTGCAAGTGGAACCGTGGAATCTTTGTCTTCTTCACTACCACCACGCATTTTTTTTTCGACCGCTGCGCCATCTGGAAGATTTCTCTGGCAGCAATTGTTTGCAAGTTCACGCATTCTTTCACCACGCTACGCTTGTTGGTTGCATACCCAAAGGCTATTCGACTTCTTTCACCACGCTAACGTTTTGCAGTAATTTCAATCGTTCTACTAGCCACAAAATGAAAAGCACGTGCAAATCCTGCGAAAGCGAGATTTCAGAAATGAAACTCACCTGCCAAAGCTTTTGCAATGCGGAATATCATCCTTGCTGCGGCGGCATTTCTACATCTGTTTTGGATGAAATCAGCAAATACCATCAGTTATTTTGGCTTTGCAAATCGTGCTCGATTCTGATGAGAGATATGCGTGTTCGCAGCTCAATTCAGTTCGCCTACGAATCTGACCAAGAAGTTGTTCTCAGCAAGCATAATCGTTGAAAGCCTCAAGTTGGAAATCATGAACGAGCTGAAAAACGAACTACGGAACAACTTTACTGCGCTTATCAACTCCAACTCATTAACGCCGAGGTCTTCGAAGCGCACCGATAATGCTAACGTTTCCGTTCGTCGTCGACTTTTCGGCAGACCTGAATCGAAAAAGCCTCCACAAGAGCCTCTCATGTGTGGCTCAGCCGAGTCAGTATCCCCATCACACGGCAATTTGGCGGCCGTAAATCAAGGTTCTAGCAGAAAGTTTTGGCTATACCTGTCACGAATTTCCCGCAATGTCACCGTCGAGCAGGTACGAGCTTTAGCAACGCATCGCCTCGGCACCGAGGACGTGGAGGTTTTAAGACTAGTAGCCAACGGAAAGGACGTCAGCTCAATGTCTTTCATCTCCTTCAAAATTGGATTGAGCGCCGATTTGAAGGAAAAAGCTCTCTCTTCATCAACGTGGCCGAAAGGCATCTATTTCCGGGAATTTAAGGATAGCAGATCAGCCGCAAATTTTTGGAAACCTTCCCAAACGCCGACTCTTGCATCATTTGGAAACCGAACGTCTCGAACTGTTCAGTCGGCGTCGGGAGATGGCGCCATGGAGGAGGAATAACTACACCGCGACGCGCAGTAAACAGTACCATGGAGACCTCTTCTCAGTTCGACACAGTCCCGCCTTTTGCTGTCGTCGTTCATCGGAGTCGTTGCGGTCCTGATGTCGCTTCTGACGAAGAGGTTCTCCAAGCTGCGAATTCAGGCAAGTACCCGCAGTTTGTAGAGCGTACGCTTCCTGATATATCTTCCGATTCCAGCCATCTTTCTCCTGCTGATGCTTCCACTAGACCGCCGTTATCAACGCCCGCCAGCCTGCTACATACCTGTCATCTCGCCCATGCTCGTCATCAACACACATCGACCGTCACTTCAACTGGTCTGGGACGCACGTCACAAAGCAGTATGGAAGCCCTGGACCCTCCTAGCTCAGCTGTGCCCACTGCCGGTTTCAACGATGTTCTAACTGCTAGTTCCAGCCGTCAAAGTCGTCCCGGCCCTGGGTCTAGCGATGGGGACAGGGCTCTCCAAGCTGCCATCCATGGCAAGTATCCTTCATCTAATGACGTTGCTCGGGCTGATGCTGCCTCATCTTTCAGAACGCTGCCTGCCGAATCCTCTGCCCCCTCATTGAAAGCCCTTTTGTACTACCAGAACGTAGGTGGTATCAATAGTTTGCTCGCCGAGTACCAGTTGGCATGCAGTGACGCATGCTACGATGTTTACGCCTTCACGGAAACTTGGCTTAATATAAACACATTATCGAAGCAACTGTTCGACAACACGTATTATGTCTACCGGCAAGACCGATCGTCGCTCAATAGCAACAAGAAATCTGGTGGTGGAGTTCTTCTTGCCGTGCGCTCAAAATTCAAATCTCGACTTCTGAAGCCTCCAGAGGACTCAACGGTCGAACATCTTTGGGTGGCGATATCCACTAAAACCGGGACACTGTTTATCTGTGTGGTCTATATTCCCCCCGATCGTGTTAGTGACAGCAGCCTTATCGAAAAGCACGCTCTTTCTTTGGATTGGATCGTGTCACAAATGGGACCCAGCGACAACATCATTATCGTGGGAGATTTTAACCTCAGCACGATTTCATGGCATATCGATACTAACGGCTTCCGCTATCCAGACAATTCATGTTCGTCATTCAGACCGGCTTCGCTCTCCTTGCTTGATGCTTATTCTACCGCCAGACTTCGGCAAGTTAATGGCATTCCGAACGCGAATAACCGTTTGCTGGATCTATGTTTCATTAGCGAAGAATTGGGTCAAAGATGTTCCGTTCTTCTAGCTCCGACACCGCTTGTCAAAAGCTGCAGAAATCATTCCCCTCTGCTACTGACACTGGAGTTTAATCCTAAGTACAGCTTCCATGACAACATCGAAAACGTTTATTATGACTTCACCCAAGCTGATTTCGTGGGAATGAATAACTTTCTCGCCGGCGTGAATTGGAACACGACCCTTGCAAACGGGGATACGAATTCTGCTGCCTCGACTTTGTGTAACATTTTGCTGTACGCCGTTGATCAATTCGTGCCTAAGAAACTCAACCGTAAGCCTCCCAAACCTGCTTGGTCTAATTCCGACCTCAAACATTTGAAACGAGTTAAAAGGGCTGCTCTTAGGAAACACAGCAAATATCGCACCGATTCTACGAGGACAATTTACGCACGCGCCAACGACGACTACAAACACCTCAATAACAGCTTATACAACTCTCATCAGTCTCAATTGCAGAGCCGTCTCAAAACGAAACCGAAAAGCTTTTGGCGGTTCGTGAATGATCAACGGAACGAAACCGGCTTACCATCCACCATGACTGACGGCACTCACGAAGCTGACTCTGTCGCGGATATCGCCAACTTGTTCCGTACGCAGTTTAGCAGTGTCTTCTGCGACGAAATGCTGGATGCCGAGGGCCTTGAAGCAGCTACTAGCAATGTTCCCCGTTTGTCTGTATTTGGATCTGCACTCACTATCCATAGTGATATGGTGATTTTAGCAGGGAAGCAGATGAAAAGCTCAACTGGATGTGGTCCTGATGGTATTCCTTCAATTGTCCTGAAGCGTTGCCTTAACACACTGGCTGTGCCCCTGGCTATGGTCTTCAACTTGTCATTAACTTCCGGTATGTTTCCTGAATGCTGGAAAGAGTCGTTTGTTTTCCCAATACACAAAAAGGGATGCAAACGATCCGTCACCAACTATCGTGGGATTGCTGCACTAAGTGCTGTATCTAAGCTATTCGAACTAATTGTTCTTCAAAGGCTGGTCCATGACTATTCACATACTATTTCTCCTGAACAACACGGTTTTATGCCCAAGCGCTCGACGGCGACCAACCTCAACGTATTTACATCGTTCGTCATCCGCGAAATGGAACGCGGTCATCAAGTAGACGCCATATACACAGATCTCTCTGCGGCCTTCGATAAAATTAACCATCAGATTGCAATTTCCAAATACGACAAAATGGGGGTTCACGATCAATTGTTGAACTGGCTCCGCTCATACCTGACTGGTAGAACTATGTCTGTGAAGATCTCACATTATGCCTCGTCCAGCTTCTCAGTAACATCTGGCGTTCCGCAAGGCAGCCACCTTGGTCCATTTCTTTTCCTGTTATATATGAACGACGTGAACATGGTCCTCAGATGCCTGAAATTATCCTACGCGGACGACCTAAAGCTGTACTACGTCATAAAATGTCCAGAAGACGCCGATTTTCTTCAACAGGAACTACAAGTGTTCGACGACTGGTGCCGGATCAACAGAATGTCCTTAAATGTATCCAAATGCTCGGCTATCTCCTTTGGCCGAAAACGTGCGATGTATCTCCACGAGTACATCCTTCGAGGAACACGCTTGAAACGTGAAACAACAGTCAAGGATCTGGGAGTAATGCTCGACTCCAAACTGTCATTCGAGAATCACATTGCCTATATTGTTTCTAAAGCCTCATCGCAGTTAGGATTCATCTTCCGCTTCGCAAAAAACTTTAAAGACGTTTATTGCCTGAAGGCACTATTTTGCTCTTTGGTTCGTCCTTTTATGGAGTACTGTGCTGTCGTTTGGTCCCCTTTCTACCAAAATGCAGTCCAGAGGATCGAAGCCGTTCAGCGAAGGTTTATACGCTTTGCTTTGCGACATCTTCGTTGGCAAGACCCTCGCAGATTGCCAAGTTATGAAAGTCGGTGTAAGCTCATCAGCCTGGAATTGTTGGAAGGGAGGCGTATGGTGGCCAAAGCGTGTTTCGTTGGTGACCTCCTTCAGGGAAACATCGACTGTTCAACTTTACTTGGTCTCTTGAACATCAACACTCGACGACGAAACCTACGTTTACAATCTTTCTTTATAAACCGGCACTCAAGGACCAACTACGGCAAACACGAACCTGTGCTAAGCATGTGTCGCGTTTTCAACAGCTGTTATAACGTGTTTAATTTTAATGTATCCCGTGATGTTAATAAGCGTTGTTTCCGAAGATGTATGTGTTAGTTATTGTATGTAATTAAGTTTTATCTAGTTGTCATTGGGATAAACATTTTTATCTGTTGACGAATAAATAAATAAATAAATAAATAAACTATAGCATAGATTTCAAGCGCCATGTGGCTTCACCTTAAGTCAAATTGTGTATGGCTCCGCGAACAGTTAAGGTAGTTTATTAATTCAAGTATTAAATAAACAGCTAAACGTGCTGGTATACAATTAAAAATGTGAAGGCTTGGGATATTAAGTGAGTAAAGTTTTTTAAGAAGAAAAACCGTCTCTTTGTTGTAAAAGGGAGAACGAGAACTAGAACAAGAGGCTACCCGACGCCTAAGCAAATGACCCTTTCGAAAAAGGTAGGTAGTGCTTTGTTCCTCTTACTTTGGTCAAACAATGCCATATGCTACAAGGCAATACATCATATCCAAATCAATTCACTGTGCTTGATGAACTTTCCAAATACTTTAACGACCGAGTTTTGTCAGCATCAAGAAGCCTTAAACTTTACATTTATTTAAAATTTAACATTTATTTTAGTTAACCGTTACACCGTTGCACAGTGGGCAAGAACTGATGAAAACTAAGGAAAAAATCTGTAACTTGTCTGGGAAATCGAATGGAACTGGTTTCAATCACCGCACGAATATAGTTGTGGAGTTATTGAGCTTATTTTACCCCACTTCCCCTTATATTCTTGAATAATTTATAGATATCTTTGCACGGAGTCACTCATGATCAACAAAATAGTACTAATCCCATGTGAAATTTCCTGGAAAATTGAATAAAGGTTGTTTCAACCACCGCACGGCTCTGTGAACGAAGATATGGCTGGTTTTACCCCACTTCCCCTAGCATTCTTGAATAGTTTATAGATATCTTTGCCCGGAGTCGTTCAAGATCAACAAAATAGTGCTAATCCCATGTGAAATTTTCTGGAAAATTGAATAAGAGCTTTTTCTACTACCGCACTGCTCTGTGAACGAAGATATGGCTGGTTTTACCCCACTTCCCCTAGTATTCTTGAATAGTTTATAGATATCTTTGCTCCGAGCTGCTCAAAATTAACGAAATAGGACTAGACAGATATTAACTGAGAGCTTGTGAAGCCAAGTGCCATTTTTGCATTAGTATGATTGTGTGGCAAGTATAATCATATTCTATGCCTAGGGAGTCGAGAAATTTTCCTTAACGAAAAATTCCTAGACCAGACCGGGAATCGAACCCGGCCACCTCCAACATGGTGTTGCTTTGCAGCTGCGCCTTTATTGACGGAGCTAAAGGAGGACCCAATTGTGCTTGTAAGTTATGCTAAATTTTCAAAATAGTCGTGCTTAACATAGTACTGCTCATTATTTACTAGTACGTGGTCTTTTCTGATACCTGTGAGCCGATACGAAAAAAAAATTCAAGCAAATAATTCGCACGCAAGAGTCTAAATGGGATACACCTCAACAAGAGTATCAACATGAAATTCTCCGCAAATTGAAGAAGCTGCATTTTTGTTACGGTGTCTGCATTTTACGATTCAATCACAGTAACATGCCTGCTGTACCTAGATCCAATCACCAGAAAAGTATGCTTGCTTTTCAAAAATTAAACGTCATTTCAGGTGTAAAGTTGAATCGATTCAGAATGGTTGTGCTAAATCGTGATTAAGTTGAAATTTATTTCAAAAACTGGAACAAAGAAAACGTTTACGAGTTCTTGAGACAGCAAAGTTTAACAGGGAGAGAAGATGAGTTAAAAGTCAATTTCAACACGTGGATTAAAACTTTCAATGGTTATTGGATAAAACTTCGGAGTCAAACAAGGTTTGTGGAAAGAAAAGCAGAATGGCTGGATTGTCAGTTTGAGGTGAGTTCGCTGTTACATGTGATAGTAATTTTCTTTTATTTGTTAATTTTTTTTACAAATCGAATGGCTTAGCTCTACTACTACTGACTCATCAACTCTATGTACTTTCTTTTATTTGAATTGTGTTGATTTGCACTACAACTCAATGAACTTTAATAAAGATGAAAACAATTTACCACGTTCGAATCATTATCAGTTGAACACAAACAATCATAAAGTCAACAAGTAAAAGCTAAAAATTCATATTTGATAAATTTTGTTTCTTCTTTTTCATCTTCAAGATAAAACGCGTTGGTCGAATTTAGTAGTTC
The DNA here is from genome assembly GCA_024533555.2 of Aedes koreicus. Taxonomy (NCBI): domain Eukaryota; kingdom Metazoa; phylum Arthropoda; class Insecta; order Diptera; family Culicidae; genus Aedes; species Aedes koreicus. The sequence goes on from JAHHFK020001420.1 coordinate 586,034, forward strand.
TTGTGCTTGCTGTTGTGATGAAATCGAGGATTTATTGCTGAGATGATATAGTGGACCGACAATAATGTCCTGACGGGACACGAGAAACCTTGAGCAGCTCTGCGTTCGATAAGGTTTGATCGTTTAAATCTTGCTTCGGGATACTCGAAAATAAACTTTTACTTTTGTTATTTATCTAGAGCGCAACATACTTATATTTGCTCAAAAAAGACTCAATTATGGATAATTACTGTTTAAACAACAAAAAGTTGACAATAAATCTTATAATTCAAAATATTGTTACCCTATCGGTGCATTTTGAATATTTTTTCCCCTACTACCTTTGAAATGATTACTTGTGACGATGTATTTTTTTTTCTTTCCATTATCCTGATAGGTTGTGTTGTAGGATTACGAAAACTTAAAATAAAGACTCCATAAGAAGAAAGACAAGTGGAATGAGATTTCACCTCCAGTAAAATATTCTGAGTACGGTTCAAACGAAAGCAATAAATGGAAGGATTTAAAAATCCTCCCAAGTTTTACCACTGAACTAGCTTTACATTTATTCAAACAAATTCAAAACCAGATGCATGACAAGGCCAAGAAAACTTAAGTACCAATGGTAAACCACAGGTATGCAATAATGGCATCGGTAGTGAGCCCTTTTCCAGTATTATGTTCTCTGTTTGTACACTCTCTCCATTAAAGCAGCGTGCTCTTGTATGGCACCCCACCCAGCTCCTTCCGCCGGTTTCCTTTGGAAAAGGTACACCGGTTGACTGCGGGAAACCAGATAGGAATCAAATCTTTTCACCTTCTGGCTCCCAGCACATAGACACACATTTCTATTACGTGGTTCGGTTTTATTTCCACCCATAAAAATGTCGCAACCGGTAGCAATGTGGTACGATGTTTGTGGAGCTGGTGGCAACATTACAATTTCTCAGATGTAGGTACAACATCATCAGGCACCCCGCACTATTGCCAAGTATTGAGACGAAGGATTTTCCATGAGCCTCGACAAAGCGATAGGGAAGGATGCTGGATTGTCAAAATCAGCTTCCGTCAACTTTTTTCTCACTTCCTAACTTTCTCTCTCTCTCTCTGACCAGCGATTAGTGAGTGTGTATAGTGGGTGTGTTGATCGGAGGAAGTAAGTTATTTAATTTCGGTTGACTGGTCGACAGAGTCGTTAGTTGTGAAGTTTATGAGCTGCTGACCTTTTTGCTAGCATTGATAAATAGCTTGGTAGCCGTTGAGGGCGCCGTTTTAGTTGGATAAGTTTAATGGAAGTGTTCGATTGAAATGAATCACATGTCAAATGCAATCATATGAAAGAACTTTCGAAGCTCAACTTTCCCCGCTATTTGATGAAAGTTCAGCATGGTAGACTATGCTAAAAGTGGAGTGTTCGATTCATGGACTGGTGTATAAAGTTGAATGTTTTGGACATCAATTCTGCTTTGTAAAACATATATTATTATGCTTGCCTCACTATACACAAATAATTAAAATCAACTGTCGCCATTGAAGGTTATGGATTGCAGTTTGCAAATACTACGTTTTAACAAGTAATTCAAAGTAATTGAATCAGTTGATTGAGTTATTTAATACAACAAACTTAAGTTCGACTAATTCATTGGTACATGATTCTGGAAACAAAACCGCTGATTTTCGATTTAAACAACCGACGTGTTCCGAAAAAATATTCTTGTATTCTTTCTGTAATGCTTACATTTAACACAATCTCTGCCAACACAACTATTATCCTCAACGATAATTATGGATGTTTCATGATCAGTTTCAGGGATAAAACCGATTACTCGTGGTCGTCTCGAGGTTAATAAGAATGACATTTTTGTTTTTGGATGGGAAAATAGCGGTGGGAATCTGAAACAAAACAAACTCCCAGCCTAACACGGAACAAATGAGCGTTTAATGAATAATTATTAGACATGAGGCGATACATCACACGAATGAAGTCTCGACCCACATCCAATCCCCCGAACCAAGCTTTATTCGACACCTTGGGAGTGATATAATGTAGCCATCGCGCCAAAGCTCATGTACTCCATTTATACTGCCAGCTGACGAGTGATATCTGGCGAAAAAAAGGGAAAAACAATCGTTGAAGGCGATATGTCGGTCATAAATATCGCCTGCCATAGCGTCCACCTTTGCAAGCGAGTCCACTTTCTCATTGCCCGGAATCGAACAATGAGATGGGATCCACACAAAGGTGATAATAAAAGAACGTGAAGATAAAGCACTTAGAAGACCTCTTATTTTCACATTAAAATAAAAGGTGTGCCTTACCGGCCTTACGGAGCCTCTATAGAACTGAGACTATCAGTGAAAGTGAAGTATTGATACGGTGTAAGTGAGGCAACCGTTTCTGACGGAGAATGTATTGCCGCCAATTCAGCAACAAAAACAGAACAAGGAGGTTGAAGTTTTCGAGTGGCGCTATAAAATTCATTGTGTATATCAAACCCAGCGAACTCCTCTAAAGACCCGTCAGTGAAAAACGTCTTAGCGGAATCAACTTGGCCAAACTTTGCAGCAAATATTGCCGGAGCAATCATAGGACGATGATGCTCTGGGATTCCATGAAGGTACTCCTTCAAGGATAAATCAAAATGAACCGAATTGTCGAGGTCGGAGAAGCAAACATGATTGGGAATATTCGGTGAAGGGCTGACATCTTGTATTATGTACAAATGGTACAAAGTCATGAAGCGAATTTAAGGATTCAACTCAAGGAGCTTTTCAAAGTTTTCGATCAACTGGGGGTTTATAAATTCACACCTGGTGAGGAGCCGGAGAGATAGTTCTGTAAACCGATCCCAGAGTGGCAACATGCCAACCAGCACTTCAAGACTCATGGTATGAGTCGAGTGCATGCAACCTAACGCGATACGAAGACACCGTCATGAATACATTCCAGTTTAATGATGTGCGACTGAGTCGCTGACTGGAAACAAAAACTACCGTATTCTATGAGCGACAAAATCGTTGTCCGGTACAACGTTAGAAGATCTTGCGGATGCGCTCCCCACCAGGTTCCAGTAATTGTTCGAAGAAAGTTGATCCTCTGCTGGCACTTTCGCTTCAGATACTGAATGTGGGATCTCCAGGTGCATTTTGAGTCGAACCAGACCCCAAGATATTTAAAGGACATAGAATGAGTTATCGGTGGACCTCAAATTTGAAGCTTTGGTTGTGCTGGGTTATGCTTCCTAGAAAAAATCACCAACTCAGTTTTCTCCGTAGAGAATTCGATACCTAGCTCTAGAGCCTAAGTAGACAAATTGTCTAAGGTATTATGTAAGAGTCCTGGCAGAGACCCCATTGGGTCTCGTGACAGACACTACGCCGTCATCTGCAAGTTATGTATTTACTAACTACTTCAAGTTAAAAAATATCTTCTATTCGTTTCAAATGCTTCAAATTATTTTTATCACAATAATTGATATTAAAATCACCAGCAAGTGCGTTGAGTTCATTAAAATCTATAAGATCTCAGACCAGTTTTCCAATAAAACACTGGTCACTAGAACTAGGAACATGATACACTACATCATAATTCCCGAGCTGCATGCCACGTACAGCTGCAATGCCAACGAACCAGTTGCCGTCACACAGTTTGAAAGAAATATGCTGGTTTCTGCGTTATCTAATACACATGTATGGAATATAAGAATTGATATGAATTCATGGAATATTTCATGTAAATTCAAGTCAGATATTGGTCAAATCAGACCTGTTGTATTAAAGAATGTTAGGAAATTCGTTGTTCATGCTTGCTTTGGCAACTTGAATGAAGGGAAATTGTACTTGTCTGTTAAAATTCATTTTTTTCTTCTGTGCATAAACTTTGTTCAACTGATGTTTGAACTGAATTTTAAACATAAATAGCAACTCTGCCAATGTGTCTTAAATGTAATAAACAAGCAGCCATATTACATCCCGGAATATTATATTTATCAAATGATTGCATGTCAACTATATGCGTTCCTGATAAAAAAAAAAAAAGACGTATTATGAACGTTTGTCCATTACAATCTGTCATAATTCAACATAATTTGAAGTTAACCTGGCAATATTGAAATACAAAATATCGACATGACTCATCTTTCTGCTAAATATTGGTTATTAAAGGATGTCCCACAACAAATTGCATCACGAGAAAAAACGCTTTAGAAAATTACCCATTTGAGTATTTTCTCTTGAAAATTTGGGTAGAAGTAGTTCAGAGTATTGTTTTGTATTTTTTTGTTGTATTTTTATTTTTTCTAATATTGGAATCTAAAAATCATCCGAAAAACAACGTCAACTACAACTATCCTGCGAAAATGGTTTTCGATGGGAATCCGGTTGGCTCAAGACGACGAGGGGCGCAATGCGCAAGATGGTTAGACCAGGTGGAGCAAGATCTAGGGAGTACGAGGTTGCCATGGGATTTGAGGGGAGTATCCATAAACCAAGCACGTTGGAGGGATATTGTGTATAAGGAAATGTTATAATGACGTTATGCCATGAAAAAAAAATAAATTAATTGTCCAAAAATTTTCAATTGGATAAAAATCTTGACAATTTGGTGGGTTGAAACTTTTCTAAATATTACTCCGCTTAGACCATTCTATGACTTTGTGTTTTAAATGGCAGCTGGCTAAGTCGGGCCAAAACGTTGCGAGACCTTCGTGCAATTAAGTTAATGGCAAAATTATTTTCTGAATTGTAAATTATATTCATAGTGATGAAAACCTTTGTTTTTCTTCCACAACTGCAGATACCTTGCCAAGTCATTAACTTGTGAGCTTATCTATCAGCATAGACAAAATTTGAACTTACCAAGTGCATCCCCCTTACAATTAGCTAGGTAAAAATTTTGACCCTAGATTTGTAAAAAGTCCATTTTTACGTATGTTTCGTTGTCAATCGAAAAACATCTATTGTACTTGGTCAAAACTTGCTCATAAAACTTCCTTGCACGGGTTTTGGCAACCAGGTGTCGGTGTCAGCATCCTGTTGGGATGTTTCTGGCGTGGTACGACTGAAATTCTTTTTGCTTACGGATTCGCCGAATTGTACTGTGCGACGCAGTTTTCGCCAAATCACGTCCGGAGGTCCCAGGATTCTTCTGAACTATCCTAATTATCGTCGCTCGTCTCCGTCGTATCTTTCCACTTCCACGATTGTTTTGTTTTGCTGGATCTAACCTTAGTGTTTCCCAGTAACGTTGAAGCACGGTAGTTACAGTCAATTTCGAAAATGTGATAGCCTTTGTAATCATTCCTCCTGACCACGTTGGATTTTCAACATGAATGTACAGAATTCTCGTACTTTTTTTCGCGTTTTATCTACGATTACTTTTGTGTAACATGTATATGAAATGTATATGAAGCTTAATGTCATTTTTATCACAAAATGAACTGTCCATTTAAAAACGCTGTCATTAGTTTCTCGCTATGGCAACTAGAGGCGCAGCAGTAATCAAACAAAAGTGGCCAAATACCAACTGAAACGGACTTTATGTTCCATCTACAAAAAGGATTTGGCGCTACCAATAAACTGCCATGCAACGCATATAGGTCCTATATGGAAAATCATCGAATGAAGAAAACAGCAAAGAAAGTTGTGATGATGTTTTTCGTAATACACTTTGTTTCCCATTATGTGTGTATTTCTTTCCACCCTGTAATATGAATTATGGTGTGTTAAACATTTTTGTCTCAAGAAACTACAAATTTATTACATTTCCTGCGACAAAATAGCAGTGGGGCTGATATGCGATTATTTTCCATGTCCGACTGTAAAAAATCTCATCTCATTATCAGTCGTTTTTTAGTTGGAATTAGATTGATACAACATTATGGCAAATGTAGCATTTTAAATGGTAACATAAGAGTTGTTGCTTGCTGTTGCTCAGTGATGGTTTAATAACAGGCGATTTGGTATTGTTGCCCATAATTGGTGCATCCATATGCTTCACATGCTCTCAATTAGCAAGTGGGAAGTACATTTAGAACACCAAGTTGAGGGCCGGCAAAAATCCCACTATGGACGTGTCTCTGTCATTCCGGTTCCACTATCATGAGCGGAGCTTTACATGTAGCTCAATGTAATTCCAACTTAATAACTTGTTGATGAAGATATTTCCGGATTCGATCGGGCAACGACAAACATTGAATAGTTTTCATGTCGTGAAGAGGAAACATTAAAAAACCTGCGGTATTTTTTCAACATCTCATCCGTTTTGAAGCAAATTGACGGAAAACACCATCGAACCTCCGGATGAGATCACAGCACTACTAACGATATATCCTGATTTGGATGGCCAAGAGGAAGAGGACCACAAAAAAATCCGGAGGTTAGATGCAAGAAAACGGCGTTTTGCACACAATATAATTATGGAAGATTGTGGCCGTAGGAAGGGGTGTGACACACTGGTTTCCAAAGATAAAAGAATCGAAATGAATAAATCCTTTTGGGACCTGGACGTGGCCGGCCAGATATAGATTCATACCAGAAAGAAGTTATCCCAGTAACTGTTGAAAACAACGAAGTTGGTATCGTTTTACAGGAGAGCACCTTCGAAAGCGTCATTCACACATTTTCCATTTCCAGACTGAAGCTAGTGATGAATCTTCGATAACCCAAATGCGTAAACTATACCATGTATGGTTTGAATGATACCCCGAGTAGAATATTAAGGAAAGGGCGTTATAAGGGTTTGTTTCGTATGGTGGGACTGATATGCGATTATTTTATAGCTGGGACAAACTGGCCCAATGTTGTTTTCATATTTCGTCAGAACAAACTACCCAGGTTTTTCATTAAAACGTAAAGAACAACGATAATTCGAACTATTAATAATCATAACTCAAAGCCACCAAAAAGTAATATGGGACTAATAAGCGTTTTACGGCAGTAAAAAGGATAGTAGTGCGTGACTACGCTGCTGAGAGCCACATATAAGTTGTACTCTTAAAATGTATGCTGCTGATGGCACCAATCACGGTGCTACTTTTTCTCATTATTTCTGTTCAAATATTTTCTAAAGAAGTAAACAATCAAATCGAATATAGACATACAGGAATGAATGGTTATTTAATTGACGCAGCGAGCAAGTGATTTTCAAGGGTGTTCTATTGTTTGTCGTGTCTTGTTATTGTATCTAATTGTTTTTCAATTGCACACATTCCTAAGCTACCTCGAATTCGCTAAATCTTTCAACACTTCCAACTCTCTCGATTGCGGCACAGCCGTTCATGGGTTCTGGGAGACAATGAAAACGTAAACTTTTTTTACGACATGCCTCCCGGAATGTATACAATGCTATGTAAATAACTAAGTAGAATGTCATTTGGGTGTTCATTGCTGTCGACCGTCGTCGGTGTCGGCATTGCCATTAGAGCCTGACTCAAGCCCAGACCGGGATGCTTGCAGAACATAACCAGCTACAGTCGAAAGCCTGCTCGCATATAAGCTGCTGTGGTCGGGAGGTTCTGTTACAAATTCCGCTGTTCCTAATCTACTTGTTGTTTGGTGTAGAACATGGCTCTTTGGCAGAAGAAAAGTGCTGAATATTTTTCGACGATCTGAATGATAAATCACGAGTGAGTAACTTTCAGAGAGTATATTTATCGACAAAGTTTGAGTTGAATATTTGGGATTCATTCAATTTACTCTAGAAGAGTTAAAAGGGATTAATTAATCAGTGAACAGTAGGCATAGTAATTAAAAAAAAAGGTACGAATTTTTATTGTTTTCTGTGTTGTTCGGAAAACTGATCGAATCAAATCTTTGAGGTTGAGTATTGAAGTCAGTACGCCAGATCAACATTTATCAACTGAAATAAGAGATCAATTGATTGAAGTCAAATTAAATAAGAACTGATTTATTTATTTTATTTGTCGTCAATCAGTAGTAGACCGTTTTGTTACAATGATATTTACATTTTATGTCTCACTTCTTAAATATACAGTACGCCTTAAAAAAAATTGTTCGATTGTTCGATAATTATGCGGAATTTTCAGAACGATTGTCCTAGCGACACAATTATAGTTTTCAAAAAAGAAAACCATGTTCTCGATATCTCATAAAAAGTAATGGAAGTGTTGCATCTTAAAACGTTTTGAGGCTCTATGTTATAATCAATAAACTCTCTTCAAAAGAAGAAGATACCATAACTGCTGATATAAATCGGCATAATCTACCTTCCACCTTTATTACATTTATTCCAGCTAGAATGACAGTGTGCCTTGAAACTCCACGAAAAAAGTAAAAACATTTCACCTCGGCTACATTTTTCTGCGACGCTTCCCATAGACATTTCAGGAATGTGAGTGCCAACACGCTCAATGCCAGATAAATACACACACACACACTCAGCTCCCAGTAACATACGGAAGTGCGCTGCCTACGGTGCCTGTCATGTTATGACATTTTTAGCATTATTAAGGCTGAACGCAGACCAGATTAGGTGACACTGTCGAGATTCCGTCGGTGATGAATCGTGGGATATTTGTCATTCAGTAGATTTCAGGGGGTGGGCCGTATGATACCACGGTATGGTAAATTTCCCGGTGTAAGCGAAGCGGACGTATTTGGGAAATATAAATGAAATGACACCAATCAAATTAAATTGTGCAAACTGAGAATTTGAGAGGAGATGTTTTTTCCACGATTGTGAACTTGCTTGGAATATTCGAGCATTATGTCGTTCGGTACAAATTGCAATGTTTCATTAGTTTACTTCATACCATCCTAAGGTCCACCATCCTGCCGAGAAATTTAATGTTCAGATATTCTTAATTGTAAAATGGCTGAGTGCTTTTAACAAGAAGTCGCTACGCAGTCAGACTCCGTTTGAACCTCGTCGTCGAATTCCGATTGATATTTTTTTTCTCTCATTATGCGTTTAATAAAATAGGCAATGCCATGCAAGTGTATGCGAGCAACAGGTGCCCACAGATTGGTCGAAAAAATATTGATTTGTGCTCAGTGCCACGACAATCGAAGCAAGTGTAGAGTCTTTATTAAAGTATCTATAACTTGTTAATATAGCTGAGTGGATACAACAGAGAGCCGCAACGCTGTCAGCTGCGGTTCAAATTTCCGGATCAAACTTGATTCTCACATTCATCAACTAATGCACTGCACCACCTCAAGCAGTCATTAAATTTTTCGAAATAAATCTATGCGGTGCACTTTAATTCATAAAGCCTCCACTTTTGTTCATAAAGCCCAACCATGATAAATTTCGGACACCAAAATAATAGCCGCAAAACAAATTTATACATAAATCAACTAAACCGATTGTTTATTTCACAATAATAGAGTCTACATTAGAAACGGTTGATTAAAATGTTAATCCTTCTTTCTGCAAAATTCTTGAACTTTCTGTGGTACACCCGCCATAAGGTCTCGAAACGGTGTCCTCGGATACACCCGTCGTGACGATTCTCTTGAAATCATCGGTACCATTTGCTTTCTTCTTAGTTTCGAAGAGTTTCCGCTTAACTAGAGCCCAGTACTTCTCTATTGGGCGAAGTTCTGAACAGTTTGGTGGATTGGCTGTTTTTGGCACGTATTTGACCTCTTGTACCTTATACCATTCCAGGACGGATTTCGCATAGTGACAAGTGGCCAAATCAGCCCAAAACAGAGCTGGAGAGCCGTCGCTTCTGATAAATGGTAGCAACCGCTTTTGCAGACATTCTTTCTCGTATACATCCTTATTGATAGTGCCGGTAGAGACGAAACTTTTAGATTCTCGACCACAACTACGTATGGCCTGCCAAATCAAATAATTTTTCAGCAATATGGACATCTTCTTTGTCGGAAAACTCTCGACAACGGCGTTCCTTTGCATAGCGGTGTAAAAAACCAGACCCGGAAGCTGTTTAAAGTATTCGAGTACGTATGTTTCGTCATCCATTATGATACAAGAAAATGTTTGCAAAACATATGTGTAATGCTCCTTAGCACGACTTTTTGAAATTTTGCTTGTCATCACGGTTGGGAACCTTTTTCACTTTGTCGCCTTCAGTCTTTGCCTCTGCTTCACTGTTGGTACGTATGATTTTGACTTCCCAACTTTGCGAGCCACATTTCGCACAGATAGATTTCTCAATAATGGCTACCACCTTCTTGTCCATTTGTCGGAAGCATACTTTTCGATTTGTTCCACTTCCAACCTTCCGATCCACAGTCAAGCGCTGGTCAAATGATTTGCAAACACAAAACAAAGTACGTTTTGGTAGTTTTAGTTTCTTGGAAAGATCGCGTACCGATAAATTCGGATTTTGCTGCCGTTCGTACAAAATGCGTTTGCGCACTTCCACTTGATTCGACGCCATTTTACTGAATGTAACAAGAACGTAAACATGTTGTACCACTCAATAAAGTGAAGAGTTTCAGCTGCCATATGAGAGAAACGTTTCAGCGATTCGTGAAATAATTCAAAATCTACACTGAAAGAAAAGCGTTCAAAATTTAACGTGGACAGGCTTTAACCAATCTTGAAATTTATCTTCAAAATCACGATCCATGGCGAAGATCAAACAAAATCCTGCGAAAGCACAAAACAATCTTGCTCTTTTATTCTGGGTGTATCAGCCACACTTACCATTATACTATAGTTGGCGCTGACTTCCTTTGAACAATTACAACTCAGTCATTTTTCGTTAGATTTCCAAAAATTTCGCAGCAACCGATTGAAAATATTTCATATAATTTGTTACATTATTCAAAATGGTTTTGGGCTGAAATTGAGAAAAGGCAGATCAGATCTCAGCTGCTTTCAAAATGAATCTGATGTTTTGGAATAAAAGAACAGTTTTTTATGTTATGTCTTTGGACTTCTACAGTCAACCCAAGTAACACACAAAACATCTTTTTACAATTTTTAATAATTATTTGTTTTATAAATGTATGATAAATGTATTGCAAAACATTTCTAGTTCGGATTGATCTGGATCTCTCTGAATGGAAAAATTCAAGTTCCAATACCAAAAACTAGGGCAACTAAAGGTGTACAGAACTATAGAAAAATATAGCTTATAAACCACCGGCTATCCAGATATCAACCAAGCGGCATTTACGGAAGGAAGATCAACAGACGATCACATGTTTGTGACAAGACGAATTTTGGAGGAACACTGGAATGCAGGGAGATCCCTTTATGTGGCAGCACTAGATATAAGCAAAGCATTTGACAATGTTAGTTTACATCAGTTGCGGCATATTTTAGATAAGCAAAATGTCCCATCTCACATTATCCACAGGTAGTACTACAGTGTATTAGGAAAGAAAGGATGAAAGTTAAATGGCAGAATCAATATACATCTGATAAATAAAAGAGGGAAGGGTGTTAAACAGGGATGCCCACTTTCGCCTTTTCTGTTTAATATTGCAATGCAAGATGTTCTAAGAAAGGTAAAAGAACAGATTACAGAGCTATACATGATAGATACCGGATCTTTGAAACTACCTTTAATATTAGTTTTTTCGGATGACATACTGATTATAGTCAAAAATGAAGATGTGCTGCAATAAATTCTAAGAGTGCGGGAGGAAAGCCTTAGTGAGGAATTGGAAATCAATAATGGAAAGAGTCAAATTTTGATTCGGGCTCCAAATTCCAAATCAAAGAATCCATACAATAGAGTTAAATAATAGAAAGTACGAAGTAAAAACTTCAATGAGATATCTATGGCTAACCAGCACACTTAACAGGCCTGCAACGACGTAAAAAAGATGTGTTAATACTGCAAAGGTGTCAAACATGGTAGTAGAGTTTTGCCTAAACCGGCGTGGGAAATAGGTAAACTAATGTATAAAACAGTCATAGCACCATCAATACTGTACGGTACAAAAACATCAACTGACAAAGAGTAGCAGAGATCAGTTAAGAAGATATGAGAAGCAGATATTAAAGGATGCCTGGAACCAGTGTAGAAAGGAGAGCAATTGTAAATTCAATGTTCTTACAGAGCTCAGAGGTGAAACGATAAACCGGAGAGTAAGGGTCAATAGGATTAGTTATTTCGGACATATTCAAAGAAGAGCAGAAGGACATCCAATCAAAATGCCGATGATATTAGAACTAAATAAGAAAACGTATGGGCACCCTAGTTATACATGTATAAAATCATTGGAACAAAATTTCAATAGATACGAGGAAATGAACGAAGAAGATTGGAGAGAGTAATAGAATCGGTATGGTTGAGTTGTCATTGAACGGCAATAAATGTGAAGGAGAAAAATGCTTTTGACTTTTATTTGCACCCTGACTTATGAATAAGCTAAGTATTGGTTTGAGTGAAGGTAGTAGACCGATGTCATGGAATAAGGTTAGGAGTGCTTAGGTTTTAAATAATGATCAATAAATATAGTAAGTTTTTAGAGATTAACTGACAAGGGAAGAAAAAAAAATAAAACACAATTGGACAGGTATCTGCAAGGTGCGAGAGTTGTAGCAATTTGGAAATTGGTAGAGTGGCATATACAGTATGAGTTTCAGGATGAGGATTGATAACATCTTTGTGTTGATAAATCTAGTTGATTCACAAATCAGAGCGCCTAATCACTTTAAACACCAAGGTCTATTCTAAATTGCGTTTCTTCGACAAATATAATTGTATAAGGAGTAGTTAGGAGCCAGTAGACGATAGTAAGCCGAAAAAGCCTTGCGGAGGATCAGAAAAGGAACAATTTTGGATACACAGTTGAACTTTTTTACCAACGACTAGTGAATCTGAATAACACTGTGCTGGGTTCTGTTTCTGTTGTTTCGAATAAATATCATATATATTTTAAGTGAAGATTTGTCTTCGTTGACTGGAACAATCTGCTCTGTTTTACAGCTTTTGCAGGACATAGGAGATTAATGTATACTGAAGTTATTATTTTCTGGAGAAAATTAGTGGATGTCATAGAAATTTTGTGTATTCATTTATTGTATACAATGACTATTATTGTGAATACAATAACAAATCATACTAAATTTTTATGGTCTCAATAGCACAATAGATGAAACAGCTGAAGTTTATCGATGAGAGGGTGGCCAGCTATTTTTGTTAGGGTATTATTTTGCTGAGATGTTTTAGTTATTTTATGTCGTCATTAGAGGATAGTACGTTGTTGCAGGTAAATTAATTTCATGAATTATAAGCACCTTAATACCAATGATACAAAAAAAATAAAAAAAAATCAAAACAAAAAAACGCTCGGCACATTGAAATTCAGGTAATTTTATTCTACTACCATTATTTTCATTACTCAGGTTTTCAGGATTTATAGGTGAACATAAATTTTAATTGGTATTGCAACTGAAGCTGCGGTAGACATGTGCTTTTGGTAATGGCTGTATTTTTAATTCTCTTCTATGCCGGTGGACGTGCTGATCTGACTCATGCAATTTAACTGGGTGAAATTAAATTAAGTTGGCTAGTTACTGTACGGATTGTACGGGTTCATCAATGTCATTACTTAATCGTTGCGGTTGTTATCATTATTTTGAAAATATAGTTTCAGAAGTTTTACTCCAAAGATGATTTATATGTTTACTTATTATTACTACTATTTATTAAGTCCTATCATCCTTTTATCCTTTGCCCACATGATACTTCAACTGAATTGCCAGCAGAGATTCGTACTCATTAGGTCTTTGTTGTTTTGTTGTTGTTTAATTACATCTGTTTACAGGCTTAACAGATGAAGTCACTAATCTTTACAATCTTGACAGCTAGTCACCAGCATTTTAATATTAACCACTAAAACAGAATACGTCTGATAATATTTTGTTCATAGGTTTTGAGATCAACTTGCGCATAATAACATAGAACCAGCAAAAAGGATTTACAGCGTTCAATCTGAAATCATCATTTAAGAAATGTCAATATTCAAGGAGTACAGTATCGACGACATTATACAGTTCAATGTACTCCATTTACCACATCAAATTACACACACTCGATATATATATTTATTTGTTTCCTTATATATTCTATATAAATGATACATAAAGGGCGATACGGTCAAAATTTGGTCAATATCAACTTGACGTATTTCTTTCAATTTTGCATTTAAAAAACCTGAACACCCCTCATTTTGAAGGTGTGTGTGTGTGTAGAATGTTGCTCCTATTTTGATTTTGGAATTCACTCTTCAGTTGTCAAAATGCCGTCCAAGCAAGAAGAGCAGCGTATCAAAATTTTGCTCGCGCATCACGAAAATCCGAGCTACTCGCACGCAAAGTTGGCAAAATCGCTAAAAGTTGCCAAATCAACCGTTACAAATGTAATTAAAGTGTTTGGGGAACGTTTGTCGACAGCCAGGAAGTCTGGATCGGGGGGAAATCGAAAACCGGAAGCCGCTGAGACGACAAAGAGAGTTGCCGGTAGTTTCAAGCGAAACCCTAACCTATCTCTCCGAGATGCCGCAAATAAGCTGGGTGTATCGTCTACAACCGTGCATCGAGCCAAAAAACGAGCCGGACTATCGACTTACAAGAAGGTAGTGACTCCAAATCGCGATGATAAACAAAATACGACGGCCAAAGCGCGATCCCGGAGGCTGTACACGACGATGCTGACGAAGTTTGACTGCGTGGTAATGGACGACGAAACCTACGTCAAAGCCGACTACAAGCAGCTTCCGGGACAGGAGTTTTATACGGCAAAAGGAAGGGGAAAGGTAGCAGATATTTTCAAGCACACGAAACTGTCAAAGTTCGCAAAGAAATATCTGGTTTGGCAAGCCATCTGTACCTGTGGCTTGAAAAGCAGCATTTTCATAGCTTCCGGGACTGTCAACCAAGAAATTTACGTGAAAGAGTGTTTGAATAAACGTCTGCTGCCTTTTCTGAAGAAACACGGTTGTTCCGTACTGTTTTGGCCGGATTTGGCATCTTGCCATTACGGTAAAAAGGCCATGGAGTGGTACGCCGCCAACAACGTGCAGGTGGTTCCCAAGGACAAGAACCCTCCCAACACGCCAGAGCTCCGCCCAATTGAGAAATACTGGGCTATTGTCAAGCGGAACCTAAAGAAGACCAAAAAAACTGCTAAGGACGAGCAACAGTTCAAGGCAAACTGGCTTTCTGCGGCGAAGAAGGTGGACAAGGTGGCTGTACAAAATCTGATGGCAGGGGTCAAGCGTAAGGCCCGGCAATTCGGATTTGGAAAAGCGGAAGCCTAACTGAATATTTTTCCTGAGTTTTATACTAATTGAACTTGAAAAAGAAATTTAATTTGATTTTTTAAATAAACGATTTAACCGATTTACACGCGTTTTCCCTTGACCAAATTTTGACCGTATCACCCTTTATATATTTATTTATTTCCTTATATATTCTATATAAATGATACATATTGCATGGACAATGAAGAGGACGGCCAACCGGAGTCTAGGAGGGAATGTGTCTATAATTGATGATTGATACATTCCACCCAAACAGTTGTAATGAATTTGAGACACCTTTCTCAAACAAACCATCTTGTGGAAAGCTTAACTGAATTGCGTATTTTGTTATTCGTTTCATCGGATCATATTGCTGGAAGGAGATTCTTTTATTGTCGCAGGTTTCACGTAAATGACCCTGCTTACGGGTCTGCCCATACAGCAATATGTTGAATTTAGATCGGTAACAAAGCATGATCTTTCTGTTTAGTGGAACCGTATGCAGGGCAAGGCCCACGCTAGGATGGTGGCTTCCTACATACATGCATATTAAAGTATGAAATAAAGTATTAGACACTCATATTGATTACCTGAATGTGTCATTCAACAGTGCTTACAACTTGTTTATTACAAGCTGTGTTGCTTGGGAACGGCCACATATAATTTTAATTTTAACAATTATAATTTAATAAGGTCTATCACCCTTACACCTTTAGAAAGAATTATGTTTGAATATTTTAATTACCTTTAATGGAACAATGATTTGCCAGCAATTAAAAAAGAGTTACTATAACGCCCTTTCTGAATAAAATTCTGATAAATGTCTGTCATTTTGTCATGGACATGGATTTTCCTAAAAGGGTCGGTCTGTGGCTAGGTGTTAGAGTAAACATTAAGCTCTTTCTATATTTTTTTCTTTATCTAGATTTCGGATGAATCAACAAACACAAACCCTTGACGTCACAATAGACCGAACAGCAAGGGCAACTTCAAGTAGCTAAGAGGGAGAATTGAAGCGGGCAGTCATATGATGATGATGATAATGATTATGATGGTACCGCCACTTACCCCTACAAAAGTTTGAGCTAGATGATTTGTCTATTAGATAATTATTTAAAACAAATTCAACCAGCTATGCAAAAAACGAACTGATTTCCTTTACAGATGTAAAATTCTTCAAAAACTGTTCATTTGCTTTGCAGCGTTATAATTGTGGAAAGCTATTGGTGTCAACCACAAATGTTTGCAAATATTCCAAGCGATTAGGAAATCCTATAACAATTCAAATCACAGAATCCCATATAAGGACATTATTAAAAGACAAGCCAATATCTAATCCTCCCCGCTATAGAGCCAATGCGGTTCTAAAACTAATAAAGCCGGCAGCTGAGTTTTGGGCTGACCAAGGATATCCCCAACCAGGGAAATCGAGAAAATTTCCAAACCGAAATATTCTGGACCGGCCCTAGTCAAACTTTTACTTTCAACCACGAAAGAATTGACAAGGAGTTTCCCGACAATCAGCCAGACAACTCACTATTATTTCGTGATATCTTCTCAAGCTTCTATGCCAATTTTATTGTAATATAAATTCAAGACCTGTACACCGCGCAAGCGGCTCAAACTTTTGTAGACTACTTTCTTTATTTATTTTTTTAAACTACAACAACATGAAACAAATTTCCATCATCATCACTATATAGTGAATACATTTTCAATACAAGCCTAAAGCATGTACTCGGAAAAAAATGTGACACACAAAAATGGTCGCCGAAAATTCATTTTGAGGTGAACTTTCTTAAAACTTTCAGGGAATCAACAACAATACAATGTTGAATTTCATATTTTATTGGTTTATCGGATCACCTGTCCATGACCAAATGTCCGCACTTTTCCCTTGACACTACTCATAAGGTTTTGGGCAACAGCATGGCCAGCTTCTTTTGATACTGTTACCCACTGTTTCATCAAAATCAGCTCATTCTAGAATACTTTAAGTGTTTCACGAAGTTTGGCTTTCAAACTCAAAACTCTCAATCGGACGAAGTTCCGGCGTGTT
Organism: Aedes koreicus; assembly: GCA_024533555.2. Taxonomy (NCBI): domain Eukaryota; kingdom Metazoa; phylum Arthropoda; class Insecta; order Diptera; family Culicidae; genus Aedes; species Aedes koreicus. The sequence goes on from JAHHFK020001420.1 coordinate 603,267, forward strand.
CGATGGATTGAAGTCTATTGGTACAAAAATAACATTGTTATCTCTGTACCAGTCTAACACCGGCCGCGCGTAGTGGCAGGATGCCAAAATAGCGTCCCGCCTCCGTGAGACAGCAAGAACAGCAAGTGTTTCTGGGGACACTCATATCGGTAGATTTGCCCATTCATGGTACCCGTCTGATCCAATCGGTCAGTTTTTCAATCGGTCGCAGTTGAGGAGCTTTAGGAGGGTTGGCGGACTTTGGTACAACGTTTATCGTCAGCCAGTCCATCTCCTCCAGCAATCTCTTGGCGTAATTTGCTGAGGCCAGGTCCGGCAAAAATCTTCCTTCACGTGATACTTCTTGTTGACGGCGGTAGGCACTTCGAACTGTATGTCCCCCGTTCACCGCAAACCCCGAATAGAACAGTGGCTTGGACATTCTCTGGAATCCGGTTCCTTGCCAGTCATCGCCATCCAGTGTCAAGTAGGTCTTGTCATCCATTATGACAACGACGTCGCGCTTCGCCGGAATATGTTCTCCGCTTTCGCATGAAAATTCTCATCTTGTTCAGCAACTTCTTCGCCGTTTGACGGGTTTCACCGACCACGACGGTGGCCTTACCCCGGTCTTCTTCTTCACTGCACTATACGGTAGGGCGGCCGGAACCAGGCTCCCGTTTGACGCTCTCGCCTATCTCCAGAAGAACGAGGTTGTTATCAATGCCGGATCCGGCAGATAGTGTCCAACTTCTTTGCTCCAGGGTGGAGCAGGCAGTACGAACAAAACCATCGTGTGTAGCTGAATGTTTCCCCCATGGATCCTGAAAATCAATTATTTTTTCTGAACACAACAGTTTTATATTACAGTTTTATATATATTTTTCGCGAACAAGTTTCAGTTTCATCCATTTAAAAACGGATGCTGAAACATAATCCAGTGGTGGTATCAAGGAAAACACTCGTCTTATAGCCTGTGGTAATTCCTTTCATCAAGAGGAATTCTCCACATTGGAATCCACATACGCCGAGACTAACAAGCCGATTGCTTTCCCAAATGATCAATTGTGCAACATGAACCGGACGTAAGGGCGGGTGGCATCTCAGCTCACATCGGAAGGAGGAAGAGGCCAATATCCATGAGCTATCTTGCCGGCGATGGTGATTCTTGTGGTTGCTAAGGCCCAACATGCGGTTTCATTCTATTTGAATTTCTACAGCGCAACTGAATAGCTCAAGTGTATCATAAGAAAGTCTACTGACCTAACGAGCTTTCGCAAAAGGTATCGAACAGAACATGGATTGTTATTTCGAAATGAAATTCTACACTTCTCTTTGTTAGTCAGATAGTCGGACAAGTGAGGAAAATCGATTCCTTTATCAAACAGGATCAAATAGTATGCGGCAAACCACAGACATGGCTCGAAAAATAAATGCCTCTTATGATTGCTCAGTGGAAAAGTGAAAACCATTCAAGAATTACTCAGTCATTGGAAATACTTACTTTTGACCCGCATTCGCATTTCAACACCCACTGCACGTCGATGAACTTGTTCTCGATCTGAATCTGACGCGATTGCAGCATTTCCTCGTCCAGTGGATCGATCGATGCACTATCCCACAGATCGTATCCGTGTTCGATGAACTCGAACGGATCACCCGAATTGAGCGGGCAAAGCAGCTCAACCTGAAAGAGTTATACAATCAAATTCAATTTTAACATACAATAAGAGCAGTGAAAATGTAATTCGTAATTGAAGGCTCTTGTTTATCTAATTATTGCCAGCCCTTAAGCTAGTGTTCCAGATGCATTTTCAACTTCTAATGTCTGCTTAACCTGATTACACATTTGCCATCAGCATCAAGATGTGCTATAAATCTCTCCACATAATGTAATCTTTTCCAGATGCGTTTTGGCCCATTTACTTGATTTGCTCTGTTTTAAAATGCACTCACCTGAATAGTGGTAGTTATTAAAGGCACACAGCACATGTTTGCATCCTGACAGTGGCCGCAGGTCTTGGGCCGGTACAGCTTCCGTGAAACGCACGGTCCCAATCGCAGCCGGGAGGAGGACGTACGCTGAATGCTCCGGCACTGATGTCCTTTCTGTGTGGGTGGAGAAGATAAGCAAAAGCAAGTACCGTGGGTAAGATTAAATGGCTCTCTTACAATCCCTTCCGTGCGGTTTGTTCCTCTACGGTTTAACACGCATCGGTACCGATGTTTCCCCTCGTTGGAGACAAAGAAAAATCATTAGATAATTACACGTATTCTCGGAAGGAACGATAATTATCCCCGTGGGGCGAACCAACCACCGTATAGTATTCGGTATCTGACGTGCAGCTCGAGTTGCAAACATGAAGAAAAATGGACTTACCCTTCTGCGATGTTCCGGCTCGCCTAGCAACAGCAAACTATTAGCAACAGGATAGCGGCCCTGATGGTGCTTTTTGCTGCTGATGCTGCCACTGCCACTCATATCGCGGCCGTCGCCCACTACGGCCAGATCCTCACCGTCACCGTAGTCATTAACGATGCTGCTGTAGTAGTTATTGTCCTGCCGGTTGCATTTGTGGTTCTCACAGAGCCTTACCGTGCTAAGCCGCTGGCATCCCGGTGTCGTGGTTATGTTCCTGGTCGAGATTCCGATGCCACAGTTTTGCGAGCACGGTGACCACAGCGTTGTGGACGAGTTATAACAGGTTGCATTCACTACGTTCCGGGGATGGTGATGAATACCGTGTAATTTGGACACGTTGATTTGCGTAACATACACATTCCCGAGCGGAAAGTATACATGGTTGGTTCAGTGCGCGAAAGAGCAGAGGTAAATTAAAATAATGTTACTATGGCTTTAAGGTTGGTGCACGAAAAGATTTATTTAATGTAGACAGTCAGTAATATATTCATTTCAGTAATGGGTCAAGCAAATCTCATTTTCAATCTAATCTTCGTCTGGAGCCGCTCAAGGGTGTGGCGAGTTATCCTTGGGATAATTATACAGACAACAAAAATATCAATACATATCATCCCTAGCTACGACGCTGCTCGACCGTAAGCCGCCTAGCCCATGGGAAAGGGTAATGAATATTTAAAAATGAAAATCATGATAAGTAGCTCTCTCGTGCCCGGTAAGAGAGCTCGCCTTCATCCTCTAAATAGCAGATCACGGAAGAAAAGGTAAGAGGGATAAAAATGGGATTCGTTTTAAAAAATATGGTTGTCCGCTGCTGGCTTAAAGGACGACCGCCAGGTCGCCTCAGTCTAAGCCGGTCTCTATTTTCCCCAGCCATTTATCCCTTTCCGGACGCAAACAAAAGCGACGGGCAAATGAATGGGAAGTGTTACTTTCGAGTGGCTTTCGCATTACTTTCTCTCTGGGTTGTACCTTTTCGCACGGGAGCATGCTGACTTTTGCCCATATCAGACAACGACGACGACGACGCGTGATTGGGGGGCGGTCATCTGTTTGCTCCGCAATAGAAAGGACAACCAGGAAAATCTGCTGTTCTATTCACGAGAGGGCACAAGTTCAACCGCCTTAAATCTGACTTGGGGTCCAGAAGGATTTATTGGATTTTCAAAGTTTCCCGGAAAGGATGCTGGTCATGCCAAGAAGTGTAAATTTGTTAACATATGCTTTCGAGCCGTCGTTGTCGAAAGGAAGCCTTTGAAGCAACGCGGTGACATCTCGAGGGTACGGTTATAAAAGATTATATCTTTCGAATATCTCGCACTAAAGAACACAGCAATCTATTGCATAGACCAGAAGTGACAAAACAGTTTACCAGGCGCCGGAATTGTGGCTTGGTCATTTGATGGCCGACGTTAACTATTTTCTTAAAAATAACGGAGAAAGTTGTAAGACCCTATTCTTTTATTGCTTTCGAAATATTGGACTTTAAATTACTAAAAGCCACCAAAAAATCACAAAACAAGCACCACCTACACACAGTGCGAGCGCATGATTTTGATGATTTTTAAAATACGCATATGAAATGAAATTGAAAATCCAGTAGACTTGATAACTAGGGAGACTTGAATTTCATATGTTCACTTTTCAAAATATAAAAACTTAGCATTTGTTCAAATTATCACAAGTAAACGCAAACAAATTCCTCTAAATTTCTTTTTAGTAAGATACATTTCACTCCAGTGAAAACTTATGGGTGATGGAATTCCATGGATGAATGTTTGTGAATTAACAGAGCGCGGTAATTGAAGGGGCGATTGGAAGGCAACTGTTCGCAAATTGTATCCAAAAATTATCGAACTCTGCCGAAGTAGGCACTTTATGTGAGATTCAGTCAATTATCACTTGAATCGAGAATTAACATGCTGTTGCTTTGTTTATAGATTTTAACCACCATATAACTGATATCTTCTGCGCCCTAGCCTTAATTGACACACATTATGAGCGCCCTATTGATAAGATTCAATAATCCACAAATAGTCCTTTTAAATCCTTTATGCTCATGCATTATATGGATTTAAATAACTGCTATTTCTGAAACCACATGCGCATCTTTAAACGAATCGATAATCGGTCTTTATTTAGAAACAAAAACTATTACTGGGATCATCTGCGCTCTGGCCTTAACAGACACTATGTAGATTTGATTCATTAATCTACAAGCATCATGGTGAGATTCGAAAATCCAAGAATCGTCACTTGAGTCAATTACAGCAGTTTACATTCGTCCGAAAGGGTGATTTTCAGGAAAAAAAAAATAAAAAGTGCACCTAGACCATATGAAGCCTCCCGAAAACTCAACGGTTGAACATCTCTGGGTGGCAATAACCACCAAAACCAGAACATTGTTTATGTGCGTTGTGTATATCCCACCTGATCGTGTCAACGACAGCAGCCTCATCGATAAGCACATTCTTTCTTTGGATTGGATCGTGTCACAAATGGGACCCAGCGACAACATCGTCGTTGTGGGAGATTTCAACCTCAGCACGATTTCATGGCATGTCGATACCAACGGCTTCCACTATCCCGATACTTCATGTTCGTCATTCAGACCAGCATCTCTCTCCTTGCTTGATGCTTATTCTACCGCGAGACTTCGGCAAGTTAACGGCATTCCGAATAACAACAATCGTTTGCTGGATCTATGCCTCATTACTGAAGAACTGGGTCAAAGATGTTCTGTCATTCAAGCTCCGGCACCGCTTGCCAAAAGCTGCAGAAACCATTCCCCTCTGCTACTGACGCTGGAGTTAAATCCTGAGTACAGCTTCCATGACAACTTCCAAAATGTTTATTATGACTTCAACCATGCTGACTACGAGGGAATGAACAACTTTCTCGCCGACGTGGACTGGAACACGACTCTTGCAAACGGGGATGCAAATTTTGCTGCTTCGACTATGTGCTGTATTCTGCTTTACGCCGTCGATCAATTCGTGCCTAAGGAAATCAACCGTAAGCATCCCAAACCTGCCTGGTCTAATTCTGACCTCAAACACCTGAAACGAGTTAAAAGAGCTGCTTTGAGGAAACACAGCAGTTATCGCACCGATTCAACGAAGGTAAACGATGCTCGCACCACCGACGATTACAAATACCTCAATAACAGCTTGTACAACGCCCATCAGTTTCAATTGCAGAGTCGTCTCAAAACGAACCCGAAAAGCTCTGGCAGTTTGTGAACGAACAATGGAAAGAAACCGGCTTACCCTCTACTATGACTGATGGCACTCTTGAAGCTGACACTATCGTGGATATCGCCAGCTTGTTCCGTACGCAGTTCAGCAGTGTCTTCTGCGACGAAATTCTGGACGTCGAGAGCCTCGAATCGGCTACTAGCAATGTTCCCCGCATGTCTGTATTTGGCTCTGCTTTCACTATTCATAGTGATATGGTGATTTTAGCCGGGAAGCATATGAAAACTTCAACTGGATGCGGTCTTGACGGTATTCCTTCAATTGTCCTGAAGCGTTGCCTAAACACGCTTGCTGCGCCCCTGGCTACGGTGTTCAATTTGTCTGTAACTTCCGGCAAGTTTCCTGAATGCTGGAAAGAGTCATTTGTATTCCCAATACACAAGAAGGGATGCAAACGGTCCGTCGCCAACTATCGTGGGATAGCTGTACTAAGCTCTGTATCAAAACTATTTGAACTAATTGTTCTCCAAAGGCTGGTCAATGACTATTCACAGACTATTTCTCCAGACCAACACGGTTTTGTGCCCAAGCATTCGACGGCGACCAATCTAACCGTATTTACATCGTTCATCATGCGTGAAATGGAACGCGGTCATCAAGTAGACGCCATTTACACAGATATCTCTGCGGCCTTCGATAAAGTAAACCATCAGATTGCCATTTCTAAATACGGCAATATGGGGGTTCACGATCAATTGTTGAACTGGCTCCGTTCATACCTGACTGGTAGAACTATGTCCGTGAAGATTGCCGATTACGGCCCATCTAGCTTTCCGGTAACATCCGGCGTTCCTCAAGGTAGCCACCTTGGCCCATTCCTTTTCCTGCTATATATGAACGACGTGAACTTGGTCCTCAAATGCCTGAAATTATCCTACGCGGATGACCTGAAGCTGTACTACGTTATAAAATGTTCGGAAGACGCCCACTTTCTTCAGCAGGAACTGCAAGTGTTCGATAACTGGTGCCGAATCAACAGAATGTCCTTAAATGTATCCAAATGCTCAACTATCTCGTTCGGCCAAAAACGTGCGATGTATCTCCACGACTACATTCTTCGAGGTATGCGCTTGAAACGAGAAATAACGGTCAAGGATCTGGGAGTAATGCTCGACTCTAAACTGACGTTCAAGGTTCACATTTCGTATATTGTTTCCAAGGCCTCTTCGCAGCTAGGATTTATGTTCCGCTTCGCAAAAAACGTCAAGGACGTTTACTGTCTGAAGGCATTATACTGCTCTTTGGTTCGCCCTTTCTTGGAATACTGTTCCATCGTTTGATCCCCTTTCTACCAAAACGCAGTCCAGAGGATCGAAGCTGTTCAGCGAAGGTTTATACGCTTTGCTTTGCGACATCTTCGCTGGCAAGACCCTCGCAGATTGCCAAGTTATGAAAGTCGGTGCAAGCTCATCAACTTGGAACTATTGGAAGGTAGGCGTATGGTAGCCAAAGCGTGTTTCATTGGTGATCTGCTTCAAGGAAATGTTGATTGTTCCGCTCTACTGGATCTCTTGACCAACAACACTCGACGACGAAATCTCCGTTTACAACAGTTCTTCGTGTTCCGGCACTCAAGGACCAACTACGGAAAACACGAACCTGTGCAAAGCATGTGCCGCGTTTTGAACAGCTGTTATAATGCGTTTGATTTTCATGTATCCCGTGAGGTTAATAAGCGTTGTTTCCGTATATGTCTTTATTAAGTTTTGTTAATTTTCGTATGAAATTCAACTTTTTAAAGGGTCATTGGGATGAACATTTTTCTCTGTTGACGAAAATAAAATAATAAAATAATAGATGACGTGTAATCAAGTTGGTGTCTTCAAAAAAGTTTTTGGTAAGATTGAGGCGCATCCGAAAAAGGGGTCATCCCTAAATTACGTTCATCACGGTACGATTTATTATTTTTCTTTTTTTCGTGTGACGTTCCACGATTTTGAAATATTTTACAAAATTGTAGCTTGCAATTTCCATAAACTTTGCTCAAAACATCAATTTGCCATCTAATATTTCTTATTGAGATATGAAACATTTTTTTATGGAAACCTCCTTCAAATCGATTTTTTAGCTCTAACTTTTGTCTTCGATTTTTTCGTGGTTTTCTATGCTTAAGAAAGTTTTTTCATTTACCTAAGCACAAACCTTCGAAAAGATAGCAATACGCTATCCTTTAAAAATAACACGATACAAGCGTTTCCCTTTTTAAAACATGCCATTTCCCATGATTTTTTATTTCAAAATACCGCAAACATTTTGAAAATCTTAGCTCTTTTAATATCGACGTCCCCCAAGGCAGTATAATTGAACCTCGTTTATTCTTTGTTTACATGAACGACCTTGTAAACCTGCCCTTCAATCACTTCAGACCTTAGGGGGTCATATATGACCCCAAAAGGAAACAGACTGAATAAAAGTGTACACTATCTTGGGCAAATTTGTTCTACAATAATTCTTCTATCTGGGTAACATAAAAATAAAAATATATCAGCAAGATAGATTAAGATCTACTGTTGTATCAGTAGTTACCTTGTGATCAAAAAGTTCCGGTAATTTGAAAAAAACGCATTTATTTCAATTTTTAATTGATATCTTTATTATCGCCTTCAAAGTACTCGCCATTAGAGGCAACACACATATGCCAGCGCTTTATCCAATCATCCATACATTTTTTATAGGCCGATGAATGTATGGCTTTCAGTTCTTCCAGCGAATTCTTTTTTATCGCATCAATCGATTCAAAACGCCTACCTCTGAGCGGAATTTTCAGTTTTGGGAAGAGAAAGAAGTCGCACGGGGCAAGGTCTGGTGAATATGGTGCTTGTTTGATGGTATTGGTGGAGTTCTTGGCCAAAAATTCACAAATAGTGAGCGCGGTGTGTGATGGAGCGTTATCGTGGTGTAAAATCCACGAATTATTGCGCCACAATTCTGGCCTCTTCTTTCGAATTGCCTCACGCAAACGTCTCATAACTTGTAAATAATACTCTTTGTTAACCGTTCGACCTTCTGGAAGGAATTCAGAATGGACGACACCGCGAAAATCAAAGAAAACGGTCAGTAAAACTTTAATTTTGGAGCGACTTTGTCGTGATTTTTTTGGTTTCGGCTCATCTTCGGCGCGCCATTCGGACGATTGTTGACTTGTGAGCATATCAAATTCATATACCCACGTTTCATCACCAGTTATGATGCGTTCCATGAATGTGGGATCGCTATCTGCGTTCGCAATCATCTGTTTAGCGACCTCAACTCGATGCTGTTTTTGCAAAAAATTCAGCTCTTTTGGAACAAGTCGTGCTTCAATGCGTTTCATGCCCAGAATTTCCGTCAAAATGTGTTCGGTCGATCCAAATGAGATATCAAGGAGTGCAGCTATCTCCCGAATGCTAATTGAGCGGTTTTCCATAACTAAATTCTTCACGGAAGCGATGTTTTCATCGGTAGTTGAGGTCGATGGTCGTCCAGAACGCGGCATGTCACTCACGCTTTCACGGCCTTCTTTAAAGTCTTTGTGCCAAACAAATGTACGATTTTGTGACATAGAGTCCTCACCAAAGGCTTTTTGCAACATTCTGAGCGTTTCCGCTGCAGAAAATCCGTTTGCAACACAAAATTTCACACAAACGCGTTGTTCCAATTTTTTATCCATGGTAAAAATCGCCGAGCGTCTATTTTTCGACTAACAAAAGCAGTTGTCAAAACAAAACTAATGGATAATTTGCTCTCACACTTTGACAGAATATCAGAACTAGTGTTGCCATCTTACACTAAAAAGATTTTACCGAAAAAATAAAGGCGGCCTTTTTAAATTGAAAATTACCGGAACTTTTTGATCACAAGGTATATTTACAATATTTTGGTAAACCTTTATGTGTTATGTTCCGATCTCAAGAGTAGTTTGGATGACCTACAATATGTCATAATGTTTGTTGACATCTGAAAATATTATCTGCACATGTTTGAACATTTATTATACCTTCGCATTGCCGAAGACTTACTGTCACAACTGTTAATCTTAAGTTCTGAACGCCAGAACAGTTTGGATGACCTAGACCATATCAAGATTATCTTCTTATATATTTTTACGTTCGATGCTTGAATGCTGGAATACGTGACGTAACTTTTTATAGCCCAAAAATCTACTGTTTCTACCGTAGATTTCTAGTTCTAAACTCCAAGACAGTTTGGATTACCTAAAGGATCAAAAAGTTATAAAAAAAAACGACAGGTAACCTTCCAAAAGGTTCATTGAATATGTTTGAATACATATCGTCACCTTTACATAGCCCAAAAAACTACTGTTATAACTGTAGTTCTTATGTTTTGAACTTAATGACACTTTGAATGAACAAGAATATCCCAAGATTGTCACACTATGTCTGATGACTTTCCACACTGAATGAATGAATATTGTTGAAAACATGCAGATTTTATTCATTGGAGGTGTTCTTCTGGCAATCCGGTCCTGCTGTAAATCGCGTTTATTGAATCGCCCTGGAAGCTCAACAGTTGAACAACTGTGGGTAGCAATTACTAGTTTCGAAGTTACGTATTTCATCTGTGTTGTGTACATTCCACCGGACCGTGTACATGATGGCAACCTCATAGAGAAGCACTTAAGTTCACTTGATTGGATTGTTGCGCAAATGGGCGCGAGAGACAACATCATCATTCTCGGCGATTTCAACATGCCTGAAATTTCTTGGATGAACGATTCCCTAGGCTTCCTTTTGCCGGATTTTTGTTTAATTTGACTTATTGGACGGTTATTGCACCACAGGTCTAAAGCAGACGAGCAGCTTCCTCAACAGTAACGGTCGCATGCTTGACCTTTTTGCTTTGTCAGCGAAGAGTTGGGTCTAGACTGCTCGGTCACTCATGCTCCAGAACCTCTCGTGAAAGTGTGCAGGCACCATTCCCCTTTATTGGTAACGATGAAGGTCAGCCAAGAGAAATGTTTTCTTGAAATTACTGAAAACGTATTTTACGACTTTGGCAAAGCAAATTTTGACGAAATGAACATCTTCCTAGCTGGAAATGATTGGGATGAGATATTTAGCGATCTTGATGCAAATCTAGAGGCTTCGACTTTGTCTGCTATCCTGCTGTATGTCATCGAACAATTTGTGCCATAGAAACGCTGCCAAGTACCTCCTAAACCTGCTTGGTCGAATGCGGAGCTCAGACAGCTGAAAAAAAATGAAACGCTCCGCACTCAGGAAGCACAGCAAATACCGCACGGATCTAAATAACTAGCGCTTCTGGCGTTATGTAAATGAGCAAAGGAAAGAATCTGGATTGCCTTCGAATATGACCAACGGCACTTTGGAAGCTGACTCAATCCCGGGAATCGCAGATCTTGTTCGCTCACAGCTCAGTAGTGTATTCACCGATGAAATTCTCGATTCTGATGATATTGTCACCGCTGCTAATAACGTCACTGCTTCCCGTCCACAGATGTCGGTTTTTACCGCCATGGTGGTCGCAGCAGGGAAGTAACTGAAGTCATCAAAAGGCTGCGGTCCTGATGGCATTCCTTCGTTTATACTCAAACGTTGCCTTGTACCGCTCGTGAAACCCCTAGCAACGGTTTTCAACCTTTCCTTAACGACATGCATTTTTCCGTTTTGCTGGAAAGATTCATTTGTTTTTCCTGTTTACTAAAAGGGATGCAAACGAACAGTTTCAAACTATCGTGGAATTGCACGTTGAGTGCTACCTCTAATCTTTTTGAATTGGTTGTTCTCAATACTCTATTTCGGAACTATTCACACAGCTTCTCCTTGGAACAACATAGTTTTATGCCTAAACGATCAACTACTACTAATTTAGTCACCTTTTACGTCATTTCTCATACGTGAGATTGAAAAAGGACATCAAATAGACGCTATCTACACTGATCACTCGGCAGCTTTTGACAAAATCAACCATGAGATTGCACTGGCGAAGTAATGCTAGCATAGGTATCGATAATGGGTTGCTGATCTGGCTGCGCTCGTATTTGACTGGTCGGAACACGTCCGTGAAGATCGGTGACTTCATCTCAACACCATTTTCTGTCACACCCGGTGTCCCTCAAGGCAGCCCCCTCGGATCTTTCCTATTTTTACTCTACATGAACGACGTAAATCACAGCTTGACATGCCTCAAACTGTCGTATGCTGACGACCTCAAGCTCTACTTTGTGATAAAGAAGACCACAGATGCCATATTCTTATAGCAACAACTGGAAGTATTTGGATCCTGGTGCCACTTAAATCGAATGTCTTTGAATGTGGCCAAATGCTCAGTCATCTCTTTTGGCTGTTAACGCTCGCTTTTTCAGCATGCCTATTCGCTATTCGGTACCGAGCTGAAGCGTGAGGCAACAGTAAAGAACTATGGAGTAATGCTAGACTCCAAGCTGTCATTTAAGGATCATGTTTCGTACATTGTTTCCAAAGCCTCCTCCCAGTTGGGCTTTATGTTCCGATTTGCTAAGAAATTCCGTGATGTGTACTGTCTTAAGGCACTGTACTGTTCTATAGTGCGTCCAATTCTGGAATATTCATCAGTGGTTTGGTCCCCCTACTACCAAAACAATACATTACGGATAGAAGCTATTCAGAAGACGTTTGTCTACTTCGCATTACGACGACTTCCTTGGAAGCGAGGCGTGACGTCGCTAAAGATTGCTTTGTTGGTGATCTTCTTCAAGGCCACATTGATTGCTCAGCTCTACTTGGTCTTCTAGACATCAGCAATAGACGCCGAAATCTCCGATCCCACGCATTCCTGTACATTCGACACTCCAGAACAAATTACGGGCGGAACGAACTGATAAAAAGTATGTGCCGTGTGTTCAACCGTTGTTATTCCGTATTTGATTTTACCGTTAGCCGAAAATGTAATAAGAATAGTTTTAAGAGGTTTTTGTGCTAAGTTTGTAGCATCTTTATATGTGTCAGTTAGAATTATATTGAACGGTTATTGGGGTAAACATCTTACCTGTTGACAAATAAACTAAACTAAACTTAACATATTGTCCCTTTGCATAGTTCTAAAAACCTACTGTTACAACTGTAAATCTTATATTTTGTACTCAAGGACAGATAAGATTACCTTAAATAACTTGTAATTTATATATTGGTACGTTTTTCTCTTTTTCTGGGTTCCCACTGGGTTTTTGCCTATTTTGGTTAGAATTCATTATTTGTTCGGATTGTTTGCATATGTTTAAGTCTTAGATGAGTAAACTACCAGGGAGCTCGTAAAAAGAACTTTTTAGTGTATGAGTTGAACAAATAAAAAGAATGTAATTCAATTGTAAAGAAATATTTATCACCTTGAATAAAAAATTCAAAATTTTCTAAAGAAAAAATATATAACCTTGAAAAATCACTGAATTTTCCACACAAAAAGTGACAGTTCTCCAGAACTCAATTAGATATTTGCTTTGAAAACTCATAAGAAACATAACGAAAACAATGTTAATTTTTATTAGTCCCTTGGCTTATTGTTTTTAAATAGTTTATTAAAGGGAGGGAAAGAATATGCAATTTGTTTTGTTTTCATTGTTATTAAGGAAATATTTCGTGTAGTATATGTAAGGAATATTAGGTAAGAAGCTGTTAAATTGTTATGATATAGGAAGTAAGGGTTCCAATGGGAATTCATTAAGGTATGAGACATTTTAATTTGACTATGATAAGCATTTTTTTTTTTGTAAGGCCACCATCCCTTCTAGGACTTTGCCATGTAGAGCTCCACTTTTTAGCAAGATCAAATTGAGTTACCGGTTTGTATTCACAGTAACGCTGTATGAAGGGCCAAAAACGGTGGGGCGGGACCTGTAAACAGAGACACTTAAGGTGAATCCCGCGGAACATTAGATTCTCCTCCCAATGATACGATCCAACAAATTGAATAACCCAATTCGCAATACTTATTAAGCTTTCTACAGGATGGCTTGTTAAGAAGGACGCGTCACTCGCACTGAAACTGTTGGAGTAGAATTCACAGCATCATAATCGAATCGGTAGGATAAAGAAAATGATACTGTTTGTTCCCCTAGAAACCGGTTGTCATACTTGACAAAAGACACCGGTTGTCTAATTTTGATTGTATCTATTGTGTGTATTTAATCTAACATCCATTGGCCGGCAACGGTATTATGGAAGAAATATGTTTGCAACAATTCTTCAAGTGATAGCTCCACTGCAAATCCAGCAACCCATTTCAAAAATTTTGAAGAGTCACGCCCATTCCAAGGTTACTCTCACATACAATATACCCCACACGGAAACATCACTGACATCATTTGGAGGAGGGTACTGCTATGCACATTCCGATTTGAACATGTAAAATCTTCAAACCAAGCACGTATTTAGTATTAATTGAAAATAGGTTTTTGGATATATTTCATTATATTAATCAGATAGATCTTACCAAAGACCGCCTCCAAAATGACACTTTTTTGTGAAAATTCAAATTGTCAACTTTTTTACAAAATTAGTTTCGTGAACTTGCAACTTGCATTAACACAAATGTTAAATCTTTGAAATTAACACTTCACTCAATCGCATATAAAAAAAAAAAAAAAAAAAATCTGAAACACTTCATCAAATGCGAGCAAATTCCCTTAAATTCCACAAGAAAAAGCTTACCCCTTGACTGATTGGCCTATTTTGTCAGTGACATACTGACTTTTTAAGTGTCGAGCACTTTGAAAATGTCTGTATGTCGCAGATGAAATAGGCTAATCAGTCAAAAAGTAAGCTTTTTTAGTGGAATTTAAAGAAATTTAATCGCATTTGTTAATGACACTTAAAAATAGATGTTTAAGCTTTTTATTTTTAATATTTTAAGAAGTCGTCAAGTGAAGTGTAAATTTAAATGTTCCTGGTTTTCTAATAAAAATCACTCTACTAATACGTTCTTAAAAGTGTTTTTGAAAAAGGGGTTTTAAAAAATTCCCAGGCCCATAATTGGTAGCGCACCAATTGCCATCAATTTTTCGTAAAGGGTGATCCGATCAAAATTTGGTCAAACAGTAATGTGTGTGAGTCGATCAACGTTTTTATTAATAAGTCAAATTCTTTTTCTTTTTCAAGTTCAGTCAATACAGAATACATGAGAAATATTCACCTAAACTTCCTTTTTACCGAATGCGAATTGCCGGGTCTTTCGTTTTACACCTGCCATAAGATTTTGTACAGTCTCCTTGTCCACTTTATTCGCCGCAGAACGCCAGTTGGCCTTGAACTGTCTCTCGCTCACAACAGCTTTTTGAGTCTTCTTAAGGTTCCGCTTGACGATGGCCCAATATTGTTCGATTGGGCGGGGCGCTGGCGTGATGGGAGGTTTTTGTTTTGTTAGGATACCACTCCATGGCCTTTTTTCCGTAATGGCCCGATGCCAAATCCAGCCAAAATAGAACGGAACAATTGTGTCGCTTCAGGAAAGGCAGTAGACGTTTTTGTAGGCACTCGCTCAGATAAATTTCCTGGTTGACGGTTCCGGTCGCAATGTAAACGTTGCTCTTCAAGCCACTGGTACAGATAGTCTGCCACACCTGATATTTCTTCACGAACTTTGACAGTTTATTGTGCTTGAAAATATCTGCCACCTTTCCCTGTCCGGTTGCCGTAAAAAATTCCTGTCCAGGAAGCTGTTTAAAGTCTGCCTTGACGTAAGTTTCATCGTCCTGTACCACGCAATCAAACTTCGTCAGTATCGCCGTACAACTTTCGCTATCGGTTTCCGACGTGTTTTGTTTATCGTCGCAATTTGAAGCCACCATTTTCTTGTCAGTCGACAGTCCACCTCGTTTTTTAGCTCTATCCACAGTTGGCGCCACTCCCAGCTTCTTTTGCAACATCTCGGATGGAGAGGTTGGGGTCCGCTCCAAAAAACAGCAAGAAACTCTTTTTGTCGTCGCTGTGGCCTCCGGCTTTCGATTTCCCCCGATCCAGCTTTCCTGGCTGTCGACAAACGTTCACCGAACACTTTTAATACGTTGGTAACAGTTGATTTAGCCACATTCAACAATTTCGCCAACTTGGCGTGAGAGTAGTTTGGATTTTCGCCATGCACGTGCAAAATTTTGATGCGTTGCTTCTCTTCCTTCGACGACATTTTGATAACTGAAGCGCTAATCTCAAAATCAAAATAGAGGCATGATGCTACACGCACACATCTTCAAAATGAGGGGTGTGCAAAAAATTTTTAATGCACGATGAAAGGAAATACGGGGGAGGGGGTCAAGTTTAAGTCGACCAAATTTTGATCCGAAACACCCTTTAAGGAAAAAGTGAATGATATATGGAAGGGAGGGGGAAGGGAGGAGAGGGAGGAAAGGAAGAGAGATATCAAATGGGTTGTTAAGTTCAAGAAACTTCCCTGCCCTTGCGCTAAACTTCACGTGCCGCAAGGGCTCAGTGGGGATTCTCTGTCACGAACCAAAGCTAAGAGTCAGTTCTAATGTGGTTATATCACATCAATTATTTTTTTCTACAGTAATTATCTACACATTTTTTTCAGCATTTCAACATGGAGAAGCTGGTTGGCGTAGCCTGGGAAGTGAGCGGCTCCGGCTGAAAATCGTATTCAAGCAGGATATATTTTCCATACTCATTTAATTAATAATTTTTGGCACGCTTTGTGACATCTTTGCATATCAAATTACTTGTGCATTTTAGAGCATGGAGCAGCATGATATATTTATGCTTGCAATTTTCAATTTGTTTTTCAGCATTTAAGCATAACATTCTCATTAGTATTATATTTCTGAACTTCAACTACTATTCCATAAAAAGACTGGCATGTGATTATAGGCAAGAATAGGATTATATTTAAATATATGTGTTAAGTGATATTATGATAAGATATTCCATTTATATTAGAAACCATTGAACCAGGCACTAAAAATGCTTTCTTCGACCTATAGAATAGTCTGTTGATTCTCAACAAAATAAAACAAGTCAAATATCTATTCATTGCAATTTTATCTTTGTTGAAAGGACTGATCTACTTTGCTTTTCAGTTTTTCCAGAGCTAATTAGATATTCATACATATTCAATTTTTATTTTGCTGTAACAATTCAGTGGCGGTCAGTTTTATTTTGTCAATACATATATCATATACTAATACGTACATTACATACATAAATTCCAAAGGGTGAGGGGGGAATACAGGGTGCCAGATGAAGTGTTGGCAGGATGAGGGATTCGTGGTTATCTGGCCCAAGTCATGGGTGACAATTATGCCTTCCTTGATGGAAATCGTCCGATCGAGATCAGCGAAGGTTTAATTATCTTCCGGCAGTCAACAGTGAGGCTGCTAACCCTATTTTTAACAAACCACCAGACGGAAATCCTAATGTGTATTGCTTACTGTTCATTTCCTGTAATAAGAGCGTTTCTTTGGCGGTAGGTTTACCTACTCTGAACTGCCACTTCGAAGCCAACTGACCGGATGGTCCAATAACTAAGGCAAACTTTCTTCAGGAACGATTTCAAGAATGTTGACACCCATATTGCTAGGGTTCACTTCAAATAATTTTCTAGCCATCCGTGATCCCATGGAAACCTTCTCCGGAGTAATCGTTCAAGGATGAAGTTTTCGGATTTCTATTGAAATCTTTTATAAATATGCCACTTCCATCGGTTGTAAGATAATTTTTTTAGAAAGTGGTTGATTTTCTTAATCCAAAGCTGCTAAAGTATTCCAAATCGGTTGGATATTTCCATATGCTCATTTTTGGTTTTGTGGGTTCCCTGTCGGTCTTTTAGAGGTGTTTTGTTTTTTGTTGGACACACAACGGACTATTTAATAACTAGCTTAGGTCATAAAAAAAACCATACCCGTCCCCATATCAGCCTGACACCATTTATCATGTTATATATAAGTTTCACCCACACCCTTATTTGTTGGCCTCTCCTAATGAAGAGGTCTGCGCACGTCTATGCTCACACTTCTTCTTTCTACGCTAATGGAATAAGGCAAACCCAAGCAAAATAAAAATTCCAGCTAATCTATAATCTTCACAATGTTTTTAACTTTTATATCACAAGTTTGTTAATATCGCAACACTTTCACATTCAAGTGAGGATTTACATTAATAAGTCATGAATTTGCTAACCCATTACTGATCTCTTAAGATTCAAATAAGATTTCTGACAAAAATCACTTTCTTAACATTCAGCCTAACCTCGGTTTTTCTCCGAAGAAACAAAAAAGCCTACCTGCTAATTTCAACAACAAACACACATCAAACCCAAAACTTACCATCGGTGGTTGGCTGCTCGCAAAGCCACACCCGGCAGCAGTGATCCGGAAGTTCCACCAGTCTCGCTCCAACGCAAATGGCCGTATCGTTGGGAGGCGGCAAATTTTCGTGTGGACAAAGGGTCGAACATGCATGTCTTCCGTTCTGAAAAGGGTTTGACATTATGGAAATCGGGAAATTTAAAAGGATATGGAACGCTCGTTTTTCATGAATAAACCTGAAATTATGGCAAACACTTTTTAATGAGAATCAATAGAAAGAAAGGAATAAAAAAAGAAGCGGTTGCAGGGAATTTCGAAACTGTCGCATCGCAATTTATGGCGCACATTTTTTATCATATCTATTCAAACCTTCGAAAGACGGAAAAACCGGCCAATCCTTTCACACCAGTCGAGTATGGTATCATGATTGTGCGTAAATATTGTACCGGTAATTAACAAAGTTGAAATTTAATCGTCTACTCGCTCAGCAAACCCACATCCCGATTCGCGATTTCCCTCTTCTCAACTACTTCGGTTGTTGGAAACACTGTTGATATTTCAGCTGAACCGCCACGACACGACTCGGACGAGGATTGCACAATTCCCTATTTACAACCTGATGGGTGTTGGAGTCACGGTGGGCGGAGGTAATTACTCATGGTGGAAAAGTTTTTCCCTTGACCTTCCTTTCCCCGCTCACCTACAATTAGACGTGACCGCTTTGCATTATCGAACGACAAGATGCAAACAAACGAGACAGACACTAATCCCTTTCTGTGCGGTAGAGGAGGATTATAAACTCTGACCGAAGTAGGTCATTCATCAATTATTGTGCCTGTCGTGCTGCTCCACACCAGGAACGTCAGTCTCCATCGTAACTGGCCAGCGAATGTGCCTTATAAGGCAAGGTTAGCCAAAAGGGTCATCAAAGAGATGCAGAATTATTCAATATCCATGCAAAGTACACACCTTATTTGCGAGAAAACCGTTTCGAAACGGACAGGCAAAGCTGCGGACGAAGACACCTGAGTTCCGATGGGAAGTTTTCACATGGAAGAATGAGATTGATTATTGGGCCATTTCCATTTCTATCTCCACCATACGACAGACGAGAGGGATAACGTGATAAATGGTTGAGATGATTTCGATTGAAATAGATCGAATGCTAGTTAACTAAGGCTGGGCTTCGAACGTTCAAGGTACAAAAGGCCCCTAATCGCGACGAGAAGCAGAACAAGTCCGCCAAAACCCGTGCCAGGAAGTTGTACCTCAACATGCTGACGAAAGTTGAATGCTGCATCATGGACGACGAAACATATGTGAAGGCCGACTTCAAACAGATCCCCGGCAACCTGTTTTTCACGGCCAAGGATAAGTTCAGCGTTCCGGAGCATGTCCGCACTCAGAAGATGTCCAAATTTGCGAAGAAATTCCTGGTTTGGCAAGCCATCTGCACGTGCGGGAAGCGGAGTGCACCTTTCGTGACCAGGACACGATGAACGGACAGGTGTACATAAAAGAGTGCCTCCAGAAGCGGCTGCTTCCTCTCCTGAAGGCCCACAACGTCCCAACAATCTTCTGGCCGGATTTGGCCTCATGCCACTACTCAAGGACGTGCTGAAGTGGTATGCGGACAATAAGGTCAATTTCGTGCCGAAAATGTTCAACCCTCCCAACACTCCGGAGCTCCGCCCCATCGAGAAGTACTGGGCGATTATGAAGCAGCACCTTCTTAAACGACCTAAGGTAGTGAAGACAGTCGAGGAACTGAAGAAAGTATGGGTTTACATGCAAAAAACGGTTGATTCACAGGTTGTGCAGAATCTTATGGCCGGGGTTAAGGCCAAGGTGCGGGCATTTGCGTATGGACTGTAAATAAAATACGAGTAAAATGGTAAAATGAAGTTTAATAGTTATTTCTCAATCCCTGAAAATTTGATGGCAATCGGATGAAAACTCGAATTTTGCGAATCAATTTTGTGTGTGGCAATTTCATCGTGGACACCCTTTAGTAGTTAGTAATGAGATAATGCTCTAATTTGTATCGATGACGGGAAAATGTTCAATTCAAGGTAAAATATTCATTGTTAGATTATCTTTTTTTTGCTCGTTCAAACCTATTGAGCGCTTCCAGACGAAATGAACTGGAAATGTGGAAAATTATTTTCTTCTTCTTCTTTCTCTAGCGTTTTCAAGCTTATTGCTTTCACAATTAGCTTATTGTTTGCTCTCAGCTTAAAGCCTCAAAATGCACTTCCACAGTTATTAACTGGCAGCTTTCGATGCCAGGCACCTATTTGCATTAGTATGATTGTGTAAGGTTTGCACAATCATACCCTATGCCCAGGAAATCGAGAAATCTTCCTTAACGAAGAATCTCTTAAACTACATCGGGAATCGAACTCAGTCAGCTCCAGCATGGTGTTTCTTTTTAGCTGCGCCTTTGCCGACTGAGCTAAGGGCGTCGTGTTCGCAAAAAATAGAATTTCCCATAAAAGTTCTCATAAAAATTTCAAAAACACAGTGCAGTACGACTTCGCATCCAATTGAGCGCAAATTGTGAGAAAAAATGTGTTCGCTCATTAAGTATCTGGCTATGATTTTGCATATCTTACTTAAATTATCCAGCATCAAACAAAAAAACGCAACCCATAATAACCAACGCAGATCAATGTTACCTCGTAAATTATAATGCAAACATGGCCATATAGCGATTGGAAATGGTTGAAAATTTAACCACTTCTTTATGTTTTCTATTTTCGTATACCGAGAGCACATCGAGGCAAATTTTACTAAAAATACTGTATAATACTGTATACGTAGTTTTCACAAACCACTGCATATTGTAAGCCAGGCTATGTTGAAGTTCTTCGTGGGTAACACTAGTTATTTGGGATATTTCACGCAACACATATCATTTATATTAATAAGATGAATTCGCCTCGGTTTTTTTTGCACCGATATTTCAGCATGGTCAATATCGGGTGAAAACGGGAAATACTCATGTTAGGAAAAATAACTTTGACGCTAGCTGTAGTCCAAAACCGCTCAATGAAAAACAATTCAAATTTTGTTCACATCATTTCTTATATTTTTTTAGACTATGGTGACATTTTTGATATGCTACCTAAATTTTTCACAGAAAAACGGATTTTTGTAATTGGTATGACCAAAAATTACTTTTTTCACATATGTTATGAAATAAAGTGCCCACCTCATCGTTTTTTCAATTTCTCTCATTTACTTGGTTCAAATTAAAGTAAACACACTGTATTTTTTTTTATCTTATTTTTTATATTCTTTTTAAGTTTCACTTATGGAATACTGAAAAAAAGGAGTTTTACTTAAAAAAAAAAAATCAATTTGTGTTGAAAAAAAAAACAGTGACAAAATAAAGTGCCCACTTCAAAAATCGATATGTTTTCGATAAGTTTCCAT
This sequence comes from Aedes koreicus, assembly GCA_024533555.2. Taxonomy (NCBI): domain Eukaryota; kingdom Metazoa; phylum Arthropoda; class Insecta; order Diptera; family Culicidae; genus Aedes; species Aedes koreicus. The sequence continues at coordinate 624,610 of JAHHFK020001420.1, forward strand.
TGGAAGACCCCTCGATTGTTTATGTTTTGATATTTTGACATGTTTTGAAGCAAACGGCTCAACCTGGTGCATTTGTATACGTGATCGCATTTGATTCAATTGAAAAAAATGGAGAACGCAGTGCTTTCGAAAGCAATTCCCTTGTGTATCCGAAAATTGGTCGTTCGTGATGTGCAAAACGGTGAATCGCACCGGGCTGTCGCTAAGAAGTACAGTATCAGTAAGGCAGCGGTTGGCAAAATTCTTCTGAAGCTTAAAACGTTTGGATCAGTGGTGGATCGCCCTGGCAGAGGCAGGAAGCGGAAAACGGATGCGAGAACGGACACCAAGATCATGCGCGAAGTCAAGAAGAACCCGAAGGTAACTGTCCGCGAGATCCAGGAAACCCTTCAGTTATCAGTTTCCGGTCGAACTGTTCGTCGCCGTCTCGTAGCACAGGGGTTGAATAGCAAACTTGCCCGGAAGCGCCCATTTATCAGCAAGGCAAACAAAGCCAAACGGCTTAAGTTTGCTAAGGAGCATGCTGATAAGCCCCTAGAGTTCTGGAAAACGGTTCTCTGGACGGACGAATCAAAATTCGAGCTGTTTAACCGAAAGCGGCGGGTTCGTGTTTGGTGCAGATCGGGAGAGGAGCTTCAGGAGCGCCACATCCAAGGCACGATGAAGCATGGAGGAGGAAATGTGATGGTCTGGGGGTGTTTTTCGTGGGGTGGAGTGGGAAGCATTGTGAAAATCGACGGGATAATGACGGCAGATTCTTACATCAACATCCTGCGAGAAAATCTGGAGGTTTCGCTGATCCAGACGGGCCTTGAAGAGAAGTTCGTATTCCAGCAGGACAACGACCCGAAGCATACTGCCAAGAAGACCAAGTCTTTCTTCCGGTCTTGTCGGATCAAACCGCTGGAATGGCCTCCACAAAGCCCGGACCTCAATCCCATCGAGAATTTGTGGGCGATTCTCGATGCCAGGGTTGACAAAACTGGTGTTACCAATAAAAATAACTATTTTGAAGCCCTGGAGCGCGCCTGGGAAGAGCTAGATCCACAGCACCTAAAGAACCTGGTCGAGAGCATGTCGAAGCGCCTGCAGGAGGTCCTGAAGGCCAAAGGAGGACACATCAATTATTGAAATGCTTTTATTTTACTTTAATTTATGTTTTCTGTAGCCTAAATGAAGTGGGCACTTTATTTTGTCACTGTTTTTTTTTCAACACAAATTGATTTTTTTTCTTTAAGTAAAACTCCTTTTTTTTCAGTATTCCATAAGTGAAACTTAAAAAGAATATAAAAAATAAGATAATAAAAAAAATACAGTGTGTTTACTTTAATTTGAACCAAGTAAATGAGAGAAATTGAAAAAACGATGAGGTGGGCACTTTATTTTGCCTATCAGTGTAATGATGATTACATGGTGCAAAAATGTTGGTGTGATGCCGATGAAGGTGCCGCAAATATGGACTTAAGCGACGAGTATTCCGAAGTTGATGAGTTTAGTGAAACGATCGGAGGATAACTCACAATGCGTATACATCGAAATATCTGGACTGAAAGAGAAACCAGAATTTCCATCGAATCGTACTAAAACGTCCGGCCACGCCTTCCGATTGGTTTTCAACACACTATCGTAACGCTTGTTAGGAAAAGCTGTAAAGAGAAGCCTGGTCAACCGATCGCAATTAAAACCAACCTAGGCTGGTCGGTTTACGGTGGAGCCCCAACGGGACAATCCGTAAGCATTACACTTATCATTTTTGCACTTGCGAACATCAACGCGACAATAATATGGAACGTGTAATGAAGAAGTACTTTTCTCACGATAGTTTCGACGTTTTGTCACCTGTCAAAACAAACGAGCCCAAGACGATGATCGGACCTTGAAGCTGCTACGCAAAGTTACTCATTTCAACGGAGAGAGGTTTGAAAGCGGATTGTTATGAAGACGCGACGATGTGCGGCGGATGCCTGATAATTAGTCCACGGCTCTGAAGTGGTTCTACAATTTCGTACGGCGTATGGAAGAGGATCATAATCTATCACGGATAGTGAAGGGTAAAACTAGCGGTATACGAATCAAAAGATATATACGTAAGGGACTATTCATAAAACCACGTAGACTCATTTTCGATAATCTCTTACCCCACCCCGCCCCCACCCGTAGAATTTTCTCCATTCATTTTTTAAAATGTTGTATGGAGCGTAGACTTTGGTCAGAGTCGCCCCCCCCCCCTATTTCAAGAAAAGTCTACGTGGTTTATGAATAGCCCCTAAGCTGATGGCTGAAGAATACGAAGAGAATGGTTACGAACGCGTCTAGTACTTGCTAGTGCACCCCGTCACGAACCCCAACAAACCAGGAAAAGTGAGACTTGTTTGGGATGCAGCTGTGACGACAAATGGAGTTTCGCTTAATTCAGCTCCACCCACCGGATCTTATCAACTCACACCGCTGGTGAGCGTCCTCTTACAGTTTCGTGAATTCCGAGTCGCTGTTGCAGGAGACAAACACAAAATGTTTCAACAAGTTTGCATTCAGGACAGTCTGCGTTTCTTCCACCAGGATTACGAGAATACGCTTAACACTTATGTTGTTCCGGTAATGACGTTCCGGCATGCTGTTCTCCGAAAACTGCGCAGTTCGTGAAGAACCTTAACGCGGAACGCTTCAGCAAACATTACCTGGAGGCAGCGAAAGACGTAGACGACATGCAGTGCAGCACCGAGACAAAAGGAAAAGCTACTGAGCTAGCAAAACCCTTCTGGTTCATCATCAATGAAGGAGGTTTCAAGATTCGTAGCTAGTTTTCTAACTCTGCTGTGGCTAGTATAAGTCCATTGCATTCTCTTGCCGTCAATCTCAAATTGAATTCAATTCTTGGTCGGATCTATGACCTCGGAATAGCTGTCGATTGCAAACTGCAGTTCAACGAGCATATATCATTACCGCTTAATCTTTTGCAGCCCTCGGATTAGTTCGACCACGTTCCAGCAACCTCAACGATATATGTGCAATGAAAACGCTATAACGTTTGCATGAAAAAAATAGAGGACAAAAATTGCCGATTTTTTATGGGTTTACCTTCACCCGCACTGACAAAACTATCCGTGCAGCATCAATCATAGTAACCCATGAATCAGCAGACAAAATTTGACAGCTCTATCAGTCGACCTCTAACCATGATGGCAAAAACAGTGAAGCAACTCCGTTCAGAAGTGTGCGCGTTCAAAGAACGGCACCCCGCCGCGTCGAAAACGGACATCATGCAGCACTTTGTGGACGCCGGATATGCCTGTTCCGCCATCTACAACATCTTAGCATAATTAGACAACAACCAGAGCATCGAAAGAAAGCCCGGTTCCGGACGGCCGACGACTCTGAGCGACAAGAAGCTCCAAAGGATGCTGGAGAGGAAGACCGAGGGAAAAGTGGCTACATCGCTGCGTGAGCTTGGCCGGGAGGTCGGTTCAACCGGCCAAACAGTGAAAGAAGTACCTGGCGAACATGAACATACATGTCAGGAAGCGGAAGTCACGTCTACTGGTTTCGGAAGGCACACTGACGCAGCGGCAGCGGCTGAATAAGATGGTCAACTCGATTTTCCCCGGCGAATCGCGACGTGGCAGTGGTGATGGATGACGAGACCTATCTCACACTGGATGGCAACGACTGGCTGGGCACTTCGTATTTTACTTCCCCACGAAGGAAGTGAGCTCCGAGATGAAGTTAATTTCATACATCAAGTTCCCCAAGGTGGTGCTGCTGTGGCTGACAGTCAGCGAGAAGGGGATGTCAAAGCCGCTCTTCTTTCGCTCCTGACTGGCCGTAAACGGGGAAATTTATAGTGCGAAAGTGTCTGCCGGAAGTTGCGTCGTTCATAAAAAAATACTATAAGGGCGAAGACGCGGTGTTCTGGCCGGATCTGGCGTCGGTCCACTACTCGAAGCGATCGTTGGAGGAACCGGAGCGGCTGAATATCGATGTGGTACCCAAGTCGGCGAACCCGCCCAACGTCCCCCAGCTGCGTGCCATCGAGAATTTCTGGGCCAACCTGAAGCGTACGATGTACTCCAACAATTTTGTCGCGAAAACTGAGGATGAATTGATAAATAAAACGAAGAAAGAATCTCAAAAACATGCTCTTACACGCATGTTTTTGTCCGCCATGGCGAATGTTCCGGTTAACTGCCGGAAAGCCGCTCGCAAGGGCGTAGATTTTTTTGCAAGTAAGCTTAAATAATTTCTTTCCATGTGAAATTTATCAAAAGCAATTATTTGTCTTAGCTTTTGTTAGTCACCATCCAAAAAAAGTCCATTTTTTTTTAATGCAAACGTGGATGTTCATATTATTATTGGAATATGCTGTTTGCGTATGGTTACCGTTTCATACAACGTAAGTGATTCGGATGGAGAGAGTTCAGTGAAGCTTCATCCGTTATGCCCTTCGTCAGTTGCCTTGGTCGGATCCAGAAAACTTACCAGGCTACTCATGTTACTGTGGACTCATTGCCTTAGAAACACATGCTTCAGGGTGGACAAATCCACAAAAGCTTTTCGTTTTTGATTTGTTACAAGTAAATCTCGATTGTCGATTGTTATTGGGAAACGTCTCTTTTTTGCACTTCTCTGACAGTTGCATGAACGTGACTTACTGTTCATCAAACTCCACAGAACCTTCTATGGGCTCTCGTTGGATAGATGTTACCGTGCATTCAATTTTGTACTGTATGCGTGAAAAGATATGCACCATTGAGCAATGTCAAAAATTAAAAACAATCTCATAAACTTTGGTTATGATTTCCTTTATTCAAAATCAAATTCAAAATTCATTATTCAAAAATTAGATTTTTTAATGAGTCTTAAACTATGTTTATCATCGATCATCGATCGAGTTTCCACTAGCTGGAATAAGGCCCCTCCACACACATTCGAAACACACGGCTGGTCCCAATCATGTAGCCTGGATCCATTTCTCTCGAGGTGCGGGTTAATGTTTGTCTGAGGCTTGCTGGACTAGAGTGGCGTTTAGAATAGGCTTAGGCCTTCATTCAGCGGATTAAGAACGGCAGATGTTCTGCAACTACTTCTGAGAGCGGAGTGAGGTATGAAACGGAGTCCCAACTTGTTAAAATACAACATTTATATGGATTTGGAATAAGATACAGTCCGTGGATTTGTTTTTTAAGGGACACTCGAGACGGTGGTAAATAAATGAATAAACAATTCATGGATTTGAGATCAATTTCAAGAAAATGTGAATAACTTGATCAAGGTTATGAGAACTAATCAAATTCAAATGAAAAATCAGATTAGAGTAACGTGATTGTTTGTTCACGTATTTTAGAACAGATTTCTTTCCATGTGATTTAATGTCAAAACATGACCAAAATATGGTTTTTACGATGTCTCCAAAGCAGGTATGTTTATCCTAATTGTTTCCTAGTTGCTCTTCACCATGTTCCCAGTTAGTCTTAACGGTTGTAAACATATTCAATACAATGGAATGGTACATTTCCGGACGTATCCCAAACAAGGCTGGCTGATTATCTTCTTCTTCTTTTAGCATTTCAAGCTTTTTGCTTTCACAATTCGCTTATTGCTTGCTCTCAACTTAGTGTTCTAAATGCACTTCCACAGTTATTAATTGAGAGCTTTCGATGCCAGGTACCATTTTTCATTAGTATGATTGTGTGGCAAGTACAACCATACCCTATTCCCAGGGAGTCGAGAAATTTTCCTTAACAAAAAATTCCTAGACCAGGCCGGGAATCGAACCCAGCCACTTCCAGAATGGTGTTGCTTTCTAGCTGCGCTTTTACCGACTGAGCTAAGAGAGGATCCATTTGCTGATTAGCTAAATAGGGCAAAAAATGACTCACCTACCCAACGGTTAATAAGCATCATTTTCAAAGAACGGTTGATTTATCTTAGGAAAGGGAAAGTAAACATTTTCAGAAGTAATTAATCTTCTCTCTCCGAAACATCCAACCCATCAGTTGTGAGTCTTTGAGTTAGAGGATTCGGAACCATTAAGAATTGTAACACATAACTTGAAGATGTTGATGTTCGTCTCAACGCTTTATTGATGTCTTAAACACGAGCAGCTGAATCCTTTTAGGCTGGTCACCATTGGTCTACCAACTAGACCGAAGCGATTGAATCATATCTTCACCCAATCCAGAAGAGCCATAGAACGATAGAAGTAATAATTAGTTCAAATATTTACACTCACTTCCCTTCGTCCAGAGGCTTGTTTGTCATTCGTGAGTTCGCAGGCATCCAACCGACAATTAATCAGACTATCCGTTTGTTGATTCGATTGGATCAAAAATCATTTGAACCGTTCAGAGTTTTCTCCGTGAATGTGCTTCTTTCCATCGGTTTTGAAAGCCGAGCTAATAAGCCGAAAATTGGCTTTCCCGTTCCGATTTTGCTCAATCTGGAAATGTTCCACCGACTCGACAATTCAAAATTTCCTCTTCTCGTTTTTCATTGTACATCAACGTTATATGCCAGAAATCATAAAAGTCAGCAAATCAGAAAATCAAGTCCAGAAGTGGGGAAAAAATGCTTTCAACTCGACGAAAGATCACTCCTACTGGAGGCACCTAGGAAAATTTTAGCAAACGAAAGGAAAATTACTCAGAAAAAAAAAGAACACGATACGTGAGGATGGAAGAACAGAACCAATTGCGACGGAAACGGGTGTGTAATGGAAATTCAATTACCTGACAAACGCATTGTGTTCGGCAATCCAATTTGAATGTTTCACCGTGGAAGTATGTCGTATTTCCTAACGTACAGCTACCTGCGAAAGAGTAGAGAAAAATTTGGAAAACGGATAAATGAAGAGGAATAGTATGAGAGATAGAGAGGGAGAGGTCGATCGTGACAAACCGAATGTACAGACAAAAGGGTACTGAATGAAAAGGAATGAATGTATATTGAGTGGAGTGTATTGAAAGTGGCATGAATTCTAACGAAAGGATAAAAAATGCTGTCGTCTGTAGTCCTACACATTTCCTCTCCCTTCAGCATGGGTGGACTATATGTTCAGACGGTACATGATATCAAGGTGCGGAAGGTAGTGAAAAGCATACAGGGGTTTAGCAGAGGTTTTGTCAATTGAACTAGCGTTTTTAAATTTCTTGGTAAAACGGAGCGATGTGATACGGCGCGATGGAACCTTTTGAACATGAAGAATGGCCCGACAAAGGACCCGGAATGAACTTCAACTGTCAGAGAAAGCAGTCGTGAGTACTTGTGCTCTCTTAGGGAGAGGGGGCGATCAAAGGGGTGGTTGGTTTCCTCAGTATGTGGTTTTATGAATTTTTCAAGGAAAATTTGGAAACGACTTTCAGCGTAAGGCAGCTGACCCCAAAAAAAAAAAAAAAAAAAAAAAAAAAAAAAGGGGGGGGGGGGGGGGGGGGGGGGGGGGGGGGGGGGGGGGGGGGGGGGGGGGGGGGGGGGGGGGGGGGGGGGGGGGGGGGGGGGGGGGGGGGGGGGGGGGGGGGGGGGGGGGGGGGGGGGGGGGGGGGGGGGGGGGGGGGGGGGGGGGGGGGGGGGGGGGCATCTCATTTATGACTGGTTATGCACAATCAAAAAGAAATATCAAACTCAACACATAAATCAGCTTACATTCTCGTAAACGCCTTTCACACCAACATCCAGACACACACAAAATAGATTTAAGAAAGAAAAGTGTTTGATTCATATTATTTGTTTCATCATTTTTGTACCACACATTTATTTACGACACATTAAAAGCGGTACAAAGCAAACTGTAATGGACGTTTCATGACTGAAGAAAAACAACAATAAATCACTACGACATTATAAATCAATTTACGCGCATCTTCAGCATCGAAAAGTGACAGCTATGCCGCCTGGTGCGAGCTTCTCTTTGCGTGGCTTCGGTTGAACGTAGGCAAGTGAAGCGACGCGCAATAGGGTGATCCACAACATGTCCCCTCATAATAGAGGTGGTACGGATCTAACCCTAGCGGTGGTCTTCGGATCCGTGAAGAGCGCCTAGGAAGATCTACCACTGGTTGTTCCACTTCGGTAGCGCACTCGAACTCGGTCGATGTTGACGTTGTTGTTGACGATGATGACGGAGAGACGGGACGGCCGGGACCTCGTGACGTGGTACGTGAGCCAGCATGGAACCTAGCAAGGCATGCTCAGGGCTAGGTGCAGGTGAAGATGTACCAGTTGAGGGCATAGGTACAATCGGTGACGGTGCCATCGTACCTGGCGATTGGCTTGGCAGATTCCAGGCACCCTACAGAATGTCGAGTGGCAACGAACGCTGGTGCGAGGTGACTTGTTCAGTGGATGGCTTCGGCATACCGTCAGTAGCAAGGTGACTCCAAAGTTGGTAGACATGCTAGCGCAGCATGCGGGGATCTTCGACCCACACGTTGTACATTACATCTCCGATCTTTTCGACGACGACACCTTGAGCCCATTTCTAACCGTTTCGACCATGGAGCGGCTTCCCCAAACTGCAGCGTTTTTTTTGCCGCTGCCGCAGCGAAATCGCGGCGAAAAAATCGCCGCAATGAGATTACATGGCGGCTTATGAGAGCGCCCAAACCGACGCGATGCGTTTTTTAATCGCGCCAGTTTGTGCGCTCATAAGCCGCCATGTAATCTCATCGCAGCGATTTTTTCACCGCGATTTCGCAGCGGCTGCGGCAAAAAAAAACCCTGCAGTTTGGTGAAGCCAAGTGTATATCGTTTGCACCCTCGCCACACAACAGGCTGGAGCGTGTGAGTGATCTCTGAGGAGCACCGAAGAGAGCAGAATTATTTCACCGGGGAGAGTCACCCTGGTGAAAACCTTCATTGTTAGTTTTATACCACAAAACTTGAATTTGAACATGTTTACTATGTTACTGATTTCGTAATGTTCGTCTTCTTCTTATTTTCGGCGTATCCAAGCTTATTGCTTATCGTAATAAGCTTATTGCCAGAATCTCTCCTTAGTGTTCTAGATGCACTTCCACAGTTATTAAATTGAGAGCATTCGAAGCCACCAATGCATGAAATTGTATATTGTGTGGCAAGCACAATGATACTCTTATGCCCATGGAAGTAGAGATTTTTTTAACGTCGACTGGACTGGGAATCCGTGCCTTTACCGACTAGGCTATCTGAGGCCCCTATTTCCTAACGTTCATCCCGTTTTCCAGCCATTTTTTCTTAATGTTTAGATCAAGGTTTCACTCACGTCAGTGCGGTGGAGTCCTTTTTTTCTCTTTCACTCTTCGTCGTTCACACTGCAGTGAGTGTATGAACGCGCAGGCAGCGAACTGTCGATTCTCTCGCTCTCCCGTGCTGAGTCGAACAATCTCTACGGTGGTGTAAGGAAAAAATCTCCGTAGAGACTGAGTGAGATTCACCAAAGAGAACAAGAAATGTGCACCCGGGTGATTCTCCCCAGAGAAATCGCAACCCTGTGATGTCGGTATCTAAACTGGGCCAGTACACGTAGCTTCTTGCGATGCCCTTCATACTCTGCATGCCCGGATGATCACGATGAAGCTGTTAGAGGCCCCGCTTCCGATGCAGCGACGGGATTACGAGTTATTCGGTAAAGAGGATGCACCCATCCACCACAGAGAGTGATTCCTGTCTGGCTTGGAACCGCCGAAGTTTTGACCTGTCGAGAGTAGACCCGGGCCAGCCGTTCTGGGCGTAGTGGTGGACTTGGTGGAGAGGGGGGGGGGGGGGGGGGGGGGGGGGGGGGGGGGGGGGGGGGCGGATCTGCTTGTGTGCTTTGCGCGACGACTCTGAAATTGAGAGGCAACACTTCAACTGTATTAGAGACAACTAACCTACTCCCCGAAGTAATACAGAAAGGTGGTTCCGGGGAGGGTCCAGGGCTTAAGATATGGGTGGGTGTTTAGTGAGCCGAGGAGATGGCACCCTCATCCCCACACACTGAGTTCTTCAGGAGTCTGGTTGGAGATTTTCCATCCCGTCTAAAAAAATAATAATAAGAGACTACTGACCTAAGATCCTCTCCCAGGTTGAGGAAGGCTATGTCTTAGACCTCTTCATGCTTGACAGGCTGGTTGATCAACCTCGAGAGCACGTCTGCGTTGTCAAACTTCTCGGTGAACACATACTCAATGTCGAAGTCGTACAGCAACAAGTTGAGGGCGAAGCGCTGAAGACGGTTTGCAGTGTAGACGGGGATTCCTTTCTTGGAACCGAAGATACGAAGCAGAGGGCGTTGATCGGTCTGCAGCCGAAAGTGCCGTCCGAAGAGCATCTTGTGGGACTTCGTGATGGCCAAACCTTCACGGTAGGGCTGACTGTAGCCTTGCTCTGCCTTTGTGAGTGCCCTGGATACGTGTTGGATGACTTTGACGTTACCGTCGGGGAACCTGTGGCTAATTGTCGCCCGAGTCCAACGGAAGAAGCGTCAGCAGAAACGATGATTTCCCGCTTCAGATCGTAGTGTGTTAGGAGTAGATCCGATGAGAGAATCTGCTTGAACGCTTTCTGGCACTCCGGACTCCAGAGAAACTTAGCCTCCGCCTTGAGGAGATTGTCGAACGGGTAGCGTAGCATGCACATGTTAGGGACAAAGGAGCCATGGTAGTTGATCACCCCCAAGAACGGAGGCACACCGGATACATCGGTTGTAGATGGCAGCTTGGAGATCATTATTTTGGCCAAATCAGGGCTTAACCCGCGACTGTCGACAATGTGCCCCAAGTAACGGATTTGCTGCTTGCGAAATGCGCACTTCTCGACTCGTATCGTGAGTCAGAAATCCTGGATAAGCTTTCCGTAGATGATGGTCGTGCTTCTCTTCTGTTTCGCCGCTGACGATGACGTCATCGAGATAGCCAGAGGAACCCTAGAGTCTGGCTAACATGGTGTTGATGAGATGACGGAACGCACCAGGCATGAGCTTTACACCCCGCCGGAGAGATACGATACGTGTTGATAGTCAGCAAACTACGGTGCTATTCATCGACTTCCACCTGTAAGAAGGCATCGGACAAATCTATCTGGCTGATGATTTTGCAGTTAGCCAGCTTGGCTAAGATATCGTCTGAAAGTGGAAGAGGATACTGCTGTGGTTGGAACGCTGCGTACAGACCCGTTGATTAGTCTCCGCAAATCCTGATGGAGCCATTGGCTTTCCGGACTACGACGATCGGAGCGGCCCACTCCCAATAGTCAACCGGTGTGATGATGTTAAGCTTCTCTAAACGGTCGAGCTCATGCTCAACGGTATCATACATAGCGTGTTCTTTCAGCTCCAACTTCACCTTCGTTTTGCTGCACACGCCGAGCTGCTCGCTGAAGACCTTGGAAAAGCCGACTTGAGTGCAGCTGTCGACGCTGGCGATCCTGACACGAGGCAGCAGAAAGTGTCCATGGGCACGGACCATAGGCTGAAACTGTCTACCAAATCGGATCCGAGTAACTGCAGCTGGTTCTCGGTCACACGGATGAGTTCGCGTCGTGTACTGCTTCCGATGGTGACGTCGCACTCGAACTCGCCGTCGAGCACTAATATGCTGCCAGATGCCGTTCACGCTCTTAGTTTCCGCCATATCTTTAAACCTGTCAGTTCTTTTAGAATAGTGCGTGCTGTATTGCATAGTCTCAGGAGGCAAGATAAAAAAAACCATTTGATTGAGGATCATATATAAATAAATAAATTACTCGACTCTAACGTAATCGAAATTTGATTATGTAGAATTATCTAAGAATGTATGCATTGAACATAAAAAATAAGTCGCATAATGTAATTATTGCATCAATTACCCACAATAAACAAGTTAAGGGGACGTTCAAATGGTAAAGCAATCCCTAAATTGTTCCTCAACTGTCATTATCTGATTTATGAGTGATTTTGACAAAACTTTTCACTAGGGCCCAACTGACAAACGTAAATAATGGCTTCTTCCGCAAATTTCTCGTGGCACAAAAGCTACTCATGTAAGCCTCCAATTCTATCGGATAGATAAACTCTTCCTCTTCGAAACGAGCGCAGTGAATTGATTAGGGGAGTTTTCAATGACGAAAAATTCACGGAAAAAGGCATTGGTTACGTTTGTCAGTTAGGCCCTAATGAAAAATCTTCATCACTCCAGTTTCCATTGTCAAACTCAAGATACAGAAAGTGAATGCAAATGCAAACACCTACACCTCGTTTTTCAACTTCAATCGTTCATTCAATGACTTTGATGCCCGAAAACTTGAGTGTTCTTTCGCAAGGACCAATCTGAGCATACTAACTATATTGCGTAATAAAAACAAGTTCAATGCCGTCTGTATATATATTCGATTAATCAGATGTTCAAGGTTGGGACGTGCCTTTAGCTGCTCAGATTTAATTTCATGTAGCCCGTAGATGTAATTTAAACGAAAATAAAACTAACCGGTAATTGGCACCCGTTGGCCGCAATTATGGATCCAATAAGGAGTTGGAAAATTACGTTTTGTATTGCTGCAAGCTGCGGTGACGATGAAATTGCTGAAAACTCAGCTCATTGCCACTTGTAGCAGCATGAGCAGCAGCAGCAGTAGCTCGTTAGTAGTTTGCCACAGTCCTGGCGCGGAAAATGCTGACTTTTTGTTCGTGTTGCAACACCAGAAAGGATGCAATATAGTCAAACTGCCGGCGCATTTCAGAGGCACTTAGCCCTGCCTACTGTCCTGCTGGGAGAGGAAAGCAATTTCATGCTGCTGCACGTTTTAATCTTCATATTTCCACTATCGTAATTCGTAATGTTCGTTTCCGTCGGTGAGTGTGCGCCGGAATGGACGGAGGTGTTTTTCTGTGTATGTGGTGTTTGATGGTGTGGAAGGAAATCAGAGTTCTGGTGTGAACATTTCTTGGTGGTCATTTTTCACTTCGATAGTGCTGATTTTGTGCTAGAGACACCATGCCTGATTCCTCCATTACGAAAAGACAATTAAAATAGAAATTGTTACTCACCGTAATTTAAGTCTATATGGGGGCCAAAAAGCTGCAAAAGGAAAGAAATTCAGAGTTAGTAGGGGTTTTCAGGTAAAATTATAAAGATGTCTCTCCCCATGACGTTATACGAGCGATTATTGATATTGCGGTTAGCAAGTAATGAAAGATTATGCGTATTTATGTACACCAAATTTTGTTTCTGAGAAGTTAAAGTATCTTTTCAGCTGAGAGTCAGACTGTAAAAAAAATATATATTTACAAAAAGTTTAGTACAATATGACGTTTTAACATTATCTGGCCATAAAAACAGCCAGACCTTATGTAATTACTAACAAATTACCAGAAATTTAAAGTTTATCCACTGATTGAAACTGATTGTAGGAGGCAATCATTTCCGCATTGCTTATGGTATTTCTTTTTCAAAATCCCGTTATAAACTACTTTAAGCAATAATGCCAACATTTTCTAGAGTAGTTCTCTTTATTAGGTCATTTCAAGTAAATTTAGTAGAATTGTCCACAGATTCATAGAACGCGCCTTTCGAACGCAGTCATCCCATATATGCACATTATGACGGAAGTGAGGGTCTTTACACTAGAGTGAGATATTTTGCTGTATTAAACTTCAACATACGCCCAAAATCAAATAATCCAACGGGTTAAAGGTCCGGACTGCTAAGGGGCACGGGGGGCTTTTGGGGGAATTGCATGTTTTTAGCATCACTCATCATTGGGTCCAATTTGACATGTGACATGGCACTCAATTTTGTTATAGGACAGCGTATTGATCCTCAGAGAAGTTAATCCTTGGTCCTTCACAATATTTTACAATTGATTTTAGCAACAGCATCAATAAAAACAGGTGGCATTTTCAAACCGTTGGACGCCACCAAACCAAACATTATGACACCAGCCGGATGATTGGTTCAGAACATAAACCTTGTCCGGAAAATCCTTATGTTTCTTCGGTGAAATGAACCACTCTCTGCGCCTGTTGAATACAGCATCGACGGTTTTTGTTGGAGAACAGGATTTTTGTATTTTCCTTTTTCAACAAAAAAGTAATCTGTTCGAACGAGTCACTCGTAGTTCTTTTACCCGCTCCGTAATCATGTGGCGTTTCCATCTTGCTCTGGAAGATGCATGCAAGTCTTCTTTGATGATTTTTTGCATGATTTTTTTTTTTTTTTTGTAGAAGTTTGGCATCTTTGGCAAGTTTCCTTATCGATCGTAACGGGTAGAGAGCAATCTTAGCACTTTCCTGCTGCGCCTTGGGACCATCATGCCGAGACTTTTTGATGCGATAAACTGTGGCCAAATGACATTGGCAATCTCCTTCGGCGTATTCAGGGCGAGTACCTATCAGTATCGAGTACCTAACTCGCAATCACTTCTTTGGTGTACATTCTCACAAATTTGCAAAAAACCAATACAAATATTCTGATACAGCACTTGAAAGTACACATAAACAAATACACTGTCAACAGAAATAAGTCATTGGCTCGAGAAATTAAGGGCTTAAGCTGAAGCATTCTCGACGGCAGCCATAACCTCAAAATTAAGAATTGATATAACTCAAAAATCTGTACTAGATATTGGATATTGAATTACATCAGTTTGTATGCTTACTTGCTGTGAGCAATCTGATGTATGTAGTTCGATTCGATGTTCATTCACTAACAATCGAGATTTATCAATTTGAAATATTGTGCTAAATTTGAGGCGGAGAGAGAGAGATAAAAGATAGAAACTTTGAGAAAATGCCCGGAGCAGCAATTCACCTTAAAAAAATTTTTATCCTGTCTGAAAAGCGCTGAAAAAAAAAAAAAAAAAAAAAAAAAAAAAAAATTATATATATATATATATATATATATATATATATATATATATATATATATATATATATATACAGCGATTCCACGGGAAAAGAATAGAGTTGAAAAAAAAAGTTGTCCGATTTTGCTCAAAATCGCTTGGTATGTTCTTCATCGAAAATAATAAGACCCGTATTTTTTTATTTTTTTATTAGGATGACCATGTTCGATATAGGGTTACCAGAAAAATCGACATTTTTCAAAAAAATTTTTTTTTTATTTAAAAAAAATCATAACTTCTGAACCACTGGGTCGATTTGCAATGTCTTTCTATGAATAGAAAGCTCATTATTTTTAGTTTTTATTAAAAATATTGATTAAAATAATTAATATACTTAAATTTGCTAAAATGGTCAAAGTATTTGTTTTTTATGATTTTCGAAATGTTGGACCACAACGACTATTTATTTTTATTTTTTTTTTATCAAAATTCAAACATTTTTACATAACATATCAAAAAATCTCAAATGTTCATCGAGCCGTTTTTGAGTTAATTTTTTTGAAAATTTCAAGTTTTTTGCCCATACACACATGTAATGAGCATCATTTTCCAAATTTGGCAACAAGCGCTGTCTGAGAGAATCTTGGGAGGTCGGAATTGGCCACAGGGTCGGGATTGGACCAGGCTCCGCTATATTAAGGAATTGGAGCTCAAATCTCAAAGCTTTAGACTACAAGCAAGGGTTTTCTCAGATTACCTTCAATTAAAACTCAGCATTTAATTTGATTATTTAATGATTTTGATTTTGCATAATTCATCAAAAAAAAATATTACATAGCAAAATTCTTACAATTTAACGCACTTTTCTTCATCTGAAAACGAAAACCGTTTCACGATAATGTAATTTTCACTTTGTGGCTTAAAGTAATGAAACGATTGTGTCCCAGAGATTTGTTTTACACGAGTATAACGGTTCTTTATTTTCTTTTCCATTGCATTGTAATCTTTTTCCGAGAAAAACTCGTAATATATTTTGGAATCTACTTTAGAAACAGCCCAAGAGTAAAGTTCGTATGCAGTTGTAATATGATGGCCTTGTAAACTTGCTTTTGAAGCGTTTCGCTTTAGAACACCTCCTAAAGCGTCACAAGGCCCTTTTCCATGGCAAGTGGCAAAAAAGTTCCACTCTGCATTAAGACCGAAGTCCTTGTACATGTGGCACAAATTGAAAGCAGTCATCTTATTTTTGTATTGACTGCCTGATCCATCAGAAAAAAAATGGATATTTTTCAGGTGAGGTAGCTTTTTTTTAATGAAATTCACACAATTTGTTATAAACAGCCGAACGGCAACATGGTTATGTTTAGTAAATTCTGCGATTGCTATAAAGCTTGTAAACTTTAAATTTTGTGCTTCATCCTTATAATATATGGCAAAAGGATGGATTGTGCATTGAGCGTTTGCCCAATGAAAACCTTGTATAGCGTCCTGAATAACAAAAGAGTAATTTTCAGAGAAGTCAGCAATTATAATGCAGTCAGTTGGTTCCAAATTAATTTTTAGTTGTTTTAAGTAGTTACCTTGTTGCTCTGCAATAAAATTATGCGGAGATAATTCGCTTAATTTTTCTAAAAATGTTTCCACAAACTCTTCTGCATCCATTCGCATTGAATTTAGATGACAACGATCTGTTTGCTTCCATTGCTTAAATTCTAAGGAATCGATATTTTCAAGAAAATTCATCAGGTCATTCTCCAGTGTCTGCGTACCCAGGCAATGATCACAGGCTTTCAACCAACATTTCTCTGTAGGATTTTCACATAGTATTTTAAAAAACAAGTCATGATACGTTTTTAAATGGTTAGGAATAAGTTTCTTATCCTTAAGGGTTTTAAACATTAATTTAACATTCTGATGATAAATGCATACGCAGACAGTATGCGTTCCACTTGAACCAGCCAGAATACAATTTTTTGGGCGGCTGCTGGAAAACATTGAAAATCCAATTTTAAAAGTAGGATATTGCTCTTTGAAAATCAAATAAATTTCACGAAGGTTACATAAAAGTAACCTGCGCTGAACATGCACTTTTTCTTCTGCCATATTTTCAATAACGAAATCCCTTTTCCCAGGACATGCTCTGCTTATCTCGTCACTATTATAAAAGTCCCTAACTACAGTTAGAGTATCATCGCTCAAAGATAACATATTTACTCTGGTCTCCGGTGTGCTCATAAAACCTTTTTCAATCTGTAATTCCTTTGCACGTTGAGCAGTTCGTTGCGAAACACCGAATTCTTGCATAATTTTGTATGCAGTCCAGGATTTGGGGAGAGAAGTTAGAATCCTATATCGATCGTTTCTGTCAGATGTTTCATCAAATTTTGCCTTCATCTGTTGAAGAATTTCCTGTCCGTCTCCGGGTTTCTGGGCAGCAGCGCTACCAATTGATTCAGCACTCGTTGATTCCAAAGAAAACAAAGATTCTGAAAACAAGATGGAAAAATATCACAATTAGTTAGGAACATTTTTATTTGTATAATGTAATACAGATTGTATTCGATTATTTGAAGTATGATAGGCAACTGCTCTACAAATTGAGCTACCAGGTCGGATTAGGTAAGATTATACGGAACTGATATTTTTTTAAATTTTCTGAATAATCGAGTACAACTTGTATAACGTAGCAAATCATGACGTCTGAATAAACAAAAAGAAGAGATTATTCTACTTACCAACACTAGGAACAGCGTCAATTTCCGATGATCTAGCGGCATTGGGATCGATTATTTCGAAACCACCATTATTGATGTTTGCTGGTGCGGCGAAATTGTTCACTCTAGATGGTCCGGCCACGGCGAAATTAGTGGTGGCTGATGGTCCGGCAACGGCGAGATCATCAAGTTTCGATGGTTCAGAAACGGTGAGTTCTTGATTTCCACATTCTAGATTAACTGCACTTGGAGTTGCTGGCTCGTTTTCTTTCTTGATAAAGCGATAAAGTCTGCAATAGCAGGTATTACAAATGTAGGAACAGCTTTTATCCAATTTTATTCTCCTTTCCGCTGCATAACCATATAGTTTAGGAGTAACTTTCTTGTAACTATTACTCCAAACATGGCAATTTGAGCATTCGTGCTTCATTGTATTAAACGTTTAAAATTAACACTTCATTTGATCACTTTTTAAAAATAAAAAATAAAACATTGAAACACTTTTCTCAAATTTTTGCTAGTACACGCGAGCAAATTCCTTTTAATTCTACTGGAAGCTTACTTACAGACTTCGAGTGCTCGACTTGAAGGGAACATCACAGTAGGTCTAGTATTTATAGTAGGTTTGTTGGTACCGCAGTGTGTGAGGTAGGGGAGGTACTTGAGTGTGTTTATGTGTTTGTTTGTTACCTAAAATGTTGTTTGATACCAACAAGGTTATTCATTATTACTTCGTTTGAAGGTAGTCAAATTGGTGTTGTGTTGTTTAGTTAGTTGTTTTTGTGATGAAGGTATAAATTTAAACAGCCACGAATATCCGTTTCCTTGACCCTTGCTAAGCAAGTTTTTGGGATTTTGTTTGTGGATTGCTATGCTTTCCGCTACATTTAGTTTCGTTGAATATATGTTCAGCTACTTTTGATTTAAAATAAAATAACTACAATGAAATAATTCCCGCAGTTATTTTGAATTGATGGAAAATGATGCTCATTCCATGTGTGTATGGGAAAAAAAACTTGAAATTTTCAAAAAAATATAACTCAAAAACGGCTCGATGAACATTTGAGATTTTTTGATATGTTATGTAAAAATGTTTGAATTTTGATAAAAAAAATATAAAAATAAATAGTCGTTGTGGTCCAACATTTCTAAAATCATAAAAAACAAATACTTTGACCATTTTAGCAAATTTAAGTACATTAATTATTTTAATCAATATTTTTAATAAAAACTAAAAATAATGAGCTTTCTATTCATAGAAAGACATTGCAAATCGACCCAGTGGTTCAGAAGTTATGATTTTAAAAATATTTTTTTTTGAAAAATGTCGATTTTTCTGGTAACCCTATATCGAACATGGTCATCCTAATAAAAAAATAAAAAAATACGGGTCTTATTATTTTCGATGAAGAACATACCAAGCGATTTTGAGCAAAATCGGACAATTTTTTTTTTCAACTCTATTCTTTTCCCGTGGAATATATATATATATATATATATATATATATATATATATATATATATATATATATATATATATATATATATATATATATATATATATATATATATATATATATATATATATATATATATATATATATATATATATATATATATATATATATATATATATATATATATATATATATATATATATATATATATATATATATATATATATATATATATATATATATATATATATATATATATATATATATATATATATATATATATATATATATATATATATATATATATATATATATATATATATATATATATATATATATATATATATATATATATATATATATATTTATATATATATTTATATATATTTTTATATTTTATATATTTTTATATTTTTTTATTTTTTATTTAATTTTTTTATTTCGTTATTAGACTGGACCTTTCTGCGTTAGACTGGTCCAAAAAATCGTGATTTTTCAAAATCTTCAATTTTCAAAAATTTATAACTCCTAAACCGTTTAACCGATTTTAGTCATTTTTGGCCATTGTATTGGTATTTTTTTGAATTTCCAAGCAAAAATACGAAACCTTTGAATATATCAATTTTTGTATGAAAAAAATACAAAACAAATAGTTTTTCTTGAATTTGACTGCGAGGGGCCTCAACGACTCCTTGTTTTAGTATTTTTAAATGAAAGAGCATTCAATTTTACATAACATATCAAAAAATTGGAGATGTTCTGCGTGTCGTTTTGGAGATACAATTTTTTAAATAATAAATCATTACTCTTCATTTTATACATCACCCGCCTGTAGAAACGATGAAGATGCATGGTAGATTACCATGCGTCTCCATCCAATCAAACCTATGACTAATGAAATCTATGAGTAGGTCACAGAATGTCAAGTAAATATTATATAATAAATAATATTTACTTGACATAATTATATAATATTATAGCAACTAAGACTAATGAGACTTTAGGTAGATATTGACAATTTGATTACCTAACATTCTTTTCGTTACACAGAGGGGCATTGGTATTATTATTTAAAAGAAGAACCGTTGATACGTATTGACTACCTACTGTAGATGTAGAATGTTTATCGACCTGTGAGATTGAATTGAATTGTTTCTCGGCTGTAGCGATCAGGTCTACTCGCTGACGGGAGGGAGTAGAGTGGAATTTCTAAAGCGGAGAAGCAGCAGAGTGAACAACATCTCTTTCATTTCATACTCGTCGCTCGCTTGCGTTATCTGTTATTCTGTTGCTTTCTCGCTTTAGAAATTCCGCTCTACTCGCTCCCGTCTGCAAATAGACCTGATCGCTATAGCCGAGAAACAATTCAATACCTATTGTAGTCTAGGCTGCAGTTCACTTCACTTGATCGTAGGTACAATATAAACATCATATAAAACACGGAAATTTATGTAAGAAGTTACCAGTTGAAAACAAAGTATCATATCAGAACAGTTATATCAAAGAATATCGTAAAATGAAACGTAAGTGTTCAATTTGTAGTGTTTGGGTGTTGAGTTCGTGTTCCAGAAAAATCAACGCAAAATTGTACGACCATGCTGTGGAAAAAAAGGTTAAAATTGATGAGAGTAGCTCTTTCATTTGTCAAAGTTGCTACAAGAAATTGTATAAGCACATTGATACCATGACCGAAGAACCCATTACAGGACCATCCAGTATAGGCACTACAGGTATGTTATATAAAAGTTCATATAATTCTGTTTTAATTTGAATTCTTCTCTTGCAATTGTTACTGGAACATTTTTATTTTTACATTCTTTTAGAATCGTGCGAAGCAACCAGTCACGAAACAATTGCCCTTGCAGGACCGTCCGGCATTGTTCCTTTTCCCTACCAAAGTAAATAATAAAATAGAAATTATTTGCATGATTTCCAATCAATCAATTTTTAATCAATAATTTGTTATATTTATTTACAGGCTCATTGGAAACAACCAGCTATGAATCGATCGGTACCACCAATAACACGTTTTTGTCTGACGATAATGAAATGCTAACACAGCTTAAGGATAAATTTAAGGAAACAAAAGATAGCAATGAGCGGTATAGGATTTTAACCACACTGCCCAAAAGTTGGTCTACATATAGGATTATGCAAGAGTTTGATGTTTCCCAATATATGGCCAACCAAGTGAAAGTATTACAACAACAGGAGGGAATAATGTCAGTGCCTAAAAAGAGGATTAGTAGAGCTTCGTTAGGAGAGGAAACGCTAATGCGTGTTCGTAATTTTTATAATAGCGACGATATAAGTCGTGTGTGCCCGGGAAAAAGGGATTATTTGATATCCAACAATGAAGAAGGTAGGATCTACATACAAAGAAGGTTAGTTTTATGCAATTTGCAAGAGGCGTACTCCATATTTAAAAATACTCATCCTGATATTAAGATTGGATTTTCGATGTTCGCCAGTAACCGTCCAAAACACTGCATTTTGGCAGGAACAAGTGGCACGCATACGGTGTGCGTTTGCATTTACCACCAAAACGTTAAATTGATTTTTAAAACACTCCAAAGTAAACAATTACTTCCAGATGGTGTTCAGTCCTACCATGATATGTTTTCAAAAATAATTTGTCAAAATCCAAATGAGCATTGCTGGCAGCAATGTTGCGAAAATTGTCCGGGAATGCAAATTTTGGCGGTAGAACTTATGACCATTCTTAATAACGGTCACGTTGAATCATTACAATTTAAACAATGGCGTCAAGCAGAAAGATGCAGTTTGGACTTAGTTGAAATGGACACACAAGAATTTATTGATACTTTTTTAGAAAAATTACTCAATTTATTGCCACATAACTTTACAGCTGAGCGACAGGCAAACTATTTAAAACACGTGAAAAACAATTTAAAAGCTACTGAGTGTATCATAATCTGTGATTTTTCGGAGAATTATTCATTCGTTGTGCAGGATGCAGTTCAAGGCTTTCATTGGGCAAACGCTCAATGTACTATTCACCCTTGTGCTATTTATTTTAAAGATGAAGAATCAAATGATTTGAAGTTTACCAGTTTTATTGCAATTGCTGATTTCACTAAACATAATCATGTCGCAGTGCGTCTTTTTTTGACTCAATGCATAGCGTTCATAAAAAGTAAGTTATCAGGTTTAGAGAAAATTTATTTCTTCTCAGATGGATCTGGAAGCCAATACAAAAATAAAATGACCGCTTTTAATTTGTGCAACATGCAAAAAGATTTTGGCATAGATGCCGAGTGGAATTTTTTCGCTACTTGTCATGGAAAGGGCCCTTGTGATGCTTTGGGAGGCGTATTGAAACGAAATGCTGCGAAAGCCAGTTTGCAAGATCATCACATAACAACGGCCGAAGAACTTTATTCATGGGCTATTTCTAAGCCAGACTCGAAAATACACTATCAATTTTTTTCGGAATCCGACTATAATAAAATGGAAAGAAAATTAAAAAATCGTTACACACGTGTGAAGCAAATTTCAGGGACTCAGTCATTCCATAGTTTTAAGCCTCAAAACGAAGAGTATATTATTGTGAAACAAAATTCATTTTCAACGGAAGAAAAATGTATAAAATTGTTATGAAAAAACTTAATAAATAAAAATAAATGTATAAAAGTGTTTTTCTTATTTTTTAACATGTTCATCATGTCGCGCGGCTTTAAAGTGTTTTTTTCTTGGAACTTACACTAAGCAAAAATATTTGAAATTTTAAAGCCTTATTTATTTGAAAAGGTAATCGTCAAAAAATAGCAATTGGTCTGTGTGGTTAACGGAAAGCCTTAAAGACTGATTCGAATGTTATACTAAGTTTGTAAGTAACTCATAGATTTCATTAGTCATAGGTTTGATTGGATGGAGACGCATGGTAATCTACCATGCATCTTCATCGTTTCTACAGGCGGGTGATGTATAAAATGAAGAGTAATGATTTATTATTTAAAAAATTGTATCTCCAAAACGACACGCAGAACATCTCCAATTTTTTGATATGTTATGTAAAATTGAATGCTCTTTCATTTAAAAATACTAAAACAAGGAGTCGTTGAGGCCCCTCGCAGTCAAATTCAAGAAAAACTATTTGTTTTGTATTTTTTTCATACAAAAATTGATATATTCAAAGGTTTCGTATTTTTGCTTGGAAATTCAAAAAAATACCAATACAATGGCCAAAAATGACTAAAATCGGTTAAACGGTTTAGGAGTTATAAATTTTTGAAAATTGAAGATTTTGAAAAATCACGATTTTTTGGACCAGTCTAACGCAGAAAGGTCCAGTCTAATAACGAAATAAAAAAATACGGGTCTAATATTTTTCGATGTTGAACAATCCTACCGAATATTATAAAATTCTGAGAGATCGTATAACTTTTTTTCATGGAATTGCTGTATATATATATATATATATATATATATATATATATATATATATATATATATATATATATATATATATATATATATATATATATATATATATATATATATATATATATATATATATATATATATATATATATATATATATATATATATATATATATATATATATATATATATATATATATATATATATATATATATATATATATATATATATATATATATATATATATATATATATATATATATATATATATATATTAAAAATTCAACTTTTTTTAGGATTTTGAGATAGAGAGTTGATGCCTTCAGTAAAACTGTAGAAAAAGTTAATACAAACAACTTTGCTGAAAACATATAAATTGTATGTTTCACCCAATTGGAGATAGAAAGCGTTTTATAAGAACTAACCTCCAAAAACACATTTTTCACTGAAACAATTTGTTTTTAATTTTAAGGACAATATGATGTTCTACAAAGTTATTTGCAATATCTAAATACAAAACTTTGTAGAATATACTATACCTGCATCATTTCAGTGGGATGAGGTATTGAACTTTTTTCCGTTTTTTTGGTTTTATTGTCGAAGGCTGTACAACACTTAGAAGCAAGTAGGAGCAGATAAAGTTGGCTGCATCTAATAGTAAATTAAAAGAGCTATCAAGTGGTGGTTATTTTATCCGTTCACAACCGTCTGCTGGAAAGGTATGCTTAAACAAATATCGATGGTTTTACTATACTACATGATTCACATTATTTTCAGCTTAATTTTACATTTTGTTTTTGTCAATATTTTTATTCATTATATGTTACTATAATTAAAACGATTTTTATTTCAATTATTTTTAAACAGTTGTTTTGAAAGCCGTTTTTAATTGCAACCGCGTCTTTTGTTAGCAGCTGTTTATCATTGCCAGACAATGGTTTCTCATGTTTTTTTGGGCCAACCACGAATGCTTGTAATCAATGGATCTGATGATACTAGAAACGGGTATTGAACTCTCGATGTCTGTTGAAAAAATTTATTCGAAAGTTTTATAAATGTATTCGTTGGTATCAGTATAAAATGCATATACCTCTTCCAACCTTCTTGCCTCTTGAGCTTCTTCAGATAGCTGACCGATTTGAACAAAGAAATGATTAATCACGGCCGATCCATGATTCAATACTTTATGAACGATAGCTGGTATAACAAGGGTATAAACTGACTAGCAAACGAGCATTTTCATAGCAATAGTATTAAATTGCGGTCGTGTTAATCTTACATTTAGATGCCATGGCTTGCAATATTGAACCGCAACGATAAAGAGCAGTACGGCCAAGACCAGTAATGACGACAAAAAAATGAGGAATTTTAATGGACGCGTATAACTTCCTCTCATCCAATTGTTAGCCAAAGTAAGCATAAACAAAGAATTTGTTTGCAATGTTTCATACAATATACCTGATTCAGTCGACATCTGGTTTAAATTTACTTCAAATACTCCATGAGCTTAAACCAAATGTGGCATTCCATATATATGCATTAGAAATCGCAGAAAATAACACGTTTCTTTCAAACTACTTACGTTCACAAAAAAAAACATGTGTGCTACGTTGCCATCATTGAATGTACCAGCTCAACCAGAGCGCGAATTATTAACTTTCATGCCCATTAGGATTTTTAATCGGTTCTGGATATTCTTTTTTCGTTCAGCTACTTGATTCTGTCTTCTACGCGAGCTTGCCAGTTCGGTATTTCAAGTCGATACGCCACATGTAAAAAATATTCAAAACATCGAATTCACACATGAAGTGTAGATAATCCAAATTCGTAAGTCGTTTCATTTACTGCACGTTCATGCACTTTGTCGGTGTTATTCATTTCGGTTGGATAGGCTCTGCATATATAACACCTGATTAAAAACTATCAAAAAGGATACGAATTGCGATCTACTGACGTGGTTGCAATTAAAAACGGCTTTGAAAACAAATGTTTAGTAATAATTAACATAAAAATTGTTTTAATTATAGTAACATAAAATGAATAAAAATATTGACAAAAACAAAATGTAAAATTAAGCTAAAAATAATGAGGTGTGGTTACCATGAGAACGCAATTTTTTATACTGTTCGAATCATGGAGTATAATAAAACCATTGATATTTGTTTTGAGCATCACTTCCCAGCAGAAGCTATTTTAATGTACTATTTATTAGATGCAGCCAACTCTATTTGCTCCTACCTGCTTCTAAGTATGGTACAGCCTTCTAAAATACGATAAAGCAGAAAAAAGTTCAATAACTCATCCCACTGAAATGATGCAGGTATAGTATATTCTAGAAAGTTTTGTATTTAGATATTGCAAATAACTTTGTAGAACATTATATTGTCCTTAAAATTAATCCTTAAATGGGAGGGGGTGATGACATTACACTCTTAAATCAGACAAACAAAGGAGTTCCTAAATCGCTTGCATGTAGGGGAGATCACGCATTCCCAAAACATCTCTTACCTCGGGCCACTAGGGTATCCAATAGTCGTGCTCTGGAGGCATCATTTCCCGGGCAATGCCAAACTGCGTGATCGATGTCATCATAATCGGTTCCGCACCTACAAATGTTGCTATCGACGAGGTTAATTCTGTAGAGATGTGCGTCTAGCGAGTAGTGGTTGGACATAAGTCTTGACATCACACGAATGAGACCGCGACTTACATCCAGACCTTTAAACCACGATCTCGACGAAATATTTGGAATAATGGAATGTAACCACCGCCCAGAGAGTTACTTGTCCAATCTTTTTGCCAACTTTGAAGAGAACTCTGACGTACTAATGGAAAAAATTCATCGTGTGAAATTCTTCTTTCAAAAATCTAGCCTTCTTTTGCGCCCACCTTTGCTAGAGAGTCCGCCTTCTCATTGCCTGGAATTGAGCAATGTGAGGGGACCCATGCAAAGGTAATTCTAAATGATCTTTCGACCAACGCACACATCTGCTCCCTAATTTTTGAAAGAAAGTAAGATGAGTGCCTCACTGTTTTCATCGACCGGAGGGCCTCAATAGAACTGAGACTATCCGAGAAGATGAAATAATGGTCTATGGGCATGTCGGAAATTATCTCCAATGCGAAATTGATTGCTGCCAGCTCAGTAACATATACGGAACAAGGTTCCTGAAGTTTCCGGAAGGCTGATGAGTATTCATTATAAACACCGAAACCAGTGGATCCATCAATGCGTGACCCATCAGTGAAAATTCTTCTATTGCAATTGACATGTTGGTACTTTTTAATAAAAATATGGGGAACTAAAATAAGTCGAAGTTGATCTGGAACTCCTTGAATAGCCTGTTTCATGGAGAGATCATAGTCAATGGAGGAACTGTGATAAGGGAAGCGTACACTAGGAGAATTATAGCATGGAAGACTAATATCGGATGACATATAGTTAATATAGATTCGTAAGAATCTAGACTGGGTACTCAATTCGAGCATTTCTTCGAAGTTTTCAATCACAAGGTTGTTTCTGATTCCACATTTGATCAGTATTCTAGATGGGAGCTCCCAGAAGCGGTTCTGTAAGGGTTTTACTCCAGCCAGAACCTCCAGGCTCATATTATGCGTTGCATGCATACAGCCAAGGGCAATACGTAAACAACGATATTGAATGCGTTCCAATTTGATGAGGTTGCTGTTTCTCGCCGAGAGGAAGCAAATAGAACCATATTCGAGAACTGAATGAATAGTTGTTTTGTAGAGTTTAATAAGGTCTTCCAGGTGAGCACCCCACCATGTCCCGGAAATTGATCTTAGAAAATTGATCCTTTGTGGACATTTCTGTTTCAAATACGCAATGTGAGTACTCCAAGTGCATTTCGAATCAAACATGACTCCAAGGTATTTGAAGGTTAAAGATTGGGTAATGTCTCTTCCCAACAGGGGGAGACGCGGTGGGAGGGGGGACCCCTTTTTTTAAAAAAAACCATTTTGTTTTTTTTATGATGTATGATGTATGATATGTACTACCACCCATTGTAGCACGGAAACTAAGTCCGACAGCAATGGGCTCTCCCCTCTGTTAGACTTGATCAAGCTTTAATAACCACTGATTATCCTAATCATGCCGTTGTATGAAGGGCCAAAAAGGGGTTGGGTGGATCGATATGCAACATCACTTATACGTATCCACAGGGATATAAAGAATCTCCTTCCAACAACAAGACTGAACAATTGGTCAAAAGAGCAAGCTATCTAACATGAGGATGCCCCAATGGGCGGGGAGAAGAGCCCGCCCTCTATTCACAAACTGTTAGCAATGGGGAGTTGGCATTCCCACTCTCCCCATCCAGAGTGCTTCAATCGGGTGCCCTGATGGTCCCTCCCATTCCCATGAAATATTTATATAATGGTGTATATATTTATGTGAATGAAAAATACTACAAGCATTCGTATCTATAATATATGATCTTCATTCGGTTGATCCTGAAATGCAAGAAATGTTGTAAAATGTTAATTTTGATTTGAAGTATCCTGAAAAAGTTTATTAAATCTATTGAAATTTTTCAAAACAAACATTTATACATTTTAATTTACTGTTGCCATGGTCACTATTTGCTACTTGATGCTGATTCTATAATAGCAGTCCGCTTTTATTTTTGCTGACCTAATAGTAATTGCTACCGAGTTAGGAATGGGAAGATTTAAGTGGAAGGGAGTTAAAGAGAAATGGACAAAAAACAATAAGTAATGTTTTAATCATCTTTGAAGTAAAATCAATAAAACAATATTACCAAATATAATGATATTCTGAGTTATGATGTAAGTAATGACAATGTAGTAATGTGAGTAATGACAAAGGTTGAAATGTGAAATCAGACACTAGCTCAAATGGCACACAGCGCTGCATGAATCAGATCAGCTCAGAATTGGTAAAAAGTCCATTTGCAAACCGGAAATGAAAAATACATTCAGCAATAAGTGCAAAAGCCTACCACAGATTCCGTAATTTTCAAAAGCCTACCACAGCTGTAATTTTCTGCGTTATATACTGGACATATATGGAATGCTAGATGTCATAAATTGAAGGGATATTTCGTGTTTAAGCCAGATACCGCCTAAATCAGGTTTTTTTGTATGAAAATGTGAAGGGTATGATATGATGGAAATAATACGATGTTGTAAAAAAAAATACTACATAATGTACATATAATAATTAAATGCCGCTATTTGCCTCTTCCGCTGCGATGTTTGATGATTGAAACTCTAAAATAGCGAAAATTCCAACGTGATATAATGAAATAAAATTGATCACCTGGCCTCCTAGCAAAATAACAATGAAAATTTAGGCAAATAAATTTCATATGAGTATGATTACTGCCCAAAAACGGAAACTCAATAAATCCAAAACGAATTTTTTTTGTAGAATTTGTCGTATATGTTCCTCTCTCTAAAAAAAAGGTAAAAACCACCCTATCTTTTCAAATACATAACGTGAGTAAGGTGGGCCAAAACTTACAACGATGCAAATGCAAAGCTGAAAATAGCATAAAAAAATATTGTGAAGGGATGTTATAATATAAAATGATATATTTGTAATGTCTGCATGTCTGCTGATCCTGCTGCAATTGTAGACGGACTTGCATTATCGTAGCCACGGGGGAAGAAAACAATTCAAACCCATTTCACAATACCCGGGAATTCTATGGATATACCGTATAAAGAATACTTCCATTTTTCGATGCAGAGTAAGATTTCAGCATGCTACTTTACCGGGCTCACGCTGCCTACCTCGCCTTGGTGCAACTGCCACCCAATGTATAGTTGACGCGATACTGCGTTTCTTACTCAACCGCTGGATGCCAGGACAGACGCTGTTTGAGCCGCACCTCCTTGGTAGACAGACGCTCGGAACGCACCTCCTCAATCTAGCTGAAGTCAGAAGGACAACAGTGCCCAGGCTGCACTACCAGCTAAGTACGCAACCCTTAGCTGGCGGTCTTTGTCATCTCTTGACCCGTGGAAGCATGAGGTAGGAACTTGTGAGGACCATAGGAATGTTGCGAGGACGCACGCTCCATCCCAGCTATCTACTCACCATTTTGCAGCCCTACTACCAATTCGGTTTTATGGGGTGAAAACTCGATCCCCGAATTTTGGGCCCGGGGGGGCAGATTTTTTAGGGAATTTTGGGATGGTTTTGGGGAGTTTTGGGGGGGGGGGCCTGAAAGGGGGACCCCCGCTTGGGGGGGATGTTTTTGTGGGGTTTTTTTTTTTTTATAATTTTTTTTATTTTTTTAAAAAAAAAAATAAAAAAAAAGGGGTTAAAAAGGGGGGTGGGGGAAAGGCCTTGTTTTGGGGTCCTAGATTGAAGGTCATTTGTTTTTCTGACAGTAAATCATACAAAAAATTATTTAAAATTCCTGGTAAACCACTACTGTGCAGACTATCTGCCAGTATATCTATGGAAACTGAATCAAATGCGTCCTTGATATCCAGACATACGATTTATATGTCTTCAGCAAAGTTGTTTGTATTTATTTTTTCAACAATTTTGCTGAAGACATCAACTCTCTATCTCAAAATCCTAAAAAAGTTGAATTATTATCTCACTTTTAGGGGGATTTATCACAAAAGTCATGCCGTCAAAATATGAAGCTAATCATTCCATAAACTTTGACAAAGACGTCATCGCTCTAGCTCCACTATTTAGGGGGCTATCAGTTGAGAGCGTTTAAGTCGACTTTTTGACCACTGTGAGGTGGAAGAAATTAAAAACAGTGGACAGTTCAAGCGGAAATTCAATAAAAAACTTACGATAACGTTTGCATTTAAAAAAATGGACAAAAATTGCCGATTTTTCATGGGTTTACCTGCACCCGCACTTACGAAACTACCCATGCAGCATCAATCATAGTTACTCATGAGTCAGCAGACAAAATTTGACAGCTCTATCAGTTGAACTCTAACCGTGATGGCAAAAACAGTGAAGCAACTCCGTTCAGAAGTGTGCGCGTTTAAAGAACGGCACCCCGTCCCGTCAAAAACGGACATCGTGCGGCACTTTGTGGACGCCGGATATGCCCGTTCCGGCATCTACAACATCTTGGCAATATTAGACAACAATCAGAGCATCGAAAAAAAACCCTGAGCGACAAGAAGCTCCAAAGGATGCTGAAGAGGAAGACCAAGGGAAAAGTGGCTACATTGCTGCGTGCGCTTAGCCGGGAGGTCGGTTCAACCGGTCAAACAGTGAAAAAGTTTCCTGGCAAACATGAAACGGAAGTCGCGTCCACTGGTTTCGGAGCTGCAGGCAAAGATGCAGCGGCAGCGGCTGAATAAGATGGTCAACTAGATTTTCCCGGCGAATCACGACGTGGCGGTGGTGATGGACGACGAGACCTATCTCTGGATGGCAACCACTATTTTACTTCCCCCACGAAGGAAGTGAGCTCCGAGGTGAAGTTCATTTCACACACCAAGTTCCCCAAAAAGGTGCTGCTGTGGCTGACAATCAGCGAGAAAAGGGAGGTCAAAGCCGCTCTTCTTTTGCTCCGGACTGGCCATGAACGGGGAAATTTATAGTCCGAAATGCCTGCCGGAAGTAATTTCTGGGCCAACTTGAAGCGTAAGAACTACTCCAACAATTTTGTCGCGAAAACTGCGGAGGAATTGATAAATAAAACGAAGAAAGAACTCAAAAACATACCTGCACGCATGTTTTCGTCCGCCATGGCGAATGTTCCGGTTAACAGCTGGAAAGCCGCTCGCAAGGGTGTAGAATTGTTTTGCAAGTAAGCTTAAATAATTACCTCCCATGGGAAATTTATCATAAGCAATTATTTATCTGTCCTAACTTTTTTTTAATCACCATCCGAAAAAAGTCAATTTTTTTAAGGCAAACTTTAACGGACTACGGTAGTAAAATGTTATGTTTATGTTAAAGTCTCTCGAATCGTGCATTTCAGTTCCCAACAGGCTACACAATATATATACTCGTTGCAAGTAAAAACTGGTTTATCATCTGAGAGAAAATCGAGTTTTCTCATGATCTATATGTTAAATCTGAAGTCGGAAGTAGTGCGCCGGAATCGCTCAGTGATCCACTATACAGGTTTAGCGCATAGATCAAAAGAGAAATCATTTTTCGCTCAACTGATGTTTCAGCCGTCGACGCCATATTATGTTCTTCTTCCCAAAACCATTGGTAGCATATTCAAGTTAGAGTTTTATTTTTTATTTGGTTCTGATCGACTTACGCTAATGAGTAAAAACAATAAATTATAAGCTGGAATTATGACTATTATGCAACAATTATGCATAGGCACTTTTGATTTGAACGTTCACAATTTCTTTGTTTATGATGTGCCTTCTCCACACTGATTTTATGGCTGTCTTACGAAAAACTTGTTTACCTTGAGCAATTCAAACAAGTTTTATTCAAGCGTAACTCATGTTTTTCAAGAATAGAACAAATAAAGATGAACTTATAGTGCTCTTAAAAAAATCTTGTTAGTTATAGAAATATTATTTTCTAAATATTAGTAAATATTTATTTAGTAAATACGCTTTATGGTAGTTTCAGATAAAACCATTGAAAAAATGGCGAGCGTGGCTATTCTGGAGCCATTCATTTGGAGGTTGAGTGTTTCTTGCTCCTTCTGGAACAGATGACTCAATAGTAGCGCCGACGAAAGCTCCGGCCGAGCTAGAGATACCTTTTTCTGTTTCTTGCTATTTCCCAGTGTTGCGAGCTTAGATTTGGAGGTTAAAAAGTGAACTGATATTTCGCCGCTCGAGGACACAGCACGAAGGTTGACGCAGGCTTTCTCAGAGGCATCGCAAAAACCGTATAGTTCAATAAATGTCGGGTTGACTATAGGGACAATGTTAGCCTCCTAGCACGAGTTCAGATCGACGGTGATGAAATCGAGGTAGTAGACGAATTTGTGTATCTGGGCTCATTGGTGACCGCCGATAACGACACCAGCAGAGAAATACAAAGGCGCATTATGGCTGGCAATCGTTCCTACTTTGGACTCCGAAGGACGCTAAGATCGAACAAAGTTCGCCGAACCACAAAGTTGACCATCTACAAGACATTAATTAGACCGGTAGTTCTCTACGGCCACGAAACATGGACATTGCTAGTGGAGGACCAACGCGCCCTTGGAGTCTTTGAACGGAAGGTGCTGCGTACGATCTACGGTGGGGTGCAGATGGAAGACGGAACGTGGAGGAGGCGAATGAACCACGAATTGCACCAGTTGCTGGGAGAACCTCCCATCGTACACATCCCAAAAATCGGTCGACTACGATGGGCTGGGCATGTCGTAAGAATGCCGGACGACAGCCCTGTGAAAATGGTTCTCGAAAACGAACCGACAGGTACAAGAAGAAGAGGCGCGCAACGAGCAAGGTGGATCGATCAAGTAGAAGGCGACCGGCGGATCCTCCGCAGACAGCGAGGCTGGCGAGGAACAGCCATGGACCGATTACAATGGAAACAACTTCTGTGTACAGCAGAGGCCACACCGGCCTTAGTCTGATTGGTTTTTTTTTTTTTTTGACTATAGGGACAACCCAACGTGGTACGTCAATCGATTCGATTACCGTTAGCTCAGTTCGAAACTGTAGCCAGCTTTTTTGAAGCTCACCTTCGAGGGGCTCGTCCCAGAATTGGTTGCTTCGCCAGAACTGCTGCACAAACATTTTTGCAACTGCTACCACCAGTCCGTTCAAACCTAATGGGTCGACTAGACGGGATGAATCGGATACAATTTGTCTTTTCGAGACACTGACGCTTTCCTTCCATTTTGGGACGTGGAAACCAAAACAATCGGACCTTGGTTCCCATTTCAAATCGAGAGTTTTGATTGAAGCTCCTGGATCGAGACCTAGTACGTTCCGTTCATCTCGGAGTGAATCAGGAATATGATTCAGAATTTCCAGTGAAATCGATGACCATTTACGTAGTGGAAACCCAACGGAACTCAGTAGCTGAAAGAGCTGAGTGCAAAAAGTTTTTCCAGACTCGACGGTGTTACTTCCAGTTATTAGATCGTCCATATAAAAATCTTCTCCTGCGACTTTGGCAGCCGTAGGATGCTAATAGTCACCCAGCTTGGATACTTCTCGCAGACATCGACTGGCTAGTCCATCACTATAACGTACCGATGAGTTCGCCACCGCAGGATGAGGGAGAACAGGTCATCTTGTACCGCCAAACCCACCATTAATGCGTTATTGAGAGAAATGTTGCTATCCGTTACACAAGACGCGTCGAAAACAACCCGAAGTTTAGTGGAAACGCTACCGGGACGCTCAATACAGTGGTGTGGGAGGTAGTATGGCTGATACATAGTGGGTTGTGAAATATCGGTGACTTCCTTCATGTGCCGTAATACTCGATACTCATAAAAGTGGAATAGGTGACCTTGAGTTGGGGTTTGCTTTGCAATCGGCATTCTACCGACAGAAAACGGCGTTTGGCGATTTCGTACGAGTTTCCCATCGATGATAGAACGGACAGTTTCTTTGAAAGTTTTACTATGAACCGACCTGTGTCAGCTCTCGTTGTAGTCGCTTCGAAATGAGCCTCACAAGTCGATTCCTCCACAGACATGGAACTGGAGGACTTACAGGACTCCAAATCCCAAAATCTGGATAGTTGCTCTTCAAGACTGCACACATGGACAATGCTAAAGATTTCAGGATCTGGCCGGCTGCTGCCTTCCCTGCCATATACAACCCTGCCAAGTAAAGTGTTCTGCAATACAGGTTTTCCAGGACCAAGCTGAATGAATCCATCAAGAAGTAGGTCATAATAAGCATCTACTCCTATGATCATGTCCACTGCAGCTGGTTTGTTGAAATTGGGATCAGCTAGTACGGCGTTTAAGGGTCAATTTCATTCGGTAACATGGATATAATTCGAAGGCAGCTCACGTGTGACAGACTTTAGCACGAGAAACTTAAGTTGGGTACGGAAACTACAGCAATGCGACTGGATTTGAACATGGATGGATTGGTGGAAGCGATAGATGACTGCCCAATTCCTCCGATGGTGTGATGTTCCTTGACCATTTGTACCTGCAAGCGTTGGGTTAAACACTCGGAGATGATATTCAGCTGCGAGGTGGGATTAAGCAAAGCTCTAGCTCTAGTTAGTCGCATGATGTTCCTGGATGAATCGATGGCTTTCACGAGCGCCGTCTGTAGCAAAACGGTCGATGAAATTCGACAAACGTTGGTAACCAAAGAGGTGGAGCAGTGACTGAGTGATCCCGTAGATGAGGATTGTGGTTCGGCGAGAGGAATTTGCGATGAAGTCTTTGTTATGTCCGACGACGTTGGTCTAGCGATTTGAGATTGAAATTGATTGATGGTGGTTTGGTTTGGAGGTTGTTTTGTAGCTTGGACTTGGATTGGGTTGCGACTTGAAGTTTGTTGGTGGAGCATCGCATGATGCTTTTGGTTACAGACACGGCAGGCACCAGAGGGGCAGTTTGTAACCTGATGATCCACGGCTAGGCAGTTTATGCAGAGCGCCTTTCTCTTCACTTAAATCATACCTTTCAGAAACCGATTGCTTGCGGAAGACATCACATTTGAATAGCGAATGGGCAGACTGGTTGCAAAAAACGCTTGGCTTCAAAGAGGTGCTAACGATGGAATGGACGCTACTAACCTTGGATTTCTGCATTCGTCCAGGATCAGATCGGGGGAGTTCAGTGACACGTGGTATGTCAGGTGCGGTCGATTGAAGAACGGTGCAATGTGAACGCAAAAAGTCCATGAGCTGCTCGTACTTGCGTACGGCTGTTGAACTGTGATGATATTCCCATTGTCTTGAAATATTCAGTGTTGAAATATCCAGGTGAGAGCATACAATGTGTGCCAATAAGACACTCTATTCCTTTGTATCGATGTTCATTTTCTCGATCATCTGTAGGTTACGTTCGAAATCATCAATGAGTCGAGAAAGCGACTCATAACTTTCCCGTTTCAAGGGTTCCACGGAAAGAAATGTGTTCAAGTAGGTTTTCACCACGAACTTTTTATTGTCAAACCACCTCGTCAGTGATTGTCACGCTATTGCATAGTTGGACTCGGTGATGTCAATAGACTCAACTACTCGTTTTGCTTCCTTTGTTAGTGATGCAACAAGATAGGAGAACTTGTTCACATCGGATAGGTTTAAATTCAAATCAATGAGACTTTTAAATGTGTCTCGAAAAGTCGGCGACTCAGTAACTGATCCTTCGAAAAAAGGAAGCTCGAAGTTATATTCGTGACATTGGATTAGTGCGGCTGAAACTCGAACCAGCAGAGTTTACAACCGGACTGATGGATGGTAATGGGTTAGCTTTCTGTTCGGCATTTACTAGAAACCCCTTCACGTGCACGTAGATTTTTTCAAACTTATCCCGTGACGCACGACTGGCCTTTTTGTCATCGACAGCAGTAGACGACTCTTCATCCTGCATCATGTCGATTTCTAAACGGACCTTCAAAAAGTTCTCGAAAATTCCCTATAAACGGTCCATACACCCGGCGATCTGACCCTTATCCCGAGATTCATCGTAGCCTTAAATAAACTTGGCCATGTTGTTTAGAGTATCGAAGCAGAAACGTTCTTGTTTGCTCAATGCCCTCAAAGTAGGAGCCATTGTTCCACTTCAATGGCCAAAATTCACGGAAAGAAACACAAAAATCGTCCGATCACAACCAACGTTTGATTCGTCGGCGTGATGCAAAAACCAATCCTGGTTTGTTTTCCAACCACCAACCGCTTTATTTGCTCGTGGGAAATATTTCCACCACCTTGTGTTAGTTCTTTTCACAAATCGTCAACCGCACAGCTCAATATCTCACAAATTGATCAAATCTTCTATTCATCCATTCTATTCAAAGCGATGGCATTCAATTTACGAAATGGTTAGTCGCATGCTTCTACTCGCTTACCTGATCAATTAACTTCAATGGAAAGGTCGGCAGAATGACGTCTTTTGTGACGATGGCTATTATCTCCGATCCTTTTGTGGAGACCCACGCCACGCTGACTTCTTAACACGCGGTCGACTCAGATCACGCTTTGGTGTCACACTCCCGTTTATGCACTTTTTGTCAATCTTTTCTGTCCCGTTGTAAAGGATCGATATCGATTTTGGCTTTGAAAATAAGCTATGTTCTTTCTATTCCTCACTTGCATGCACTGTGATTTTGTTCTTCACACTCAATGTCCACGACACTCGCGTAAGACACGATAGTACGCAAACTACTGCGGTATTTCACTTCGACCGGCGCGAAACGCAATGTACCATATCTTCAAAACTAGTGAAATTCACAATGTGAATTTCTTCACGGCAAGCACTTGATACTGACGCGAACCGAGAAATGTTCACCGCCTAGTATTATTGCTAGTGTAATACCTTACGCGCACCCTGCGCATTCGATGTATCCGATATTCAAACGAACCTCAAACTCCGCCGAGTTTCGGGCGATAAGTTCGTAAGCGATGGACTACCTATGATGTTTGTTAGGAGATGGAAACATGAAATATAGTTTAGATTGTTTTGTGACTCGAAACCAGGCGGACCTATTTTTATTCATATCACGAACTGAAGTCGATTTTACAACAATAGAAAGAACATATAAAAGTGGCGACGAGGGAAAAATTTCATTTCGATCCTCTTGCGGCTCACCAGCACGACAAAAGGCGTTGACCTCCAGAGAAGCGACGTATAACTTTGAAGCCTGAGACGATAGGAGCATAATTATCCCGGAGCTTAATTGTGGCAAGCAAGTGTCCAAGTTTTCTTTCGCATTCAACCTACGGTTGGTAGAATCGGTGTTAGAAGGTTTTCTATCATTCCAGCGTGTGTTCAAAACAATTATCGAGTGATTGTACCACAATATCTCTGGTACTGTAGACCGAGGAGTAAAAATTTAACATTGGGTGGATACATTACGACTGATTCAGTTAAAAGGAGCTGGTCGACGTTACTGATATGTCACAGCACGGTTCAACAACGAGCCCAATATCCAACTGAATTTCGGCAGCAGTTTTAGGCCAAGTGAAAGACACGAGGTCAGTGCTGGTTAGGGATTCCGATTGGTAGAGGTGTAATCGTGGAAATTCGATACGGCAACGGTCGTTTGTTGACAAAGGTCAAAGGACATATCGATACGTATTAGAAACGTAGAGGCAATGGCACACAGAACACAAATCAGGATTCGTAAGGACGAGGTAGCCTGGCAAAGGCCAAATGTTCTCATCACTCGAAGCGGTCCAGACGAAAAAGCAAACGATTCTCCAGGATTCGATGTATCCGATGTTCAAACTCCGCCGAGCTTCGGGCGATAAGTTCGTAAGCGATGGACTACTTATGATGCTTGCTAGGAGATGGAAACATGAAATATAGTTTAGACTGTTTTGTGACTCCAAACCAGGTGGACCTAATATTATTCATTTCACGGACTGAAGTCGTTTTCACAACAATAAAAAGAACATACAAAAGCTAGTTAGCATTAGGAATGAATTATCAGCTATCAATAAAAGTAGTCTTTCTGGCAGTGTTATTGCGATAAAGAATCACGTGACGTTACTTTTTGATGTAGCTATGATGACGACGAAGGACAGTGTTACTACGTCGTTAAAAACTGTGACGTCAGACATATCAAGTGACCTCCTCAATATAAACAACGAGATTACCCAACAAACATCAGTGTCGAATAACTGCTTGTTCAAACAAATTTGGAGAAGTTATTCAACTTGCTAGAAGAAAAAGCTGAACAACTTCTCCAAATTTGAATGAACAAACAGTAATTCAACATCGTTGTTTGTTGGGTAGTTATTTAAGTCAGCAATCACTTGAAATTGCTGCTAGTTGAACAATGAACTCAAACTCCGTGTTGGAACTAGATATACTTGACGAGCTGAGGTCACTGTCAGCAAATATATTATAGATTCAGTTGAAAACCGAATTTATCGAAAAAAATTCTTAGATTGGTAGGACGTTATATGTACGTTTACATGTCAAATTTGAGCACGATCTGTCATGATGCTTTTTTTACGGCACTATAAACAAGTCAACCTCCAGTGTGTTTTTCGAATTACTATGGAATCAAACGTTGAGCAAAGAATTAGTTTGAAATTTTGTTATTCCAGCCGAATAAGTGCTTCGGATGCATTGAAAATGTTGCAGAAAGCCTATGGGGAATCTGCTCTATCGCGTGCACGTGTGTTTGATTGGTATGAGTCGTTCAAAGAGGGTCGTACATCAGTTGAAAATCTGCCTCATGATCGTCGTGCAGCAACATCAATAAACGAAGAAAACATCGAAAAAGTGAAGAAAATTGTGCTGCAAAATGGCCGTGTGACCGAGAGAGAAATAGCTGATGAGCTCAACATATCAAATGGATCCGCTCATAGCATTATACACGATTTTTTGGGCATGAGACGTGAGATTGTTGAATTTCCTTAAAAAAGAGCAACGCAAAAACTGTCGCTAAGCAAATGCTCACAATATACGACATCCAGCACATCATAAATGGTGACGAAACTTGGGTCTACGAGTACGACGTCGAAACAGCCCAGCAATCATCGGAATGGCGCTTCCAAAATGAGCCGAAACCCAAAAAACCGCGTCAAAGTCGATCGAAAATCAAGGTAATGCTGACTGTTTTCTTCGATAGCCAAGGTGTGGTGCACTCGGAATTCCTTCAGGAAGGACAATCGATCAATGCTGAATATTATTTGGGCGTTATGAAGCGTTTGCGTGAGAATTTTTGTCTCAAACGGAAAGAATTGAGGGACAACAAATCATGGTTTTTGCATCACGATAATGCACCAGCTCACACATCACGTTTAGTTCGCGATTATTTGACCAAAAACAACGTTATTATCGTTCCTCAAGCACCGTACTCGTCTGATATGGCACCATGTGACTTTTTCCTCTTCCTCAAACTCAAATTGCCGCTTCGTGGTAAACATTTTCAGACAATTGAAGTCATAAAAGAGAATTCGAAGAAAGAGCTTAAGGCGATACCAAAAGAGGCGTATGAAAAGTGCTATAAGGAATGGAAAAAACGTTGGCATATGTGTAAGAAATAAAAGTGAAGAAAATCTATCGATCTACCTGACCATATGTGATCAGCTAAATCTTGAAATGAAAAAAGCATACAAAGAACCAACACAAAAATAGAAAATAATATAAAATCGGTTCCTAAATATTTCTTTAAACATGTTAAAGAGAAACGAAAATCTCACAGCTATCAATCAAAAATGCATCTAGATAACAAAAGTGGTGATACTTCTAATGAAATATGTGACTTATTTGCTGATTTCTTTCAGGACGTCTATACATTTCACGATTATAATGAGCGTGATCGTCAATATTCTTCGTACCTCCCTGAACCAATGAAAGATATTTCAATTTTTAGTTTGTCCGATAAAGAAATCTTATGTGCTCTTGAAACATTGGATGCCTCAAAGGGTGCTGGACCAGATGGTTTACCTATTATATTTCTCAAATCATTTTCCAAAGAATTAGTTAAGCCTTTATTTATGCTTTTAATTTATCACTGGAGTCCAGTATTCTTCCTGCCATTTGGAAGAAATCATTTTTAATCCCGATTTTCAAAAGTGGTAAGAAATCTGATATAAAAAAATACCGTGGGGTTGCTATTCCATCTTGCATCCCTAAACTATGTGAACCCATTATAACTGACAAAAAAACATCTCAAGCTAAAATTTTGATTACTCATAAGCAACATGGTTTTGTAAAAGGGAGATCAACATCTACTAACTTGATATTTTTTTTAACATTTTCGTTAAGCGTAATGGATAGAGGTAATTATGTAGAAGCATTTTATACCGATTTTAGTAAAGCATTTGACAGAGAAGACGTATCTTTGCTGCTTTTTAAGTTATCAAAGTTAGGATTTAATCCAAGATTACTGAAACGGATCGAGTCATACTTGACAACAAGAACGCAAAGAGTAAGACTTGACGGCAATCTCTCAAAAATAGTTAATGTCACATCTGAAGTGCCACATGGGTCACATCTTGGTCCCTTATTATTTGTTTTATTTGTTAACGATGTAGTACAAAATTTGAAAGTCCTTCAAGACACAGTATATGCAGACAACATGAAACTG
Source organism: Aedes koreicus (assembly GCA_024533555.2). Lineage (NCBI taxonomy): Eukaryota > Metazoa > Arthropoda > Insecta > Diptera > Culicidae > Aedes > Aedes koreicus. The sequence goes on from JAHHFK020001420.1 coordinate 665,106, forward strand.
TTTATGGAGATACAAAAACCACATAATCTTGATATTTTTCAACACGAAATCAATCATTTTTACAACTGGTGTAAAAAAGGCTTGTTAGCACTTAACGTTAAAAAATGCACTCCATATCGTTCACAAGAAAGCATTCCATAACACAAAAAACAGTTTCTCTAGGTCAGATAGCAATTGAAAGGTGTCATCAAATTAGAGACCTAGGAGTTATACTTGACTCTAAGTTATCGTTTGCTGATCACTACAATAATATCATCTATAAAGCAAATAACATGATTGGGTTTATTAAAAGGTAAAGTTTGCACTTCAACGACCCTTATACATTAAAAACACTATATGTGGCATATGTGAGGCCCATACTAGAATACTGTAGCGTTTTTTGGGCTCCATATCAAGGAACATATGTAAACCGTATAGAATCGGTTCAGAGACAGTTTGTGTTGTTTGCTCTAAGAAAATTAGGTTGGACACGTCTGCCATTACCATCAAATGAGTCAGGATGTTTGTTGATTAATTTAGTAGGACTTTAAAAGCGAAGAGAGTTCGCTATGATTGCTTTCATAGCTGATGTTATTGAGCAACGAATAAACAATCCGGAACTATTAGAAATTATAAATTTGTATGCTCCTACTCGCTCTCTACGAAATAGAAATATATTTTTTATTAACAATCAAAGAACTAACTATGCCAAAAATGCTCTTCTAAATATAATGATGTCTTCTTTCAACACATATACCGAATGAAACGAATGATATCACAATAGACAATAGTTAATTGAAAATTCTTAGAGGTTAAGCAAAAATGTTACCAGGTCTACGAAATGATTGACGGCAAATAAAACAAAACAAAATAAAACTCTCTCGGGATGCAGATCCGCCATCACTTGAAGCGACTGAAAATTGCATAGGAGTTTAGCAAAGATTTGCGCAAGGAACTACGACAGTACTTGCTAACGTATCATGCTTGTAGCCTCACAATTACTGGGAGGTTACCATCTGAGTTGGTATTGAGCCCATTGTATAGCTTATTAAAAAAATAAATTAAATGCGTATGGGATGCAAGGTGTGACGCAGCATTTCAGGAATGTAAACAACAGCTATAACTGCAAAATTTTGACTTTTTATAATCCTAAGAAGCCTATAATCGTTTGTACTAATGCTTCTGTAACGGACCTAATTTCACCCGTTATTCCCCATAAATCAATTTCATTTTGGCAGCCATCAATATTTATTCGTGGTCAAGGCCACATAATAACACGAAAAGAACTACTAGCAGAATTTTTGTTTACCTTCATTCAATTTAAAGAATAACACGGTAGCGATTACGCTTCTCAGCGTGGTCGTTCCGTATTTACGTTTAATTTAATGTTCCGAAAACCAGTGCCTTGACCGCCCGGGGCGCTACACTTCCTCTTATGGTTTGGGTGGGGGTTATATATCATACAATTAAGGGCGAAGAGAGACTCATATGTTTTGCCTCGTTTTCCTTGAATTCTGCTCAGAAAAGTTATCCTATTCTTCACTTGGAGGCGCTGGCGGTTGTTTCAATGGTAAATAAATTCCATAAATTTCTTTATGGACAGAAATTTTTTATTTATACGGATCACAAACCACTGCTAGGGATCTTGGTTAAACTTGGAAAAGCTCTATTTTCGTTACCAGAATTCAACGGTACGTAATGGAGCTATCCATCTACGATTATGAGATACATTACAGACCGGCAGCGCGTATGAGTAACGCTGACTTCTGCTCGCGGTTCCCAGTGAAAGAGCAGGTTCCGTTTAAGTTGGACAAGCAATACATTAAGAGTTTAAATTGGTCTGAGGAACTGCCTTTGGATCACAAATTGGTAGCCACCGAAACAAAAAATGACGAAGAGGATAGATAAAAGTATGAGAGACATTTCTTCACAACCAGGCTTGCTGATATTCGCATCCTTTTCTCCTTATTCGCTCATCGTGCTCATCTTCGAAGCAGCGATATACAACCAATCCTCTCTAATGAAGAGCATACCAACGTAAAACTATACTGCGGTGAGTAGCCCGGTTGAGAAGAATATGAGTGGCAATGCAAAACGTGAAGCTTCGTTCTTTGTGCTCTTCGGCTCTGATATGTTCACATCGTGACTAGCAGAGTGGTGTGATTGACCCGAGTGTTCTTCGGTCTTGTCGCTCTTCTTCACATGCGTTGATATTCATGAAGAATGAAGAATGAAGATGCAACGCGTTTATTCTTTGACGCGAACCAGAAAAGTTGTTCGTCAAAATGAAGAACGGCAAAGTTTGAAACAGCAGCTTAGTGGTGTGATTAAGGAAGTGACGGAAGCTAGTGGTGCGATTAAATACCACTGCCTGGCAGAAAAAAAATTAAAGATGTGATTATGAGCCGAATACGTTTGTGGCCGCCAATTTAAAAATGCATTTCATTTCGTTAAATCCCGATGTGGCGCGGTGGTTGGTTTTGGAAAAAGATAACCGTAGTTTTCGTAGTGATAGTGGGGATGGACATCCAAGTAGTAGCTAAACTATTAAGGCTCTTATGTTCCTGAACGCAAATGAATCCCTGTTGGCGAAGGTGGTTGATGTATTGGATGCAGAATTCAATTAAGTCTGCTTGGTTTCGAAGATTTTTTTTATCGTTATATTGTTTTATTTCTCTTTTATTCTACTCTTATTAATACTGAATAGACCTTTCTTGTGGATTATCAGATACCCTTCAATCTATAGCGTATAGTTTTCTATGGAACCTATATTTTTTGAAGCCTGTAACTATTGCAAAACAATAAAAAACTGTTAAATGACCATTTCACCCCATATGCGCTCTCTGGTGAATACCCATTATGCCCTCTCTACCCTGGTCTGATGTTTTTCTTCTGTGGTGAGTTTCACATTTACTGATTAGCTCTTTCAGAAATCCCATAAGCAGATATCAGTGCTCGCGTGAAACACGGCGGTAGGTTTCTTACTCAGTCACTCCACCGGAAAGTCTCGTAAGAAAAAGTCAATCTTTGCGTAAAAAAGCCAAGTCTTCAAAAGTACTGTTATAGAGATGTCAAAAACTATTTCAGTTGCAGCGCCAGTAAAACGGAATCTCCTTATCTAATGTCCCATCCGCCTCATCTCGGTAGCCTAATAAGTTTAGGTGAAATCAAGGAACCAGGACCAACGACCAAGGACCACCTTTTACTGTTTTGCAGAGAAGATAGTTTCCTTTGAGAAATAGAACTACTGTAAATCCATCCGGAAAGAGCTGCTGAGTACTGTTCCAACGACGACTTCTGCGGAAACACAGATCTTGTCCACCATTCGAAGGCTTGGCGTCAAGAGATGTTCAATGCGATTCGATTACGAAGCCGCCTGAGAAGTACTGACAATGATCAGAACTGCACGACTAGAACCAGACATTATTACGTACGGTGTGCTTGTGCTTGGTTTGTCAAAAGCCAGACGAATCCCGTGCCTACATCCAAATAGGAGCCATGCTGCGCCAGGAAACGACAACGCAAAACTTCCGTTATGTGACGGAAATGTGCAAAACGATGGACACAGGATACGATCGGAATTCGTGTAAAGCCGGTCGCGATGAATTCAAACTGGAATAGAATCGTTCCCAAATGAAGCTGGAATACGGAATGGATCACTTGGGACTAAGGGGGCTCAGTTTGGTGATGCCGTTGCGGTACTCGGATAAAAAATAACCATATAATTACAATACAATAATATAACATTAAAATCAATTGCAGACCATGAATCTTATTATTCATGTATTTTATAAATGAAAAATGCATACTGAAATTAAAAGAGATCTACTATTCACCCCATATGCTGGAATAATAATGTACTCAAATTTGTTCGGAGAAAAAGGTATTTTTCTATAGTTAGACACCTAACAATCCCCTTGTTATATTGTCAATGTCTTGATTTAATTTAGATTTTATTGTGAAAACCATAATTTCTATTGACATCTTATCTTCATGATACAATACTTTAAATTTTAAATCTATGAGAAATTTTTTTTTCGAGTATGTTAATCAGTTCATTTATGCACTATGGCCATGGTCAAACCGAGTGCTCAGTACCCAGTACTGGATATCGGACATGTTATCGGAACCCCCGTGACGTCAACAATCACATCATAAATTGAAATTTGTATATGAAACCTCAGGTCACACCATTGGTGGATTAATTCAGGTTCTTAATACTTACGAAGAGGACCGCAAGTTCCCATTTCGAGACATTCTGAAGAAACCAGCGGATGTGACAAGTGTACTCGTTCGGTGAAACGTACAAGACATGAGAATCGTTTTCGACCAAGTTTCAAGTTTTGTTGCCACTTTAAAAAAAAAAAATCAAGTAGATAGAAACAAATTTAGAGAAGCAATCTCATCACTACGAGTCAGCGATGACAATACAGGTATACCTTGAATATATGCACTCGGCACTAAACTTCTCCAATGACAATTACTCACAAATGGAACACTAACTCCATTATCAATAGGTGGTGGAATATCCATTCTGTGCGATACTGTTGATGATATTCTACCAATTGGTTTGTCATTTTCAACAACTCAGTAATGGAAGCGCTAAGTATAGTTTACATATAATCGAGGCACAGGTATTACGATGATTCAGAACACAAATAACACAAATAACAGCAAATAGAAATTGCAACATCTTAAATCTTATACGTATATGCTTTTCACTATAATTTATATTTTCTTTGATATTTTAAGAATATCGAAAATCGATATTCTGAACGTTTTTCACATTTAACTAGAGAGAAAATAATTGTTCATAACATTAAATGGTTTTTTTTAAACATCTCACGTTTTTAATAAACCGTGGAAAATTTATCGCACATTTGTTGTCCCTCTATAATTCTGACATGTTAGTATATGGGTTTATAATAGCACTAGTACTACACTTTCCTTAATCTAAAACAATATTTCTCAATCAAAGGATCGTGACCTATTTGGTGACTGAAGGTTTCATTTCAATTTTTTTTTTATTGTCTTATCAGATAATTTTCAATCTACAGAGTATAGTTTTCTATATTTTTTGCAGCCTGTAACTATTGAAAAACAATGGTCACATAAGTTCTATACATTGGTTATAGTGTTGTCAAATTTTCAGCCAAAAATATTGATAATTGACAAAGCAACAGCAGGTTGAACATAGCGTTTTTTGGAGGCAAAACTTTGCTCGGCTTTTTTTTTGCTACTGAGTGTAGCATGGCCCAGTATTCAACGCTAGTATATAGCACACGAGATGAACCGAAATGATTTCATAAGGGACGGATGGCCAGTTTCAGTATGTGTGTGTGTGTGTGTGTGTGTGTGTGTGTGTGTGTGTGTGTGTGTGTGTGTGTGTGTGTGTGTGTGTGTGTGTGTGTGTGTGTGTGTGTGTGTGTGTGTGTGTGTGTGTGTGTGTGTGTGTGTGTGTGTGTGTGTGTGTGTGTGTGTGTGTGTGTGTGTGTGTGTGTGTGTGTGTGTGTGTGTCCAATCTAACACCTATCGGCCGGCAATGGTATTATGGAAGAAATCTGTTTACAACAATCCTACAAGTGACCATTGGAAGCAGTTTTAATCCGGGAGCTAGAAAGTGATAGCTCTACTGCAGATCCAGCAACCCATTTCAGAATGTCTGGAGAGTCACGCCTATTCCGAGGTTACTTTCACGTACAATAAGCCCCGCATGTAAACATTACCGATATCATTTGGATAAGGGCACTGCAACACACTACCAGATTTGGAAATTTTAAATTTCCAAACCAGGCACGTATTTAATATTATTGGAAAATAAGAATATTGTTATATACTTATAATCAGATAGATTTCACCCATGTCTGCCTCCTTAATCACACTACCTTGTTAATTCGTAAAAATATAAATTTTCGACGTCGATTCGTAATTAATTTCATGCCCTCGCGATTAAATATGCACAAAAATTAACAATGCTAAACCGCCCGTTAGATATGCAACCTACATAACAAAACTCTGTACACCCCGTGGTGAATGCACCTAAAATTGTGTGCAAGCTTTTCACCCGTCCATGCGCGTTGTTTTCGTTTGCTGCTTCTGACCAGCAAATGGCCGTTCTCTACATTGCACTAGTCTTCTTTTTTTTTCACTCCACACTCTGCCAATATTTAATGCAAATCCCCGCTATGAGGCAACTCTATATCGAGATTAAAAACTGCTAATAATCATCGATTCACTTGCGACATAGCGGAAAAACACTCTAATCTCACTGAAAAATAAATAAAAATTAGATATGTATCAATATCCTACTAGTCCTGGAAGAGCTGAAAACAGAATAGATCATTCCAAATATCAAAGATAAATTGCAATAAAAGATATTATTTGATCAGACATGTTGTAATATTTTTTCTTTATACTGTTCTAGTAACATTTCAAAGATAGCAATTTGAGTGATCGAAGAGTCCGGTTTGATGATTTCTGAAATAAATGGCTTATCTTACCATAATTCCACTAAACACAATATAATCATAGACTAACTCTAAGACCAGTAGGTCCCAAACAAATACGATATTTTTCTTGGCTCAGTCAGTACTAGCACATCGGTCCCAAGCTCGGTCCCAAGCTCAATGATTCGCCCCTAACAACGTAGCTCACACCAACACATTCTCAAATGTTGTGTCAAAATAACATAGTGAATCAAAACAACAACCAAGATACTAGTACCGGAAGGTACTGAAGAGCGCAAGAATTATTGCAAGGTGCAGACTGCAAGGTATACTTCGGACCTAGGGGTTCTACAACAGTGAACCAATTTCAAATCGTTAGTTGCACATTGATTGTTGATATACACGGTGTTCAATAAGTTCGGATACACTTTCAAAATTTGTTAAAAAAATGAAAACATGTTTTTTTATTTTTTGGATTTATGTTATTGAAAGCTATGTTTACAAGGAACGTTTACAACATTTCTCTTGGAATGACCCCCCCTTTGTACTCCTTAACGAGCTTCAAACGTTTCTCGAACGCGTCGCAGGCGGCACGCACGGACGGCATGGGCATTTCGTCCCAGATTTTGAGAATTACCGTCTTGAAATGATCCAAAGTGCTGACCTTGTATTCGTTCAGCTTCGCCATCATATAGGACCAAACAAAAAAGTCGAGAGGATTCAAGTCCGGGGAGCTGGGAGGCCACAAAGTTTTGTCCAGAAAGTCGGTTAAATTGTCCCGACACCAGGCTTGAACCACATTTGCCGTATGGGCTGGTGCACCGTCCTGCTGGAACACGTAGTGCTCATCGCCGTAGAGGCTTCGGAGACTGGGGGCAACAACCTTTTCCAAAACCTCAGTTTTGTAGTACGCCGCGTTGATTTTGACGTTTTTTTCAATAAACACCAAGGGTAGCTTACCACGTTTGCATACTGCCCCCCAAACCATCACCGACGCGGCACTTTGGAACCGAGGGATGTTTATATTGGATTCAGGAATGCTGTCCCTCGATGGCGCCCACACCCGGTCATTTTGCACATTGTGCGGCTGCTGCAGCACGAACAGTTTCTCGTCCGAAAAAACAAACTCCTGACCAGCGTGCCGAGAGAGGATCCTCTTAGCTCGATCCAACCGCTTTTTGCTGGTAGCCTCCGAAACGCCATGGACCTTACGTTTTTTGTAAGGCCTGAAACCAAGGTCCTTGGTGAGTATGGTGTGAGCGGTTCCAATGGAAACGTTGAGATCTGCAGCCGTTTTCCGGATTGAGCGGTTCTTTTTGCGCCGAATTCGCTCCCTCACGATCTTGATGACCCGTGGCGTCCTCGCTGAACGCGGCCGACCGGATCTCGCACGGTCATTGGTCGAGGACGTCTCCCGGTATTGCCTGATGGTCGTGTAGACAAAGTTCCGCTTGACCCCATGCGATTTCAGCAGCCGGAATATATCGCCGGGTCGCTCACCGTTCAAAAAACGGTTAATTACGAAGTCCCGATACTCTTTCATCGCGCGTAACAAACAAACAACAACTAACAGAATGTCAACACCGCGCACATTCGGTAGCGTATGAATGAAGCTAAAGCTGACACCAATACCAATGCAGAATATGTACATGGTGCATACCTACGCAATGATGAAAACTTGTATTCGAACTTATTGAACACCGTGTAATCCTACATTGCTTATAAGCACATGCCAGTCTTTTATGAATATAGTAGTTGAAGTTCAGAAGTGCAATTTTAAATTAAATGTTATGCTGAAATGCTGAAAAACAAATTGAGAGTTTGATACCTGTCATGTTTCTCCAGGCTTTTACATGGTTTTGGAATGCAAAGATAATTCCAAAGCATACTTAGTGAAATTATTAATAAAATGAGAAAGGAAAATGTACAATATGATTTATAGGTGTACATGATCTTCAATCGCACCCCCTCACTTCGCTATTGTCAGATTGACAACATTGCCCAGGCTACACCAACCAGCGTCTCCATGTTTCAGCTGGCAGTCTTTTGTGATCATATGACTCGTGGAGGCGTGAGGTAGGAACTTGTGAGGACGAGAGGTCGGTCGCACCCTCCTTTGAAGCTGTCAACTCACCATTTGAAGCCCAAGGGACGAATGGGCAGTTTCAGTGGCCCGAAATTTTATCATTGCATTGGGCAGACATGGAAACCGGTAACTGTCCGATTAGCCGGTCTTGCAAGACTCTGTTTTCCATACCACAACCGGGTGGACTGTGACGGTTAGACAAAGCCCTATCGGGTCATTTCGGTTCATCTCGCGTGCTATATACTAGCGTTGATAGAATAGCTCTGAATGAAGAGAGGCACGAAAATACAGTACATAGCAACATTCTTAAAAGGGAACGAGCCTCAATTATAAAATCAGACACCGGCAACAAAGCAAAATAATATTGCAGCTGAGGGGTAGGGCTATTTCTGTATTCATCATGGAATGAAACTAAATGAAATAAAAAGAAGAAGACAATTTGAACCATTTGTTACCCGTTTTTGAGGTCCCGGATAGGGGAAAACATATTTTCGACTTGTGCATACGGAGATTTGTATGGGAGCAAAAGTAGGTAATTTTTAAGTAAAAAATTGAATCAATTATACTAATAGAACTTAGTTGTAATTTCAATACAAAAATTTTGTAGGATTTTCTGATCAAACTCTGTATGAATGAAGTCATTGTGTTCAATTGAACGAGAGTTATTAGCGTTCAAAAACCTTTCATTTTAGCGTAACGCTCTCATTTTTAAAATTTTTGAAATGACACCCGGTATAAAAAAGAGAAACGTAGTCTTACGTTAAAAACCACCATCACACTTTGTATGTGGCCACAAGTCAGTATCAACGGGTCTAGCGAAACCTTTGTTTTGGCTGTTTAACCTTTCTCTAGAATCCAGTATTCTGCCATCAATTTGGAAACAATCGTATTTAATTCCGATATTCAAAAGTGGCAAAAAAGCAAATATAAAAAATTATCGAGGGATTGCCATATTATCATGCATTCCTAAATTGTTTGAGTCTATAATCAATCAAAATATTTTCTCTTAAGTTTAATCTCTAGCAAACAACATGGGTTTGTCAAAGAACGTTCAAGGAGTACAAATTTATTAAACTTTGTTACATTTTCTATTAATGCAATGGATAGAGGAAATTATGTTGAGGCATTATATCCTGACTTTAGATAAGCATTTGATAGAGTCGACATCCCTTTATTGCTTTTTAAATTATCTAAGCTAAGATTCAATTGCGGACTATTATAGTGGGTTCAGTCATACTTGACTGGAAGAACACAAAGAGTAAGACTTGAGGAAAATTTGTCATCAGTACTCGCAAAAAAAACAGCAGTAGAAACTACCATTTCAAGGGTTAAATTAAGCGCAAACACCAACAATTTTCACCTAACAATAAATGCGTTTGATTTTACCATGCCTGCGATTAGATCGACCATGGTGCGGTTGATATCAAGATGAGGTCTATCAAATATACCACAAATGTTGTAGGTTTGACCATAAACGTAGTAAATTTGACTGAAATTTCACGGTACTTTTAAAGATAGGCATAGTCGGGTAAAATGGTAGTTTTTACTACAAGAATTTTTTCTGTGTAGTGAAAAGTGCGGTGTATAAAAAATGATTTGTTTGGAGCGAAATTGTGGCAATAACTCGCGATGTGAAGTGAATTCTGTGGGTTTCTTCACTATTTTTGATCAAATTTTTTATGCGCTATGGCTAGAACACGTCGCATTTGTAAGTCGGGTCCTGATGCAGTTCATCGTAGATTGTGTTCAAGTATCATCCGATGCTGAGGGCCAGCAGGCTGCAAGAGGTTCTCCGGTATTAACTTCAAGCCTTTCCGCTGGCCATTTTCTGGTACTCGTAATAACCTCAAATAATGTAGTCATAGCCTCAACAACAGCTAAAATGGTTTGTACTACAATTTCGGGACTTACCCAACAAACATCAATGCTGAATAATTGTTTGTTCAAACAAATTTGGAGAAGTTGTTCAGCTTTTTCTTCTAGAAAGCTGAATAACTTCTCCAAATTTGTTTGAACAAGCGGTTATTCGACACTGATGTCTGTTGGGTAATGTATCATTTGTAAAAACGATAATTGATAGTGCTGTGAAATACACGTTGAAATGGTGGTCCTATGCTCGGCACTGTGTAGAGAAAGAATTTTGTTCATTTTTAGTAATCCAAACGGCCATAAATAATACACCGAAAATACTTACATTTACTGAATAGGGAAGTAGAAAATCCCTTATTTGTTCATAATTGGCTTTTGTCAAAACAATACTTGATCACAATACTTGCTCCTTTGAAGTGAATCAAAAGTTGACAGTCCGTTTGGCTGCATTTTTTGACAGGTCGTTTGGCTGCATAATGCCTGGGACAGACATAGGTACAACGTACAGCGTTGTACTCCTTTAGTCTAGTACGTGTTTTTTGGTACTGGATTGACTGGATTTGGTATTTGACAATTCGTACAACGGTCAGCGTTGTATGTCTGTGATAAGTATAAGACAATTGTTGTCCGGTCTATATACAGTGTCTATTGTTTTTACTACAAGATTTTTTTCTGTGTAGGCATAGTCGGGTAAAATGGTAGTTTTTACAACAATTTTTTTTTCTGTGTAGTGATCGCTTCCCTTATCACAGTTCCTCCATTGATGATGATCTCTCCATGAAACAGGCTATTCAAGGAGTTCCAGATCAACTTCGACCTATTTTAATTCCCCATATTTTTATTGAAAAGTACCAACATGTCAATTTGTAATAGAAGAATTTTCACTGAGCGCATTGATGGATCCATTGGATTTGGTGTCTACTATGAATATTCATCTGCCTACGGGAAACTTCAGGAACCTTGTTCCGTATATGTTCCGTAAATGTTTATTATATATTATGTTATTTATTTTTTGTCCATTTAAGTCCCATATGCTTATAAAAACTTCACTATTATTAAGATAAGAACCATAATTAATATCTATAATTAATATAAATAATTGATAATAACATAATTATTTATTCTAAATATATGTTAGTATATAATTATGTATTTACAAAAATAGTATATTATTGTAATAATATATTAGTATAAATTATTTATTCATACATAAATATGTAAATATAAATAATTAATTATGCTTATAATTAATTAATAATTTATATCAATCTATTCCATATTATTATAAGTTTATTATATATTATGTTATTTTTTTTTTCATTTAAGACCCATAGGCTTATATATACTTCACTATTATTAAGATAAGAACCATAATTAATATTTATAATTATCATAAATAATTTATATTAATATAATTTATTTATTTTAAATATATATTAATATAGGTTATTAATTTATAGATATATTATACTACTATTTTATTTATATAAATTAAATATTGTAGTAAATAATTATTTATAGATAGTTTATTTATAAAATAAACTTAAGGCCCATTTTTGTTTACATTTTAGATATATTTAATGAATTGCCTGATAAAAAGGATTACCTTGATAGGGTAAATCATAAAGATTATTCTTTATTCATTATTATATCTAATCTAATCTAATCTAATACAAACGCAGCCAGTATGAGAAAGCATCCTGGAAATAATAGGGTTAGATAACGCCCAATTATTTTTTTGGTAAATATTGATGTTTGCAGCATGTCAAAGACATGATACAAGTGTCAAAGCGGCCAGGCCTATTGCGTTGCATTTACCGCAAAAGATGATTCTGTAAAACGAGTTGTATCCGAACAATTAGATTTGAACCACAACGCATTTTGTGAATCTACAGGGAAGGAAGGATGCGTGGACATACCGTACCATACGCTTTGAGGTAAATATGATAAAATAATATCAAATTAAATCATGAAAATCCGAGTAATGATAAAAATGATAAAAATGTTAAATCAATATGCAATGTCATACAGGATAGTATATAAAATATAGTGAAGGGATATTACAAAAATTTCTAAAGATTGTTTCGCTGCTGCGTATCCATTATGAACCTAAAAGTGTAGACAATGTATCATAGACACGAGAAAAAAAATTATTTTAAAAAATACTCGGGAATTCCGTGGATGGTCTGAAATCATACATCATATAAAGAATAGTATATTTAAACTTACGATGTGTTGTTTAGTTTCTTTGCATCATTATAATCATTTGTGAAGAGCAAACAGACTATTCCACAAGGCTCGTTTTCAAAAGTCCTCCTGATACAGAAATGTAGGTATTCAAAGATAACAATTTGAGTGATTGAGGGCTCAGCTTGAAGATTTCTGAATCAAATGGGAAATCTCATCCCATTATCGCAAAAGCAAAAAAATTCAAATTTAATCCCGCACTACTTATATGCGCATGTCAGTCCTCCATGGAATCAGCAGTTGAAGATCAGAAGTACAATTCCAACGCTATGCTAAAATGCTGAAACACTAAACTAGACTTTAATGCTAGTCCAGCTGTTCCTTGTTTAAAGGAGCACAGTCATAGCTTGCTATGATAATCCAGCTAAAATAACGATTGGAGAATTTAGTGAAATTAAAGGCGTTCCACAAGGCAGCCACCTTGGACCATTCTTTTTCCTGTTATATATTAACGACGTGAACTTGGTCCTCAGATTATCCTGAAATTATCCTACGCGGACGACCTAAAGCTGTACTGCGTCATAAAATGTCCAGAAGACGTCGATTTTCTTCAGCAGGAACTACAAGTGTTCGACGACTGGTGCCGGATCAACAGAATGTCCTTAAATGTATCCAAATGCTCAGCTATCTCTTTTGGCCGAAAACGCATTTGCTTTGCGACATCTTCGTTGGCAAGACCATCGCAGATTGCCAAGTTATGAAAATCGGTGTAGGCTCATCAGCCTGGAATTGTTGGAAGGGAGGCGTATGGTGGCCAAAGCATGTTTTGTTGGTGACCTCCTTCAGGGAAACATCGACTGTTTCTCTTTACCTGGTCTCTTGAACATCAACACTCGACGACGAAACCTACGTTTACATTCTTTTTTTATAAACCGGCACTCAAGGACCAACTACGGCAAACACGACAACATATATGGCTACGTGCATATATACATTCACATATATAAATATATGATATGATGGTAGGATCTCACCCAATTATTATCCGAAGCTTGTAGTGATAATGTGTTCGAGATTTTAACGACCCGTCTCTACAGAAATTAATATATTTCGAACACCCATCTTTCCTCTATAGACTCCAACTTTAGCCGGGGCGAAACTATTCCGTCTAATGTGCTGGAACGGTTTGTCACATGGCGAAAAAAATCCACAATTTTTCTTTCTCTTTTCTTTTTCTATTCACTTTTCAAGCAGGTAACAGGTTCGATTTCAACATTTTTCACTCGCTTTACAATCCACTACACTTTTGGCTTATTTGTTGCACTTCAAACAAGACCCCGAAAACACAATTAAACTCCTCTAGTTTCAAGCACACAAGCGCCGAATTTTGATTGTTTTTCCGCGAACTGACACCACTCACACTTAGAATTTCAACGAAAAACACCACCGCACAGCTTTCCTGGCTGCCTCTGCAAATACTCTGCCATGTTTCTTCTCAGGCCTTTTGAATTAATGTAAGAACCTGTGCCGTCACTAAATATTTTTGAACATAAAAACCACAACCGAGAAAATAAAAAAATGCAGAAAAACGTGAAAGCTCTTGAAAACACAACCGTTCGTGGGCAGAGCTTGCTGCGATTCCTTTATTCATTATTATATCTAATAGAATTAAACTATTTCCAAAAGCTTCAAAAACTTTTGTATATCATACACTAGCTTAGCTTAGCTTGACTGACTACACCTATCAATGGTTGCTACTCCGTGATTGATTAGAATCAGTGAAATTGCACAATGAATCAACTGAATGGGGGCTGGGAGTACCGACCATTCTCACTGTACACGTTTCAGTGACTCAATTTCTTTAATAATCAATAACGGCGCCGGCCACGTCCTTGCAATCAGGTGGGAATGGGGAAGGAATGTTAGTATGACCTTTGCTGTTTAAGGACCGTGTTTACCTCTGCATGCCCACAAAGGTCACAGGAAGGAGGATTTTCTGTGTTAGTAGGGTAGGGCTCGATGGATCCGGATTCGCCTTGATAAGTGATGTGATCGTGTATATGTAATATGTATATATTATTCATAATAAGATAAGAAAATATTTTTTGTATGTTCAAAATAAAGTTATACCCTGTATAACTTATATAACTTTTTCTTCATTTAAGACCCATAGGCTTATAAATACTTCACTATTGTTAAGATAAGAACCATAATTAATTTTTATAACAATATGGCTTACAATTACCTGTTTCGCTCCACGTTTTTGAGAGCACATACCACCTCTCAATTGTTCTTTGCGGGATCCGACTGGTTAGCGTTCTGCTTCCTCCACGGTATACGGGTTATCTAAATGATGCCGATCCAGACCCGCCATGCTTGCTCCATATTGCATTGCTCGCGGTCAATAAGGTTTTCCACCTCTGAACCATAACCGATTTTTACAACTTTATCGTCCACAAAACTCTGCGCTTTAATCCGGTATTATTTCATGCCCAATCGGTAGAGTCCCACGCGTGCTAGACCGTTCCAAAAATTGTACTATTTATGCAAATATGTCCGTCAAACGATGCCAGAGTTATAAAAAGAGTCCAGTTTGGCACAATTAAAACATTTCAAATCTAAAATACAAAGTACCGATTTTTATAACGTTCTAGCGATTTTCGAATTCAACTTTTGCAACTGAAAATCACAGCACAAAATTTCCATTTTAGACTTGTGCTCACTTGATTTCACACACAAAACGCCAAAATTTGTAACCATTTTTTTAATCACGAACACGGCGTGATCCCAGGATACATAACACTCGTCTATCTTTAGCTGACCGGAATCTATTTCACAGCTGTTTTTCTCCAATTTGGGAATCATTCGCGAAAAATATTCCTAACTGTCGTCAAACTTCATAAGCATGTACTCTGCAATCACTCGCGCCACCAAACAATAGATAATCGAAATAATAGATAACGCACTAGGCCAGATAACAAAATATCTCGAAACACAGAAACGACACCATGGTGACACGGTAATAATAGTATCGATCGTATTTTTCATCAAAAACTTTTGTATATCATACACTAAAATATAAAAAGATAAGCTAATTAAGCTATTGGGTTCATACCCCACTTATAAAGATTATACTCCTTTTCTTTTTAATTAAATTTTTTTTCATATTTTCTTCTTTATTATATGAATTTCAGGGTCTTTAATCTCTATTTTTTCTAATACTTGATTAGGAGCATGAATAGGATTAGAAATTAATTTACTTTCATTTATTCCCTTAATAAATGAAGGGAAAAAAAATAACAGCCTCAGAAAGTAGATTAAAGTATTTTTTAACCCAAGCTTTTGCTTCATCAATTTATTATTCGCTAATAGGTATTAAAATAATAATATTTTTTAATAATAATTGAATAATTAATAAAAAAAATTAATAATTTATTTATTCTATCTACTTTATTATTAAAAAGTGGAGCAGCTCCTTTTCATTTTTGATTTCCAGGAGTAATAGAAGGATTAAGATGAATGAATGGATTAACTTTAATAACTTGACAAAAAATTGCTCCTTTAATATTAATCTCTTATAATTTAAATTATAATTTTTTTTAATATATCAATTATTCCTTCAATAATTATTGGTGCTTAAGGAGGATTAAACCAAACTTCTTAACGTAAATTAATGGCATTTTCTTCAATTAATCTCTTAGGCTGAATAGTAATAGCTATAATGATAATAATGAATAATAATGACTTACTTATTTTTTATTATACTCATTTTTATTTATATCAATTATTTTAATGTTTAATAATTTTAAGTTATTTCATTTTAATCAGATTTTTAATTTTTCCATATTAAATTCTTCAAATAAATTTTAGTTATTTCTAAATTTATTATCTTTACTACCCCATTTTTAGGATTTTTACCTAAATGATTGGTAATTCAAAATTTAGTTCAATTGAACCATTTTTTTATTATTTATTGCAGTTTGCTTAGCATTAATAACTTTATATTATTATTAACGAATATATAATAAAATTTATATATTAAATTATAATAAAAATTCCTGGATATTAATTTATTCATATAATAATACAAATATATACTTAATTTTAACAATTCTCTGGACGAACCATTCTCAGTGTTGGAATTTTCGATGGCACTTCTTTCATCGAATAACTCTGCTCCGGGAAGCGATATGATTAAATTCAACCTTCTAAAAAATCTCCCCGATATCGCTAAAAGACGATTACTTAACCTCTATAACACTCTCATGGAATTAAATATAGTTCCACCCGCATGGAGGCAGGTTAAAGTAATAGCTATTCAAAAGCCTGGGAAACCAGCGTCTGATTACAATTCTTACCGTCCGATCTCTATGCTATCATGTTTAAGGAATTTGTTAGAATAAATGATCCTATCAAGACTTGACCGTTGGGTTGAATCAAACAACCTACTATCAAATACGCAATGTGGTTTCCGAAAGAGCAAAGGAACAAACGATTGTTTAGCGTTGCTTTCATCTGATATACAACTGGCCTTTGCACACAAGGAGCAATTGGCTTCAGTATTTCTGGATATTAAGGGCGCATTTGATTCAGTTTCCATAGATATCCTGGCAGATAGTCTACACAGTAGTGGTTTACCAGGATTTTAAATAATTTTTTGTATAATTTACTGTCAGAAAAACAAATGACCTTCAATCTAGGCCAACTGACAACTTCCAGAATTAGCTACATGGGCTTACCGCAAGGCTCATGTTTAAGTCCCTTGCTTTATAATTTTTATGTTAAAGATATTGATAAATGCTTGGAAAATAGATGCACGCTAAGACAACTTGCAGACGATGCGGTGATCTCCTTTAGAGGTCCACGTGCGGAAATCTTGCAAAGACCATTGAAAAATTCCCTAAATAATCTGTCCATCTGGGCCAGAAATTCGGGGATCGAGTTTTCACCCCATAAAACCGAATTGGTAGTGTTTGCTAAAAAGCGGTTCCCTGTCCAACTGCGTCTCAAGCTGTTGGGAAGAGACATTACCCAATCTTTGACCTTCAAATACCTTGGAGTCATGTTTGATTCGAAATGCACTTGGAGTACTCACATTGCGTATTTGAAACAGAAATGTCAACAAAGGATCAATTTTCTAAGATCAATTTCCGGCACATGGTGGGGTGCTCACCTGGAAGACCTTATTAAACTCTACAAAACAACTATTCATTCAGTTCTCGAATATGGTTCTATTTGCTTCCTCTCGGCGAGAAACAGCAACCTCATCAAATTGGAACGCATTCAATATCGTTGTTTACGTATTGCCATTGGCTGTATGCATTCAACGCATAATATGAGCCTGGAGGTTCTGGCTGGAGTAAAACCCTTACAGAACCGCTTCTGGGAGCTCCCATCTAGAATACTGATCAAATGTGGAATCAGTAACAACCTTGTGATTGAAAACTTCGAAGAAATGCTCGAATTGAGTACCCAGTCTAGATTCTTACGAATCTATATTAACTATATGTCATCCGATATTAGTCTTCCATGCTATAATTCTCCTAGTGTACGCTTCCTTTATCACAGTTCCTCCATTGACTATGATCTCTCCATGAAACAGGCTATTCAAGGAGTTCCAGATCAACTTCGACTTATTATAATTCCCCATATTTTTATTAAAAGGTACCAACATGTCAATTGTAATAGAAGAATTTTCACTGATGGGTCACGCATTGATGGATCCACTGGTTTCGGTGTTTATAATGAATACTCATCTGCCTTCCGAAAACTTCAGGAACCTTGTTCCGTATATGTTACTGAGCTGGCAGCAATCAATTTCGCATTGGGGATAATTTCCGACATGCCCATGGACCTTTATTTCATCTTCTCGGATAATCTCAGTTCTATTGAGGCCCTCCGGTCGATAAAAACAGTGAGGCACTCATCTTACTTTCTTTCAAAAATTGGTCGAAAGATCATTTAGAATTACCTTTGCATGGGTCCCCTCACATTGCTCAATTCCAGGCAATGAGAAGGCGGACTTTCTAGCAAAGGTGGGCGCAAAAGAAGGCGAGATTTTTTAAAGAAGAATTTCACACGATGAATTTTTCCCATTAGTACGTCAGAGTTCTCTTCAAAGTTGGCAAAACGATTGGACAAGTAATTCTCTTGGGCGGTGGTTACATTCCATTATTCCAAATGTTTCGTCGAGATCGTGGTTCAAAGGTCTGGATGTAAGTCGCGGTTTCATTCGTGTGATGTCAAGACTTATGTCCAACCACTACTCGCTAGACGCACATCTCTACAGAATTAACCTCGTTGATAGCAACATGTGTAGGTGCGGAACCGGTTATGGTGACATCGATCACGCAGTTTGGCATTGCCCGGGTAATGATGCCTCCAGAGCACGACTATTGGATACCCTAGTGGCCCGAGGTAGACAACCCACCCGCGAGGTAAGAGATGTTTTGGGAATGCGTGATCTCCCCTACATGCAAACGATTTACGAATTCCTTTGTTTGTCTGATTTAAGAGTGTAATGTCATCACCCCCTCACATCCAGTCTAGTAAATTCCCTGCCATTGTGTCCCAGTTATACTATCCTTTTGCTTCCGTGCTACTTGTACCTGCCCAGCAAGCAGTGGTCACCCATCTGCGGCTTAGTTCCTGAAAGGGACTACAGGGACCGTGGATTTGGTAGATGTCGCAACCATGAGCAGCAAATAATACCTTCAATAAGTTACCTGCCTAGCCCCTTCCAAACGATAATGTGACCCATTAACCTCGAGCTAGCCACGAGTAATTGGCACCCCATTTTACTAAAACTGAAAAGTTTATACATTGTAAATAACAATATTGCATATCGGCTCCGTAAAGTGTTACACACGCCTGAGCCTAACAAATAAACGAATTGATTAAAAAAAAAGCGCAAACACCAACAATTTTCACCTGACTATCAATGCGTTTGACTTTACCATGCCTGCGATTATATCAACCATGGTGCGGTTGATATCAATATAAGGTCTGTCAAATATACCACAAACGTTGAAAAGTATACCATAAACGTAGTAAATTTGACAGAAATTTCATGGTAGTTTTGAAAATAAGCATAGTCAGGTAAAATGGTAGTTTTTGCTACAAGTTTTTTTTCTGTGTAGTGAATGTGACATCTGGTGTACCACAGGGTTCTCATCTTTGTCCATTACTGTTCATTTTGTTGGTTTACGATGTAGACTACATTTTAAGTCGCCTGAACGTTTCAATATATGCAGACGATATGAAACTTTATCTAGAAATATGTAAAACATCTGATCTTGTAGTATTTCAGAATGAAATTAATAATTTTCACAACTGGTGTTCAAAAAATTTGCTGGAACTTAATGAGAAAAAATGCAATTCTATATCATTTACTAGAAAACACGTTATAAGGCAAGAAGCAATAACTATAAGCCAGAACACCGTTCAAAGATGCAGTGAAGTTAGAGATTTAGGTATTATACTTGACACAAAATTAACGTTTGTTAATCACTATAATAACATTATACATAAGGCAAACCGCTACCATCCTATAAGTCACGATGCATCTTGATAAATTTAGATGAGCTTAAAAAGCGAAGAGAGTTTGCAATGATAGCTTTTATAAACGACGTTATTGCACATAGAGTGAATACTACACACTTAAAAAATTTAATTTTAACACGAGACGTAATTCATGTTTGTAAAAAGTCGGGGAACGTAAACAAAAATGTGACAATCGGTACGAAATTTGGAATTGCTTGATATAAAACGTGTTTCAAAGGGGAAGAGGGAGCCGATTAGCGTTTCCTAAGGAGAGCAGTCAATAATCAATTGCGCAAGAGTTTCAAGGGATCGTTCAAACATGAAGTCCATTATTTTTGAACATTTGTTTGTTAGCCGTTTGAATATTTCTGAAAGTGAAATAACGTTTGGAAGGTAAAAGTGATTGTTAGATTGTTTGCCAAACCATTAATTTAAAGTTCTTTGTGTAGAGCCGATTATATTTTTTGTAAAATGTAACGTCATCATAGATATTCCATGCAACAAAATAAGTCATGTCAGCGGTTTTTCATTAAGTGTCACCATTCGTTCTTTTTCGAACTAGGTATTTATAAACAAGATATACTCGTACCACTCAAAATCTGGAAAATCTACTTCCGAAAACCGATTTGTATCGAGAACTATATGAGATACCTTAAGGAAGAGGTATTTCACTGGATTCACAAAGTGATGCGCCATTCATCGTAATATCTCCGATGCCCGTTATCATGCATCAAAATGATCGATTTTCGCTAGTAGGTTTTCCGGATTTCGACAGAATCGAGTTCCTTCATGTATTTTTTTTAAGCATAGGTAATAATTTTAATCTTTTTAATCGATTCTACATTATTGCATTTATTTTATCTTATTATATATTTCTCTACGGTAAACAACGTTTATAAATGTTAAGGTAAATCGCTTTCACCCCGGAAAAGAATCAAATTAATAAGCTTTTTGCGGAGTGTGTGCTTTGCTTTACCACATTTTTTAGCATATTGTTCCAGTCGCAGCTCTTGATTCAAAATGTGCCGTGATAGTTGCATGAAAACAAGCTGCTGGGCGTTGTAAATTATCATGACGATCCTGTTTTCCCGCTTCGCATAATACTTGGCAATGTTTAATTTATCAAGTATTCGGCATCCAGAATGACCTTTTTTTTTCTTCAGCATTTTGCTTTTTGCTTTCACAATGAACTTATTGCTTGCCCTCACCTTAATGTTCTAAATGCACTTCCACAGTTATAAATTGAGTGCTTTCTATGCCAAGTACGATTTTCGCATTAGTATGATTGTGTAGCAAGTACAATTATACCCTATGCCCAGGGAGTCGGGAAATTTTCCTTAACGAAAAATACCTAGACCAGACCGGGAATCGAACCCATCCACCTTAAGCATGGTGTTGATTTGTAGCTGTGCCTTTACCAACTGAGCTAAGGAAGGACCCTGAGATCCCGAATGACCTTTAGCAAGCATTGTTCACACTTAAGTTTTCCAACTAGTTGTTTCTGAAAGCGAGTAGCGGAATTCGGATTGAGTGAAAAACTTATCATCCGTTTGAGAATTTCCGACCATATCAGCAGAATTCTCATCATCACCTGTATTTTCGTCATCGTATCCAATGGTTAATGAGTTCTTCACTGATTCAAGGTAGAACGCAGAACTTTCTTCAGCATGAAGCATGTTCAGTTCATCGAAGTTTTGGCAAATAGCATATGCCGATAAAGTGACATTGTTATTCACAACCAACCTTTTGTACATATTGTGCTTTAAACTGCACAGTGGTTGGATTGTTGTTGTTGCCCCCTTTTGCCCTGATAAAAAATGTTTCCAGGTGATCCTGGTTGAATCTGTAGTAGGGTATTTTACTCAGTTCCTGGAGTTCTTCGACATATCTCCTATACATTTAATTGAAACTCTGTATCAATTCTGTGCCATTTTCAACTCCCGCTCTCCCTCACGTAAAAAGATAGTATATATGTGTATGAATTTTGACATCCGCTTCCTCGCAACGTAAATGTAAATCTGCGGTTGTACTTTTGCTCGGAGGAAAGCCGCGTGAAATATTTATTTCAATATTTGAATTACTTATAACTGAAATTATATCATGAATATAAAAATAGACTCTTTTGATATGCTACGCTTGCTTGTTGTTTTGCAACCACTCATGACGCAACAAAAACATACTCCTCCGAATAGAAACATCGGTGCATCTACCAGGGACGACCCCAATGTTTACGTTGTGGGGCGACATCTACGATTTGCAAGTGGTTACAAGAAACTAAGTTAATCTGTCATGTTGTGGCAATTCGACGAAAGATGTGTTTGGTTGAATTTATTTTCTCATCTCTTTCTACTCATTCTTATGTACTAAAGGACGCTTGCATGTGTCGGTCTCAGGGGACAGAAATTTACATGACATATTGGTAGTGTGTACTGATATATTAGAAACCCTAAATTTTCCACCTATTGTGGTAACAACATCTGATTTTCATGGGCTCCGTAAGGAACTCACGAATTTCATAAAAGATTCGAAATTTTCCTTTTAAATTGGGCGTGGGGGGGGATGCCGTGGGTGGGGGGAAAACTTTTCGGTTTTAAACTTCTCGTGGAGTATCTTGCTCAAAGAGGCATCAAATTCTTCACACATGACACCAAAACTGAACGTCTGTTCAAGGTGGTCTTAAAAGGTCTAGCCAGTGGTGAATCCCTGGATGAGATCAGACAAGAAATTATTAAATTGCTTGGAATTACACCAGTTCAAGTGATAAAGATGAAGAAGAAATCCCAACCTGGCGATTCTCGCAATGGGATTTCTAACGATTTTTATTTAGTTCATTTTAAATCAAATGAACTGAATAGCCTCAAGGCATTGGAAAAAGCCAGCCTTATGCTCCATGTCAGAGTGAAGTGGGAACACTTCAGGAAGACTGGAGGAAATTCTCAACACCTCACCCAGTGCCGTAAATGCCAGGGATGGGGTCACGGGACAAAAAAATGTCACATGGATGCCAAATGCATGCATTGTGGCGATTCCTCTCACGCCAAGGACAACTGTCCTGTGAAGGATCCTAAAAATTTTAAATGTGCGAATTGTGGTGGAAACCACAAATCCAATTTTTGGGAATGCAAGACTCGCAAAGCGATCTTGAATTCTCGTGCTAAGCATCAGGTAGGGACCGCTTCACGTTCCCGACCAGGTAATTATTCCTCGGCTGTTAACAACGGTCATCGAGGAGGAAATCCAACATTCGTACCGGAAGGTACGATCAATGCCCAACCGTCAAATTTTCCACTGCTATCTGCTGTTAACAATGGTCAGCGAAGTACAAATGTACCCGTAAGTACAAACAGAGCACAAGTTTTCAATGCTCAATTCTTACCTGCTGGTAGCAATGTACAGCTCGGTAATGGAGCTTCCTACGCTGCCGTTACAGCCGGTAGAAACCAAAATTCTACCAGAAATGTTGAAGATTTTGACTTAGGTAGCATAACCGCTCCAAAAATGGATTTTTTACAGAAATCATTAATCGATATGATTAATGGAATGTTAAATACAAACTCCATGTTTGATGCAATTCAAACTGGTATAAAATTTGCAAACAATATTGTCATGACCCTGAAATTCAGCAATGGGTATTAAGACACTGAATATTTTAAATTGGAATGCTCGATCTCTTAAAAATAATGAAGACGAGCTGTTTAACTTTTTACGAGTTCATAACGTGCATATTGCCGTTGTAACTGAAACTTTTCTTAAACCAGGTGATAAAATAAAAAGGGATCCTAATTATTTCGTACACCGCAATGATCGTCTTGAAAGTCCAGGTGGTGGCGTTGCCATAATTGTTCATAGGCGTATCAAACATCAAATTCTTTCTTCATTTGATACCAAAGTTTTTGAAACTTTGGGGGTTTCTGTTGAAACAAAATTTGGTCAACTTACACTATTAGCTGCCTATTTACCATTCCAATGCGTAGGTCAGCAAAAGAATCTTCTCAAGGGTGACCTACAGAAGCTTACCCGTAATAGGTCAAAATTCTTCATTATTGGTGATTTTAATGCAAAACACCGATCGTGGAATAATGCTCAAAGTAATTCCAATGGTAATATACTATTTGATAATTGTTCTGCGGGTTATTACACTATCCAATACCCAAACAGCCCAACTTGCTTTTCTTCTGCCAGAAATCCCTCAACTATTGATTTGGTCTTAACTGATTCATGTCAACTTTGTAGCCAATTGGTTACCCATGCTGACTTCGGTTCGGATCACCTTCCAGTAACTTTTGAAATATCTCAAGAAATAATTTCTAATCCCAACAGTTCTACTTTCAATTATCATAGAGCTGATTGGAACCAATATCAAACATTCATGGAATATAACTTTGATCCTAATATTCCTTTGGAAACTAAAAATGATATCGATAATGCTCTTGAATCTCTTACTACTTCCATAGTTGAAGCAAGAGCTGTCTCAGTTCCAAAATGCGAGGTAAAGTTCAATACAATTATAATAGACGACGATCTTCAGCTTTTGATCCGTCTGAAAAATATCCGTAGAAGACAATATCAAAGAACACGCGATCCCGCCATGAAAGTTATCTGGCGAGATTTGCAAAATCAAATTAAAAAACGCTTCTCTGCCCTGAGGAACAAACAATTCGAAAATAATGTGTCAAAATTAGAGCCGAGTTCCAAACCTTTTTGGAAACTCTCCAAAATTTTAAAGAAACCTCAAAAGCCTATTCCAGCGCTCAAAGAAGGTGATAAAATATTGCTAACAAATGTGGAAAAAGCTCAAAAACTTGCTGAGCAGTTTGAGAGTTCCCATAATTTCAGTTTGGGTCTTACTAGTCCTATTGAGAATCAGGTTTCTCTTGATTATCTGAATATTTCCTCAAGGGAAAATATTTTTGATGAATCCTGGGGTACTGATTTGGATGAAGTAAAAACTATAACTAAAAAGTTAAAAAATATGAAGGCTCCAGGTGATGATGGAATTTTCTATATACTCATCAAAAAACTCCCAGTGAGTACCTTGTCTTTCATGGTAAAATTATTTAATAAATGTTTTCATTTGTCATACTTTCCTGGCAAATGGAAAAATGCCAAAGTTGTTCCAATTTTGAAGCCCGAGAAAGATCCAGCTGAAGCTTCTAGCTACAGACCAATAAGTTTACTTCCTTCAATCAGTAAACTTTTTGAAAAGCTAATTTTGAATAGAATGATGCTTCACATCAATACAAACTCAATTTTTTGCAGATGAGCAATTTGGATTTCGCCATGGCCATTCAACTACTCATCAACTTTTGAGAGTTACTAATTTAATTCGTTCAAACAAATCTGAAGGCTGCTCAACTGGAGTTGCTCTTCTAGACATAGAAAAAGCATTCGACAGTGTTTGGCATGAAGGTTTGATTACTAAATTGAAAAACTTTAATTTTCCGCTCTATATTATAAAATTAATTCAAAATTATTTAACTGACAGAACTCTGCAGGTAAATTATCAGAATTCCAAATCTGATCGACTACCTGTTAGAGCTGGAGTTCCTCAGGGTAGCATTCTTGGGCCGATACTATATAACATTTTTACTTCCGACCTCCCTGATTTGCCTCAGGGTTGTCAGAAATCCTTGTTTGCTGATGACACAGGCATCTCCGCTAAAGGAAGAAGTCTTCGTGTCATTTGCAGGAGACTGCAGAAAAGTTTGGACATTTTCTCTTCTTATTTACAGAAATGGAAGATTTCTCCCAACGCTTCCAAAACTCAACTAATAATATTCCCACATAAACCTAGAGCTTCTTTTTTGAAACCTAGTAGTAATCACATCGTTACTATGAGCGGTGTTCCAATTTCCTGGTCAAGCGAAGTGAAATACCTTGGTCTATTACTTGATCAAAAATTAAATTTTAAAAATCACATTGAAGGCATTCAAGCCAAATGTAATAAATATATAAAATGTTTATATCCTCTTATAAACAGAAAATCCAAACTATGTCTGAAGAACAAACTACTAATATTTAAACAAATTTTTAGACCGGCCATGCTTTATGCTGTTCCAATATGGTCTAGTTGTTGTGCTACCAGGAAAAAAATACTTCAAAGGATTCAGAACAAAGTTCTGAAGATGATTTTGAAGCTCCCTTCTTGGTACAGTACTAACGAAGTACATAGAATTTCGAATGTTGAGACTTTAGAACAAATGTCCAACAAAATAATTAATAATTTCAGAACAAAAATCGTTGCAATCTTCTATTGCAATGATTAATTCCCTTTATGCTTAGTTAAGATTAATTTTAGTTTGTTTTTAGTTTTAAGATTATTATTGTTATACTGACACGCAGGAATAAAAACCTGTTTAAAATACTGAACTGCTAAGGCATGAACCATGTTAACAAAATTAGATACATATTTTAACAATTAAGGTTGATACGTTACGGTAGTAGCTGGAGCACCTAGATTAACATGAAATGTAAATATGAATATATTTGGAACAAATAAAGAGTTAAAAAAAAAAAAAAAAAAAACAAAATTAAAGGATTCAGAATAAAATTCTGAAGGGGATTTTGAAGCTAATTCTTTGGTACAGTACTTCTGTGGGCAGATCCCCACACCAGGGAAAACAGCACAGTAATCTCGTTTTTACGTGGGAAATTGTAATTTACGGCGAGCGAAAGAATAAAAACCTTGAGACGGTACTTGCGGTGAGTAACTTGTGTGTTATTATTCTTATTTATTTACAGAGAGGGTAAAAATTCAAAATGATTAGACAAATGACAAGGTGGATATATATGTGGTGGATGCAAACCCCCTAGTTACGCCTATGTTTAAATATCAACACACCATGGAGTCGATCGTTCGCGAGGCGACACAGTTGTTTATGCTTGCACAGCATAAACGAACTGTACCCTTTTCGAGGAATGGACTTCATGCTGACACAGCAAGTGGCAATGCGGACCACGATTATGAATAGCGGTAAGGTTCAGTTTAGAACGCAATAAACGAGGAGTCTTGATTCAACGTTCGGCTTACTCACTGGTTATCACATATAAATGAAGAAAAGAGGGAAAGGAGTGGTTGAGAAAAACAAAAATGAACTTTATTAAATTTAAATTCACACAAACACGAAGATGCGTGCGCATCTGTCGGTAGCACTTGAAAAACTGATTTTTCTTCTCTTTTTGGCGGGGGGGTGTACCAATCGTCCCACACGGCCAATCCTGACATCACTTCCGGCCCGGAAGTGTCCACGGCTTCGGGCAACCTCCAGGTGTTGGCGTCTTATTTGGTCCTTCACCATCCGGTTCCAGCTTCTGTACTTCATATCTATTGTTCGGCCATACATCAACGATTTCGTAGGGTCCAAAGTACTTCTGCTTCACTTTTTGACCAACATCAAATTGTGTCTTTGGTATGGCCACGACATCGCCGAGATGATACTTCTTCGATGGCTTTCTTCGGGGATTGTATTATTTTTTATTATCTTCCTGAATCTGCCAAATATTCTCATGAGCGGCTTTTCGTAGTTCGCTGCGTGATTGTTCGAAGTCGTCCTGAATTTCTTGCTGCAGTATCTCGTTTAGAATCTCATCTTCCTTAGTCCTCATCTTCGATCAGAAGTTCGAACGGCGTAGTCTGGATCGCACGCTGCCAGCTGTTGTTCAAACTTTTCTGAACACTGGCTACATGACTGAACCATGCTTCGGGCTTGTCGATTGACAATTTCGTCAGCATCGGAATAATGATACGATGGACGCGTTCCACCTGACCATTTCCACGGGGGACTCCGGTGACAATCGTGTGTAGTTCGATACCTTCGTCGGAGCAGAACTTGGTGAAGATCTTCGACGAAAATGCTGCACCTCGATCGCTGATAATCCGGCGGGGATACCCAAAAGTATCGAAGATGATCCGTAGCTTCTTCAACGTCTTCTCGGTTCCTGTTGACCGGGAATAGCCAGACAAACTTCGTGAATCCGTCGATTACCGTCAAGATGTAGTTGTACGCCTTTCGAGTCGACGGCATTATTCCAATGTGGTCAACGTGCAGCGTGTCAAACGGTATATCTCCCTTCGGAATCGGTTTGAGTTCTCCTTCTGGGTTTCCGCGCTTCTTCTCGCCGATGATGCTAAGGACACAGGAGGCGATACAGTTCTTAATTTTGTCCTCCAATCCTGGGATGTTGTAGTCATCGTTGATCCGTTCTTTCGTCTTTTTCACTCCGAAATGGCTTTTTTCTTGAGCTTGTCGTATGATTGTCGACTCCATCGCTTGAGGCACATACACTCGTTGGTTGTCGCCGTCACCCTCGTACAAAACGCTGTTCCTAACACTGTACCCGTCGTAGTTGCCGTTACGCTCTAGTGCCGCCATAATCGCTTTAGCTTTCTCGTCGTTTCGCTGGCCTTCAGAAATTTGCGCACTCACCGAAGCTGAGAGCACCAGGACGTTTGCCTGTGACAGTGCGTCAACGTGTGGCATCGTTTCTCCGGGACGATGTTCGACTTCGAAATTGAACTCGGCCAAATCGACAATCCAACGGGCCACACGAGCGTTCATCTTCTTCTTTGTCAACGTGTCCTTGAACGTTTTACAATCTGTGACGACCTTGAACTTACAGCCCAGAAGGTAGCATCTGAATTTTTTGACCGATTCAACTACGGCCAAAGCTTCTTGCTCGGACGAATGGTAATTCTGTTCGGCTCCACTCGTCAGGCGACTGAAATAATAACAAGGGTGGATCTTACCATCGTCCTCCGCGCGTTGCATCAAAATACCAGCCAAAGCGTATTTGCTTGCATCCGTATAGACTTCGGTCTCGGCACCAGCTTGGAATATTCTCAACACGGGGTAGCTTGCGAGAATTTCCTTGATGCGATTGAAAGCGACAATCGCTTCGTCGTCAAAATGGAATTTGCTATCCTTCTTCAACATACCTGATAGTGGGCGGGCAATTTTGGCAAAAGAGGGTACAAACTTCCGGAAGTAGATTGCCAGACCGTAGAATCGCTGAAACTGCTTCACCGTCGTCGGCATCCGGAACTGCTTGACCTTTTCAATCTTTGCAGGAGCTAGTTCAACTTGGCCATCGTTTACTATGTAGCCAATGTACTCCACACGTCGTTGCAGGAACACACACTTGGCCTAATTAAACTTTAACCCTGCCTTCTCGGCCACACTCAACACTTTTTGGAAAGCTTACATCTCTTCTTCTTCATTCTTCGTCCGGATGATAATGTCATCAATAAATGCTACGATCGTTCTGTCGTTGATTAACTCTTTCAGTGCAGTGGTTATGAAACGCCCGAAAGCATTTCCACTGGTACACAAACCTAATGGGGCGCGTAGGAATTCGAATTGCCCGTCACTTGTCACGAATGATGTGTATTTCCGACTTTCTTCCTCGACGGGTAGTAAATACTCGCGCACCGGACAGTTTATCGATCTGTTCTTCCACATTTGGCATGGCAAACTTGTCTCGAATCATCTTCTTATTGATCTCACGGTAGTCGATGCACACCCGGCGCGATCCGTTCTTCTTCGGTACTACTACTACGGCACTCGCGTACTCGCTCTCGGATGGCTGAATGATACCGTTCGCCAACCATTCGTCGGTTTGCTTCTTGACAACGTCTTTTTCGAGAGGAGCCAATCGTCGCGGATTCATATACACTACATCATTATCACACAGTTTAATTTTCAACGCATTTGACGCCGTAACAGATGACTCCGGCTCATAGTTCTCGATCAGGTCCATAATTTCTTCGCGGTACTTGTACGGTACGACAATTTCGGTTTTTCCAACGTATTCTTCGACCGTGCGGATCCACTTTGCTTCACATTCAGGTTCAGCCAACGGGATCTTCTTGATTTGAACGCCTTCCGGGGTGATGGAATAATCAACAACACGAAGAAAATCCATCCCAATCAGCATCTTCATATCGATCGCTTGCTGCGGCACAACATAAATAAGGATATCGTATACTTCGTTCTCGATCGATACATTTAGCACTGATTCCCCGCACACAGCTTTCACGTCACCTCCGTAACCGTGCACTTTCAGGTACGATTTCTTCATCTGGGCACCGTTTTTCGCCAGCTCCAACTATAAATCATTTCGGATCAGAGAAATCTCGCTTCCTGTGTCTACGGTTGCACTGACATCGTAGTCGCCAATTTTCATCAACACACACGGATTGGTATTCGTAGCACTCTTTAATGTGTTCACTTTCGATGCACTCTTCTTAACGCCGTCGTGCTGCTTCGCTTTTTCGCCAGACTTTGGACAGTCTCGCGATAAATGTCCAAACGAATTGCAATTGAAGCACTTCGGTCCATCGCCTTTCTGGGGACAATAAGCAGCGACGTGTGTACCATCACCACAGTTAAAACAATTGCACTCTTTCTCACGTTGGTCATTTTTCTTCACTTGACCTTCGCGTGGTTTCTGCTTCGCGCAATTCTTCTTCTGCACTTTCTCAAAATTGAGAAGTTTTTCCTTCAACTAATGGATAGTTTGTGCTACGAACAGCAACGACCGGTGGAATTCATCGTCGGTTATGCCGTCAACGACGTACTCGCAAATGCTCGGCTCGTCGAGGTCGATGGAGAGAGCAATGCGTTGCATCTCGTAAATGTAGTCACGGATGGCTTCGTTCGGCTTTCTCTTTCGCGCTGCTAGCTGGTGGTGGACGTCACTCGCACGAACAAAAGGGGCAAACTCCTTGATGAGGGCACTCTTAAGTTTGGCAAAAGTTGTGATATCTCGATGCGTAAACATGAATCGACGGGCTGTGCCAGTCATCTTCTTTCTGCACATGATTAGCTTCTGTTCGTCGTTCCACAGAGCTGTTCTGGCCATCGCTTCAAACTGCGACATCCGTAGCTTCACGTCTTGCCGATCTTCGGCACCGAACGTATCGATGCTGTCTTCTACATCTCTGAACGAATACGGCTGGCGTCGCTCAGTCGCAAAACGATCCCGATCTTTCGGAGTGGACGCTCGTCGGTCTTTCGTCAGCGCCGTGAGAAACTTGCTCGAGCTGGCACTACCACTACCGTCTCCGCCGTTCGGGCTGCCGTCATTCGCATCATCATCGTCGTCATCGTTGGCATCGTCGATGCCTCCATCGTGTACACTGTTGCCGTCATTTTCGTCGTTGTCACTTCCGTTGTGATGGTCATCGTATTGTATACCAACACTACCGTCGTCATGTGGCCCGTCATTGCCATCATCGTTGTGTTGCATACCGTCTCGTACCTCGCCGTTGGCACAAACTCGACCGTCGTTTGCAACCAGCGTCATGTCGTGGTACACGATTCGTTGCGCCATCTCTTTCTTGCATCCTTCACTAGACAGGCCACGTTTTTCACACTCTCACTCGATCCCGGCTTTGGTGTAAACTTCGCACAATTCATCAACTTGTTCCGCCATCTTGGTATCACTCCGCGTATTCATCCATTCGAACTAAAACCGCACTTTTTTCGCGAATTTCGCGCGTCAACCGGACAATTTCTCGATTAACTCCTTTCCGGACGAGCCCCCATGTAGAAAAGAGGGAAAGGAGTGGTTGATAAAAACAAAAATGAACTTTATTAAATTTAAATTCACACAAACACAGAGATGCATACGCATCTGTCGATAGCACTTGAAAAACAGTTTTTTCTTCTGTTTTTGCTGGGGGTGTATCAATCGTCCCACATAAATTGTAGTTCAGTAGCTCAGTGTCCCAATTGTTATTATTGAAACGTTCAACACTCCTCCTCGCTGAGACAACGGATCAGGTTCTCCTCTAACCAGCTTGGCCAATCCAAGATTGGCTGTGTGTTGCTTCATCATCTGTGGTCCCAAAGGCTTCGTAAAGATGTTGGCAACCATCATATTGGTTGGGCAATAGCACAGTTGAATGAGTCCTTTCGTACACAAATCCATCGCATGGTGCAGTCTAGTATTGAAATGCTTGCTGCGCTTATTTTGCTTCTCGAGAGAAACAAAGGCGATACACCCACGGTTATGCTCGTTGATCTTCGTTGGCAATTGCTGTTCTTCGCCTAACTCACGCAGCAAACGTCGTAGCCACACTGCCTCCTGCGCCGCCTCGGATAGAGCGGCATATTCCGCTTCCATTGCGGAAATGGTTACCAAGTTCTGCTTTCTACTACCCCAGCTGGCCGCACCGTCTCCCAGCATGAAAACAAAACTGCTGGTGGACCTCCGGTCTAAAATATCGCCAGCCCAGTCTGTATCACTGTATCCAATCAGCTTCAATCCACCTTCTTGCTCGAGTCTAAGTCGTAGAACCAAGTCTTCGGTTCCGATCAGGTATTGAATCACACGCTTAAGTTCGACCCAATCTCGCTGCGTAGGGTTGCTGCTGCTATGACTGAGGATGGACACGGCCGCTGCAATGTCTGGCCTGGTTTTGGTGGCCAGGTACAATAGTGCTCCCACTAGGCTGTGGTACTGTTCGTTATCGGATAATGGTTCACCGTCCGGTTGCTTCATATATCCTACATCCAAAGAATACTTCGATATCTTTGCCTCGGCAAGCCGAAACGTTCAGCGATTTCCTTGATAAAGGCTTTCTGACTGAGAGAATAGAATCCATCGTCACTCTTCTCAACCTTAACACCCAGAAAATGGTTAATCTGTCCCAACGAAGAGATCTCTAAATGCTTGCGCAGCTGATGCTCCGGAAAGATCATCTGTCGTTCGGTACCACATATCACAACAATGTCATCTACGTATATCAGGAGAAACATCCACTCACCATTGTCCAACTGCTTCAAAAATAGGCAAGCGTCCGAATCTGACTGATGGAATCCTAAACTCAGCAAAACATTCTTCATTGTTGCATTCCAGACGCGGGCCACCTGTTTTGACCCGTACAAGCTCTAGTATAGCCTGCAGAAGAGCTCTTCCTTTCCGGGTTCCGCGTATCCTGGCGGCTGGCGCATGAAATTTCCTCGCTCAGGGTTTTGGTCAAGTGTGACGGTCATGTAGCTTCCGATGTCCCGCCAGTGTAAGGAGCACCCGGAATGTTAACGACATTGCAACTGGCTCCAAAACTTCACCAAAGTCCCTGCCGTATCGCTGCGCATACCCCTGGGCAACTAGCCGTGTTTTGTAGCGCACCACCTGTCCAGTTGAGCCCTTCTTCCTTTTGAAGGCCCATTTGGATCCAATCGCTTGTCGACCTTTATGGAACCAACGACCACGTACCCTTCTTCACCAAAGACTGATATTCACTTATCACTGTCCACACTGTTAATTGCTTCATGATAGTTCTTCGGTTCTAGTTCATCCATCTTCGCAACTCCGACAACAAGCTTGGCTTGATCTTCACCAGTGTCCTCCGTATCGAAATAATCATCGTCGTCGAAATCTTCTTCCGGAAACCTTCACAAAGCATTTCTTCATCGACACTCGCATTGTCAACCACAGAGCCTGATGCTTCTATCGACCATTGATTTCAACTCAATCGAGACCAATCCATTCGATTTCTTCTCAGGCACAACTTTCTTCTTCACAGAATGTTTCCTGCCTCGTGACACCTCCAGTAGCTCTGGCTTTTGTGACTCCTCCTGTAGCTCTGGTTTTAGTTCCAGAAACCTGGCATTCCGACTGATGACTATTCTGTTTGTCCGCGTGTCCAAAAACCGATACGCCTTTGAACCACAAGTAAAAAACAAGTAAAAAACGCTGTATCGTGTCAGTTATACCTAAGGTGGCAGCTCCACCAACGCGATGTAGGCAGCGCGATCCCGGTATGGTAGTATGCTGAAATCTTATCCAACCACGAAATATGGAAGTATTCTACGGTATATTATTTCAGATCGTCCATGGAAATCCCAAGTATTGTGTAATAGTTTTGAATTGTTTTTTTTTTCCTCGTGGCTATGATAATGCAAGTCCGTCTACTATTGCAGCAGGACTGCAATCTGCAGACATGCAGTCATTACAAATATAATTGTTATTATTACTCTATTTTTTAACATCCCTTCACGGCCATTGCCCAGTGAACAAGCGAACGGTGCATTTCGTTCTGTCCGCTTTCCGTTGATTTGGAAGTTTTTCACGAGTTGTTTCAAGTCTTCAGTTTTATTTTTTTCTTGATCGCGAGTGAAATCGTCGCTCGGCAGCAGCAGCACATTCGTTGACCGGCTGCAGCAGCACATTCGTTGACCAGCTGCAGCAGCACATTCGTGTGACCCCTGAGATCCTGCTAAAGCAGGCGGTTGGTAAGTTTATGAACCACCTGCTTTCTCCAGTGAAGATACTGGATGTGAAAAGACTTGGCACAGTATTGATCACTAACGGTGAAAAGATGTTTACACCGTCAGACTCGTTTCGTGTGACCTCAATACCTCAATACGTCGAGTTGAGAAAACTTCGACTACCTGTGCGGTTGTTTGTACCTGGGGTCATGATCTGCCAAAAATACAAGCAGATGGGACATACGACCTCGCATTGCGGCAATAAGGCACGCTGCTCTTATTGCGGGGAGAAACATGAGGATGGCGCCTGCGCAGATAGCACAACAAAATTCACTTTCTGCAAGGGAAATCCTCCTCATACTCTCGTCGTGCCCGGCGTACAAACAACGCGGGAGAACATTAGAACACTCGCTTAAACAACGTTCCAGGCAATATTTCGCGGAAATGGTGAAAAAAGCTTCACCATCATCCGATGCCAATACAAATCCCTTTGCTCCTCTGTCAGATGACGAGTCTGACTTTGATTTGGCTGAAGAGGGAACATCAGTCAGTTTTCCGGAAGGTGCTTCACGGAAGCGAAGACGCGTCCGCCCACGGAAAGTTGCAATTTGAACCGGAGCCCAAAATCAGCTTGCCCATTTCAAGGAGAGGTGGAAAAAAGCAAAATCCAATTTCACCTGGGTTTAGTAGTACTAACTACACCCAGGACTTTCCATCTCTTCCGGAGACATCCAAAACCCCTGATGCCCCGATGTTAAGAACAAAAGTCCTCGAGTGCGCTGTTCTCATTTGATGACATTTTCGAAGGTATCCTCAAGTACCTTGAAATTCCTGACCCTCTTAAAAGCATTGTTTTGGCAATGCTTCCCACAGTGAAGACTTTTTTGAAGCAATTGACAATAAAGTGGCCGCTCCTTGCAGCATCGATTTCCTTCGATGGATAATTTTCCAAATGAGGTCGGGGATTTGATCACTGTTCTAAAGTGGAATTGATGAAGTCTTGTTCCTAAATTGCAATCTTTCAAATTGCTAGCTCACAATACCGATTGTGATGCATTCGCTCTTTGTGAAACATGGCTCTCTTCCGAAATCGATTTTTTTTTTCATGATTTCAATATTATTCATCTTTATCGTGAGGATTCACGTGGAGGAGGAGTGTTTTTGGGGATCAAAAAGTGCTACTCTTTCTATATAATGAATTTTCCTCCAATTCCAGGTATTGAAGTTGTCGCATGTCAGGCTGTTATTAAAAATAAATGCCTTTGCATTGCATCTGTGTATATTCCTCCAAGAGCCTCAATTAACCAAAAACAACTTTCAGATATTTGTTCGGTTCTTCCTGCTCCACGGTTGATCATGGGAGATTTCAACTATCACGGTACAGGCTGGGGAGAACTGTACGACGACAACCGGTCTTCCTTGATATAAGACCTCTGTGACAACTTCAATATGACAGTTCTTAACAATGGAGAAGTAACGCGTTTGGCTGGTCCATCCTCACTTGGTAGTAAATTAGACCTCACACTTTGTTCGAATTCATTATCGTTGGATTGCACATGGAATGTGATTCAAGATCCCCATGGTAATGATCACTTGCCCATAAATATTTCGATTGCCACCGGGTTCAATCCACCGGAATCCATTAACGTCGCGTATGATCTTACCCGTTACATCGATTGGACAAAGTTCAGGACAGCAGTAGATGAAGCCGTAACGATGGTAGAAGAGCTTCCACCGCTGGAGGAATATAACTTCCTCTCCAACCTAATCTTAGACAGCGTGCTTCAAGCTCAAACTCGACCAGTTCCAGGAACGTTATTTCGCAGGAAACCTCCTTCTCCATGGTGGGATCAGCAATGCACCGAGGTTTACCGTAAAAAGTCCGACGCGTTTAAAGTTTTCCGTAGACGTGGAACACCTGAGCAATTAAAAGTATACACGGCACTCGAACGCGAACTCAAGAGCTTCATCAAGGCCAAGAAACGCGGATACTGACGAAGATTCGTGGACGGGGTATCGCGCGAGACATCGATGAGTACTCTTTGGAACACGGCGCGAAGATTGCGTAACCGAACTACGAAAAACGAGAGTGAGAAGTACTCGGACCAATGGATCCTCAAGTTTGCGCGAAAAGTTTGTCCAGATTCTGTGCCGGCACGGATGATTCCTCGCAAAACAGAGAATTCGATAGATGAGAACGCCAACCTTTTTCAATGGTAGAACTCTCTCTCGCACTCCTTTCGTGTAACAATACGGCTCCAGGGGCTGATAGGATCAAGTTCAACTTGCTTAAGAACCTCCCAGATGTCGCTAAGAGGCGCATGTTGAACTTGTTTAATCAGTTTATGGAACTCAACATTGTACCGGATGATTGGAGACGGGGGAGAGTTATTGCAATTCAAATACCTGGTAAACCTGCGTCCGACCATAACTCCTATCGACCCTTCGCGATGTTATCTTGTATTCAAAAGTTGTTAGAAAAAATGATCCTCCTCCATCTGGACAAATGGGTTAAGACGAACCACCTGCTTTCAGATACTCAATATGGTTTCCGTAGGGGTAAGGGAACGAACGACTGTCTCGCGTTGCCTTCCACAGAGATTCAGTTAGCTTTTGCTAAAAAACTAAAAGGGACAGCCCAATGGGGTTGTACGCAAAGTTGACGTAGGACTACGTAGCAATGTGTAATAAATTTTATTATTATTATCTTTAATTGCCTGTATGAGAAAAAAGGCCGCATTGATCGATTGGATCAAGAAAACCTTGCCAAATACCATTGTATAACGACCGGTTTATGTAGACAAAGTAAAACCGTTTGATGCATTGTCTGGTTCAACATGGGAGATTAGTTTCGTTCGTTTCGGAGAGGAACATTGAAATGTAGGTGCTGTTCTAATGGGACGTTGGATCTGCATAGATAAGTAAGTATGTAAGAAAATTCTATGATTTGCTCTTTACAAATCTTTTGGCGGTGCTAGACTGCATTTAAATGTTGGTATGACGAAAGGGCAGCGGCTGTGCTGGCAGTGGAGATTGTGTTGATATGATCAACTAGCTGGAGACCATTATCCTTATCGCGTTATAGATTGTTGAAAGTCTGTATGGAAATTCAAAGTCAATCATTAATGATACTTTT
Source organism: Aedes koreicus (assembly GCA_024533555.2). Lineage (NCBI taxonomy): Eukaryota > Metazoa > Arthropoda > Insecta > Diptera > Culicidae > Aedes > Aedes koreicus. The sequence goes on from JAHHFK020001420.1 coordinate 702,567, forward strand.
GAACATTAACTTGAGAGTTCCATCATCAATCTCAAAAATGTATCGAGTAATGATAAAGTTATTAGCGTTTAAAATGTTTCAAATATTCGTGATGGTCGCTATTTTTCAAATTTTCATTTGACCTCTACCCTAGCCGATGGACGTAGTCCATGTCAAAATAGCGTGAGTGTTCGTAGACCAGCATTAGAAAGTAAGTATGTGAGAAAATTCTATTGTACACTCTTAAGAAAGCATTCGGTGGCTCTGAAAAGGGCCGTGTGGTTTGAATGATGATACGGACACGGTCGTATTTGCTACGATGGTTGAGTGGGTCCTGATCTTTATGGAATGAAAGATAGTTGAGGACCTGTTAGAAACATGAATTTTATATACAAGAACATACAAGGTTTCTTTAAAGAATATGTAACTGTATAAAAATCATTATGTTAATTGGTCATCAATTGACTAAAATATATACTGGCACTAATTAATGAAAATTTAGCAATGAAAATTCACAAAATTGCCACTAAATTATTAAACACAGTGCCAACGAAAAAATAACAATTCGCACTAGAAAAACATAAAATAGCAATAAGAAATTGATAATTCATTTTCAATAATTCAAAAGTGACCGGTAAAACTTTCAAAAATAGCAATGGCAATTAGTATAAAAGCAATAATAAACTGATAGTTTTCCGTCATAATAATAAGTTCTTATACATGTGACAAAAGTCTTTAAATTTTTCAAAGCTTTCCAATCAAAACCAAACAAATTATTTTAATTTTTATTTTTTTATTTTGGATTTTTTATTGCGATTTGTTTGGTTTCAATTGGAAGATTTGAAGACTTTTGTCACATGTATAGCGCTAGAACTTATTATTATGACGGAAAACTATCAGTTTATTATTGCGTTTATACTAATTGCCATTGCTTCTTTTGAGAGTTTTACCGGTCACTTTTGAATTATTGAAAATGAATTATCAATTTTTTATTGCTATTTTATATTCTTCTAGTGCGAATTGTTATTTTTTCGTTGGCACAGTGTTCAATAATGTAGTGGCGATTTCACATATTTTCATTGCTATTTTTTCCATTTTTATTGATGTTTTATTACCCTGCCGTCATCAATTTAAACTATAATTTTTTTGCAGGAAATCAATAAACCCTTAATAACTTCTCCAAATGTTTGGAAGTCGACTTTAAACTCATGCTATTATTTAAAAGAGCTTAAAGATTTATTCGCTCCGATTGCTGCTCTGCTACTTTGCAGCCATATTCTGCGACATTTCACTTTCTCTTTCAAACACTTTCTCAAATATATTTGGTTCCTATTGCAAGGTAGGGACTCTATCCAACGCACTAAAACAAACAGAAACACTTTCAAGCACTGATTGGATTTTGAAGAGAACGTTACCAACATTGAATAACTTATTATAATAAAATTATGTCTGTAATGGGGAAATCATAACATGCCAGCAACCACCGGGCTGCGATTGCAAAAGGCAAATAAACTTTGAACGACCCTGAGTTATTTTCTACACCGAAACATGATTTTAAGAAATATTTTGTATTTATCGAACAGAAAGTGTGTGCCATTCCGGGTCGGTTAGTATTTACGAATTAGGTAGGTGTCATGCGGATACAATGAGCAAACTCTTACAATAATTCAGTATAACACTCTTTCAAAATCATAATAGTAGCCCTGAAGAGATATTTTTGTGTGAAATACATCATATAATAGTTATTGACGTTCTGTCGAAATTTGGGAACCAGGGCGCTAAACACAGATGGTTCTACCCCGAAAAATGCCGTTCTGCCTGTATAGACATAGTTATTGTGGATTTTTAACAATTTTAACGTTGCGTCTTATCTACATCATCTACATATATATATCGATATCATCTTCATACATATCAATATCAGCATCAAATACATTTATATCATCTACATATATATATATATATATCGATATAATCTTCAAACATATCAATATCATGACCATACACATTTATAGATTTATCTATAATATCTACATATATTTCGAAATCATCTTCATATATTCCTATACATTTACATGTACATCATATCTTGATATAACTACCAACTGGATCATACATGTTTCCCTCCAAATTTGATAAATTTGCCACGAGCTTGGCATAACACACCGCTGCTTTAAAAATGGCTGTCCAGCCAGCCACTCGCTAGCGACAGCCGCTGAGCTACCATTCTGGATGGTTGCTCGCCCGCGTACCCTCCTGCAGGGTACTTGCAACCGCCAGTTGCCAGACCAGTACTGGCCCATTGCCGCTCTGCACAGCTCCATGGCTACCGAGCGAATGAAGAAAATTTAAAGGTGTTCCCCGTTTTATATCGTGCACTGCTGCATGTGAGACGTTCCCGACTTAAATTTGAAGTCTGTGATAGGAAAGTACACTGTGCATTTAGTAAATTTACTCTGGAAATCGGCATTATAAGACATCACCTTATATTTGCGTTAATTTCAATAGTTAAATGTTAAAAATCAATAGTTTTAAATATCCCGATCGATTGGTGCAAACATTTTGGAAATCAATCGTGGAAAGTTTTATTTATTAACGTTCAAAACCTACATATTTTTTGTGACGCTCCAAATTTTCGCAATTCGAACGTGTACCCCAGAATTGAAAACACAGACGTAGTCCTACGTCAAAAGATCCAATGGCTTCTGTATTCTTGGATATCAAGGGGGCTTTTGATTCAGTATCTGTTGAAGTTCTTTAAAAGAAACTCCACGCTTGTGGTTTTTCACCATTAATGAATAACTTTTTGTACAATTTGCTGTCAGAGAAACATATGAGCTTCTCTCGCGGAAACTCCACAGTTTCTCGATTTAGCTACATGGGTCTCCCCCAGGGATCATGTTTATGCCCTCTTTTGTATAATGTTTACGTCAAAGACATTGACGGTTGTCTAAGTGACAACTGTATGTTGAGACAACTTGCAGATGACGGTGTAGTGTCTGTCATGGGACCCAATGGGGTCGATCTGCAAGGACCCTTACAGAATACCTTAGACAATTTGTCTACTTGGGCTCTAGAGCTAGGTATCGAATTATCTACGGAGAAAACTGAGTTGGTAGTTTTTTCTAAGAAGCATAACCCTGCACAACCGAAGCTTCAAATTTGTGGTAAGCCGATAACTCATTCATTGTCCTTTAAATATCTTGGGGTCTGGTTCGATTCTAAGTGCACCTGGAGATCCCACATTGAGTATCTGAAGCGAAAATGCCAACAAAAAATCAACTTTCTTCGAACAATTACCGGGACCTGGTGAGGAGCGCATCCACAAGATCTTCTAACGTTGTACCGGACAACGATTTTGTCGGTTATGGAATACGGTAGTTTTTGTTTTCAGTCGGCGGCTCGGTCGCATATCATTAAACTGGAACGTATTCAGTATCGGTGTCTTCGTATCGCGTTAGGTTGCATGCACTCGACTCACACCATGAGTCTAGAAGTGCTGGCTGGCATGTTGCCACTCTCGGATCGGTTTACAGAAAAATGTCTCCGGCTCTTCACCAGGTGTGAAGTTATGAACCCCCAGGTAATCGAAAACTTTGAGAAGCTTCTCGAGTTAAATCCTCATACTCGCTTCATGACTTTGTACCATTTGCACATAACACAGGATGTCAGCCTTTCGCTGAATATTTCCAATCGTGTTTGCTTGTCCGACTTCGACAATTCGATTCATTTTGATTTATCCATGAAGCAGGAGCTTCAGGGAATCCCAGAGCACCATCGTTCTATGATTGCTCCGGTGATATTTGCTGCAAAGTTTGGCCAAGTTGATTCCACTAAATCGTTCTTCACTGACGGCTCTTTGATAGAGGAGTCAGCAGGCTTTGGTATATTTAATGAAATTTATAGCGCCAATCGTAAACTTCAAGCTCCTTGTTCCGTATATGTCGCTGAATTAGCGGCAATACACTTTACGCTAGAAACTGTTGCCTCACTAACACCGGATCAGTATTTCATTTTCACGGATAGTCTTAGTTCTATAGAGGCTTTTCGCTCCTCGAGGCCGGTAAAGCACTCCTCGTATTTTCTCATGAAAATACAGGAACTTCTAAGTGCTTTATCTTCGCGTTATTTTATCATCACCTTTGTATGAGTCCCATCTCATTGTTCAATTCTGGGCAATGAGAGAGCGGACTCGCTTGCAAAGGTAGGCGCTATAGAAGGCGATATTTATGATCGACAAATCGCCTTCAGTGATTTTTTTTCTATTTATCGTCAACAGTCACTCGTCAGCTGGCAGTATGAATGAAGTAAAGCAGATTCGAGGCGATGGCAATATTCTATCATACCAAAAGTGTCGAAAAAGTCTTGGTTTGGGGGGATGGATGTGGGTCGAGACTTCATTCGTGTAATGTCTCGCCTCATGTCCAATCATTCTTTGAACGCTCATTTATACCAAATTGGGCTGAGCGACAGCAATCTCTGTGAATGTGGACAAGGTTACCAGGACGCAGATCACATTATTTGGTCATGTGCTGAGCATCGTGGAGTCAGATTTTAGCTTTATGATTCCCTTCGGGCTCAAGGTAGACAACCCAATGTACCGGTTCGAGTTATTTTGGCTGTACGTGATCTGGAGTTTATGGAACTCATTTATGTGTTTTTGACTAACATTAGCCTTAAATTGTAGTTAGTTTAACCTGTATGTTTACTATAAGTTTGTTTTATCTGTATTTATGTGTGTTTTTTTATTCATTCTCAAAAATATTCAAGTCAAAAGAAAACCAAAAGTTGTATAGTTATAAATTTTTAGCCAATTCTGAGTTTAAAATGAACGTGCTTTGTAAAGCAAACATAAAATTCCCGTCCATCTTCCCATCCGTTCAATTGTTATTCTTATCAACCTCAAGATGGCCGCGAGTAATCGGTTCTATCCCCTTAACGTTAATTTTAAGATAATCTATGTATATAAATATGAAAACTTGGTTCTGTAAAGTTGATTCGATTGAGCCTGTACAAATAAATGATTTAAAAAAAAACATTCCTTCACAATATTTTGTATGCTATTCTCAGTTTCGCATTTATGCATCATACATCATCATGCTAAAGAGGATCGTGTGCCTGGAGGTCACATTGAGAATTTTACTATTAACATTAGGTTCGTAGTTGCAGCGCGCTTTGGGATCATACTGTTAAGAATAATGTTTCACTTCGGTATGAACACCACCGATGAGCGAAACATAAACAATAACAATTTGCCATTCATATGACAATCCACTATTGACATGTGACAAGTGGATTGTTGAGTGTGAGTCAGATGTCGACTAGGAGATTGTGAACTGTGACTTGTATGCAATATTGTATGGAGAGCTTTTGTGGTAAACAAGAAGCTTTGCATACTACATAAAACCTGTTGGTATTGTATAGTTGTATGCAAACTCCCATAGGCAATCAATAACTACGAAACCTGGAATATATGTAAACAGTAAACAATCCATACTACAACACGCTTATTCCAAGTAACATGACGAATTGAATTTAAATAAATTATCTTTAAAACACAAGTTGTTACGAGTGTTATTACCATAGACTAACTCTAAGACCAGTAGGTCCCGAATAAATAAGATTTTTTTCTTGGCTCAGTCAGTACTAGCACATCGGTCCCAAGCTCGGTCCCAAGCTTAATAATACGCCCCTAATTATGAACTCACACGAACACACTCTCAAATATGCTGTCATAATAACACAGCAAATCAAAACAAAGGCGCAAATATGTATAGTTAGGTGCTGGCTTCAAGGTGTACTTCGAACCAAAGGGTTCTACAACAGTGAGCCAATTTCAAATCGCTAGTTGCATATTGATTGTTGTTATTACTTTGATTATTACGAATACGGATTTTATTCTAACAGTAAGTGGTTAACTGGATGTAGCAATCCAGTGGTTAACTGGCAGTAGCAACCCAGTGGTTAACTGGCAATAGCAATCCAGTGGTTAACTGGCAATAACGATTCAGTGGTTAACTGAAAGTACAAAGCAGGTTGGACTTCAACTAACGGACAACGTTGGAACGAATGGACTTCGTAAATCAGTAGATAACTGACATCGATCGTTGGACAGCTACAGTTGGACTGAAGGAAGATGCAGGGAGGTAATGGTAATGGAAGGAGAAATGGTGGCTACGAGAAGGGAACTCTCGAGCGTACCTTGCCGTTCTCGACCGTTCTCCAATCGGAGCGCGCAAATATATTTGACGGAACCGAAACTATGTTTGCGACTTGGAAGTGGCGCATCGAGCATCGACTTGCGAAGATGAAGCTGCTCTACACGTTAATGAGAACACCGATCGAAGAGGTATATTATGAACCAGGTGTCGGGGCTACCGATGTACACGAAAAAGAACGCAAGGAAAAATTGCAAAAACGACTGGATGATGACATTGAAGCGCTGGACAAAATAGTCATGTTTGACAACAACGACTTTCTGAATAAATTGATTGGGCTAAACTATGCCAAGGAAGCGATGGACGTTCTAGTTAAGACCTACGAGAAAGTGGGCACTGCGGCACTGGTTAATATGCGAGAAAGGCTGTGTTCCATCAAGTATCGGCAACGAATTCGTTGCGGAAAATATTTGATGAGTACGATGTGATCGTACGGGCATTGGAGAGAATGCGGTCTGGCATAACACCGGAGGAAACGGTGCTTGCCCTCCTAAGTGCTATCCCCGAAAGATACAAGCATGTAAAGGGTGCATTACTGGTACTTTCCAACCAGGAACTTTGCCAGAAGTCCACAACGGAAATAAAAAGAATGTTCCTTGATGCAGAAGCTGGGGAAGATAAGCCGAAGGAGACACGAAACATCGCTCTGACGTCGAGGAAGGAGATTACCCGTTGCTTTGGGTGCAACGAGACGGGTCATTTCAAGAACAACTGCCCGTTGATGAAGAAGTTCAATGCCAAGGAGAAGGAAAAATATCTGAAGCAGAAGAAGGAAAAGAATAACAAACGTTCGTATGCGATGATGATGGCCAAAATCAATACGAAGAAGAAGAGCAACGACAGATAGGTGCGGTTTGTTGTAGATTCTGGAGCGAGGGATCATATGATCAACGATGAATCGCTTTTGGATGACGTCGAAAAATTGAAGGAACCGATCATGATTTCAACCACCAAGTCTGGTGAAAATCTTCGGGCCACGAAAATTGGTAAGTTGAAACTAAAATCAGTGGTCGGAAAGAATTCAATAAAGAAATTGGAACTGTACAATGTTCTGTTTATTCCTGGGCTTGAAGAAAATCTTCTTTCGGTTAGAAAGGCAAACCCACGGGGTAAAAAGGTCACTTTTGCAAATAAAGAGATTATATTTGAATTTGGAAATGAAATATTGGGTAGAGGAAATTTTGCTGATGGTTTGTTCTACCTTGATTGTACTTGGGATGGAAAGTCCGTAGAAAATACAAGCTCTACAGCGTTAAGAGGAAAGCAGGTAAGTCTTGAAACATGGCATAAAAGACTGGGACAACTGAGCGCTACAAGTTTGCAAAAACTAATAAAAAAGGACATGGTTAAGGGTACCAATTTGTCTTCTGGAGAATCAAATCAGACTAGTGTGTGTAAAGGTTGTATGGCAGGAAAGCAAGCTGCTATCAAATTTCAGGATATGAAATTGCCAAGATCAAAACGACCTTTGGAAATAGTATACTCAGATGTTTGTGGTAGCATGGAACAGGAGACATATGAAGGTTATCGATATTTCGTGACATTCATTGAAGACTATACGCATTTTCTCGTAGTCTATCTGATGAAGAATAAATCAGAGGTTTTTGAGAAACTTAAGGAGTTTGAAGCAATGGCATCGGCATATTTCGAGACAAGAATCTCAATGCTAAGATGTGAGAATGGTGGAGAATATACAAGTCATGAATTCCAAAGACACTGTAAGGAAAATTGAATTCAAATGGTATATACAGTTTCATATACTCCTCAGCAAAACGGAGTTAGTGAACGAATGAATAGATCGTTGATGGAGAAAGTAAGAGCAATGCTTTATGAAAGTGGTTTGCCTAAAGATATGTGGGGTGAAGCTGCAACATATCTGATCAACAGATCTCCAACAAATGGGCTAGAATCAGACAGAACTCCTTATGAAATGTGGTTTAAAAGACGACCCAATATGAAGCATTTAAGATTTTTTGGATGCAAAGCTTTCAAACAAATTCCCAAGGAAAAGCGTCAAAAATTAGATTCCAAAACTAAACCGTTGATATTTGTGGGGTACGCAAACAATGGTTTTAGATTGTGGAATGAGGATACACGTTCCATTGAAATTGGTAGAAACGTTGTATCTGACGAATCTGTTATAGTTAGCCATGGAAATAAATCAAGTGAAATCGAGTCAGCAGAACAGAATTTCATTCTGTGTACACGGTTTAACAATGAGGAAAAATTCCCAGAGAATAAGGAACAAGGATCAAGTTCTAACGAAGAGGAAGGAGAGGAAGAACAGACGGAAGAGAGTGAGGAACAAGGATCAAGATCTGACGGAGAGCAGGGGGGTGATTCAAAGGATGAAGAACGTACCCTAATCCAAGGAGATCAAGAAGAAAACCAGAATACACTGGAAGAATCAGTTAGCGAAACTGATTATGAAAGTTTTGACGAAAATTCAGATGAACAAGAACTCAGGCGAAGTAACAGGGACAGAAATCCGCCACATTGATACTCGGACTACACAGCCAAAATAGCCATTATGCGTAGAGAAGAAATTCCCCAAAACATTGAAGAATAGAAGAAGTTAGCTGATTGAGCAGAGTGGAAACGTGCATATCAAGAGGAACTTGATTCGTTACATGGTAATAAAACCTGGACAGTGTGCACCAAAAGGAGTTAAACTAATTCACTCAAAATGGATTTTTTCATTGAAAGAAGATGGAAGATACAAGGCGCGTTTAGTGGCAAAAGGAAGTACACAGCGTCCAGGATTCGATCATAGGGAAACATTTGCAACTGTTGCCAAGCTGGAAAGTGTTCGCTTAGCACATGCACTTGCGAATGAACACAAACTGTTTGTACATCAAATGGATGTCAAAACAGCATTTTTAAATGGGCATTTAGAAGAGGAAATCTTCATGAAACTGCCACCAAATGAGGACGGGCAAAGTCAGATTGTGCGTTTACATAAAAGCTTATATGGTCTGAAACAAGCGAGTAGATCTTGGAACAAACGTTTCACTGATGCTATGGAAGAACTTGATTTCATCCCACTTAAGAGTGATTGTTGTGTTTACAAATCAAAATCCAGAGGAATAATCCTCATACTCTATGTAGACGACATTCTATTAATTGCCAAAAACATGGATGAAATAAATTGGATTAAGGAAAAACTTGGAAGGTTATTCCAAATGAAAGATTTGTCCGAGGTAAAGCATTTCCTGGGTATGGAAATAAATCATGACTTTGAAAATCAGACTATCGAGATTTCTCAAAGCCAATACGTTGAGAAACTCCTTGGAAGATTTGGAATGGCTGAGTGTAAACCAGTGGGGACACTTCTGGATACTAACACTAAATGGTCAAAATCCGAAGGAAAAATAACCAATCAACCCTACAGAGAATTCGTAGGATGTCTACAACATCTCTCATTAACATCTAGGCCGGATATTTGCGCTGCAGTCAATATATTAAGCAAGTATACAAATTGTGCGACTGATTTTCATTGGTCAGGGTTAAAACGAATATTGCAATACTATGCAGCAGCAGCTATCGCCTCTCTCCAATACTGCTTTTCCAAGCCGGCATCGAGAAGCATGCACACCGCCATGTCCTGGAGGTAGTGATTCCTCCGCTCCACTACACAGTTCTGCTGCAGTGCGTATCCTGCCGTCAGCTGCATCTTTATACACTCCTCTTTGTAAAACATTTTCAGTTCATTTTTAACGAACTCGTCGCCGCGATCAGATCGAATTACCTGAGGCTTTCTTCCCTAACTGGTTCTCAACCAACCGGACGAAACTCATAATTTTGTTTCGCCTTAGATTTGTCATTAAGAAGATACACTACCACGTACCTGCTATAATCGTCGATGAGGGTCAAGAAGAACCTCTTCCCGCCTCGAGTCACGTTGCTCATAGGGCCGCAAATATCGGTGTTGATTAACTGCAAGGGCTGCGTTGTTTTCCGATCGGCTTGCTGTGGGTATGGCAACCGAGTCTTTTCCCCCTCCATGCACGGCTCACACGGAATCTTCGCACCACAGTCCACTAATTTCATACCGGTAGCCAAGTTTCCCTTCTCGATCTTCTCGAACACTGCCGAGTCCCGATGCCCGAATCTTCGGTATCATATATCCTGGCATACTGTATGGCACTTGGTAGCAGCAACCGCTATACTTTCTGGCTCCACCAAAACGTACAATTCACCGCGGCGTTCGCCGAAAGCCACGACCGACTCCCAATCGTCTCGCACTTCGACACTGTTCTTCGTAAATAACACACTGTACCCTTTACCAGCCATCTTACTCACTGACAACAAACCGCCGTCGAGGTTTGGCACTAGCAACACTTTCTCAAGTTTGATTTCAACCGGATCACCTGTGCCATCAACACCATTCAAGGAACCACAACCGACACCACCAGACTCAAAACAGTTAACGTTTACCATCGTTACGACTTCTCCATCTTATCGAAAAAATCTGTACTGCTGGTCAAATGGCAAAATGCCCCGCTATCGACAGTCCACAAACGATCCACTTTCGCTGCTGCACAGATGGTTTCGCCCTCAACATTGGCAGAAAAACAAACTGTTATCTTCCGGTTTCTTCACCTTTGCCGGTTGTTGGCCGCTGGTACCCGGCTTCCCGGCGGAAGGCCCTTTTGGCAATCACTCTTAAAATGTCCCGGTTTCTTGCAATAAAAACAGACTTTGTCTAATTCTGCGTTTTCAGCACTTGTTCAGCAAACGTAACTTTTCACTACGTTCCTTTCGCTTTTGAAACTCGTCCAAGAGCTTCGATCGGACCAACTGCATTGTAACATCCGCCTCCAGCTGCGCCTACAGAGTAGATGCCAGGAAATGGTACGATTCTGGTATGCTCCTTAACACCATCGCGATCTTCAGCTTCTCTTCAAGCAGCAAACTTGGAGCCGTGACGAAACGAAGAACTTTTTCTCACAAGCGTTCGTACAAAAAGTCGTTCGTTTTGAGCTACGTAATGCCACCCCTGCATTCACTAAGCGTTCGAATAGCGAATCTAACTCCAACAAGTGCTTCTCTACGTTTCCATTTTCACTCAATTTGACATCACACAGTTGATTCAAAAGCGCCAACTGCGACGAAGCTGTCGACTATTAATGGTATGCCTTCAAGGCATCGCACACCGCCTTCGCACTGTCACAGTCTTTAATGAGCACATACTGACTTTCTTCAATACACAATCCAAGTGCTGCACGGGCTTTTCTGTCAGCTTTTTTCCACCTTTCGGTCTCTGGCTCCGGTTTGGCATCTGCCACGGCATGCCATAGATCCTCTCGGATCATCACATTTCCATCTGAAACTTCCAACTGGCATAGTTGGTGTTCCCTAGCTTACTCAAAGCAAACTTTTCCGGATGCGCCATTTTGTGCCCAATCACTACCAGCAGCGATCAACCGTAAACACCGAACAACACCAGAAAATGACCGAATTATTTTCCGTGAAATTCACATTGCCTTTCCTGGGCCCATAGCCTGTGGGCAGAATCGATCCCTACACCAGGGAAAACAGCACAGTATCTCGTTTTTACGTGAGAAAATGTGATTTTTGGCGAGCGGAAGAAAAAAAAACCTTGACGACGGTACTTGTGGTTAGTACCTTGTGTGTTATTATTCTAATATCGAATATTAGAAATATTTTTGAACCTACACTGAAAATAAATCAATAATTTTTATTATTAAAATTGGCACTTAAATCGGTCAATTTTTGCTTCGACTTGAAATCATGTGAGCCAGTATGATTTTTATTTGCCGCATATAATTTTCAACACCCGTCACTTAATACACAGGTTCGTTTCCAATGAGACTGATATGGTCCGCAAATAATTTTCAATGGAGCGAGAAATGTCATTCAAGTGTGTTTTCACTTTGCCTTATTCTATCCATCTTCACACTTAAAACGAAATAAAAAAAACCCTGCGCGAAAAACAATCAGCTGCTTTATCGTTCTAGAAGAAAAAAACGGAAAAAGGGAAAAAAAAAGAGGAGTTTGGGGTGGGGTGGGTTAGGGGTTGGGGGGGGGGGGGGGGGTTTTTTTTTTTTTTTTTTTTTTTTGTGTGGGGGGGGGGGGGGGGGGGGGGGGTGTCTTGTTTTTTGTTTGGCCTGTTTTGTGTTGCGTTGGGTTTTTTTTTTTTTTTTTTTTTTAATTGTTAGTTTTTTTTGTTGGGGGGTTTTTTTTTTAGGGTGTGGTTTTTGGTTTGGGGTAATTAAGGGGGTTAAGGGTGGGGGGGAGGAGGGGTCGTTCGGGCATCTCACCAGTGGGGGGGGGGGGGGGTGGTGTGGTTTTGTGTTGTTTTTTTTGTGGGTGTGGGGGGTTTGTTGTTTGGGCTGGTGGGTTGGGGCAGTCTGCATTGTGCTCTCATGCCGTGCGGTTCTATTTTCTATTTGCTGAAGGAAGTGCTATTGCTACCTAACGCTACACCAAATCTTAAACAGCACTTTTCAGTGCTAAATAATACCTACAATTTTTAGATTTCCTCTTATTCCTTTTCGATCCTTGTTAGGCCCTTCGGGTAACCCGGCTTGGATATCGCATTGGAAAATTCCTCTTCGGTCCCTCGGATTCTTATAGTTATCTGCTTGGACGTCGATTTGGAGCAAATTACTCTGCCACTATGGCAAATAAGCGCAAACGAAAAGGGCAATCTATTGATTTGCCTGCAAATCAAATAAATGTGAGTAATCAATTTGATATGCTCACAGATGATGAGAGTGATCCATCATCTAATCAAAATTTGAACAAACTTTCTCGATTGAGAAAGGAAAAAGTTCCCCCTATTGTGGTGGCAATTTCGGATTTCCATGCTTTTCGCAAGGAAATCTTAACATTTGTTGAAGGTGTGAAATATTCCCTTCAAATCTCCAGACGAGGTGAATGCCGTTTGCATGCTGAAACCTTGGACGGATTCAAACGCCTTCTTGGGTATCTTACTCAGAAGAACCACAATTTCTTCACTTACGACACCAAAGCTGAGCGTCTTTTCAAGGTTGTCTTGAAAGGACTGCCCAGCGGTGAATCTCTCGATGAAATTAAAGACGAGTTAATAAAATTACTTGGAATTAGCCCAGTCCAAGTAATTAAGATGAAAATGAAATCCCGGCCTGGCGATTCTCGCAAAGGGATTTCAAACGATCTCTACTTAGTTCACTTCAAGGCAAGTGAACTTAACAACCTTAAGGCTTTAGAAAAAGCAAGCCTTTTGCTCCATGTCAGAGTGAAGTGGGAACATTTCAGGAAGACTGGAGCCAATTTCCAAAGCCTCACCCAATGCCGTAAGTGCCAGGGTTGGGGTCATGGAACAAAGCATTGCCATATGGTTGGTAAATGCATGAATTGTGGTGATTCCTCACATACTAAGGACGAATGTCCTGTGAAGGAAGATCCTCAAAAATTCAAATGTTCAAATTGTGGTGAAAACCATAAATCAAATTTTTGGGAGTGCAAGACTCGCAAAGCAATTTTGCAGTCACGCTCTAAACGCCAGGTAGGAAACAATATACGTTCCCGACCAGCTACTACCCATTCTGCTGCTGTTAACAACGATCAGCAAAGATACCAAACCGTCGGTAGAAACAGCGGACAGGTTTTTCCATCCGCAACTGTAACTTCAAACGCTCAACGAGGAGTAAATACTATTTCGATACCTGCAGGTACCAACAGGGTTCAATCTTCAAACCCTACATTCCTACCCAACCGTGTTGTTAACAATGTTCAACATGTAAATGGACCTACCTACGCTGCCGTTGCAGCGGGTAGAAACCAAAACCAAAATTCCCACGGGACTTCTGATGAATTTGATTTAGGTAACATATCCGCTCCTAAATTAGAATTTTTACAGCAATCGTTAATCGACATGATAACCGATATGCTAAAAACTAATTCCATGTTTGAAGCTATCCAAACTGGTATTAAATTTGCCAATAATATTGTCATGACATTGAAGTTCAGTAATGGATTTTAAGTCATTAAATATTTTAAATTGGAATGCTCGATCCATCAGAGATAACGAGGATGAGCTATTTAATTTTTTAAGAGTTCATAACGTGCATATTGCTGTTATAACTGAGACTTATCTCAAACCTGCCCATAAGGTCAAAAGAGATCCAAATTATTTTGTCTACCGAAATGATCGCCTGAATGGAGCTGGTGGTGGCGTTGCCATCATTGTCCATAGGCGTATCAAACATCACATTCTTTCTTCATTTGAAACCAAAGTTTTTGAAACTTTGGGGGTTTCAGTTGAAACAAAATTTGGCCAATTTACTTTTATAGCTGCCTATTTGCCTTTCCAATGCACTGGTCAGCAAAAGAACTGGCTCAAGGGTGACCTCCAGAAACTTACCCGTCATAGGTCTAAATTCTTCGTTATTGGTGATTTCAATGCAAAACACCGCTCATGGAATAATTCGCAAAGCAATGCCAATGGTAATATACTTTTTGATCATTGTTCCGCAGGCTACTACACTATTCAATACCCAAACAGCCCAACTTGCTTTTCTTCAGCCAGAAATCCCTCAACTATTGATTTGGTCCTAACTGATTCATGTCAACTTTGTAGTCAATTGATTACCCATGCTGACTTTGGTTCTGATCACCTTCCAGTTACATTTGAAATATCTCAAGAAATCATTTCTAATTCCATCAGTTCTACTTTCAACTACCATAGAGCTAATTGGGATCAATATCGAACATCTATGGAACACAACTTTGATCCTAATGTTCCATTGCAAACAAAAAATGAAATTAATAATGCTCTTGAATCTCTGGCTTTCTCAATAAATAGAGCAAGAGCTGCTTCAATGCCAAAATGCGAGGTTAAATTCGATTCAGTTATAATTGATGACGATCTTCAGCTTTTGATTCGTCTGAAAAATGTACGTAGGCGTCAATATCAAAGAACACGTGATCCCGCTATGAAAGTCATATGGCGAGATTTACAAAAACAAATTAAAAAACGCTTCTCTGCCCTGAGGAACAAACATTTTGAAAATAATGTGTCAAAATTAGATCCGAGTTCCAAACCTTTCTGGAAACTCTCTAAAATATTGAAAAAACCTCAAAAGCCTATACCAGCGCTTAAGGAAGGTGATAAAATTTTGCTCACAAATGCGGAAAAAGCTCAAAAACTTGTTAAGCAGTTTGAGAGCTCCCATAATTTCAGTTTGGGTCTTACAAGTCCTATTGAGGATCAAGTTTCCAGGGAGTATCTGAATATTTTCTCACAAGAAAATATTTTTGATGATTCTTGGGGAACTGATTTGGATGAAGTAAAAACTATAACTAAAAAATTTCAAAATATGAAAGCACCAGGTGATGATGGAATTTTCTATATCCTCATCAAAAAACTCCCTGAGAGTACTTTGTCTTTCTTGGTAAAACTATTTAACAGATGTTTTCATCTGGCATACTTTCCAGATAAATGGAAAAATGCAAAAGTCGTACCTATTTTGAAGCCAGACAAAAATCCGGCTGAAGCTTCTAGCTACCGACCAATCAGTTTGCTTTCTTCAATAAGTAAGCTTTTTGAAAAAATAATTTTGAACAGAATGATGCTTCACATCAATACAAACTCAATTTTTGCTGATGAACAGTTTGGATTTCGCCATGGGCATTCAACTACGCATCAACTTTTGAGAGTTACAAATTTAATTCGTTCAAACAAAGCTGAAGGCTGCTCCACTGGAGTTGCTCTTCTAGACATAGAAAAAGCATTCGACAGTGTTTGGCATGAAGGTTTGATTGCGAAACTGAAAAAGTTCAATTTTCCGCTTTATATCATGAAATTAGTTCAAAACTACTTAACTGATAGAACTTTGCAAGTAAATTATCAGAATTCTAAATCTGATCAATTGCCTGTCAGAGCTGGTGTTCCTCAAGGTAGCATTCTTGGGCCAATACTTTATAACATTTTCACTTCAGATCTCCCTGATTTACCTCAGGGCTGTCAAAAATCTTGCTTTGCTGATGACACAGGCATTTCCGCTAAAGGAAAAAGTCTTCGTGTTATATCCAGGAGGCTACAAAAAAGCTTGGACATTTTTACAGATTATTTTCAAAAATGGAAGATTTCTCCTAATGCTTCCAAAACTCAACTGATAATATTCCCACACAAGCCTAGAGCTGCATTTTTGAAACCAAGTAATAGTCATATGGTCACTATGAACGGAGTTCCAATTTCTTGGTCGAATCAAGTAAAATATCTTGGACTGATACTTGATCAAAAATTAACTTTTAAAGATCACATTGAGGGCATTCAAGCCAAATGTAATAAATATATAAAATGTTTATATCCTCTTATAAACAGAAAATCCAAACTTTGTTTGAAGAACAAACTTCTAATATTCAAACAAATCTTTAGACCGGCCATGCTTTATGCTGTGCCAATATGGTCTAGTTGTTGTGCTACTAGGAAAAAAGCACTTCAAAGGATTCAGAACAAAGTTCTGAAAATGATTTTGAAGCTGCCACCCTGGTTCAGTACTATTGAATTACATAGAATTTCAAACGTTGAGACTCTAGAAGAAATGTCCAACAAAATTATTCATAATTTTAGACAAAAATCATTGCAGTCTTCAATTGCAATGATCAATTCTCTCTATAGATAAGAACTAGTTTTAAGAAATCAATAATTATTCTTACACGCAGGCAAAAGGAACCCTGTTAAAAAATACTGAATAGACAAAGTAAAAATAATATTAACACAATTAGATATAAATGATAGCATATAAGGTTGAAATGTTTATTACTTAGCAGGATCACCTAGGTTAATATATGAATGTAAAATAATGTAAAAATTTGGAATAAATAAAGAGTTAAAAAAAAAAAAAAAAAATGAAACTAAGGTAACGGTCTAGCGTTACTCCGAGATAGCGTGCGTGTCTCACAGTTTCCACAGGGACACCATTGATGTTGACATGCAGAACGGATTTGTCGTTGTTTGTGAAAAGGATTGTTTTGGTTTTTTCTGGATTAATTGTGAAGTTTAATTGTTCTGCTCGCGTTGAAAATTCATCTACGGCTTTCTGAACAGTTTCTTCTAGTAATTCTATGTTTCGGGCCTTGACGATTATCCCGAAATCATCCGCATACTGTACGAGCACTACATCACTATTTGCGATAGCGTGCAACCCCACAGTGTAGAGGTTGAATAAAGTCGGCGATAAGACGTCTCCTTGAGGTAGTCCGTTGCTGATCAGCCTGCTTGCGGTTCCGTTCCTCAAATTCATCACCACTCGGCGATTATACAGAAAGGATGTTATCCAGACGATGATTTCATTTGGGATTGATAAGGAGCACAATATCTCTTCAAGCTTGTCCGTTTGCACAGCGTTAAAGGCATTGGACAAGTCTATACATACCATAGCCGAGACATATTTGTCGCGTTTATTCCGTTTGATGCAATTAATGACGTACGATAAACAAGTATTCGTCGACATATTCTTCCGAAAGCCGAAAGAAGTGCTCGTGAGAATGTTTTGTGATTCAATAAAATCTTGCAACTTTTCAAGAACAGCCGAATTGACAATCTTAGTCGGAGTCGATACTAACGATATCGGTCGTTTTCCTGATGCTGAGCTCTGATCTCTACCAGGTTTAGGGATAGCCACCACTCTGATTGTTTTCAGCGGCTCTGCTAGTCTGCCGCTCCTCCACATCCGGTTTAGGTCATCGATGATGTTTTGAGTAGCAGGTGCATTTAGACATCGAAGCATATCATAAGTGATATGGTCATCGCCAGGAGCTGTATTCTTTTTCCGATTCAAGATCTTATTCCAGGTTTCTAAATCTAATAAATCATATTGTGCCGCTACTCCATACGCACCTATGAAACGTCCGTCATTCTGTCCGAAATGTGTATCCATGAACTCTTCAGCTTCTTCTTGGACATCCCAGATTACGTCGTTTTCCTTGCAAAAATTGCGTTTACCCGTCAGTCGGCCAACTTTTTTCCATAATTCCTTAGAGGTGGTGAACGGTGTTAACTCGTTTGGGAATTCCTGTAGCTTTTTGAGCGATTCTTTGCGTTTTAATCGTTGAAAAATTGCAGCTTTCTTTTTGTATTCAATCAGATTTACATCGCTGGACGTTCTGTTAAATTCTTTTCTAGCTTGAGTCTTGTCTTTCCACGCTTTGTCGACTTCATCACTCCACCAGAATTTTGGTTCCTTATTGTTTTTCTTTCTGTGTTGTTTACTAACCTTCTTGACATTACTCATCAGGTCTTCCACACCTCTTATCTCGGTGGGGTCCAACTTAGACAGTTCTTCTTGGATCTGTTTGTGGTTATATATGTACCTAGTTTGTTTACTCGTTTGTGTCGTATTAATAATAGATTCTACAGACAAATGGTGGCTACCCCCAATTCCAAATTCTAGAACATTCCATTCTGCGTTTGGGAATATGGCAGTCGTGCATATTGTCAAATCTATCGCTGAGGCCTTTCGATTCCTCTGTATGGGTATGTAGGTTCTAGAACCGTTGTTAAGCAGCAGGTAGTTGTTGTCGTTAATTATCTGCAGTAATATTTCTCCTCGTCGATCTGATTTGTCTGCTTCATTATCCCAGATATAATGATGTGCGTTGAGATCTCCTCCCACAATTATTTTTTTGTACAACCGTAGGGCGTTAAAAATTTTTAGCAAGTCGTCTTCAAAAGTATTATTAGGTATTGACGGACTTATGTATATAGATACTAATATTAAATCTAAGGTAGCGACTTTAATCGCTGCAGCTTGTGTAAAATCTGACAATACAGGTACATCGATGGGGTAGTAATTATACGATTTCTTAAGAAATATTGCTGCTCCACCGTAATCATCTGATCGTGAATGGAAAATGGGATGATAATTAGATATCCTATACTGATTTGTTTTTTCTAGATCGATCTTTGTCCATGTTTCGGACAACAATGCTACATCGTAGTTCTCTCCTTCTAAAACTCGCTGAATTTCCGACTTGTTCATATTAAGACTTTGGACGTTACTTTGAAAAATTTTAAACGGGTTAGCCATTGCAAATATGGTTGGATTTAAGCTTATATAATTGTCTTTTGGAAGTCAAAACACTGTTTTGAGATAACCTTGAATTTTTCTTCAACTTCTGTGGGTAATCCTTGATCGATTACCATTGAGAGGAATCGCATTACTTTCTCCTGGAAAACTCTGGTTGTATTTTCAATTGCCTTATGAGTTGCTTCGTCGATAAGTCCTTTGACGCGTTCGATTTCCTGTACTCGGTGAGGGTTATGCAGTCCCACACCATTTCCGTATGACGTACTTGTTTCATTCTTTTCGTGTTCCTCCTCTGACATTGATATTTCAGTATTACGTTCAGACTGTCGTTGACGTTTTTGATTCCTCCGTTTGTCGTCCTTGTTCGGATCGGTTGGTTTCCACCATTTTACCGCCGGAGTGATACTCTGGCGAGGTAAATTCGTTTTGTCCCACTGCTGTTTGAGACTTTCGTTGGACCTGACAGCTGATGAGTATGTTTCAGTTAATGCTGGATATTCCTGTGTGTTACTCAGTATGTCATATCCATTCGAACAGAAAGTCGGGCATTGCTCGCGTGCTTCAACGTATGTGAGGTTCCTTTTAGCACGAACTGCGTTGATATTTGCTTGTCGCTTCCTCTCGGGGCAGTCAGGATCTGTCGAGCTGTGACCTTCTGTTCGGCAACTGGCACAGCGGATGGGCTTCTGGCATTGTTCATATTCACTTTCTTCTTCGTGGCGATTGCCACATTGTCGGCATCGGCGCGATCCATTGCAGTTGGTAGTTTGATGACCATATCTCAGGCATTTCTCGCAAAGATCCACTCTTTTGATGAAGGGTAGTACTCTTGTAATGCATGACAGCAATTTAACCTTTTCGGGCAAATGGTTTGCTCGGAACATTACACTTACTGTGTTCACAGGTGTCTTTATGCCTTCGTTGTACCTGTGCAGCCTGCGTACCTGTATTACCTGTACCTCACACTCCAGTTCATTTTTGATTTCTTCCTCCGTGATGTAAGTTGGAATACCGGTGATTTTTCCAGTGATGGAGACCAAGTGGGCTGGAATGTACGCCATATAAAAGGTACTTTCTTCGTTCAGCTTTTGCATCATAATGTTCGCTTTGATGAAGTTGTTGAGTAGAACAATTATTTTGAATCGACCTACATACTTCATATCTACAATATGACCACGCAGTCCTTGTATTTTTCGCAGCGTCGCTCCCAAAGCATACTTGTTAATTTTTGCATTCTGGGCTTGCTTGTTGACCAATTCGACATACACTCTGTATGGTGGTGTGTCAGTGTACGTGTACTGGATTTTTTCTCTCTCGTTACGGCTGTGGTTCGAAGATTCCTTCTGAGCTTGCTGAACTTCCTTTGAGATCCTTATGTCCAAACCGTTTTGTACCGGTGGAGGTTTGCCCCCGACAGCACCTGCTTCTTCGGAACCCTCGGGTTCCATTTTTCACGGTTGCACACCTAACCTCACTATTTACCTCTTCCCTTACTTAACTATATAAAGGTTAAAAAAAGAAAAAAGGCGGCCTGCTTGGCTTGGCGTCCTTTCCGCCTATCTTAATTATTTATTTCACTCCTTGTGGTCAATTTCTCAATTAAACACTACAACCACGATCGTTTCGTCGGGAACACAAGCACTAATTCGTCAAAAATTATACACCGCCCTCGTCACCAAAGTGAGAATCCGCCAAACTCGAGTGATTTTCTATACAACCGCTCGCTATCACGCTGTGGTATGGAATGACTGAATTTTTTGAAGGTTACACCTCATTGTTAGCGGATGCTGCTCGGTAACTGGGCTGACATTTAGAATGTAAATAAATTTCGAGGGGGCTTTCGATCAGTTTTCGGTTGGAATATTTCATTGCGCAATACATAAAGTGTTTACCCGCATAACGAAAAACAATTTACTATATAGTCAAAACTATGTTTCGAATGTAAGATAAAGGGTGTATTCGATAAAAATGGCACACAGAAAATCTTCTGTAACTTTTGAATCGTATGAGTAAAAAACCTAGAAATTTGAGAAGATCTTATCCATAGTGTATTATTTACATCTGCCAAGTTTCATTCAGTAGTTCCAGTCATGTCTTCGAAACAAGAAATTGTCCGTGAGAAAATGTTGTGCACTCACAATCAAAATCCAGGGGCGTCCCACCGGTGGATTGCTAAAAGGCTTGGAATTGCAAATACAACTGTGTCTCGTGTAATAAGAACCTTCAAGGAGCGTCTGAGTGTCCAAAGGAAGGAAGGGAGTGGTCGTAAAAGTGGTCCAATGGACAGTAAAATGGCCAGGAAAGTCGTACAACAATTCAAGAACCGTCCAAACATGTCAATTCGAGATGTCGCTAAAAAGTCTAAGGTGTCAGTCGGTTTTGTGCAGAAAACCATGAAGCGTGCTGGGTTACATGTTTACAAAGTGCAAAAAGCCCCAAACCGGAATGAAAAACAAAACATCACTGCGAAAACCCGTGCCCGTAAACTTTACACGAAGCTGCTCACCAAATCCGGTTGCATCGTGATGGATGACGAAACATACGTCAAGGCCGACTTCCGTCAACTTCCTGGGCAAGAATATTTCGTTGCCAAGTCGAAGTTCGATGTTCCGGAGGATCAATAAAAAAAAGTACCCTATAATGAGTAAATAATTATTACCGTGTATGTCGATATCCATACAAAAAAATGAGTTTTAAGCGTTGTTTATTCGGCATAGTTCTGATTCACTAATTAAATCGTAGGTTTAGTAATTGCGATATCTATTTATTTAAATTTGAATAAAGGTGGTGAGTGAAAATTTAAACAGTGAGCTATCCTCTTAGGTTAAAACTTTAGAATAAATACAATTGAAACTAAACTTTATTCATATTTTTTCGATTACATCAGTACACAGCCGGAGACTCGTTCAGGTTCTTTACTAATTGGCATCGATGCAACGGAGCCGCGGTCACCACATTTTCTAGACGCCATATTTCGAATGTTTTCAACGTCCAAATCTGATACAGATCTAATAAAAGTTCCGCCATGTCTAGAAAGGTTGTTGCTAGAGTTACTATCACTAGTAATTTCTCCGCTACTATCACGTTTGCTGTAACTGATCTCGAGTACTGTATTACTTTTTTTGTCCAACAAGAGGCGCGTTCGTGCATCCAGCTTATCCATGCCAACTTTTGTATAAAGATTGCGAGAGTTGGTATCAGTAGCAAGCGCATGCACCGGCGCTGATGCTGTTTCAGGAATCACGCATAAATCCGATGGGATCGGTATAACCGGTAGTTTGTATTGCACACTTGTATTAGTAGTAGCAGTCAGAGATGGAATCGCTTCTTGCTGGATCACAAATTTATCAAGCACAGCCAGCTGTGGTTGCAAAGCAATCATAAATGGCCGATAACCTAAACATTCGTTAAAGCTCCATCTCGTTGTGTCTTTCAATCCGTTCCTTAGTTGCCGACAAACAACCAAAGACTTTGAGCGTATTGCAGCGTTTGTTATCCTGCAAACTGACGCCACATCCAGTAAGAGTACAGACAGCAACAATGAAAACTCGTAACAGTTGGCCTCTGTGAAGATCTGCAGTAAATAACGCATTTTGATCTCCAATTTGTGTTGCTCCCTATTCGAATGACTATTTTTGGAAATATTCTCCATAGCTCTGTTAAAGCTATCCTCTATCTCCTGGTTTAGTGAGTTGCAACCGTCATCCCCCCAATTTGCTACTACATGATCAGAGCGAACACTGACATTGTCGTTCATGGGGGATAAGTTAGCTTCTTTAGTATCATTGAACAAATGTTCCTTTTCGTCGTTTGGAGTTCCTTCTAGCTTCGCAATCCTCACAGCAATCATTGGATCGGTAAGTGTTTTTTGGTCAGTTCTGCTTCCGTTCCTTGCCTCCTCGATAATTCTGTTGATAGATAAACTATTATATCCTGAATCCTCTGTTCGTTGAGCTACGTCAAAAATCGATTTGTTGGAAATATTTGAAGCAGGAGACTCTGGTTGATTTGAAGTTGGATTATTCTGAAGTAAACTAAGATCTAGACATGGCTTTGGCCAATCCAGTTCATCATGTAGGGTTCTAAGAGCCGCTACGAAGTCTTCTATTCTTGCCGCCCGATCCTTTTCACGCTTTAAGTATCCCACAAGATGGAAATCAAGTGTAGCACTCATACGGCCTAAGTCTTCAAGTTTTTTCAGTTGCAGGAAGCGACGCGCGTGTCGTTGCAGGATGACATCTATAAAAAAATCTTCGGCACTTGATGAATCTCTAAAATATAAGTCGAACTGAATAAATTGTGAAATATTTCAAATAAAAATTGCTCACCTTTCCTTAGGAGTATTTGGCACACTTTTTTTTCTTTTTTGTACTGCGGTGGTATCAACATTGTTATTACTGCTTGAATTGTTGAATATAATGTTTTTATCCTTATTAACTATAGTTGCATTGTTGAATGATTCGTTTGATTTGGGGTTAACTGTTGTGGAAAAACTTCTACCCCGAGTCATGCTGCTTCCCAAAATTAGGCTTAAGTCTTCAGCATTCGGCGACACCGACGGACCGGTAGAATTCATCCCAAATTTGTTACCGAATACATAGGATGCGCGGGGTGATTCTACATCATTTGGATCAATCGCTCGTAGGAAACGTACTAAATCTTTAGCAAGTGTCCAGTTTTTTTGCTCTAAAGCTGTGTCTAATAATAATGTAGCATATTGACGGCTTACAGATGATGGTTCAAGGTTTTGTAAGATAATCAAATAACTAGCAGCGGTTTGTAACTGTTTCGCCGCCATACATTGTTGAAACAATTCTTTTGGTTTACCAGCACTTGAGAATAGATACGGCCATAAAGCAATTTCGGTTTTCCTTGCACATTGTACCACTGTTTCAAGATAAACAGGAAACTCTTGAATGAACTCTAACACACTCGGCAAAAGAGCATCTGGGATAGGATCTTTGCTAGTGGCTTCTTCTTCAAGTACTTCGTGAAGCAAAAGTTCCAGTGAATGAGGAAAATATGGAAGGTTCGTACAACACCGCGCTATTTCCCATGCATTATACCCGAGGTTTCTCCTGATCAACTGGCGAAGAATTTGATGCAAATAAACTTGACTCTGAAAAAAAATAGTACAATAGATTTTTTAGGGACATTCAGAAATGGTTTGGGACTTACCGTTCTTTTCAAAGCACAATAAGGTAGTGAAAAGTAAACCGTTGAATCACTCGTGTACAGTACTGTATCATTTTCAGCTCCGAGAATTATTGCATCCTCAAATAGAATCACAAGCGGATAAATTTTCAACGTGAACGACAGCATTATCCGCTTACTCATGAACGTGTGTCTGTGACTTCGAGTACCAGTTTCACCGTTTCTAGGAAAAACTGGTAACCATACCCGCATTCCATGACCTCCACAGTAAAGCCATAGAGATTCTTTTATATGAGTTTTGTTCGAATCGGAAACCCAGATGCATTCCACCGACGAAGCCAAGCACGTTGATGCCAACTGCGATGATGCATTTCCAATGTAATCAGTTTGTACCATCAGTACGCGACCTGATACGTTCAAGATCAAGGTTTCAGAAAGACTGTTGTCAAAGCTGTTCTTAACTCCAGCTTCGTTTCTTAAGTTCGTCATTAGCACCGAGATAACACAAGCGGGATGAATGCACACATTTTTTATGTCGTAAATGTGCATCTTCTCTAGGTCCACATGCTGGTTATCGTGTGCAAGTAGTGAAAAAACAGTAACATGTCCGTCAGCAGTGAAGACTATCTGCAAAAAAATAAACACGATAAAAATATAAACGAAAAATATTTCTTACCAAAACATACCAATTGATCCTTGAACAAATTTATCAACATAACTGGAGCATTCATTTTAGTTATGCTGGCAAAACGGTTGTCTAACTTGTTATCTTTCGAGTAGATTCTAAGTTCATCGTGGAATCCGATCAGTGAGTAACATCCTAAAATGAAATATGCATAGATTATAACATTAATCATCAACCCTTGGCGGAAAAAAATGCTTCTTCTTCTTTAGCATTTCAAGCTTATTGCTTTCACAATTAGCTTATTTGCTTGCTCTCAACTTAGTGTTCTAAATGCACTTCCACAGTTGTTAAGTAAGAGCTTTCGATGCCACGTACCATTTTTTTGCATTAGTATGATTGTGTGGCAAGTACAATCATACGCTATGCCCAGGGAGCCGAGAAATGTTCCTTAACGAAAAATTCCTAGACCAGACCGGTAATCGAACCCAGCCACCTCCAGCATGGTGTTGCATCAAAAGAACCTTTGGAAAAGG
Source organism: Aedes koreicus (assembly GCA_024533555.2). NCBI lineage: Eukaryota > Metazoa > Arthropoda > Insecta > Diptera > Culicidae > Aedes > Aedes koreicus. The sequence continues at coordinate 728,116 of JAHHFK020001420.1, forward strand.
TTCTTTTGATGGTGTGAAACCCCTTCTTTTTCTGGAAAGGGGAGCTCCCATACAAATGAAACACAAATTTCTGTATAACTCGAGAAGAAATCAAGCAAATGGAACCAAATTTGGCATATGGTGGTTTTTGAAAGCAAAAACTGTTTCAATGGTAGTTTGAGACCTTTCCCTATTCTGAAAGGGGGGGGGGTCTCCCATACAAATGAAACACAAATTACTGCATAACTCGAGAACTAATTAAGTAAATGAAACCAAATTTGGCATTTTGGAGGCAAGAAATTTTTCTATGGTTATTTGAGACCCCGCACTCTTCGGGAAGGGGGGCTCTCAATTTTTTTAATTGTATTTTATTTTGTTCGACCTTTTTTAATTTATGTTCATGTCATGGAATGTTTTGCTGAAAAGATATGAGGTTTTTACGGTTTTTTAATGCAATGAAATTTATATTAAAGGTAGCGACATCGGCATGGTGATTAGCATGCTAAAACCCCGCCAAAAGTTCAACTTCACACTCCGAAGATAAATTAGTCATACATTAAAGTTTTACCGGTTGGTACGGATATAAAGCTGAAAAAAATGTTTACTCTTTTTACAGAGCAGGATATTAATATTGTAACTGAGGCAGACGGACGCCAAGGGGTGTCCAAACTTTATTTTTTTTTTTTCAAGAAAACAAGCATTTTTTTGGTTTTTTCGTCCCTATAAAAATTATATGGAATATTAAAAACGGGTCTTTTTTATGTTTGCTGTAAAATTACTCAGCGTGGTCAAATCTGCAATAAATTTATATGTATATAATGTATATAATGTATGTATATAGTTTGGCTGTGTAGTGGCATACGTTACTCAATTTAGTCCATTTTATTACTTACACTGTTCGGATTTTATCCAGAAAAACTTCTTCGCAGCAGCCTTTTTCGATTATCAGCTAGAAGTTGAAATTAATTAACTTTAAATAGCAACATAGTGTAGTTTACATTTAGGGATCTTACAATTTTAGTTTCTCCTCTTCTTCTTGCAGGCAATCAGCGCAATAGATAGGCTTCCAATTAATTACTAAATTTTGTTTCAGATTAATACGTGTATGGTTTTTTTTGTTAAGTTAATTCAGTACTAACCTAGCTTTAATATTCCAATTAATCAATTTCAACGTGGTTGCCGTCTGGTTTTGTCTAATTTTAAACAATGTGGATATTTGGTTTATTTTTTATTTTCTTCCAGACAATACAAAGCTCTGATGCCCGACTTATGATAACTTATGAATGAAAAATACTGCTGAAGCCTAATTAATATTCTGTTAATTTTCATAACATTCATTATTTATTGTATATTTTATTGGATATGAAAAGACGAGAAGGTTTTGTGCCTACGGGAGAAGAGATTTCACAATTTTCACTCCCGCGGGTTTTCCTTCACCATATAAAAAATAAAATTAAAACGTTAAGCACATTCAGAGTCTCCGAATAGTTTTACCTCAACGCCGAAACTCCCACGGACGAACCGCCATTCGAAACTGTTTTGATAATTATTATTTACAAACGTTGTTCATAATCTAATATTCAATTGAGGATAACATCCTACCGGACAGAACAAATGGTATATATATTCTTAACATTGGAACTATCAGGAAAAGTTTCAGGAGTGACGGAGAGCAACATTATTCTATAAAAAATGTTCAACACGAGCGCTGATTTTGAAGAGATTCTCGTACAATATGTTTAGGTAACGGACAGCGACAACCAACAGCGGATAAACTAATCACCAACTTAACTTCTTAAATATGCAAATATGTAGATTAACATACAGCTTGCTGAGCGTATCCTGAAACTTACCCTCACAACTAACACAATTCTACCCTTCCCGTGACACTTATGAGGGGTCGTGGAGTTCTCCGCATCTCTCTTAAGTAAGTGTCGGACTAACATTCCTTCCTTATTCCCACCAGTTGCAAGGACGTGCCAGGACAGCTCTGGTCTGTTGGAAGGCGACACACCCTTTATCTAAGAGGTAGGGATTACTACCAAATCACTATCTAACAGCAACCGATGAAGGTGCGTCTCCCTCTTAACAACAGTTCAGAGTTTGTACCACCTACGATATTGTGCAACCTGGTTTATGCTATGCTATGCTATGCTATGCTATGTGGATAGTTCCCTAAATTAGCGTAATTTTATTGAATTAGTGTCGCCCAAACATAAATTTTAGTTACAAAAATTGATTTACTCACTCCTGATAATTTTAAAAATAGTTCACTACTTTACATTCCATACTGTGATAACTTTAGATTTAAGAGTAGTTGTAGAAATTAGTTTTAGAACTCAAGAGAAAAACAAATTGTATCTTGTCACTCGTGACTTGCTTTTTTTTTATTCACCTGCATGACGTTGTCAGCTTGACAGACATCACGACCTAAGGTTAAAAAGCTGGCGATTCTCCGTGGACGTCTGTATTGTTGCAGCTGCCCAGTGGTCAAGCCCCGAAGCTAAGAGTCAGTTCCATTCTGGTTATATCACATACATACGTTTCTCCTCTGTATTTACCTACACATTTAAGCATGAAGCAACATGACAAACAATAGAGGCTACATGGGTTTTTCAGCATTTCAGCATGGAAACGCAGGTTGGCGCAGCCTGGGCAATGTTGTCAATATGACAATAGCGAAGTGAGTGAATGCGACTGAAGATCGTGTACAAACAGGGTATATATTCCATTCTCATTTAAATAATAATTTCAGCATCCTTTGGGATCATCCTTGCATTTCAAATTTCTTTTTCCTTTAGGAGCATGGAGCAGCATGACAATTTAATGCTTGTAATGCTCAATGTGTTTTTCTGCATTTTAGCATAACAGTGAAACAGTGTTAAAATTCTATTTCTGAACTTCAACTGCTATTCCATAAAAGACTGGCATGTGATTATAAGCCGTATAGGATTGTATTTAAATATTTGGGTTCAGTGGTATTATGATTCGATACTTTATTTATTTCAGGAATCATCAATCCGGGCTCTTCGATCACTCAAACTGCTTTCTTCGTTATAAGTCGAATAGTTGATTCTAAAAATAAAACGAATTAAATTTCTTTTCATTTAAATTTTATCTTCGTTGATTGGACTGATCTACTCTGACTTTCAGCTTTTCCAGGGCTATTAAGATATTAATACATATCTAATTTTATTTTGCGGTAAAAATTCAGTAGATGTAAGATATATTTTGTAAATACATATATTTATACATTCAAAAATACATACGTAAATACATATATTATATTCATACATACATTCAATAACAAAGGGTAAGGGGGGAATATAAGGTGCCAGACGATGTGTAGGCTAGATGAGAAATTCGTGGTTATCTGGCCCAAGTCATGGATGACAATTTTGCCTTCCTTGATAGAAATCATCAGATCGAGATCAGCGAAGGTCTAATTATATTCCGACAGTCTACAGTGAGTTTGCTAACCCTATTTTTAACAAACCACCAGACGGAAATCCTAGTGTATATTGCCTACTGTTCATTTCCTGTATAAGAGCGTTTCGTTAGAACGAGATTCTTTATCCTTTCCGTGGGTTTCGTGTAAGTACTTCTGCTTGCGGGTCCACAACCCGTGTTGGGCCGTTCATACAAAGGAATATTGAGGATTACAGGTATGTATAGTTTGATCTTGCCATTAAGGGCAAAGTCAGTCGCGCGCCCGTTCGGTTTGTCGTGCATTGTTTTGCAGTTTTAAACATATTTGATTATCTTTTTGGAAATTTTATTTCCACTCGTTTGTGCTAAACTAAATGAAGCACAATTTTTGGAAACAAACCATGTTGATAAATCTTGTAGTTTTTACATGAGTCCGCTTCTACCGAAAAAAAACTGAAAAAAATATAAGACATTGCTTCCATTTTCAAGTGCCAAGCTCCGTATTATTCATTTTTTTTTTTTTTTTGGAAATTCAAAGAGGTGCATCGATATCAAACTCTTCAAGGAACAATTTGGCTACAAAACATTTTTATATATTAGGTGCGCAACTAAGTTCTCGCTGTTTTTTGGTGAAAAGGGAACTTTATTTTGAAAACAAAGGTTACAAACGAATTATTCAAAGTATTGCCCATCACTAGCTACGACTTTTTCCCATCTTTATGGTAGAACGTGACTACCAATTCGATAGAACTGTTCGTCTTTTGATGCTATCCAAGAATCAAGCCATTTTGAGATGTCATCATATGAGCGGAATTGCTGACCAGTGAGACCATGTGCCATCGAACGGAACTTGTAATAATCGGACGGTGCAATATCAGGAGAATATGGCGGGTGGGGTAGGACTTCCCATTTGAGCGTTTCCAAGTAGGTTTTCACGGGTTTCGCAACGTGAGGTCGAGCGTTGTCATGCTGAAGAATAACTTTTTCGGGTCTGTGCTCGTATTGTGGCCGTTTTTCGTGCAGTGCTCGGCTCAATCGCATCAATTGAGTTCGATACCGTTTCCCGGTAATGGTTTTGTTTGGTGTCAACAGCTCATAATAAATAACCAACTTGGTCCCACCAAATACACAGCATAACCTTCGCAGCGTGAATATTCGGCCTAGGCGACGATGTTGAAGCATGCCCGGGCAGTCCCCATGAATGTTTCCGTTTTGGGTTACTGTAATGAATCCATTTTTCGTCACCCGTCACAATGCGATGTAGAAAACTCTTCCTTTTTTTGCCGCTGGAGCAGTTCACAGACGAAAAAACGACGCTCAACATCTCTTGGCTTCAAATCGTAAGGAACCCAAGTTCCTTGCTTTTGAATCATTCCCAACGCATGCAATCGCTTAGAAACGGCTTGGCGGGAAACTCCTAATCCTGAACCAAGCTCTTCTTGCGTTTGCCACGGATCCTCATCGAGCAATGCCTCCAATTCAGAGTCTTCGAAGTTTTTTGGCCTTCCTTCACGCGGACGATCATCAACACTGAAATCACCGTTTTTGAAGCGACGAAACCAATCACGACACGTTGTTTCACTCAGAGCAGCATCACCGTAAACTTTTTGGAGCTCTCGATGTGCTTCAGCCACCGTTTTCTTCGAATGAAAGAAGAAAATCAACACTTCCCGCAAATGACGATTATTTGGCACGAAATCAGACATCTTCAAACAACCAAAATATATAACACTAAACCAAAATCACTGATTTTGCAAAGCGGTTTGTTTACCATATGTCGGAGCTTGGTTTACGACGCTTGAGATGTACAACATTCGACCAGCACTTACTACTGACGCCATCTATTGCTAAACAGCGGGAACTTAGTTGCGCATAATATTATGCACAATTATTAGTGAATGTGATTGCAAGCCAAAGTCAAATTTGCATTTTATTTCATAAAATTAGCCTTCAATGTGGAAAGAAATGCCGAGATGCATGAACCTACGCTGGGGGACAAAAATGAACAAAATGAATTTTCTAACTAATCCACACTGTGCAGGGCTTAGCCAGAACATATTTCAACCGAAAACATTCAAATTCTAAGCAAAATTTTATTATATTCAGAATTTGATAAAAAAAAAATGCTTACGTTTCCTACAACAAGCTAAATTTATGCAAAAGTTCTAAAGTTTAACTCGTTCGAATGTCTCCAATGTAGTCCAGTGAACTTCATATGAGCATGATTTTAGTTATTTTTTGTTCCTTCTTGCGTGTGATGTGTCGTATGACAGAAATCGATTCTTTTCAGATGCTGGCCAAATCTCCAGGGATTATCCGGAACATCCTGGACACTGTATATATGCATCATATAAATTATTTTACGTGGTTTTCAATTCTCTTGAGGTTTTAGATGTCCAAATAGAGATGTCGTATGACCTATCTTGTGGTGTAATATCTACTATTCATTGAAACAATAGAATATAATTAATTTGATTCTGCAACGATCGGACCAGATCAAATAATTGTTGAAGGTTGAAACAATACACAATAAAAAAGCGAAACAACATTCAAACGGCAAAGATCCACTTTGAACATCGAAGTGAACTCAACTCTGTTCCTGCATTCATCCCTTCATCCCATCCCTTGTTTGTATGTAGAAGTGCGCATGAAAACATGATGCTCTTGCACCGGGGATTACTCGAAATTCATATACAAAACTGTGTTATATTCTTACACCGAAAGATTGCTAAGAAAATTTGCAATCCTATGGTACCAATAAAAGTACATACACAAGATTTCATAGCATACTTTTTGGATTTCTAAAACAACCTAAAACGTTCCACGCTATAGGAGCTGCGAGCCGTTGGAGGTGGAGGACGAAAAAAATAATAATAACCAACAGCACAAACCGTCTGTTCATTTCGTTTAGGAAGAGTTGTACATCGAAGAGGGTTATTTTGAAACGCCGACAACGTGGCATTTGTATTTTTCAGAAAGAGGAAGTGCAGAGAAGATGTTTGTTCAATTGATACAATTTTTTATTCTTTTTTTCAAATGATTAGTCTAACGGCTAACAAACCTGATTATATCAAAACTGGCTAACATTTTAGTTAAAATCGTTTGAACTTTATGCATCGTTCTATATTCCATAAACAACGAGTCACTTGTTGAATTCAAGTGGATATTTCATATGTTGGAAAAATCATCACGAATGTTGACGTTAGGAAAACATCAGCCTCTGCATAAAAATTAAAACAAATCTTTGTTTTTTTTCCCTGTAACCAAAAATTTTATTGTATTGGCCAGATGATGTAAAGGGTGATACGGTCAAAATTTGGTCAAGGGAAAACGCGTGTAAATCGGTGAAATCGTTTATTTAAAAAATCAAATTAAATTTCTTTTTCAAGTTCAATTAGTATAAAATTCAGGAAAAATATTCAGTTAGGCTTCCGCTTTTCCAAATCCGAATTGCCGGGCCTTACGCTTGACCCCTGCCATCAGATTTTGTACAGCCACCTTGTCCACCTTCTTCGCCGCAGAAAGCCAGTTTGCCTTGAACTGCTGCTCGTCCTTAGCAGTTTTTTTGGTCTTCTTTAGGTTCCGCTTGACAATAGCCCAGTATTTCTCAATTGGGCGGAGCTCTGGCGTGTTGGGAGGGTTCTTGTCCTTGGGAACCACCTGCACGTTGTTGGCGGCGTACCACTCCATGGCCTTTTTACCGTAATGGCAAAATGCCAAATCCGGCCAAAACAGTACGGAACAACCGTGTTTCTTCAGGAAAGGCAGCAGACGTTTATTCAAACACTCTTTCACGTAAATTTCTTGGTTGACAGTCCCGGAAGCTATGAAAATGCTGCTTTTCAAGCCACAGGTACAGATGGCTTGCCAAACCAGATATTTCTTTGTGAACTTTGACAGTTTCGTGTGCTTGAAAATATCTGCTACCTTTCCCCTTCCTTTTGCCGTATAAAACTCCTGTCCCGGAAGCTGCTTGTAGTCGGCTTTGACGTAGGTTTCGTCGTCCATTACCACGCAGTCAAACTTCGTCAGCATCGTCGTGTACAGCCTCCGGGATCGCGCTTTGGCCGTCGTATTTTGTTTATCATCGCGATTTGGAGTCACTACCTTCTTGTAAGTCGATAGTCCGGCTCGTTTTTTGGCTCGATGCACGGTTGTAGACGATACACCCAGCTTATTTGCGGCATCTCGGAGAGATAGGTTAGGGTTTCGCTTGAAACTACCGGCAACTCTCTTTGTCGTCTCAGTGGCTTCCGGTTTTCGATTTCCCCCCGATCCAGACTTCCTGGCTGTCGGCAAACGTTCCCCAAACACTTTAATTACATTTGTAACGGTTGATTTGGCAACTTTTAGCGATTTTGCCAACTTTGCGTGCGAGTAGCTCGGATTTTCCCGATGCGCGAGCAAAATTTTGATACGCTGCTCTTCTTGCTTGGACGGCATTTTGACAACTGAAGAGTGAATTCCAAAATCAAAATAGGAGCAACATTCTACACACACACACCTTCAAAATGAGGGGTGTTCAGGTTTTTTAAATGCAAAATTGAAAGAAATACGTCAAGTTGATAATGACCAAATTTTGACCGTATCGCCCTTTATCAATTTCAGGAAAATTTGCAGACTATTTTCATCGACCACCTAACTAACTAACTTGAAGTTAATTAATCCATATCAGAACCGTTTCGCCAATATTTCAAATAAAATAAATAATTGTAGGTATACTATAGATCAGAAGTGTTTTTACGAAAAGTTGTCAAAGTATTAAGAATATCACTTTTTGTTATCAATTGTTTAAAATAACGTTTTTTTTAACCATTTGGAATGTTCTCAAAAATTGATAAAAAAAATAATTTGAAGACATGTTGTAGTGCCTTAAGATTTCTGAAGTACGTAAATACATTTTACATAATTTTAAAAATAGCTACGTTAATTATATTTTCGAAGAAAAAAATGGTTAGAGTATTCGAATGAATAATTCTCTCTGTAATATTTCGAGGAAATTTAATAAATCCTCCGACGACATCTTGATATGCATCACTTTTTGTTTATGATGAATAATTAATTTATACATAGTTTTGTTAAAAGCCTACTTTGTATTCTTACGTACATATATTTGTATCTAAAATATGCATTTTTATTTTATTTTTGATTGTATTCTAAGTATTTTGGAATATATTAATATGATTTTCTCAAATCATTTAGATGCATTTTGATGAATAGAAACTGGACTAACATACATAATGCAATCCCAAGGAACAGAAAAGTTTGGTGAAAATAGCAGCACAAATTCAATTTGGAAAACACTTGGGTTAGTCATTTCAAGTAACTGAAATGTAAGTCAAAATGTCTAAATAATTTTATGTATGATATTCGAAGCTTTTTGGAACATTCTGAGAAAATTTCAAATAAAAATTTGACTGCTTTCAACAGGCACATCAACCTGGCGATTTTCTAATGTGAACAAATACATTTGACCAAATTTTGAAAATATCTGCCTTAGCTATATCAGGTAAATATAGTGGGAGGTAATGTTTATGTATTTTTATGAATAATTTTCTTATTAAAATGAATCATCTAATTAAATTATGACGTTCCTAGTGATTGTCTGAAGGAATAAATATGTTTTTTGAATGACTTTCATAGTATTCCAGATCATTCTGTAAAATATAAGCAAATCATAAGATGATGAAGAAAATTTTCGAAAACAAAATGGTCTTGAGAATTTTGACTCAATGATACTGTGATACTCTATTCAAGTATCATTTTGAGTAATATTTTTAGTTTTTTGGAATGTCCTGAATGATTTTTTTACAAATTCCTCAAAATGGGCGTATTTTTTCGAATTCCCAAATTAATCTGATGAATTTGTGCAAATATCCTTTGAATAATAATAAAACAAATTATTATTTGATAAACTCAATCGTTTTGATCAAAACTAACAAAACTTTATTGGAAATGGATAAGCCAGTTACTTTAAAAAAAATCAATACTTTATTTTATCAGAAATTCCTAAGCCAAATCAAAATAAAATTCTCTGTACACATATCCAAAATAAATATTTATCTGCAATGACTATACCAAATCTTTTATAATTAATATAATTAATTTTTTGACTTACAATTTATGAACAAGAAATAACTATTACAGCTTTTTTCAAATTATGTCAAATTCATTTAATTATTTTAGAGAATTGTCAAGCGTATCAAAATGGCGTTAGATGATATCCTTAATTTTTCTTAGGATATTTCATAACTTAAAAAATATTCATAAAATTTTTTGAATGTTATGACACCCAATATATTAACCAGAAATAGTCAAATTAGTTAAACATAAAACTTACAATATATTAACGTATCCAAAATTATGCCGTATGAAATTGTAGTGGAAAATGTACAAGTACATAAAAATGTCGCCAAATTATTTGTTCGAACTTTCTTAGAATATTATGAAAATCTTGAACATTATAATTATATTCATAAAAAAAATATAGAAAACATTAGTCACGGGTTTTTTTTCCAATTTGAATGTATTATGCTTGTTTTTTACTTAACATCCATGGTTATTGGAATTCTATAATTTTTGATAGTTTTTTTTGTATTCATCAAAATAATATAATTTCGTGAAATGTTTTCAAATCATTCCAAAATAATAAAAATTGTTTTTTGTTTGTTGGGGGGGGGAACTACTGGGGAAAGTGGGGTGAATTTTGGGGGAAAAATTTTGTAAAAAAAAAAAAAAAAAAATTTTGACAAAAATAAAAATAAAAATATTTGTATTTTTTTTTTTTTTATTTTTTTTTACACTGATAGGCAAAATAAAGTGCCCACCTCATCGTTTTTTTTTCAATTTCTCTCATTTACTTGGTTCAAATTAAAGTAAACACACTGTATTTTTTTATTATCTTATTTTTTATATTCTTTTTAAGTTTCACAAAAAAAAGGAGTTTTACTTAGAGAAAGAAAAAAATCAAATTGTGTTGAGAAAAAAAACAGTGACAAAATAAAGTACCCACTTCATTTAGGCTACAGAAAACATAAATAAAAGTAAAATAAAAGCATTTCAATAATTGATGTGTCCTTCCCAAGTAACAAATTCAATTTTAAGGTACACTTGAAGAAGTTCTCAAGACTCATTTCATAAAACCACGCATAAAACTAGATATTCTACATAACATCGATAAAACAGCCATAAAACCCTCATAAGTTCAAAAAGGCCCATACTACAGGAGGTTCTCAAGACTATTTCCCAAGATTCGCTTAAAACTTGATAGTTTTATCGGTACATACTTGTAATGACATGCAGGACATGCTTAAAACTATGATAAAACTACCACAAGTTTTGGTAGTTTTATGATTTTCCTCTTTAAGAACACTTCCAGTCCGTCACAAATATGTTTCAAAGATTCCATTTTTGGATTCGTTCTGCTGAATGGGGACTTTTTTAAGAGAAAAAACATCGATATACACATGACGTTTCTTTTCCAAAGTGGATACGTATGCAAATTCATTGTAAAATTGACCATAAATACATGAGTTTTTTGCCTGCAATTGATAAATTTTTCATGCGACGTTCAGTTTATTGGTGTTTTATAACATAAAAGTTCGAAAATTTTAATGCGCCACGGAATCATTGCTAGAACATTGATTTATTTGAAAAATAAAAAATACTTGACAAATCAACAATTAGGGGACAAGGCTGGTAAATTTTTTGATTTTTAATAAATTGTGTTTTCAATCCTTTTTTTATTTTAAAATTTTTTTTTAAACAGAGGGATTCCATCCAGAATGTGCCGGAAATCCCAAAAATCATACCCGATCATCATTGATTTGGATGAAACTTGGCACATGAGTTCGGTACGTTGGAAAAAAAAATTCCACTGGTGTTAAGATAATTTGGGTTCAAGAGTAACTTTTGAGATGGGCGTATGTGTTTTTTCCAACATTTTACTTGAAAAATCGTAGTTCAAAAACCATTACATTTAGAGAAAAACTTTATATAAGGGAATTGTAGGGAACTAAAAAACCTTTCTTAAAAAAATATACACAGAAAAAAAAATTTTTTTTTCATCAAGAAAAATCAAAAATAATTACTAAAAATAAAATATCTAAAAAAACATATTTTTAATATTTTTTTAATTTGTTGTATGGAAATTTGAGGAAAAAAGACACGTTTTAAAAAAAACTCTAGGATGGACGCTCTTATAATAAAAAAGTTTTTCAAATAGCGAACTTTGGTGTATATTTCAAATTTTGGTTATTCATTCTTATAAATAAATTTTGATGTTACAATATGGTTTTGGAGATCATTACAAACAATAATGATAATAATGATAAACCACGTAAACGCAACCGTTTTCAAGATATTTCTGATTTTCTTTCAATAAAATTTCAAAACCTCAAAAAATACGCCCTTTTCATAAATTACTCGTGATATTAAAACAACAATAGCTAACGATTGTTTCTCTTGTGTTTTTAGCCTTTTTAAAACACATGCATGTGCCTCTTACTTACTCTTAACAGCTCGTCGATTGAAAAAACTTCACTTAAAGTTATAAGACAAAAATAATGAATTATGGTTGGATTTATATTTATATATACCATTTATTAGTCTCGGTCATTGATAATATTACATAAACATTATGTAAACTATTGATTGCTTTTATATATATTATGAATCCTGCCTTCTTCGTCATTCGAAAACAGTTTTACAAAAACTTCGTTTTCTGAAATTGGAACGAATGAGTGGTACTTTTGTGTACCTGCAATCGTTTCAGTCTGTCGGTAAATTTCATTCCATTCTGCTACCCCCTGTTCATACTCTTCATGTGATACATAACAAAACGACATTTTTGTTAAACAATCATCACTTTTTTGGTTCGCCCATTCGAATAACTCTAATGCACTTTTTATAGGGTGTTCATGTTGTACAGCAAGGCTTGCATATCTTGCCATTCGTTTTAATGTACCACCAATTGCATCGCAAGGTCCCTTACCGTGGGATGTTGCGAAAAAATGCCATTCAGCATCAATATTGTATTTCTTTTTAAACTTACAAAGGCTTGCAAAGTTCTTCCTATTTTTATATTTGGATGCTGCCCCGTCAGACATAAACGTAGCTTTCTTTACTTTAATTTTTGTTTGCAAAAAGCTTATTAGTTTTGAAATAAACACCTGCACCGCAATCGTATCATGTTTCAACACTTCTGAGATAACAATGAAACTGATATTTTTAAGTATTCCAGATTCCGTGTAATAAATGACAAAAGGGTGAATAGTGGCTTGCTCATTACTCCAATAACTACTTTGAACAGCATCTTGAAAAACAAATGAATAATTTTCAGAAAAATCACAAATTATTATTACTATCTTTAAGACAACTTTTATAATCTCTCAAGAAACTAGACTGCTGAGATTTGACAAAATCGTGGGATACTAATTGTTCCAACTTTTCACAAAAATAAGCAATAAATTCATCAATTGGTTTAACAAGTGTCTCTAAACTACATCTATCAGTTGAAATCCATTGCTCAAAAGATATTTCAACTAAACCACGTTTTTCTAATTTGTCTGTTAAACTACTCTCAAAATCTGAAAAGCCTGGACATCGTTCGCATTCACGGAGGTAACATTTTTTAGTTCTAGTTGATGAGCTACATAATATTTCTTCAAAACACAATTTATAATCATTCTCGAATGAATATTTTCTAAGACCATGAAGCATCAAGTTAATGTTCTCATGAATGGTGCAAACACAAATGTTATGAGAACCTGTGCTGCCAAGTAATTTGCAATGCTTTGGTCTTAGTGCTGCAAAAGAGCTAAACCCAACAGCATTTTGATGCATCTCTTGAAATTTAATGAAAGCTTCTCTTAATGAACAAACTAAAAGGCGCTTTTGAATATGAACCCTCTTACCTTCACTCCTCACTGAAACGTAGTCGTTCATACCAGGGGTTGCTCGTGTAATCTCATCACTGTCGTAAAATTGCAAAATTTGGTTTTTTATTTCCGGGTTCAGACCGTGTCCCAGCTTTTCGTTAGGGGCAGCTAAAACACCTTCGTGCTTTGCAAGGAATTTAGCTTGTGATACGATGTACTTGTTTGTTATTCCAAATTCTGCCATTACTCTTTGATTTGTCCAAGATTGTGGTAAAACCGAAAGTATCCTTACTTGATCGTCCCTCGAAGTTTCTGGATCAGCATACCGGTCCTTTAGCTGCGCGATTATTTCGTCATATTCGGCTGCTTTCACTTTCAATTGTTCCAGGTCATCCTCCTCCGCTTGATCCCCAAATATGTGTGTCCGAATGCCGTTTGAAACATCTTTGAACTTTTTGCGGGCATAATTTACGTTCAGGAACTTTTTAGCCGATATTGGCGAAACGTTGATTCCAGCTACGCCCTTGTTAAATAGCTCAATATTATGGCGCCTTGAATAATCTTGCACACTGCTATCAGATGGCACTGACATTAATGATATTGCCGATGGCGTTTCCTCGAGACCATACAAGTCTACTTGCCGTGATGTAGATGGTTGTGGATCCATAATGTTAGTAATTGATGGTTTCTCACTAGGCTCCGAAATTGCAGCATGGGATTGTTCCGTTCTATTTAAATGCAAACGACAATTATCACAAATCATCAAAGAAGTGTCCAAATGTGTTTTGCCCATAAACTTGAGTTTTTTGACATTTTGTTCGGTTAATTTACGAAGGTTTTTTGAGCACCGTTTAGTGGGAAACGGCATACAACACTTCTTCATGTTAAACTCCATTTTCAGTTCACTCAGATAGATTTTACTGATGAATGCGACTATGTATGAGCATATATATTGGCTGTGGTACCTTTGGAAATGCAGGTATAAAACATCTCTGGTAGTTTACAGGCAGCGTACATTAGCTGTTTTTTTTATGAGAAGATATACCTGACATACGTTATAGCTGCTATTTGTCTACCTACCTTAAACAATATGTGTTACTTTCATCGCTACATCACCGAACTGTTCGGAGTGTAGTTTTCACACACTACACCCGACCTCTAACATCGTTGGAGCTTGGCAAAATAGTCAGCAGTTCGATTAATATGCTTCTTCTATATGACCCTCCGCATAATTTCATCATCTGTCCAATTCACACTTGTCGCCCCTGCGACATCTATCTCGCTGTTACTTTCATCGCTTTAGCAAATTCGCTCCCTTCATTCTCTGAGCGGCCCGACCGATACAGCCATAAAACAATTATAAATATATTGATTGCAATATTAAAACAATAGTGCTATTTATCTTGTTCTTTTCAAATGAGTCTTCTTATCATCCTGATATCAAAAGAAAAGAGGACATTAGAGTAATGTGAACGTTATAATATGAAGATCTTGGAAAATTTATCATTTCTGGTGGAAATCTCGATTAACTTAAGAAAAGAGCGAATTTTCTTATGTTTTTTCATTCTATTGAAATAAAATCCGAAAAATCTCGAAAACGGTTGCGTTCAGGTGATTTATCATTATTATCATTATTGTTTTTAATGATCTCCAAAATCATATTGTATAATTAATTTTCATTTATAATAATGAATAACCAAAATTTGAAATATGCACCAAAGTTCGCTCTTCGGAAAACTTTTTTATTATAAGAGCGTCCATCCTAGAGTTTTTTTCAAAACGTGTCTTTTTTTCTCAAATTTCCACAAAACAAATTTGAAAAATATTAAAAATATGTTTTTTTTTATATTTGATTTTTAGTATTTATTTTCGATTTTTCTTTATGAAAAAAAATTTTTTTTTTCAGTGTACATTTTTTTTACAAAGCCTTTTTAGTTCTCTACAACTCCCCCATATAAAGTTTTTCTCTAAATGTAATGGTTTTTGAACTACGATTTTTCAAGTAAAATGTTGGAAAAAAAAACATACACCCATCTCAAAAGTTACTCTTGAATCCAAATAATCTTAACACCAGTGGATTTTTTTTTTTTCAACATACCGAAGACCAGAGCTCGAAAAAATTGACTGCCGTCGTGAACGACGAGTAAAAAAAATATTCAGTGTGCACTATTTTCGCTATCTTCATTTCGTTCTATCAGTCAAACAACACATGCTTATCGACTTGTTTTGCCGTGTTCAGTCATTCCATTGTCCCTGTGTTCTACACAACTCATTCACACCACAGCAAAGCACTGATCTGGCTATTCAAGCGTCAAGAAGTTTTGGTTGCTTGACTGAATGTTCTGGTATCCAGTCATTCATTTTCGAGTTCGTGAGTGAATTTGTCTGCTGCAGGACTTTTTTTTTTCAATTATACCCGAACATGGCAGAAGACAAGGAAATCGAAAAGACGAAGCTGTAGCAAACGATCTATGGCCGAAATCGCTACAGAGTTTGTGGTTCGAGATCGGGAAAAGGCAAGTTGCAGGATCGATTCAAGAAGTTGCTGCAAATACGTGCAAGCAAAATACATTGGTTTTGTCACTTCATCGATTCTTCAATTGAAGGACTGTTCTTTCTTCTTCACGGTAGAACGTTGAAATTGAATGAGTTGTTTGCGCTTATTTACATTCACTGCTTTCTGGAACGAATGAATGATGAAAGTAAAGCAGCAAAAAACCAGATGATTCACCTTGCACTACAGATTCATGTAGGCAAATTTGTGTTTACTTCATGTTCGCTAGAGGCAGCATGTGATGAAAAATATATTGTCTCAGTCAGGGTGCATTTTGAGATTTGAATGTGAGGTTTTAAAGCTCTGCCGAAGACGTGTACCAAGTTTCATCAAAATCGAAGATAGTTGAGTTTGGTGACCGACCGATTTGGCGTGGAATCAGTCAACAGCAGAAATTGTTCGTAGCATTGGAAAAAGGGGGTTTTTGTTGATTTTTTATGAAAATGGCTACCATGGGGGGGGAATCCAGAATACCCCCGCTCGTTTTTTTTTGTGTTTTTTTATATAAAAATAATAAAAAAAATATAAATATTTTTTTTTTTTTACAAAAGAATATTGTTTTTTTGGGGGGGGTGTTGTTTTTTTTTTTTTTTTTTTTTTTTTGATGAGGGGGGGAAGGGTGAATAAAAATTTGTTGGATTTATTAAGGGAAAAAATTTTGGTGAATCATTGTGGAGAAGGCACATCATAAACAAAGAAAATGTGAACGTTCAAATCAAAAGTGCCTATGCATAGTTGTTGTTCATAATTACGGCTTATAATTTGTTGTTTTTAATCACCAGCGTAAGGCGATTAAAACATTAAAAAAAAACTTGAATATGCTAACAATGGATTTGGGAAGAAGAACAGATAATAATATTGCGTCGATGGCTGAAACATCAGTTGAGCGAAAGATGATTTTTCTCTTGATCTGTACGCTGAACCTAGCTTTGGAAGAAGTGCACTGTGTAGTGGATCACTAAGCGATTCCAGCGCAGTACTTCCGACTTTGGTTTAAACGTGCGGATCATGGGAAAAATCGATTTTCGCTCAGATGATATATAATAATTTTTACTTGCAACGAGTATAAATATTGTGTAGCCTATTGGGAACGGAAATGCACGACTCGGGAGAATTCAACATTAACATAACATTTGACAATCGTAGTGCACATTAAACCTTACGTCAAAAGTACTGCGCTGTATTTCCACGGTGGTGCGCCATATAACGCACTACCTGAGACGTTAGGTTTAACTAGCACAATTGGCATAAAATCAAATATCATGAGTTATGCATTTCGGTTTTCAACTGGCGACACATTGCACCATTTTATTTTATTCGTTTTACGCATAACGCATAGACCCTTTTGATAAGTTAGTCTCAGTAAGCTGCGAATCCAATGGAATGGTAAAAAAAAATTGTCGTTGGTTGCTGAGATGAAGGAGTGTTCAATATATTGAATAGGTTTTTATTGAATTTCCGCTTGAACGATCCGCTGGTTTTTAATTTCTTCCACCTGTGGGCGTCCATTGTGACAGTTTGTTTATTTTTCACATAATGTTCTTTCTCAAGAATATGTGCTCTTATTTAAAATCAAATAGTTCTAAGAGAGTTTTATGGCAGCATTTCCAAGATACATTCATCTTAAAGAAGAATGTCATAAAACTTTTACAAAACTTTTATCAGGTTTTATGCAAGTTGCGAAACGATGTCTTGAGAGGGGGATCAAGTATCTTATAAAACTACTGATAAGGTGAATTACACTTATAAATGATGTAGTTTTATGGAGGTTTCTTCAAGTGTTCTTTAATCACTCTTGAGAACTGTTAATGAATTAAAACCACCTTAACTTGGAAAATGCCCTGATAAAACCGGATGAACTCCATAATGCTCTGATAAAACTACCATAAAACATTAATAAAACCAATTTGCATTTGAATTGCTACTTGGGTTCTTTGGCCTTCAGGACCTCCTGCAGGCGCTTCGACATGCTCTCGACCAGGTTGTTTAGGTGCTGTGGATCTAGCTCTTCCCGGGGGCGCTCGGGGGTTTCAAAATTTTTTTTTTTTTGGGTAAACCCGTTTTTGTCAACCCTGGAATGGAGAATCGCCCACAATTTCTGGGGGGGTTTGGGGGGGGGGTTTTGGGGGGGCCGTGCGGGGGGTTGGATCGGAAAAAACGGGAAGAAAGCTTGGTTTGGTATGCTTCGGGTCGTTGTCCTGCTGGAATACGAACTTCTCTTCAAGGCCCGTCTGGATCAGCGAAACCTCCAGATTTTCTCGCAGGATGTAAGAATCTGCCGTCATTATCCCGTCGATTTTCACAATGCTTCCCACTCCACCCCACGAAAAACACCCCCAGACCATCACATTTCCTCCTCCATGCTTCATCGTACCTTAGATGTGGAGCTCCTGAAGCTCCTCTCCCGATCTGCACCAAGCACGAACCCGCCGCTTTCGGTTAAACAGCTCGAATTTTGATTCGTCCGTCCAAAGAACCGTTTTCCAGAACTCTAATGGCTTATCAGCATTCTCCTTAGCAAACTTAAGCCGTTTGGCTTTGTTTGCCTTGCTGATAAATGGGCGCTTCCGCGCAAGTTTGCTATTCAACCCCTGTGCTACGACACGGCGACGAACAGTTCGACCGGAAACTGATAACTGAAGGGTTTCCTGGATCTCGCGGACAGTTACCTTCGGGTTCTTCTTGACTTCGCGCATGATCTTGGTGTCCGTTCTCGCATCCGTTTTCCGCTTCCTGCCTCTGCCAGGGCAATGCACCACTGATCCAAACGTTTTAAGCTTCAGAAGAATTTTGCTAACCGCTGCCTTACTGATACTGTACTTCTTAGCGACAGCCCGGTGTGATTCACCGTTTTGCACATCACGAACGACCAATTTTCGGATACACAAGGGAATTGCTTTCGAATGCACTGCGTTCTCAATTTTTGTCAATTGAATCAAATGCGATCACGTATACAAATGCACCAGGTTGAGCCGTTTGCTTCAAAACATGTCAAAATATCAAAACATAAACAATCGATCGGTCTTCCAATGGAAACTTTTCGAAAACATATCGATTTTTGAAATTTATTTTGTCACTGTTTTTTTTTTTTTTTCAACACAAATTGATTTTTTTTTTCTTTAAGTAAAACTCCTTTTTTTCAGTATTCCATAAATGAAACTTAAAAAGAATATAAAAAATAAGATAATAAAAAAAAATACAGTGTGTTTACTTTAATCTGAACCAAGTAAATGAGAGAAATTGAAAAAACGATGAGGTGGGCACTTTATTTTGCCTATCAGTGTATGTGTTTATGAATATTCAACGGAATCTGAAACAAATCATCGGAACACCTTTTGAGATACCTGGTGAATCAATGCAATAATGATTCACCAGTTATCTCAAAAGGTGGTTAGATGATTTGTTTCAGATTCCGTTGAACATTCATAAAACTTAAAAAATAATTCATAAAAAATGCTTGATCATATTTATTTAGGATATATGTATTCACCAGCTTTAAATAAGGCAATTATTTCTAAATTATCTTATGTGTATTTGAATATTTTCGAAAATTATCAGGCGTATCAAAATGCCGTCAGATGATCCTTTAAAAAAATTTTCAATACAGCAACTAACAAGTCTATGTCACATATTTTTAATATGTCAAAAGATGTTTTTTTTTTAAGATTTCTTAGAATGGCTTTAAACTAAGAAAACTAGTTATCAAAACTTGATTGTTTTGACTTATAACGTGTTCACCCAAAAAAATGCGTCAGTTGAAAAACACTTGATTTTATTCTGAAGCTTACGAAATACTGCCTATTTTTAGTAGGCAGTAATATTAAAAATGATGGCGTTTATATTATTTAATATGAACCAGGTCTCTGAACGATTTGTTTAAACTTTCTCAAAAAATTCCAAAAATCAACGAGAAATTTTTTTTTTTTAATTCTCAAGACCATTTTTCCGAAAATTTTCTATATCATCATATGATTTGCTTATATTTTACAGAATGATCTGGAATACTATGAAAGTCATTCAAAAAAATTTAGCTAACCAGTTATTGAAAAATAAAAATAAAACATATTTATTCCTTCAGAAAATCACTAGGAACATCATAATTCAATTAGATGATTCATTTTTCATAAGAAAATTATTCATAAAAATACATAAACATTACCTCCCACTAAATTTACCTGATATAGCTCAGGCAGATATTTTCAAAATTTGGTCAAATGTTGTCAAATTTGTTCACATTAGAAAATCGCCAGGTTCATGTGCCTGTTGAATGCAGTCAAATTTTTATTTGAAATTTTCTCAGAATGTTCCAAAAAGCTTCGAATATCATACATAAAATTATTTAGACACTTTGACTTACATTTTAGTTACTTGAAATGACTAACCTTAGTGTTTTCCAAATTGAATATTTGTGCTGCTATATTCACCAAACTTTTCTGTTCCTTGGGATTGCATTATGTATGTTAGTCCAGTTTCTATTCATCAAAATGCATCTAAATGATTTGAGAAAATCATATTAATATGTTCCAAAATACTTAGAATACTATCAAAAATAAAATAAAAATTTATATTTATTCATATTCATTCATATTTTAGATACAAATATATGTACGCAAAAATACAAAGTAGGCTTTTAACAAAATTATGTATAATTTATTTATTCATCATAAACAAAAAGTGATGCATATCAAGATGTCGTCGGAGGATTTATTAAATTTTCTCGAAATATTATAGAGAGAATTATTCATTCGAATACAACACTTGAACATTCTGATCTATAGTATACCTACAATTATTTATTTTATTTGAAATATTGGCGAAACGGTTCTGATATGGATTAATTAACTTCAAGTTAGTTAGTTAGGTGGTCGATGAAAATAGTCTGCAAATTTTCCTGAAATTGATAAAGGGCGATACGGTCAAAATTTGGTCATTATCAACTTGACGTATTTCTTTCAATTTTGCATTTAAAAAACCTGAACACCCCTCATTTTGAAGGTGTGTGTGTGTAGAATGTTGCTCCTATTTTGATTTTGGAATTCACTCTTCAGTTGTCAAAATGCCGTCCAAGCAAGAAGAGCAGCGTATCAAAATTTTGCTCGCGCATCGGGAAAATCCGAGCTACTCGCACGCAAAGTTGGCAAAATCGCTAAAAGTTGCCAAATCAACCGTTACAAATGTAATTAAAGTGTTTGGGGAACGTTTGCCGACAGCCAGGAAGTCTGGATCGGGGGGAAATCGAAAACCGGAAGCCGCTGAGACGACAAAGAGAGTTGCCGGTAGTTTCAAGCGAAACGCTAACCTCTCTCTCCGAGATGCCGCAAATAAGCTGGGTGTATCGTCTACAACCGTGCATCGAGCCAAAAAAACGAGCCGGACTATCGACTTACAAGAAGGTAGTGACTCCATATCGCGATGATAAATAAAATACGACGGCCAAAGCGCGATCCCGGAGGCTGTACACGACGATGCTGACGAAGTTTGACTGCGTGGTAATGGACGACGAAACCTACGTCAAAGCCGACTACAAGCAGCTTCCGGGACAGGAGTTTTATACGGCAAAAGGAAGGGGAAAGGTAGCAGATATTTTCAAGCACACGAAACTGTCAAAGTTCGCAAAGAAATATCTGGTTTGGCAAGCCATCTGTACCTGTGGCTTGAAAAGCAGCATTTTCATAGCTTCCGGGACTGTCAACCAAGAAATTTACGTGAAAGAGTGTTTGAATAAACGTCTGCTGCCTTTCCTGAAGAAACACGGTTGTTCCGTACTGTTTTGGCCGGATTTGGCATCTTGCCATTACGGTAAAAAGGCCATGGAGTGGTACGCCGCCAACAACGTGCAGGTGGTTCCCAAGGACAAGAACCCTCCCAACACGCCAGAGCTCCGCCCAATTGAGAAATACTGGGCTATTGTCAAGCGGAACCTAAAGAAGACCAAAAAAACTGCTAAGGACGAGCAGCAGTTCAAGGCAAACTGGCTTTCTGCGGCGAAGAAGGTGGACAAGGTGGCTGTACAAAATCTGATGGCAGGGGTCAAGCGTAAGGCCCGGCAATTCGGATTTGGAAAAGCGGAAGCCTAACTGAATATTTTTCCTGAATTTTATACTAATTGAACTTGAAAAAGAAATTTAATTTGATTTTTTAAATAAACGATTTCACCGATTTACACGCGTTTTCCCTTGACCAAATTTTGACCGTATCACCCTTTACATCATCTGGCCAATACAATAAAATTTTTGGTTACAGGGAAAAAAACAAAGATTTGTTTTAATTTTTATGCAGAGGCTGTTGTTTTCCTAACGTCAACATTCGTGATGATTTTTCCAACATATGAAATATCCACTTGAATTCAACAAGTGACTCGTTGTTTATGGAATATAGAACGATGCATAAAGTTCAAACGATTTTAACTAAAATGTTAGCCAGTTTTGATATAATCAGGTTTGTTAGCCGTTAGACTAATCATTTGAAAAAAAGAACAAAAATTTTTATCAATTGAACAAACATATTCTCTGCACTTCCTCTTTCTGAAAAATACAAATGCCACGTTGTCGGCGTTTCAAAATAACCCTCTTCGATGTACAACTCTTCCTAAACGAAATGAACAGACGGTTTGTGCTGTTGGTTATTATTATTTTTTTCGTCCTCCACCTCCAACGGCTCGCAGCTCCTATAGCGTGGAACGTTTTAGGTTGTTTTAGAAATCCAAAAAGTATGCTATGAAATCTTGTGTATGTACTTTTATTGGTACCATAGGATTGCAAATTTTCTTAGCAATCTTTCGGTGTAAGAATATAACACAGTTTTGTATATGAATTTCGAGTAATCCCGGGTACAAGAGTATCATGTTTTCATGTGCACTACTACATACAAACGGATGCCAAGGGATGAATGCAGGAACAGAGTTGAGTTCACTTCGATGTTCAGAGTGGGTCTGTTCCATTATGCCGTTTGAGTGTTTCTAATGTGTTAAATATTATTCAGCTATTATTTTGCTCGCTACGAATGGAGAAAATCAAAATAATTTTATTCTATTGAGTCTATGAAAATGTGATTTATATGCATATACTTATATTTTTTTTCATATCCACTTCCCTATGAAATAAAAAATGCTGAATTCACGTACTTGAACAAAAATATATAACAATATAAGGAATCTTACAACAATATAATGAATATTCTGGAAATATTTGACCTTATATGAACAAGATTTACGTGAGCGTAGCAATAGGAGAATGTCAGCGGTGATTGTATTTGCCAATATGAGAATAAGATTTGTAAAGTACCGGAGAACAAATTGGAATATTTTAGAGAAGATCTCTTCTGAGAATCTTTTTTCATCATTCTTAGTTTTTTTTTATGATAACAATACTTCGCTGGCAAAATATATCAACAAAAAGAATTATAAGATGTTCATTATGTACCATAGTGTAGATGTGTTGGTGATTGGTTCATTATAAAGAGCAGTTCATTCAATTATTTTCAAATCGGTCGTTAATCTCAGATCCTCGACTGACTTTGCCCTTAAGAGGAACTGTACGCCATGGCGAGTCCTGCACTGGTGGTGGCTTCCTATCACATCACATTACAACTCACCTCTTGGCTTCTAACTCCTTTTATCGAAATTGATCATCCCACAGCAGGGCTTGGAAATCATTCATGACCCTACTGAACAATAGTGTGTCAGACTGCCACCCGTTCGTGAACATAGAATCGCAAATTCGTTCAGATTCAGTAACCGTAACAGAACCTGAATATTCGGTGGTTGTTGCACTGTCTGAATGCTCAAAACAATGATCCATACTTGTCCATTGTACACACACGATGATGATCGCTGAGCACCGGCTTCAATGATTATACACAGCTTTGAATCGCCCGTGCCTTTGTTCTTCCAAGAGAGGAACGGAGCACACAACGGAGCAAGCAAAGAACGAGGCACAATTTACGACCGATGCGGCATATTGAGATTGATTTATGGTCAAAATATATATTTTGTTTTTTGAGAGTGTTTTTGGGATTTAGTGTAGGATTCAAGCCAATTAAGTTACGTTTTTAGCGAACAGGGGATTATGAAAAATGTGAGAAGCAATACAAAATAGTAAGAACTAAAATAAGTGTCAAGGGAGAAGGGAGGTTTTTCAGCATTTCCTAAAGTTGTTGTGATGTGATGTGCTATTCAATTAAGAGACTATTCTACAATGATCAAAAAATGATTCATGCACATAAATGAAGCGTCACAAAACATACCAATCAACATTATGAATCGTGTAAACTTCTGGGAAATTCCATACATTGTCGATAATGTTGTATGAAAAGCGCGTCTTTGATAGAACTATTTCATGTAAATTTCTGCTGGGGGGGGGATAAAAAACAATCTTACATGCTCTGTTATTTACATAAAAAAAAAAATTTTTTTTTTTTTTTTGTGTAAAAAATTTTTTAATAAAAAAATATTTTTTTTATATAAATAAAAAAAAAAAAATTTTTTATAAAATAAATGTGGGGGGGCCGAGGAAAGAACGAGAACAAAATATGGCCCGCCTCATTAACAACGAACATCATTCACAACACTCGACCGAAGAATGAAGAAGACCGCTACGAAGAAGGAAGAACGGCTTTAAAAAAACAAGCGCCTCGAAGGATTCTATTCAGTTTTTTACGAGCATCCGATTAGGAAGGAAATAATTTCGACCCGACCCGACCCAAAAGCAGCAGCAGCAGCAGCAGCAAAACGAATTAGCTGCCCCGACCCCGACAGCAGCAGAACGAGTGCAGCTGTACCAACCGACGACGAGTAGCAGAGCAGCGGCGCTGCTTGCTACCTACCGTGTGCGACCCATTATCAATCAATTAGCAGTAGAAAGAGGAAAAATATAAGAGTTAAGAATTTTCGACTTCCTTCTTTTCACTGTTAATCCCGATCGAACTTGCCCAACCAAAAGGATTCTTCCACCCGTTCAGCCGATCAAAATTCCGCAATCAGAAGTCCCCTTTATACAGTCCACACCCAAGGAATCCACACCGAACATTGGTCCAGACGAACCGGATTGGACTTCTGATTGCTTCCCGAGGACGTGTGGAGGAAAACGTCGACGGCAAGCAACACACCGAAGAAAAGTGCAGCGATGTCAGTGCAACGAACCCCTGTCAAGGGTGACAAATCGGAAACATTCGAGGGATTTTCCGATGAGTCCATCCTGCAAACCGAGACGACCGAGCAGCCAGTCGCTGCAGCCAACGATGAAGCAAGCGAGCAGCTGAAATCACTTTCACGTCAGCGAGCGCAGGTGATGTCGAAGCTGATTCGCATTTACAATTGTGTGAAGGACACCGAACTTGGACTACCACAGTTAAAGGTAGAAGTCAAAAAACTGGAAGCAGCGTACACCGAGTTTTCTGGCTTTCATAGTCGGATTATTGCCATCGTTCCGGAGGATCAAATCGACGAGCAAGAAAGAAACTATGTGCGATTCGAAAAGCTGTACGATTGGACTTCCGCCCAAGTCGAATCGCTGATCATCAAGCGCGATAAAGCCAAACCACCGCAAGTCATCCTACAACAGCAGCCCCTCAAAGCGCCTATTCCGACGTTTGATGGGGAATATACAAACTGGCCGAAGTTCAAGGCCATGTTTACAGACGTGATGGCACAATCCCGAGACTCCGACGTAGTGAAGCTCTACCACCTCGATAAGGCCTTGGTAGGAGCTGCCGCTGGAATACTCGACGCAAAAACGATCAACGAAGGAAACTACAAGCAAACATGGAAGATTCTTACGGAAAGATACGAAAACACCCGAGTGATAGTGGAGACGCACATCCGCGGTCTCTTATCGCTGAAAAATATGACATCCGAAGCCAGCAAGGAGTTACGAAGCCTTCTCGATGCGTGTACCAAGAATGTTGAGAGCTTGGAGTACATGCAACAAGAGATTTCTGGTGTGTCGGAGCTGATTGTTGTTTACCTACTCACAGCAGCACTGGAAAATTCAACACGCAAGCACTGGGAACAATCTCTTGCATCTGGTGAGCTGCCGACGTACAAGAAGACGGTTGAGTTTCTGAAGTCACACTGTCAAGTTCTGGAACGTTGTGAAACCGCAAACAAAATACCGAATGCAAAGACGACGCCTACACCGAAGCAGTTCACACCGACCCCGAAGTTCGTTAGCCGAGCTCATGCCGCTTCATCGAACGATTCAGAAGTCATCGAGAGGTGCGACTTTTGCAACGGTACGCACTTCAACTACCAGTGCAACAAGTTGAACACCTTTACCAGCAGTGAGAAGATGGAAAAAGTACGCGCTGCAGGCGTGTGCTTCAATTGCTTGCGAAAGGGACATCGATCAAACAACTGTACATCAACGAAGAGCTGCCGAAAGTGTCAGAAGAGGCACCATACACAGCTCCATAACGACGAATTCGATCCGAAGCAAGAATCCCGCTCCAACGTGTCAACTGTTCCAAAGGACCAAACACAACGTCAACTAGCGACGCCCGTTCCGACGTCGATCCAACCGAACGAGTCGGTGTCGACAACCTGTGCGTGCAACCATGGCCAAGCATCTCAGACCGTCTTGCTTCAGACTGCAGTTGTCTTGGTTATGGATCAACGTAAGCAACTACAGCCATGCCGCGTACTCCTGGACTCTGGGTCCCAGGTGAACTTCATCACCGAAAAGATGGCCAACATCATTGGTATCAAGCGACAGTCCGCTAACGTAGCGATTGCGGGAATCAACAACCTACGAACGACCGCCAGTGAGAAGGTAAATATCAAAATTCGATCTCGTTGCAGTGATTTTCGAGCCAAGTTGGATTGCTTGATAACGATGAAGGTGACGGGTATCATCCCATCTCGAAGCATCGACGTCACAAGCTGGAACATTCCAAGTTACGTCCAACTTACTGATCCATCATTCTTCCGCGCCGGTAGAATAGAATCTTTTTCCAACTCCGGTAGCGGTGGAATCTTTTTCCAACTCATGAAGCCAAACTACATCACAATCGACGACAGATTGCCTGAGCTACGAGAGTCACAGCTGGGTTGGCTGGTTGCAGGCGCAATGCAATCAGACAATTCGACCGAGGATCTACGGTACTCCCAAGTGGCATCGATCCAAACCGTGGAGGATTGGATGCACAAATTTTGGGAAATTGAAGAGGTTCCGAATGCATCATCGAACTCAACCGACGAACAACGATGTGAAGACCATTTCGCGGCAACGCACTTCCGTGACGATGACGGGAGGTTCGTTGTCAGACTTCCGTTAAAGGACAATGTACACCAACTGGATAGCTGTAGGTCGCTAGCCTTGAAGCGATTTTACATGCTTGAGAACCGACTTCAACGCAATCCTGAACTGAAGGTCCAATACGTGGATTTTATTCGGGAATACCAGGAGCTTGGTCATTGCCGAGAAATCAACGAGACGAACGACGATCCGAAGTTGCAAAACTACTATTTGCCTCATCATGCCGTGCTCCGACCAAACAGTTCTACAACCAAGTGTAGAGTTGTTTTCGACGCCAGCGCAAAATCATCCGACGGTAATCTTTCCCTCAACGACGTACTACTGGTGGGACCGGTGGTACAGAGTGAGTTGTATATGATTCTTTTACGATTCCGGATCCACAAGTACGTCTTCACGGCGGACTTAACAAAAATGTACCGTCAAATACGACTGCATCCGGACGACACACATTACCTGAGAATATTCTGGAGAGAATCCCCGAGCGACCGACTGAAAGTCCTAGAATTGACAACCGTCACCTACGGGACCGCATCAGCCCCATATCAAGCTACAAGGAGTTTAGTACAACTCGCCGACGATGAAGCCGAAAAGTTTCCTATGGCAGCCAGGATCATCAAAAAGGACTGCTATGTGGATGACGTATTGTCGGAAGCCGATACACTCGATGAAGCATTGGAAGCGCAGCGCCAGCTGAAGACGATATTGGGAAAGGCAGGATTCCCAATTCACAAATGGTGTTCCAATTCGGAAGAGTTCTTGGAAACCATTCCACACGAGGATCGAGAAACCCCGAAGCCCTTGCAAGACAGCGATATCAACCAAGCCATCAAGGTTCTTGGTCTACTCTGGGATCCGACATCCGACGAGTATCTTCTCGCTGGAGAACTGGATTTAGCCACAGCAACGAACCAACCCTGGACGAAGAGACGAATCTACTCTGAAGTGGCGAAGCTATTCGACCCCCTAGGTTTGTTTTCGCCATCTATCGTGCTAGCCAAATTGCTGGTGCAACAGCTATGGCACAATAAACAGGACTGGGACGATTCTGTAAACGACACCATCAGTCAGCAGTGGAACGAGCTGCGTCAATCGTTGCACCTATTGAAAAAGTGTTCAATTCCACGCCAAGTAACCATCGAAGGATCAGTGCAATTCGAACTACATGGATTCGCGGACGCCTCCACGAAAGCATATGGAGCGTGTCTGTATATAAGAAACATTCTTCCCGACGAAACAGCCACGTCACGCTTGCTGACCAGCAAGTCGAAGGTGGCGCCTCTCCACGAAATGTCGATTCCGCGCAAGGAATTGTGCGCCGCTATCTTACTGTCTCGCTTGGTCGACAAGGTAATTGATAACATTAACATCCATTTCGAACAGGTGACGTTGTGGTCCGACAGCCAAATCGTGTTGGCTTGGCTTAAAAAGCATCCATCTCAACTAGAGGTATTCGTCCGCAACCGAACAGCGAAGATACGGAGGCTCACTGAAAGCTATCAGTGGAGCTACGTCCGGTCTCATCTCAATCCGGCAGACATAGTTTCGAGATCGATCTCATCATGAGTGGACTATGGTGGAACGGTCCTAAGTTCATCAACGAGTCGACCATCGAAATGGAGCCACATCAAGAAATCGCCGACAGCGAGCTGCCTGAATTAAAGCCTTCGACAGTGTCGACGACTGCAATCATCGAGCAACCGCTACAAGTCTTTCGGAAGTTCGATTCTTTCCGGAAACTACAACGAATCGTCGCATGGGTTCTCCGTTTCGTGAACAACCTGTGGAAGGAAGCAACCGAACGTGTGATGAAGAAATGCTTGACCATCAATGAGCTTCGCCAATCGTTGTTGGTGATTGTTCGGGTGGTCAACACGTCGAGCTGGGTGACGAGATCCAGCGTCTTCAACCAAATGTGAAATGCAAGCGAATCGGACCGCTCAATTCGATCTATTTCGACAACGTTCTGCGTGTGGGTGGTCGCCTTAGCCATTCGCGCCTACCTGATGAATCGAAGCATCAGCTCATCTTGCCACACACGAGTCCAGTGATAGAGATGCTGATACGGACAATGCACATAGAACAGCTTCACGTTGGACCTAGCGGACTGCTAGCGACAATGCGACAACGGTTTTGGCTGACGAACGCCAGATCAACAATACGAAAGGTCACCAGGTCATGTTTGACATGCTTCCGAACGAATCCAGTCGATGTTAAGCAGCTAATGGGTGAATTACCAACGCAACGTGTAACTCCTTCGCCGCCATTCTGTGTCACTGGCGTCGATTATGCCGAACCCATTGTTGTGAAGCAGGGATCCTACCGACCAAAACAGATCAAGGCATACATTGCAGTTTTTGTGTGTCTGTCAACAAAGGCCATCCATCTGGAGTTGGTGTCTGACCTGACGACCAACGCTTTTATCGCAGCGCTTCGACGATTCATTGGCCAATATGGAGTACCATCAGAAATCCATTCGGACAACGGTACACATTTTCATGGTGCCAAGAACGAATTGCACGAACTGTATGAGCTTTTCCGCCGAGAAACCGAAGTCGACCGCATCATCAAGTATTGCCAGATCAAGGAGATTGATTGGCACTTCATTCCGCCCGGTGCTCCTGAGTTTGGCGGTCTGTGGGAGGCAGCTGTAAAATCGACGAAGACGCACCTGAAACGAATAGTAGCAAATTCAGTATTTAGTTTTGAAGAAATGACTACCGTGTTAAGGGAGATACAAGCAGTGTTGAATTCTCGTCCACTGTCTGCCGTTTCCAACGATTCAACCGATCCTGAGGTAATAACACCAGCCCACTTCTTGATCGGTCGTCCAATGAACGCGTTACCAGAGCCATCAAAGAACGAAACAAAAATCAGTCGACTGTCCCGTTGGCAGCATTGTGAACTCATGCGCGAGCACTTCTGGCGAGCCTGGTCCAGAGAGTATTTGATGAGTCTGCAACCTCGGAAAAAGAATTGGACGACGATGGACAACGTTAAGCCAGGTATGGTAATCCTTCTACACGACAACAATCGGCCGCCGCTATGCTGGAAACTCGGCCGAGTAATTTCGGTGTACCCCGGTGCCGACAACCTGGTTCGAGCTGTGGACGTTTTGACTGACGTCCAATCACGAAACTGTCTATACTACCAACAGAGGATAATCAACGCCTACTTGAAGACAATACGACGAAGTAGTAGGAACGAAACATTCCAACGAGGCCGGTGTATGTTGCGTCCAAGCCGCAAGAAAGAACGAGAACAAAATATGGCCCGCCTCATTAACAACGAACATCATTCACAACACTCGACCGAAGAATGAAGAAGACCGCTACGAAGAAGGAAGAACGGCTATAAAAAAAAACAAGCGCCTCGAAGGATTCTATTCAGTTTTTTACGAGCATCCGATTAGGAAGGAAATAATTTCGACCCGACCCGACCCAAAAGCAGCAGCAGCAGCAGCAGCAAAACGAATTAGCTGCCCCGACCCCGACAGCAGCAGAACGAGTGCAGCTGTACCAACCGACGACGAGTAGCAGAGCAGCGGCGCTGCTTGCTACCTACCGTGTGCGACCCATTATCAATCAATTAGCAGTAGAAAAAGGAAAAATATAAGAGTTAAGAATTTTCGACTTCCTTCTTTTCACTGTTAATCCCAATCGAACTTGCCCAACCAAAAGGATTCTTCCACCCGTTCAGCCGATCAAAATTCCGCAATCAGAAGTCCCCTTTATACAGTCCACACCCAAGGAATCCACACCGAACACAAATTGTTGTTTAAATTTTCACATACATTACATTAAATTAATCAGTCGCATCCAATAATATCAATATCGTATAAATTTTAGTTAAAGCCGTTAAATAGTTTAGGTTTTTTAGTTTTTAATTTAAAATAAATGTGGGAGAAATTATAGGGAGAAGATGTTTTTTTAAAATATTATTGGGTGGTTGATAGAAATATTTTTGAATTATATGATTTATGAATTTTTTGGGGGTTTTTTTTTTTTTTTTTTTTTGTGGGGGTGTAAAAAAGGAAAAAATAAAAAAAATAAATTGTTGGGGTTTTTTGTTTGGGGGGGAGAAAATAATGATGTGTTGTTTTTTATATTTTTTTTTTTTTCAGGCAGCAAGCCGTGCTTCGAAACTGACGTGTTTTGCTTTTGCTGCGTCGTTTTCGCGAAAAAATCAAACAGTAATTCGTAATTTAACTTGAAATAACAGTGAAATCATAAAATCTCCGCGTGCATTGTGTAAGCCGTAGTAAATACAATCGATTCCCTTTCGAAATGTTTGAGTGTCGGTAGTATTTTCCCGTTTTTTTTTTTTTTTTGTTTTTGTGCTTCGCCCCCGCACCCGGAAGAAGAGTTACATCAGCTTAGTTTTCGTTATTAGTGGTAATATTGTGACACTCGGGTATAATTTATTAGTTTAGAGTGTTTTTCCGCTTTGTCGCGAGTGAATCGATGATTATTAGCAGTTTTGAAGCTCGAAATAGAGTCACCTCATTGCGGGGATTTGCATTATTGGCAGTGTGTGGAGTGAAAAAAAAAAGAAGACGAGTGCAATGTAGAGAGCAGCGATTTGCTGGTCAGAAGCAGCAAACGAAAACAACGCGCATGGACGGGTGAAAAGCTTGCACATAATTTAAGGTGCATTTACCGCGGGGTGTACAGAATTTTGTTATGCAGGTTGCATATCTAGCGGGCGGTTTCGCAACGTTAATTTTTGCGCATATTTAATCGCGAGTGCAAAAAATTAATTACGAATCAACGTAGACATTTTTTTTTTATGTATGAACAAGATAGTGTGGTTCAGGAGGCGGACATGGGTGAGATGTATCTGACTATAACTATATAACAATAATCTTATTTTCAAATAATACTAAATACGTGCCTGGTTTGGAAATTCAAAATTTCCAAATCTGGAAGTGTGTTACAGTGCCCTTATCCAAATGATATCGGTAATGTTTACATGCGGGGCTTATTGTATGTGAAAGTAACCTCGGAATGGGCGTGACTCTACAGACATTCTGAAATGGGTTGCTGGATCTGCAGTAGAGCTATCACTTTCTAGCTCCCGGATTAAAGCTGCTTCCAATGGTCACTTGAATGATTGTTGTAAACAGATTTCTTCCATAATACCATTGCCGGCCGATGGGTGTTAGATTGGACACACACACCCATCAAATTTTGTACAACCGATTTTCCCAGTATTTTTGTTGTTTTTACCTAAATTTTCTTCAATTCTAGCTCTGTTTTTATAGTTTTGGGATGTTTGCGAAGTTCCGTTTTCATAATTGCCCAGAATTTTTCAATTGGACGAAGTTCCGGTGAATTTGGTGGTTTCATATCCTTTGGCACAAAATTGACTCCGTTGGCTCGGTACCACTCCAATACGATTCGAGCGTAGTGGCAGGATGCTAGATCAGGCCAAAACATAGTTGATCCTTTGTGCTTCTTACTGAATGGCAAGAGACGCTTCTTAAGGCACTCTTCCGTGTAAATCGCACCGTTTATTGTTCCGGAAGTGATGAAGGGAGCACTTATTTCACCACATCCGCAAATCGCCTGCCAGATTAGAAACTTCTTTGCAAATTTCGATAGTTTCTTCTTTCGAACATCCTCCGGAACATCGTACTTCGACTTGGCAACGAAATATTCTTGCCCAGGAAGTTGCCGGAAGTCGGCCTTGACGTATGTTTCGTCATCCATCACGATGCAACCGGATTTGGTGAGCAGCTTCGTGTAAAGTTTCCGGGCGCGGGTTTTCGCAGTGATGTTTTGTTTTTCATTCCGGTTTGGGGCTTTTTGCACTTTGTAAACATGTAACCCAGCACGCTTCATGGTTTTCTGCACAAAACCGACACCTTAGACTTCTTAGCGACATCTCGAATTGACATGTTTGGACGGTTCTTGAATTGTTGAACGACTTTCCTGGCCATTTTACTGTCCATTGGACCACTTTTACGACCACTCCCTTCCTTCCTTTGGACACTCAGACGCTCCTTGAAGGTTCTTATTACACGAGACACAGTTGTATTTGCAATTCCAAGCCTTTTAGCAATCCACCGGTGGGACGCCCCTGGATTTTGATTGTGATGCACAACATTTTCTCACGGACAATTTCTTGTTTCGACGACATGACTGGAACTACTCGAATGTATAACTATGAAACTTGGCAGGTGTAAATAATACACTATGGATAAGATCTACTCAAATTTCTAGGTTTTTTACTCATACGATTCAAAAGTTACAGAAGATTTTCTGTGTGCCATTTTTATCGAATACACCCTTTAGTACCAAGAAGTCCAAACATAGTTCGAGTACAACGCTCTACATACAGTACTCTGCATACTCCTCGCATTTCTCCGCACTTTGAAACAAATTTTCTTTCAAATTGAGGACTTCAATTTCAATATCCCACAAACATTGAACACGCGATGCTCTTACGACGATTTCGGAAATTGTGAGAATCGTAAAATCTTACACACAAAAACTGTTCGGAATAATTTCAAACAGCTGAAAAGTTAACTTAAACTTAAAAATAACTTAAAATTAAACTTAAAAATTGAAGAAAACATAAATTCTTCCGAAATGTACACTGAATGCTTCATTCCAACATTATCTATTAAAACATTTGTAATCATCCATACATTTCATGTGCTGATGATTCAAAGTTTACTGACTTTTTCAGCTGTTTGAAACTCAGTACAAATTTACCGACCTCAGTAAAAGAAAAACTAAGTGTGTACAACTGAATTCAAAGATGCATTCAAGCTAAACCAACAAAAGTATCCCCCGGTACCGAACGCTACCAGATGGAGTCCTTTCATGCAGTTGTTGCTGGATTGACCGACCGGCAAACAATTTTTCGGTTCTATGTAACGCTATTTTATAATCTAAATTTTAATATTAAAGAGTGTAATTGAAATGAATAAAAAAGGCGATGTAGCGAAATATCGTCAGATGGGCCGTAATTACGAAAAACAGGATCGCCCTTAGGTCGTGTGCCTTTATTTCCCTATCGGTGCAAAAACGGACGGTCTTGCCGTCGTCGGTCGATTAAGTCTGAACTACTACTGCGGTCCATCCCAATCTTGTGTTGACTCGGCTCGCCAACCAACTGTAGCACCAGAATCATTGGACTTCGTCAACAGGAATGCTATGAAAGTCGAAGGTCTAGTTAATTAATTTGAATTTTTGAGCGCCCACCTAACCCAAACAAGACAAATCTTTTAATGTCTCATATTAACCATTTACTGCTGTTAAATAGTTACCTGCCTAGCCCCTTTCAAACGATGATGTGACACATTAACCTCGAGTTAACCACGAGTAATCGGCACCCTACTTTTACTAAAATCAATTATAAAACATTGTTAATAACAATATTGAATATCGGCTCCGCAAAGTGTTACACACGCCTGAGCCTAAAAAATAAACGAACTGATTAAACAAAAACATTTACTGCTATGCTGGGAAAGAATAAAGTTATTTTACAGCGCACATTTCCAATAATCTGCACTAAACTGTTTTTTTTTCATGAGTTATATTCGCCGGCTGTAACAACCGGTGAACCATCATGACGCCTGTATGTTCGCAAGGCAAACGCAGCATGTGATTTATTCAGTGACACCCAAAATCGGAAAGCCCTGTCCCACAGCCATACTGGCGTTTGCCGCTCGTCTACAAAAACAGATATGAACCTACCGAAACCTTATTCAAAGGCCTATATGTTTACCTATATAGACCTCATTGTATATGTACTACTATCGAGTGGCATAACAATATCTTTCGCAAATCATGTTTCTCCTATGACAAACGCACGGGCAAATTTGAGTTTATGCACTGTCGAAAATTTGCAAGCAGAATATTGAATAAATTATATTTCATTCATTCTTCATATAATTCATTCTTCATGAACATCTGGTGTTCATTTCTAGAAAACATTTTCCCACTCTCCTCTCAAATTTACAACAGTGCAACTACAATTCACCCGTATACTCGTTCATATAGGCAGCAGTCATAGACGAGTGCATGGTAAGAAAGTATACCCGCTAAGAAAAAAGTACCCAACGGAGCAGTTAAGCGAGGGAAGCCAAAGTTGGGTATAATCATGTTTACATAATGTTGGGTACAACTTACTTATTTTAAGGTAGAATTTGACCCAAAAGTAAGTTATTTGTACCCAACGGTAGGTAAACATGATTATACCCAACTTTGGCTTCCCACACTTAACTGCTCCGTTGGGTACTTTTTTCTTAGCGGGTAGGTACATTTATTTGTTTATTGTTTATTAGAAGTATACATCAACAGACCAAGTTTAGGTCCTAATGATGTTAAATAGGAAAAAATTACAATAAGAAACGAGTACATAACCTCTTAAGTGGAGTCAAGACACAAACATAAATAAGTAAAATTAAAATAATTAAAGCTATACACTATCTTAACTACGTGCGTCAATTGATCTAAAAACGGTAGAAAATCTCCGACGAAGTGCGTTCCGCGTCAGATGGAAATCGAAAATGGACGCCACCCTATTGAAGGTTCGCTGCAACCCGTGAATAGCGCTATTCAACCCATAGTTGGTGCGGCGAAAAGGAAGCCTGAGCATGGAGTTGTGACGCATTGGCCTTGGCTGTACGTTGATGCTAATCTGTTGAAGGATCCTTCCGCAGTCGATTCTTCCTTGTAGCACATCTGCAACAGTTAAAGCTCTACAGACATCTCTACGGACCCGCAGAGGCTCCATGTCAACCAACTGATACCGACTTTCGTAGCTAGGAAGACGAAAAGGGTCGCTCCAAGGAAGTCTACGAAGTGCGAACCGAAGAAAACGGCGTTGAATAGATTCGATTCGCTCGGCGCCATTATCATAGCATGGACTCCAGACCGCTGAACAGTACTCCAGTGTCGAACGAACGAGAGAATAATAGAGCGATTTTAGGCAGTGAATGTCGCTGAAGTTCTTCGCAACCTTGAATATAAAACCGAGTGTCCTTGAAGCTTTGTCAACAACATACGATAAATGTTGCGTGTACGTCAGTTTCGAATCCAGCTGAACACCTAGGTCTTTAACGCACTGCGTTCGTTCGATGGTCGTTCCGAGAAGATGGTAGTTGAACAGGATTGGTTGTTTCTGACGTGAGAAGGTTATCACTGAGCACTTGGCAGGGTTGACCACCAACCGATTTAGAGTACACCAATCAGCAAAGGCATCAACCTGCGCTTGGAGTAAAAGACAGTTGGCGGTTGAACAGATTCGCATAAAGATTTTCAGGTCATCAGCAAACGACAGGCGGGGCCCTCCGATAACATAGTGTACGTCGTTGAAGTATAAAAGAAATATCAACGGTCCCAGATGGCTACCCTGCGGTATCCCGGACGTGGCGCAGAAACTCCTTGAACGAAGGTCACCCAAGGCAACTGTCAATTGACGCCCTGTGAGATATGATCGAAATCATCTTAAAAGATTACCACCAACTCCTAGTCTGTCAAGTTTAGCGATCGCGATATCATGATTCAACTTGTCGAAAGCTGCCGTTAAATCTGTGTAGATCACGTCCGTTTGGCATCGAGCGATCATACCATCAGTGATGTACGACGTAAGGCACAATAGGTTTGTAGTTGTGGAACGCCCTGGTGAAAATCCGTGCTGGTCGTCACTTAACAACTGCTTGCAATGTGTAAAAAGTGAGTTCTTAACGACCAGTTCAAAAAGCTTCGATACAGCGCTTAACGATGTGATTCCTCGGTAGTTGTTCACGTCCCGCTTGCTTCCTTTTTTATATACCGGAAACATGTCCGCCATTTTCCAGCAATAAGGAAATGTACCGCTAGAGAGGGACATCTGGAATATCTGATGAAGTGGATACAGAAGACAAGCCATGTTCTGTTTCAGAAAAACCGACGGAACCCCATCGGGTCCGGGCTTAAGCGATGTTTTAAGGTGTAATGCCGCGTTCGAGATTGATTCTGAATCCACATCAACTAGGCTGAGTGTTTGATTTGCCAAGGGAACATTGTCGGCGGCAGCGTGAACAGAATGACTGGTTAGTCTCTCGTCTTCATAAACACTGGCAAATTTTACCGAGAACAGATCGCAAATTTCCTGTTGAGTGCCACCTAGGTGTTCTAGCTTTGCCATGATATGAGCGAGAAGGACGCAGTGGAAAAAAGTTCATATTCAGTGCAACATATTATAGTAATATTATAATAAATCTTATTCGGTTCACAAAGCATTCTTGATCTTGATAAATTACCTATTTATAGCTCAAAGCCAACCCACAAATTCGATTCGTTTCAGAGATTTTGCAGAAATCTTCCGTAAACATATATTAGTTAAATAAAAAATCCTAATTGGTTTAATTATCCAAAGTTTAAAGAATTAAATATTACACTGTGAATACGACAACCTAACCTCCATCACTAAAATCACTAACATGCCCTCCTGCAAGAACGAATCTGAACATTTTAGGACACTCACCCATTATGATAAATTCATTCCACCATAAGAGTCCACCAGTTACCACGAAATCTTTCTCCTGGGTTTCATTTCCAAAAAGCTTCCACTTACGAGTGTTGAATGAGTAAAGCGCTACACCTGTTCGTCCTGCTACTGCTACATTAGTTCCCAAAAAATCGATAGCACTGTACTGAAATGACGAACCGATCATAAATTTTGTATATATGTATGAAGTTGACAAGGTTTATAAAACATAAATATGTATAGCAATTCCATGAAAATGTTCCTTTATTATTCCTACTTATTTTTTACGAAGCTATTAGAGTAGTCCGATAAATCGATCTTTCTTTTCCAAAAATACAGTTTATGAACGGACACGTGAAAGTGTTTCAAATTAAAAAAAATTAAAAATGTACTTTTGAGCTAAGCCGATATTAGAGATTAATTGCGCAAATGCAAGAATATGTAATGTGTTTATTAGAAGACCGCGAGTTTTTTTCATGGAATTGCTTCTATATTAAATAATTACTCTGACTGGCCAGTTGGAGGCCGTGTAAGCCGTTGGCAGATTTAACACAACCCAGTGTTTACTTTCCGAGAGTACACTGTTTACTTGCACATATTTCTCTTCGTTGTTCTCATCCACATTTCTCATGAAATCTAGATCTGAAATAATATTCAAAGTTTTTACCATTTATTCCACTGCAATTAACGGTATTCTTTATGTTTACCTTTTTTCGATAATCCAGGATAGTGCATGCTATTTGTGAAAGCATTGTTATCATCTTCATGTGTAAAAGTTTTTGAAGAATGATAAATATTCTGAAGAACATCTCCATGATTTATATACAGCTTATCATCGCCCTGTAGTAGTAGGTACGAGTTGTAGCTCTAAAAATTACAAAAGATGTTTTGTGTGTTTTCGCATAGTAAACTATATATGTCATTACCATACACGGATTGATGGTAAGAATACTTTTAACAAAATCTAACTGTATGAGCATTGTCCTGGTTCCGGAGCTGTTAGATCGTTTCAACGTTGGCTTGTGTACACTTTCGCCAATTTCTCTACTACTACTTCCGGCTGAGACATTAGGACTCACCGATACCAACGACGAAGAAGAGGCAGACTTATCTATGTTAATGCTACTGGGTTCGGATGGAATTAGTTCATTTAATTGACGCACCATAAACAACTGGTATCCTTCTGTTGACCAGTCCTATAAAGTGACTAAACATATAAGGTATTCATGCTACAGATCATCTAACAAATATTACTCACCATACTTATAATGTTAAAGGGATTATTTTTTGATAAATCGACGTGCAATCCGTAATCCCAACCCAGTGAACACATCAGCAGTGAACCAAAGGTACTCCAGAGCGATATACCGCCATTGCCCCATGCCATCACAATGGCACATCCATCGGGAGTCCATTTTAGTTCACTGACGTGTCCAGGAGAACCTGGAAAATCCTTGGCGCTTAAAACCAACCGATGAGATAATTCTAGGCCGCCTGTTAAGTCGTCTATCACGTACATGTTGGCTTGCGAGTTACGTCTTCCGAATGCAATCAAACGATATTTATGATTGATCACAGCACAAGTTGCATCATCCACGTTCTGGCACCAAATACCTTGTACTTGCTGTAAATATAGAACCAAACGAAAAAATAAATTACGAAGCTATCTTTGTCCTTCATATAAAATTTAAAAAAAAATCCTCAAAATCTGTTTCAGCACAAACAAAGTAAACTTTAATAAGCCAATTAAAAAGAATTTAGTTAAGAACGTTGTATTTTATATCTTATCTGCATCCACGTAACAATATTATATCATTCATAACAATATATGTTAAGTCTGTAAGTCGTAGACGCAAAAGGTTTATCTGTCAAAGTATAAGCTTCACTTCAGTGAACAAGCAAACGGTGCAGTTCGCCCGGTCCGCTCTCTGTTGCTTTGGAAGCTTTTCACGAGTTGTTTAAATTCTTCAGTATTGTTATTTTTCACGATCGCGAGTGAAATCGAGTCT
Organism: Aedes koreicus; assembly: GCA_024533555.2. Taxonomy (NCBI): domain Eukaryota; kingdom Metazoa; phylum Arthropoda; class Insecta; order Diptera; family Culicidae; genus Aedes; species Aedes koreicus. Next base: position 767,699 of record JAHHFK020001420.1, read on the forward strand.
TGGTTTTGAAGAAGAAAAAGTTGTGTGTTAAGCAGTGCAACAACGTCAATAATTGCAATTATCAATATTGCCACGATCTTAAAGCCATACTGCTCCGCATCTATACGGCACGCACACCAGCAGTCCATTGTGTATGGCGTGCATTCGTCCATTCACCAACTACCACCATCAACATCATCATCATCGTCATCATTATCATAATCGTTCAGCTCCACGTCTAGCCGGTACACGCGACCACACATCGTCGCTCGACAGCAGCAGCACATTCGTCGCCCGGCTGCAGCAGATCAGTGATACATTTAAGATAAGTTTTTTTGTGTTTGAGTGTGTGTGAGAGTGAGTGAGAGTGTGTGAGAGTGTGTGAGAGAGTGTGCTTAGCTTTAGATTGTTTATCTGTGATTGATTGTATATAATTGCGTGGTTGAGCGTCATAAACTCCCACAAGCGAGCCATGGATGATTTGTCGCAAGATGAATCATATATGGCACGAAATGATGAGGTAGCTCATAGAGTTACCAGATCACGTGCATATCCAGATAGTTCAGCTGGTCCATGGGTTGTTTACTTCCAGCCCAAAACGAAACCTCTGAACGTTTATCAGATCAGTAATGATCTGACGAAACGATTCTCGGCCGTGACCGAGATAATTAAAGTCAGGCCAAATAAACTTCAGGTCGTTGTGTCCAACCACAAGCAAGCTAATGAGATTGCTGTCTCCCAGCTCTTTACACTAGAATATAGAGTGTATATCCCAGCTCGGGGTATTGAAATTGAAGGTGTGGTCACCGAAACAAGTCTGACCCCTGAGATCCTGCTAAAGCAGGGGGTTGGTCGATTCAAGAACCCTCTGCTGTCTCCAGTTAAGATACTGGATGTGCGCCAACTAGGCACAGTATCGACCAATAAGGGTGAAAAGAAGTTTACACCGTCAGACTCGTTTCATGTGACCTCAATACCTCAATACGTCGAGTTGGGAAAACTTCGACTACCTGTGCGGTTGTTTGTACCTCGGGTCATGATCTGCCAAAAATGCAAGCAGATGGGACATACGACCTCCCATTGCGGCAATAAGGCACGCTGCTCCAACTGCGGGGAGAAACATGAGGATGGCGCCTGTGCAGACAGCACACCAAAATGCGCTTTCTGTAAGGGAACTCCTCCTCATGCTCTCTCATCATGTCCGGCGTACAAACAACACGCGGGGAAAAATTAGAACGCTCGCTAAAACAGCGTTCCAGGCAATCTTTCACCGAAATAATGAAAAAAGCCACCCCATCACCCAATGCCAATACAAATCCCTTTGGTCTTCTGTCAGATGACGAGTCTGACTTTGATTTGGCTGAAGAGGGAACATCAGTCAGTTTTCCGGAAGGTGCCCCACGGAAGCGAAGACGCGTCCGCCCACAGAAAATTGCTGAACCGGAGCCCAAAATCAGCCTGCCCATTTCAAGGAAAGGTGGAAAAAAGGCTAATCCAATTCCTCTTGGTTTCCGTAGTGCTAACTACACCCAGGACTTTCCATCCCTTGCGGGGACATCCAAAACCCCTGATGCCCCAATTTTAAGAACAGAAGCCCCTTCCTCGACTGGGCTGTTCTCATTTGATGACATTGTCGAAGGTATCTTCAAGTTCCTAGTAATTTCTGACCCTCTTAAAAACATTGTTCTGGCAATGCTTCCCGCAGTGAAAACTTTTTTGAAGCAATTGACAATTTAGTGGCCCCTCCTTGAAGCTATCATTTCTTTCGATGGATAATTTTCCAATTGAGGTCGAAGATTTGATCACTGTTCTGCAGTGGAATTGTCGATGTCTTATTCCTAAATTGGAATCATTCAAATTTTTAACTCACAACACCGGTTGTGATGCATTCGCTCTTTGTGAAACATGGCTCTCTTCCGAAATCGATCCTCCGTTTCATGATTTCAATATTATTCGTCTTGATCGTGAGGATTCACGTGGAGGAGGAGTACTTCTGGGGATCAAAAAGTGCTACTCTTTCTATAGAGTGAATTTTCCTCCTATTCCAGGTATTGAAGTTGTCGCATGTCAGGCTGTTACTAAAAATAAAAGCCTTTGCATTGCTTCTGTATATATTCCTCCTAGAGCCTCGATTAACCGAAAACAACTTACAGATATTTGTTCGGTCCTTCCTTCTCCACGGTTGATCATGGGAGATTTTAACTCTCAGGGTACAGGCTGGGGAGAACTGTACGATGACAACCGGTCTTCCTTGTTATATGACCTCTGTGACAACTTCAATATGACAGTTCTTAACAATGGAGAAGTAACACGTCTGGCTGGTACATCCTCAGTTTGCAGTAGATTAGACCTCACACTTTGTTCGAATTCATTATCGTTGGATTGCACATGGAATGTGATTCAAGATCCCCACGGTAGTGATCACTTGCCCATACAAATTTCGATTGCCACCGGGTTCCAGCCGTCGGAATCCATCAACGTCGCCTATGATCTTATCCGTTACATCGATTGGAAAAAGTTCAGTACAGCTGTAGAGGAAGCCGTAACGACGGTAGAAGAGCTTCCACCGCTGGAGGAATATAACTTCCTCTCCAACATGATCTTAGACAGCGCGCTTCAAGCTCAAACTCGACCAGTTCCAGGAACGTCATTTCGCAGGAAACCTCTTTCTCCATGGTGGGATCAGCAATGCACCGAGGTTTACCGTAAAAAGTCCGACGCGTTTAAAGTTTTCCGTAGACGTGGAACACCTGAGCACTTCGAAGTATACACGCGAACGCGAACTTAAGAGCCTCAACAAGGCCAAGAAACGCGATTACTGGCGAAAATTCGTGGACGGGCTATCGCTATACTTCGATGAGTTCTTGGAATTGAGTACTTGGAATACGGCGCGAAGATTGCGTAACCGAACTACGTTCAATGAGAGCGAGGAGTACTCGGACCAATGGATCCTCAAGTTTGCGCGAAAAGTTTGTCCAGATTCTGTGCCGGCACGGATGATTCCTCGCGAAACCGAAAATTCGATAGATGAGATCAGCCAACCCTTTTCAGTGGTAGAACTCTCTCTTGCACTCCTTTCGTGTGGCAATACGGCTCCAGGGGCTGATAGGATCAAGTTCAACTTGCTTAAGAACCTCCCAGACGTCGCTAAGAGGCGCATGTTGAACTTGTTTAATCAGTTTCTGGAACTCAACATTGTACCGGATGATTGGAGAAGGGTGAGAGTTATAGCCATTCAAAAACCCGGTAAGCCCGCGTCAGACCACAACTCTAATCGACCCATCGCGATGTTATCTTGTATTCGAAAGTTGTTGGAGAAAATGATCCTCTTCCGTCTGGACAAATGGGTTGAGACGAATAACCTGCTTCCAGATACTCAATATGGTTTTCGTAGGGGTAAGGGAACGAACGACTGTCTCGCGTTGCTTTCCACAGATATTCAGTTAGCTTTTGCTAAAAAAGAGCTAATGGCTTCTGTATTCTTGGATATCAAGGGGGCTTTTGATTCAGTATCTGTTGAAGTTCTTTCAGATAAACTCCACGCTTGTGGCTTTTCTCCATTAATGAATAATTTTTTGTACAATTTGCTGTCAGAGAAACATATGAGCTTTTCTCATGGAACCTCTACAGGTTCCCGATTTAGCTACATGGGTCTCCCCCAAGGATCATGTTTAAGCCCCCTTTTGTATAATTTTTATGTCAAAGACATTGACGGTTGTATAAGTGACAACTGTTGAGTCAACTTGCAGATGACGGCGTAGTGTCTGTCACTGGACCCAATGGGGTCGATCTGCAAGGACCCTTACAGGATACCTTAGACAATTTGTCTACTTGGGCTCTAGAGCTAGGTATCGAATTCTCTACGGAGAAAACTGAGTTGGTAGTTTCTTCTAAGAAGCATAACCCTGCACAACCGAAGCTTCAAATTTGGGGTACACCGATAACTCATTCCATGTCCTTTAAATATCTTGGGGTCTGGTTCGATTCTAAGTGCACCTGGAGATCCCACATTGAGTATCTAAAGCGAAAATGCCAGGAAAGGATCAACTTTTTCTGCAAAATAACTGGAACCTGGTGGGGAGCAGATCCGCAAAATCTTCTAACGTTGTACCGGACAACGATTTTGTCGGTTATGGAATACGGTAGTTTTTGTTTTCAGTCGGCGGCTCGGTCGCATATCATTAAACTGGAACGTATTCAGTATCGGTGTCTTCGTATCGCGTTAGGTTGTATGCACTCGACTCATACGATGAGTCTGGAAGTGCTGGCTGGCATGTTGTCACTCTCGGATCGGTTTTCAGAATTGTCTCTCCGGCTCCTCACCAGGTGTGAAGTTATGAACCCCCAGGTAACCGAAAACTTTGAGAAGCTTCTCTAGTTGAATCCTCAAGCTCGCTTCATGACTTTGTACCATTGGTACATAACACAGGATGTCAGCCCTTCGCTGAATATTCCCAATCGTGTTTGCTTCTCCGACTTCGGCAGTTCGGTTCATTTTGATTTATCCATGAAGCAAGAGCTTCGTGGAATTCCAGAGCATCATCGTCCTATGATTGCTCCTGTGATATTTTCTGCAAAGTTTGGCCAAATTGATTCCACTAAATCGTTCTTCACAGACGGATCTTTGATAGAGGAGTCAGCAGGCTTTGGTGTATACAATGAAATTTATAGCGCCAATCGTAAACTTCAAGGTCCTTGTTCCGTATATGTCGCCGAATTAGCGGCAATACACTTTACGCTAGAAATTGTTACCTCACTAACACCGGATCAGTACTTCATTTTCACGGATAGTCTCAGTTCTATAGAGGCTATTCGCTCTTTGAGGCCGGTAAAGCACTCCTCGTATTTTTTCATGAAAATACAGGAGCTTCTAAGTGCTTTATCTTCGCGTTATTTTATCATCACCTTTGTATGGGTCCCTTCTCATTGTTCAATTCTGGGCAATGAGAAAGCGGACTCGCTTGCAAAGGTGGGCGCTATATAAGGCGATATTTATGATCGACAAATCGCCTTCAATGATTTTTTTTCCTATTTTTCGTCAACAGTCACTCGTCAGCTGGCAGTATAAATGGAATAAAGGAGATTTGGGGCGATGGCAACATTCTATCATCCCAAAGGTGTCGAAGAAAGCTTGGTTTGGGGGTATGGATATGGGTCGAGACTTTATTCGTGTCATGTCTCGCCTCATGTCCAATCATTATTCTTTAAACGCTCATTTATACCGGGTTGGGATGAGCGCCAGCAATCTCTGTGAGTGTGGACAAGGCTATCAGGACGCAGATCACGTTGTTTGATCTTTTGTTGAGCATCGTGGAGTCAGATCGGAGATTTTGGCTTTGCGTGATTTGGAGTACATGAAATTAATTTATGTGTTTTTGACTAACATTAGCCTTAGATTGTAGTTAGTTTAACCTGTATGTTTACTTTAAGTTTTTTTTTCTTTTTTTTTATCTGTGTTTTTGTTTTCTTTTTCAAAAACTGTTCAAATTAAAAGAAATCCAAACATTGTATAGTTATAAGTGTTAAGACAATTTAGAATTTAAAATTAATGTGTTATGTGTTTATGTTTTGATATTTTGTCATGTTTTGAAGCAAACGGCTCAACCTGGTGCATTTGTATACGTGATCGCATTTGATTCAATTGAAAAAAATTGAGAACGCAGTGCTTTCGAAAGCAATTCCCTTGTGTATCCGAAAATTGGTCGTTCGTGATGTGCAAAACGGTGAATCGCACCGGGCTGTCGCTAAGAAGTACAGTATCAGTAAGGCAGCGGTTAGCAAAATTCTTCTGAAGCTTAAAACGTTTGGATCAGTGGTGCATTGCCCTGGCAGAGGCAGGAAGCGGAAAACGGATGCGAGAACGGACACCAAGATCATGCGCGAAGTCAAGAAGAACCCGAAGGTAACTGTCCGCGAGATCCAGGAAACCCTTCAGTTATCAGTTTCCGGTCGAACTGTTCGTCGCCGTGTCGTAGCACAGGGGTTGAATAGCAAACTTGCGCGGAAGCGCCCATTTATCAGCAAGGCAAACAAAGCCAAACGGCTTAAGTTTGCTAAGGAGCATGCTGATAAGCTCCTAGAGTTCTGGAAAACGGTTCTCTGGACGGACGAATCAAAATTCGAGCTGTTTAACCGAAAGCGGCGGGTTCGTGTTTGGTGCAGATCGGCAGAGGAGGTTCAGGAGCGCCACATCCAAGGCACGATGAAGCATGGAGGAGGAAATGTGATGGTCTGGGGGTGTTTTTCGTGGGGTGGAGTGGGAAGCATTGTGAAAATCGACGGGATAATGACGGCAGATTCTTACATCAACATCCTGCGAGAAAATCTGGAGGTTTCGCTGATCCAGACGGGCCTTGAAGAGAAGTTCGTATTCCAGCAGGACAACGACCCGAAGCATACTGCCAAGAAGACCAAGTCTTTCTTCCGGTCTTGTCGGATCAAACCGCTGGAATGGCCTCCACAAAGCCCGGACCTCAATCCCATCGAGAATTTGTGGGCGATTCTCGATGCCAGGGTTGACAAAACTGGTGTTACCAATAAAAATAACTATTTTGAAGCCCTGAAGCGCGCCTGGGAAGAGCTAGATCCACCTAAAGAACCTGGTCGAGAGCATGTCGAAGCGCCTGCAGGAGGTCCTGAAGGCCAAAGGAGGACACATCAATTATTGAAATGCTTTTATTTTACTTTAATTTATGTTTTCTGTAGCCTAAATGAAGTGGGCACTTTATTTTGTCACTGTTTTTTTTTTCAACACAAATTGATTTTTTTTTCTCTAAGTATTCCATAAGTGGAACTTAAAAAAAAAAAAATAAGATAATAAAAAAAAATACAGCGTGTTTACTTTAATTTGAACCAAGTAAATGAGAGAAATTGAAAAAACGATGAGGTGGGCACTTTATTTTGCCTATCAGTGTATACCTTGTGATCAAAAAGTTCCGGTAATTTTCAATTTAAAAAGGCCGCCTTTATTTTTTCGGTAAAATCTTTTTAGTGTAAGATGGCAACACTAGTTCTGATATTCTGTCAAAGTGTGAGAGCAAATTATCCATTAGTTTTGTTTTGACAACTGCTTTTGTTAGTCGAAAAATAGACGCTCGGCGATTTTTACCATGGATAAAAAATTGGAACAACGCGTTTGTGTGAAATTTTGTGTTGCAAACGGATTTTCTGCAGCGGAAACGCTCAGAATGTTGCAAAAAGCCTTTGGTGAGGACTCTATGTCACAAAATCGTACATTTGTTTGGCACAAAGACTTTAAAGAAGGCCGTGAAAGCGTGAGTGACATGCCGCGTTCTGGACGACCATCGACCTCAACTACCGATGAAAACATCGCTTCCGTGAAGAATTTAGTTATGGAAAACCGCTCAATTAGCATTCGGGAGATAGCTGCACTCCTTGATATCTCATTTGGATCGACCGAACACATTTTGACGGAAATTCTGGGCATGAAACGCATTGAAGCACGACTTGTTCCAAAAGAGCTGAATTTTTTGCAAAAACAGCATCGAGTTGAGGTCGCTAAACAGATGATTGCGAACGCAGATAGCGATCCCACATTCATGGAACGCATCATAACTGGTGATGAAACGTGGGTATATGAATTTGATATGCTCACAAGTCAACAATCGTCCGAATGGCGCGCCGAAGATGAGCCGAAACCAAAAAAATCACGACAAAGTTGCTCCAAAATTAAAGTTTTACTGACCGTTTTCTTTGATTTTCGCGGTGTCGTCCATTCTGAATTCCTTCCAGAAGGTCGAACGGTTAACAAAGAGTATTATTTACAAGTTATGAGACGTTTGCGTGAGGCAATTCGAAAGAAGAGCCCAGAATTGTGGCGCAATAATTCGTGGATTTTACACCACGATAACGCTCCATCACACACCGCGCTCACTATTTGTGAATTTTTGGCCAAGAACTCCACCAATACCATCAAACAAGCACCATATTCACCAGACCTTGCCCCGTGCGACTTCTTTCTCTTCCCAAAACTGAAAATTCCGCTCAGAGGTAGGCGTTTTGAATCGATTGATGCGATAAAAAAGAATTCGCTGGAAGAACTGAAAGCCATACATTCATCGGCCTATAAAAAATGTATGGATGATTGGATAAAGCGCTGGCATATGTGTGTTGCCTCTAATGGCGAGTACTTTGAAGGCGATAATAAAGATATCAATTAAAAATTGAAATAAATGCGTTTTTTTTTTCAAATTACCGGAACTTTTTGATCACAAGGTATATTAGATTTCAGGCGAACAATCCAGTTCGTTTGAATATCGCCGGGGACTTCGACAAGACGACAGACTTTTCTGCCTTTTGTTTAATAGCGCCCTAGAAGGTGCCAAGCGACGAGCCGGTTTTAACAGCCGATTTTCACGAGAACCAGCCAATTTGTTTGCTTCGCTGATAATATGGACATTGTCGGCCGAATATTTGGAACGGTGACACTCACCTGAAAAGTGAAGCAAGAAAAGTCGGTCTGGTATGGTAATAGCGTGCGCGACAGGGTTCGCCTAGGTAGCAGTGTTACGCTAAAAGGAGATACTTTCGAGGTGGTGGATGAATTCGTCTACCTTGCTAACTTGATCCTTGATCCTTGATCCTTGCTAACGGCAGACAACAACGTTAGTCGTGAAATGCGAAGGCGCATCATCACTGGAAGCTTATTATGGGCTTCATAAGGAACTACGGTCAAAAAAGATTAACCACCGCACCAAATGTGCCATGTACAAATGTGCCATGTGCTGTACCGGACATGATACTTGGACCATGTTTGAAGAGGACTTGCAAGCACTTGGTGTATTCGAGCGATGCCTGCTTAGGGACATTTTTGGCGGTGTGCAGAAGAACGGTGTGTGTCGATGAAGAATGAATCACGAGCACGCTCAACGCTATGGCGAACCAAGTATTCTGTAAAAAGTCACTTTTTGCGTGACATAATTAATGGACGTTCCCTAATAGCGAATTCGTTTTTGAACCTAGGTTGCAATATCCGAAACAATTGTCAATTCAAATGTCAACCCGATACGAGTAACGAATTCGCTATAAGACACTTTCCTCGAGCGCTTATTTGCCAAAAAAAAGTACAGCAACGGTTTGCTAACTGAGGTAAGAAAAAGACCAGTTAGCGAATACTGCTCTATAAATGGGCTGACATTTAGAATGTAAATAAATGCTTAGGGCGATTCCGATGTTTTATCACGTTACTACATATCCTTGTTAAACTCTCCACTTCAGAATGGATGAACCATTCTGACGGCCACGTATGTTGGATTTATTTATTATTTATTCCGTGTATCAAGCGCTCGGTCCTGCTTACCTCAAGTTGAATAACGAAATGTAAAAAATAATAACTTAATATAAAAATTAAATTTTAGGAAAGGAGCAACGAATATAGGAGATGAACCTCATATCTAAAGAAATGTGCCCCATATAATCAATTATGGAACTGAAGAAATCTTCAGAATATGGGGAGACCTTTCATATTATCAATTTTTCACATAAATGTATAGTAAATACGCGCCAAATATTGGACAAATTCAACTTAACGACACATGTCTCAGGGCACCTAAATTTACACGACGTTTTGGAAGTGTACAGCAACTTACAAAAAAAATCGTACAGCATCCTCCAGCGCTTCTTCGCATCGAAATTTTCTTTGAATTTCGGTCCTGGCCTTAAAACTTTTTAATCTGATTGCGGATTGCGAAACATTTGCCTTTTTCCCGGCTTCGTTCGATCACAGCTTCGCGTTCTGCTTCCCGGACTGATTCAGTTGATTGATTTTCGTTTCGCACATGCAGGATCGAATCGTGACGCGCCTAGTCGGACTGATTCAGTTAATTGATGTCCGTTTCGCACGTGCAGGATAATGTAATGTAAACAAATGATCTTATCCTGACAACCTATGCCTTCTGTAATTCTGTACACTCTTAGAAGTGATATTTTAAAAAAAATACTCAGAAATACCTAAATTGCATCATTTTCTTTCGTGTTCACCTTTTATATTCTATGATGTTTAGAAATGTTTTTTTTAACAGCAATTACTTACATTTGGATCAAACTTTGTATTTCCTGCAGTTAAAAACGCAGCTCGCCCATCGTTCAATGTTATTGCAAATCCACAAAGTAAAGGTGAATAATCAATCGATTCGATGTACGTGTTGTTTTCCAGTATTGGAACAGCTGAAATAATAATAGGTATCATCATATAAAATCTCTTATCTGTACATCGGCAAGGCTAAGTGGAGCAAGATGATCAACAAGATTAATCAAATCTTGAATAAAATTACAATTTTAAGAAAAAAAAAAATCTTAACCGAACGCAGAGCCAGTCGTTGGAGTAAAACAGTCAGTCGTATTCACGGAATTAAATGTGTCTGAATTTAACATTTATCTTGCCTTTATAAACCACGTAGACTTTTAGGAGGGAGCCCCCCTCCTAAAGTAAGTTGAAAAAACTCACTATCACATGCATATTTAAAGTAAAATAAATGAAGGACGTTATGAGCGTCATGAACGCGTTTTAGCACTGGACGCTGGCGTTGACAAGTGACGCGGCGCGAGTGCGACGCGCTATTGTGCGGCATCCTTTAGTCAGACTAAACGATGTCAAGAAAATTATACCAAACCTATCTTTGCGGAATAAATATTGTGCATTTAAACAAAAATTGTCGATACGTCGCTGACATATTGGCAACTTTGCCTACTTCCGATGAGAATATTTTTTCAAATGCTAGATTCTCGCAACACTGTTACTAGCAAATCAAAACAACAACAACCTGGCACGCACGCTGTTTAAAATCGGTTCTCGTTTGTAGCAATTGGCTTCGCCGACGAAACAATGCAGTAAGTGAATTTATCTATTTCCTAAGCAATATATGCAACTAAGTAATACGTGATTTATTTACTTCGTAGAGATGGAATATGAAAATTTTGAGGAACTCGACTACTTGGAAACAAGTGAGGCATATGGAACCGGCGAAGAAGGTAAAACTGTTGAAGCTGATCCATTTCACGAAACCAATAATAATGTGTTTTCGTTCGATATCTCATTAACAGGTGAAGCATCGGAAGCAGCAAACGGATCCGGCAAAAAAGGTGACAGCACGGAAGCTACTGCAGGGAAAAGAGAAGAAGATTCGGTGAACGATTACTTGTATACTTTCACGGGAATTTTCTTCCAAAGGTACTACCGAACTCAATTGCGACCAAAGGAATGGACCAGGAAGCTCGTTTACGGAGACACAGTGACTGAGATTATCGATTGCCTGTGGAATATAGCAATGGATAAAATTGAACGGCAGGTGCTTTTCGACGATGACATCCCGCGTTGGTCGGAAAATGCTATCCCTTCAGTGAATGATGCCAACGAGTTCGTAACCATTCAGGACACGAACAAAAAGAAGTTTTACGCGATTGATTCCCTTACTGCAAGAAATGTGAGAGGGTGGAAAGGAAAAACAGTTAGAGTTTACGTATATGTATGGTCGACGAGTGTCCAAACAAGTCATCAACACCAAGCTATATTGCGAAAGTTGCTTTCTCCCCAAAATCCTGACCGAGCGGGAGCACATTCGGTTCGAGACGATTCAGCTTTGGCGGATGAGCTACGGCACAGGCACATTCATCTGGAGGGTCATTACAGCTCATGGCTGCTATGGGCAAATTTAATTCATTCGGCGCCAGTACACACACAAGACGCGATGAAGCAAGCCTCCACCCCGCCAATGCAATTATCTAAATATTTTCGATGGGTTGCAACATCTGAACCAAGCCGACTGGAAGCAGTGCACAAGGGTATGATTGTCACGCAGCACAATAATAGTGGATGGTTAATTGGGAACTTGAAAAAAGCGCTGGAGGACTGCAAGAAAATTCTTGATGGAGCTTGCGCTAAGGTAGCAGAACTGGAACAGCGTGGAAATTTAGGCGCCGATCTGTTCAGGTCCATGGAAATGGCCGTACGCCCGGAGGAGATGGAGCTGAGTCAGTGCCTAGCAGAGGATGTGGCTGATTGTGACGATGTAGACCATCAGTGATGTTGATAGGAGTTTTTGTCTTACATCATAATACATTTATAATCAGTATGTTTTTCCCTCTATCCTTGCCTTCTAATCTTAGAACAAGTGCAATGAAATAAATTTGTTTATTGTTTTCGTTTTCTACATAAAAAAACACATTTCCTTGCCTCGTTTTTTACCTAGTCTTAATAGTGAAACCCAAATTTTGCACATCTTCCTGAAGTCCTATTTCAGGTAGAAAGAAACCTCCGGGTAGGTATCCGCAATGCCCAAATATTTTTGTACAAGGATAAACTCGGAACCGATTTATAGCATCACAAACATCGGGTAAAATCGGAGTGCCTTCGCGATGTTCTTTTTTAAGATTTCTTTTAATAAGGCCAAAGATAACTTCAATAGGGTTGAAGAATGGGCAATATGCAGGCAAAAATATCGGTATTATTCCAATCGATCGTAGGTATCGTATTATGTTTGCATCACAATGGATTCTGGCACCATCCAGGATCCACACAGAATACACTCCTGGATAACTTCGAACCTCTCTGTTATTTAAGGCGAACTTACGACAGTATTTGAAGAAGTTCTTCCGGTTGAAGGTTCCTTCGGTCCAGAAACTGTCCAAAATTCCACACACACCGAGAAAGCATAAAAATGAAACCCGTGGCTTTCTGCAAAATTCCCCACGGTACAGAATTTTTTGGCCAACCATGCCATATCCCTTCTTGCGCAACATGTCACGGTTGTCAAAACTAACTTCATCCAAAAACACCAAATTGCTCAAATCCCAAGGAATGGCCAGCAAGTCCCGGATGAATCGCGTTATTTCATGTTGCTTTATTTGAATTGCTCTCCGCTCGATGCACTTCCACGTCATTCCGGCTTCATGTAGAATGATGCATATGGATGATACGCTGATGGATGTGAAGAATTGTTGCTGGAATCTTTGCCTTGCTTCCTCGAGAAAAAGAATCGGTTCACGATGGTAAAGATCCACAAGCCATTTCCTCATTGTAACCGTGAACTTTTTGTAGACCTGCATCCGCTGTTTCCGTTGATACATTCCATTTTCTTCATACTTGAAGATCCAGTACCCTACAGTCGATGCCGATTTCCCGTAAATGCGAGCCAACTCCTTTCTGGGAATTCCCATGAAGTAGTACCCATACAGCGCATGGTACACTGTGTTTGGCGAGGCGTGCTGATGTCTCACTGTGTGAATTATTGGGTTCGACATTATTAAAGATGATTACTGGAATTAAATCTGTGCGAAAGGCTTTTTTTTATATTTAATGGGAAAAAAGCATCAAATTGTTGGGTTACCTTTTTCTTCTTGATACTCCAAACAAAAATTGAAATGACTTAACTGTCAAATGTCAGACTGACATATATGTCGGAAGAAAGTTCGGAAGTCGGAAGTCAGGACTTCCGTAATTCAATTTAGTGTCAGCGACACAATATATTAATACGGAACAGATTTGAGGATAATAGTACCACGATTCACAGCCGACAATATTTTTCACTTTATTCTGCTGTCAATCAGACACTGTTAAATACTGTCTGTTGCGGCTGGCAACGCTTCCGAGAACTTATCGAGTGAGTAGCAATGAAATGAGAAGCGCCGAGTGGCTAGAGGTGGCATCCATCAATAATGACAGATTTGTAAACTGTCCAGATAAGTGATTAATAGGAAGACGGTAGAAAGGAAAAGTGAAAATAAAAACATTAGTTAAATTGGCATGAAATGTGGTTGGGCCCGATTAGCTACAAAAGCAGTTTTTACATAATTATATACATTTTTTGATCGAAGTGAGTAGTATTTGCCTTGTCTAACATAGTTTAAGTTCATTATAATTACTGCAAATAGTTTTAACTTAAAATCTACCATTCAGGTTAAGTAAGATGTAAAGTTGAATATGCTTAAATTCAACTTTACATCTTACTTAACCTTAAATTGAATTTGTTCGCGGAACTACAAACTAGTAGCACTGAATTTGTAAGTTTATTATTACTTTAATTTCCCTGAACAAACAAAACTAATAAAATAACTCCCATTTATGTAGCTTGAAGCACTACGCTAATCAAGAATCGAGCGTATTTTCTTCCGTTCCAGAACAAAACTTCAAGAAATTCATTCAATTCATGAATGAGCAAGAGCAGACCACCATGGAGATAACTCCCGATAACAGCAACATATACAGTTGTCCTGCTTGCCAAAGGCCTGATTCCACCGATAACCTAGTTGGGTGCGATACGTGCGATACCCGGTGGCACTACTCGTGTGCCGGAGTAGACGATTCTGTTAAGGAACATAAGTGGTATTGCTCAAAATGCTTGCCACCACCTGACAAATCGGTTTCCAACGCCTCTTCAGCAGCTTCCCGGAAAGCTCGTTTGGAGTTAAATATGAAGCGCCTAGAGGAACAACGTGAACTTGATAGGAAGCAATTAGAGTTGGAGAGGAACTACCTCAAGGAGAAATATCAGCTGATGGAAGATTCACTGCTTGAAGAAGTCGAAACTCGGAGTGTACGAAGCCGGGTTGATGAGATGGAGTCTCGGAACATTCAAGTCACTGACTGGGTGAAGGACCAAAGAGCAGCACAACGGAAATCACAACGCCATGCGCTCCCTCAGTAGTACCACCAAAAGAAGCACAGCAGTACAGTTCATCAGTTCCCACGGTAAAATTTACCCGCCGTGAGTACGAACGAAGGAGCAGTTGGAGGAGTACAGAGTGAGAGTAGAGCTCCACCAGTAACTCCTGAGAAGGACCATTATCGTTTGCTCCAACAAAAGCTGAAAGATTATCCACCAACCTTGCAGCAGTTACAGGAACTGCAAGAACAGTTGCATCTTTACCAACTCCAACTGCAACATCAGTCGATGCCTGTTTCTTCCGGGCCTGACGTGACGAAGGGAGCTATTCCTAAAGTACATCCGACAGAAGCTGGTCCGTCTAAACTACAGCCACGCAGGACCGTCCCTGATCCTATTGTGGTGCCAAAAGTGCAGAAGAACCTACAACAGCCTAAACCGACCAGTCATGAGCAGCAGCATCGGCTTCCCACTAATGAGAAGCAACAAAATAAAAGTAACCAAGAGCAGCTGCGAGACCCGTTCGCGCCCTCTCCACCGAATAATCCGCCAAATAATCAGCAACTAATGAATCCCGTTCCAATTAGTAGACCACCAGGTCCGTCCCCAGAACAGCTCGCCGCTCGTCAAGTTATGCCCCGGGATTTGCCGGAATTCTCTGGTGACCCTGAGGAATGGCCGATGTTTGTCAGCAGCTACAACAACACCACAAATGCTTGTGGCTACAACAACGCCGAAAATCTTTCTCGGCTCCAGCGGTGCTTGAAAGGTGCTGCGCTCAAATCGGTCAGGTACTACCTCATGTCACCCGAATCGGTTCCAGATGTTATGCGAACCCTACACACTCTCTTCGGTCGTCTCGAGATGATTATCGGCAAGCTCATCAAGAACGTGCGTTAAACACCCTCTCCGAAGCCGGAAAAGTTGGAGACACTGATCGAGTTTGGAATGACGATACGAAACCTAACCTAGCATCTCATCGTTTCAGGTCAACAATCACACCTTTCCAACCCAATCCTTTTACAAGAACTTGTGGAAAAACTTCCTTCTGGTGTGAAGTTGCAGTGGGCTCAATATCTGAAAAATCATCCAGTTGCAACTTTGCAAATCTTCAGCGATTTCATGACGATGGTTGTGGATTCCATCAGCAAAATTATAGTGTACGTCGGACCGACACAGATCGTCAGATCGAAAAGTCAAAGGGTTGTGAGAAGGGATTTGTTCATGCACACACAGAAGAGGCAAGCGTACCAGGCGCGACGCAATCAGCGTTGAAGCGTTGTCAAATATGTAGCAGAGATGGTCATCGTGTAGCAGAATGTGCCGACTTCAAGAAGAAGAGCACTGAGAATCGATGGAAAACAGTTACTCCCTGAAGCTATGCCGTACCTGCTTGAATTTCCATGGTCGTCGATCATGTAGGAACACCAATCGATGCGGCGTCAACGGCTGTGAACTCCGCCACCATCCGCTACTCCACACCCCGAATTCTTCACCCGCCACATCTGGAAACCCCGGTACCAATCAGTCTCCCGAAAACCACAACTACCACTACTACGGCCAGTCGGTGCTGTTCCGTATCATTCCCGTCATCCTTCACGGGCCCTCTACATCCATCAAAGTATTCGCTTTTCTCGACGAAGGTTCTTCAGCGACGTTGGTCGAACACAGCCTCGCAGAGCAGCTGGGTATCGGAAGACCAAACGCACCGTTGTGCTTCAAATGGACGGCCAACATGTCACGCCTGGAGTCTGAATCGCAGTTAATTTCTCTGGATATATCGGGTATAAACCAACAGAAGCGGTATCACTTGACGAACGTTAGAACCGTTGAAAGTCTTAACCTTCCCTCTCAGACACTGCGCTTTGGGGAACTGCAACGAAAATTTCACCATTTAACAGGTCTTTCCGTTCAGAGCTACGAGAACGCCACACCTCGTCTGCTGCTAGGACTTCGTGACATTGGCCTTGCCGTTCCGCAAGAGACGAGAGAAGGGGAGGATCGTGGACCGGTAGCAACCAAAACACGTTTGGGTTGGTGCGTTTATGGGAGTCTTGGTAACCAGCGCAAATCCGAACACGTCAACTACCACATCTGTGACTGTGACATCAACGGAAAGTTCGATGCTCTAATGAGAGAGTATTTCAACGCAGATTATGTGGGCGTTCAACCGATTGCCCCCCTTGATTCCGAAGAAAACAAAAGGGCACGTCGGATTATGGAGGAAACGACGTCTAGAGTGAACGATCGGTTTGAAACCGGCCTTATCTGGGGGTACGATGATATCTGCCGGACAGCTTCCCCATGGCTTTACAACGTCTGAAGTGCCTGAAGCGGCGCATGCAACGGGACGAAGCTCTAAAATAGAACCTCCATCGTCAGATCCGCGAGTACCAGGAGAAGGAGTACGCCCATCGAGCAACGGAGGAAGAAATACGTTCAGCAGATCCAAAGCGGGTTTGGTATCTTCCCGTCAGCGCTGTAACCAACCCTAACAAGCCAGGAAAAGTCCGTTTAGTATGGGATGCCGCAGCGAAAGTTGATAGTATCTCATTGAATACCCTTCTTCTGTCGGGCCCTGATCTCCTGGTACCCCTACCTCATGTCCTATTTTGCTTTCGCCAATTTCCGTTCGCGATGTCAGGGGACATCAAAGAGATGTTTCATCAGATCCACATCATTGAATCTGACCGCCAATTCCTCCGATTCCTGTGGCGAGACAGTCCCGATCAGCCTCCACAGGTCTATATCATCGATGTTGCGATTTTTGGAGCAACATGCTCGCCATCTTCCGCGCAATTTGTAAAAAATACGAATGCGGAGGAGTTTGCTGAACGATACCCCAAAGCGGCGGACGAAATCATTAAGTCCCATTATGTGGACGACTACCTTAGCAGTTTCGAGACAGTTGAAGAAGCGAAGGCGATTTCAAGGGACGTGAAGGTTATTCACTCCAAGGGAGGATTTGAAATCCACAATTGGGCATCAAATAGTCTAGCTGTATTGGATCACCTGGACGCACCGTCAGCAGAAAGCGTTAAAGAACTGAACTTGTCGGGAAGCGGTAGCGCTGAGCGGGTCCTGGGAATGCTCTGGCAGTCTGCGGAAGACGAACTAAGTTTCTCGACAACGTTTCGAAAGGAGATCGCTGCACTCATCGATTCGGAAGCAAGACCAACCAAACGACAGATCCTCAAGTACGTCATGAGCCTATTTGATCCGCTTGGGCTGCTTTCATCGTTTCTGGTTCACAGCAAGATCATGATGCAAGAATTGTGGCGGACGAAGACACAATGGGACGCGCGTGTCAACGACCAAATCTATAATCGTTGGAGGAAATGGATTGCATTATTCAGTCTAGTTGGAGAGATCCGCATTCCCCGGTGCTATTTCCAGAATGCAAGCGCTAGCCTGTACGAAACTCTTGAAGTCCACGTATTTGTTGATGCCAGCGAGGATGCGCACTCGGCCGTTGTGTATTTTCGAGTTGAGGCTTATGATGGTACCGTTCAGTGCGCACTAGTGGCAGCAAAAAACAAGGTCGCACCTATCCAACACGCTACAGTTTCTCGAATGGAGTTGATGGCCGCACTGCTTGGAGTTCGACTTTGTTGTCGATGGTCATTCGGTACCTGCTCGTCGACGATTTTTCTGGTCCGATTCAAGGAACGTATTAGTTTGGATTTCGTCCGAGCACCGCCGCTATCGTCAGTTTGTTGCCTGTCGAGTAGGCGAAATATTATCATCAACGAACGCAAACGACTGGAGATGGGTGCCAAGTAAGCTAAATGTGGCGGACGAAGCCACCAAGTGGGGGAAAGGCCCTTGCTTCGACGCTTCCAGCCGCTGGTTCCACGGCCCGGAGTTCTTGTACTTGGCCGAGCGGCGCTGGCCGCAAGTTATGCACGAGATCTATTCTACCGATGAGGAACTACGTCCTTGTAATATTCATCAAGTACACCGGTATCACTAGTTCAATTCGAGCACTTTTCGAACTGGTATCGCTTCCTGCGAGCATTGGCTTCCGTGAGACGTTTTGTGAATGTATGTAGAAGAAAGCTACGAGAGCCCTTCACGAAGAAAATCCTGACTCAGCAAGAATTACAGGACGCTGAGAATTTGGTATGGAGAATTGTGCAGCTTCACTCATACACAGACGAGATCGCCATCTTCCAGAAAAATAAAAGATTGTCCGTCAACGAACGTCAGTCGGTGGACAAATCTAGCGTGCTGTTTAAACTGACGCCGATACTTGACGATCAAGGAGTTCTGCGTGTCGATGGTCGCATAGGCGCTCTACAAATTGCGTCGGTTGATCAAAAGTGTCCCATTATACTTCCTAGACACCATCACGTGACATTCCTGGTTGTAGACAGCTATCACCGCAGGCTTTTGCATGCCAATCCGAGACAGTTGTCAACGAGGTGCGACAACGTTTCTACGTACCACGGCTCCGAGGGTTGGTTAAATCAGTAGCTAACCGTTGTCAGTGGTGCAAGATACAGAAATCTCGACCATCCGTCCCTAGAATGGCACCTCTGCCTGTAGCGAGACTGTCCCCATTCATTCGTCCATTTAGTTATGTCGGCTTGGATTATTTCGGTCTGATCACCGTGAAAGTGGGCCGTGCGAATGCCAAGAGATGGATTGCACTTTTCACGTGCCTGACAGTACGCGCCGTTCATGTGGAGGTAGCCTTCGACTTGTCGACAAGAAGCTGTATCTGCTGCATCCGACGCTTTATTGGCCGACGAGGGTCACCGATCGAGATTCATTCCGACAACGGAAGAAACTTCACCGGAGCTGAACGCATATTGAAGAAGCAAATTAAACGTAATGAAGATTCAGCAGTCATCTTTACCAACGCTTCCACAAAGTGGATATTCATACCGCCTTCCGCGCCCCATATGGGTGGTTCCTGGGAGCGCTTGGTGAGGTCCGTCAAAATCGCAATGAGCTGTCTTCCACAAGAGCGCAAGTTGGATGATGAAGCATTGTACACTGTAGCCGTGGAAGCCGAAGCTATTGTCAACTCATGCCCGTTGACTTACCTACCTCTTGATGCGGCCGAGCAGGAAGCCCTCACGCCAGACCACTTTCTGATCGGGTCTTTTAGTGGCGTAAAGCAGCCGGCCGTGGAGATGGTCGATCCCGTTATAACAGTTGTCAGCTCGTGGAATGTGATCCAGCACAACCTTGACATCTTCTGGAAACGTTGGATCAGGGAGTACCTCCGTACGCTGCCTAAGAGAACAAGATGGTTCGGGGAGACGAAGATGGTGCAGCCCGGAGATTTGGTCGTGGTCATCGACGATTCAAAGCGGAATGGATGGGTCCGGGGAAAAGTATTGACGGTAACCATAGGAAAAGACGGCAGGGTAAGGCAGGCAGTAGTCCAGACGTCCAGTGGTGTATTCCGGAGACCGGTATCCAAATTGTCGGTGCTGGAGATAAACGAGACAGGTAAAGCTGCGGCCGATACTCATCTTTACGGGACGGGGGATGTTGTGGCTGGCAACGCTTCCGAGAACTCATCGAGTGAGTAGCAATGAAATGAGAAGCGCCGAGTGGCTAGAGGTGGCATCGATCAATAATGACAGATTTGTAAACTGTCCAGATAAGTGATTAATAGGAAGACGGTAGAAAGGAAAAGTTAAAATAAAAACATTAGTTAAATTGGCGTGAAATGTGGTTTGGTCCAATTAGCTACAAAAGCGTTTTTTACATAATTATATACATTTTTTGATCGAAATGAGTAGTATTTACCTTGTCAAACATAGTTTAGGTTTATAAGGCCGTTTTCAGCGGTGTTCTATTATTTTGGTCTAGTTTTATAACAGTTCCAAAAATATAGACCACCAAAAATAGATCAACTGTTTTCCAGTTACACCGCCATTGTTCTAAATTTTATGTGATGCCGTTCGTTTGTTTTGTTTTGGAACTTCGCCTACTTCGTTTGAATTTGGTTGGTGTTTAACTCGTTTTCAAAATGATTCTAAAAAGTTTCCGAGTTTTCCGAGTCAAAAGGTGCCAGTTTATAGCGATCTATTCCTCCCAATACTTGTTGGTGTTGGGCGAATATTAAGATGAGCGGCTGTTAAGTGCCGTTTTATGGTAAACGATGTGAAGGATTTCCTTCTTGCTGAAACAGCTCAAAATAAAAATTAATTTACACGGAGGAAGCTTTCATATGCGTAACTATTATGTTTGACTGGATGAGAGTACGACACTAGCTGACCAACCATCGGTAATGTGCTGGGTAATCTGCGACCTCAGTTCAACTCTGTTTTGACAACGATTTCAGGCCTGAATAAAGCATTCCGATCGGTTGAAAACCCTGAGTTGAAACTCCATTGCCAGTACCTCTTCCGGGATCGCCGTTAGTTCCGACTTTTAGGTGTGCCTAAATTTCGAACACCCACAGATCTCCTACGACAGGACTTTCTACAAGCCCCTCTACAAAAGGTTCGGGTTTCTCAGTCAGTTGAGCATCGCGTCATCGAGCACTACATTTGTCCTGGAAGAAAGTATTAAACGGACACGAACTTGTCCACCGTTGTTTGGCATGGTCTTACCCACCCCGTTGATTGCCTTCGCCGCCTTCTCCTGGGCATAGGTCACATAGCTATTGAAGTTCAGTTCGTCATCAATCCTTTCGGAGCAATGACACTTTTCATTTGCCGACCAACAGTACCTCCGTTTTCCACTAGCCTGTTATCGACAATACGATGTCATCCGCAAAACTAACGATCACTACGCCAACATTAGCACTATTGAACATTTCGATCCAGAGGATGGAACCTCGCTAAACTTCTGTCTTGATCTTCAACGTTGTTTGACCCATAACTGTCTCGTGAATCAACACCCGGTTCTGGAAGTAATTTCTCAGCAGAGGAAGTGATACACGTTTTGCGGAGCTGAAAAATTCTAAATATACCGCATCTAAGCTCGCTCAACCCCTTAAAAGTCGCATCAATTTCAAAAGCCTTTTTTAGGCTTATTAGCTGATTGCGCAAGGTGCGAGATGTTTGGGATTTTCAGCTTGGCAAAACTTGTGTCACTCTTCCTTTTGTGTACTTACTTCCAGGAGTGCAAACTTGTGTTACTATTTGAAATGCTTCAAATACTTCGAAAAATCATATTTGTGACTGGAATTTTCTAAAGCATCTCTCTTACTAGCCTTTATATGCTTCCCTAGTGCACAGAACTCAATATATGGGAAATACATCTTTTTGGGGAAGACTCAAGTATAGTGTAAAATATATTTGTTACAAAAATCATGCATGATAAAAATAAACAAAGCTGTAAAAGCATTTTAGGCTTGTTTAAACAACTTTTTATATCAGTGCCAATATGTGTCAAATTCTAGCTCTATGGACCCACATTAGAGCACTTTCCCCTACTATTGATAACGGCACGTAAGTTTCGGATTTAATTGATCGAGAAATTATTTTATCAAATTAATGGCTAATTGTCGCATTCACAACAATAGTTTAACACAACGAACACCGCTGAAAACTGAGTTACCGAAAAACGAGCGAGCGATCGACGCGTTTGTGCACTTTGCCCTTGTTGTTGTTTTACGCCGTTTTTCCAGCTGTTTTAACACATTTCGAACGCGCTGGATTCCGTTCCAAATTCGGCACAAAATAAAACAAAGCGTATGACAGTTTTACTTTTTTTACACCAAAACTGTTCGAAAATTAAAATTAGAACGCACCGGTGAAAATTAAAAATTTGGTTTGGTCTATTTAAATGTCAAAATTTAGAATAGACCACGACCGCTGAAAACGGCCTTATAATTACTGCAAATAGTTTTAACTTAAAATCTACCATTCTAGTGCCTAAATTCAACTTTACATCTTACGTAACCTTAAATTGAATTTGTTCGTGGAACTACAAACTAGAAGCACTGAATTTGTAAGTTTATTATTACTTTAATTTCCCTAAACAAACAAAACTAATCAAATAACTCCCATTCATGTAGCTTGAAGCACTACGCTAATCAAGAATCGAGCGTATTTTCTTCCGTTCCCGAACTCTGTTATATTTACACGTGGGATGATAAATACAGCCGGTGTATATTTCTCGACTTTTTTATAGTGTTACCAGATCACTTAATTTGGTTGACAATAATAATAGGTACAAGTGATTTTTATTAGCTTTTTACAATCGGCGCTGCGAAAATAGTGACTTTAGTGACCATTTTCCGAAAAATAGTGACTTTAGTTACTTTTGGATGCAAATAGTGACTTTTTAGTGACTAGACTCAAAATAGTGACCAAGTCACTAAAAAGTGACCTGCTACCAGCCCTGTTTGAGGTATCCCTGACGTGGCTGGCTGAATGCCGGACTGGCAGTTCCCAATGATGACCATCAGCTGTCGATCGGTCAGATATGAGCGAAACCATCGCAAAAAGTTGCCGCTAGCTCCAAGTTTTTCTAGTTTCGCAATCGCAATTGCGTGGTTCAGCTTGTCGAATTCTGATGACAATTCGGTATATATGACGTCAGTTTGAGCTCGTTCAGCCATACTATCCGTGATATACGATGTAAGACACAGTACATTAGTAGTGGTGGAACGATCGGAAGTGAAACCGTGTTGATCTCAACTTAGATAGTGCTTGCAATGAGAAAGTAGACGACTAACTCAAATGGCTTCGAGATCGCGCTCAACGAAGTGATTCCTCAATAATTATTCATGTCTCCTTTGCTTCCTTTCTTGTGGACCGAAAAAATATGTGCAAATTTCCAGCAGGATGGGAACACTCTTCTTGCGACGGACATTTGGAATAGGCGCAGCAACGGTGTCAGTAAGCAGGTAATGTGTCTCTTCAGGAATACTAACGGAACACCATCGGGTCCAGGATTGAAGGACGACTTGAGTTGTTTTGCGGCGGTTGTAATAATTTCGACGTTGATATCGATTGCACCCAGAGCTTGACCGTATAGTAACACATTGTTAACTGCTGATGTAACGTTTTCGTCAGTCAATCTCTCGCCGGAGAAAACACTGGAAAACTTTTCGGAAAACAGGCTGCATATCTCCTGGGGGAATGAAGCGACTTCTCCATTTAGGACCATTGAAGATGGTAGGCCAGACTCTCTGCGCTGCTCGTGTGACTTCGGGTGTGACCTCGCTTGAACTCATAATTGAGCTTGACGTAGTGGTTTTTCATCGCAAGCGTACGATATTTAGTGAATTTTATAAAAGCCGCTCTCTTAATCGATTTCAGTTTTCTTAATTCGCTAGTTTGGCAAGGAAGGTGCGACTCGTTTTGGTGGACTCTCTTCGGAACGTGCCTGTCAATGACATATGCCAAGACGTGTAGAAAAGTTTGCGCAGCGGAATCGACGTTTTCAGGATCGAGGATGCTCTACCAGGCTATGTTAAACAGCACGCTGACGATACTACGATGATCGGCTTTCCGGAAATCGTATTGCACAGTAGCAGAAGTGCTTCCACGGCAACAATTAAAGGAGGAGCTAGCTTTACTAGTGGAGTTGGAGCCGTAGAGATGAATGGAACGGTGTCATGAGCGCTCACAAAGCAGAGGTCTAAGCTTCGGTTGTTCTCGTTTACAACTTCTTACAACAAATTATGCAAGGTTGTGTAGTATGACGGAGTCTTGACATACACAAAGTTTCAACCACTCAAAAAAATCGACGCGTTGTTTCCACGTGAAATTTCACGTAACTTTCACCTGAACACGTAACCAAATCTTCCTCAGTAAAATCAGGTGAACATTACGTGTCAGTGAATTGTACGTAAAAGATCACGTAACATTTATGTGATTTTCACGTAGAATGTGGATTTACGTGGAAAATTATGTGCGTTTCACGTGGAAACAACGCGTCGGTTTTTTTTTTTGAGTGATCGATTACGAAATAGTGTTGCCAGGTCCAACCGAGGTTCTAACAGACAATCACATTGCATCACTTATGGCTGGCCCACAATTGGTTCGTTGGGGGTGTTTTTGGGGGTTTTTGGACGTTTTCCCAGGGGTTTTTTTGTAAATTTTAGGAAAACGGAACGCAAACGTTTTTGTATTTTGCAGAGCAATTTTCAAATACGTGTTCAGATAACCTGAAATTTCACGTGTAAATAGGGTGGGGTTTTTTTGGGGGGGAGGAAATAAAAAAAATTTGTTTTTTTTTTTTTTTTTAAAAAAAATATAAAATAAAAAAAAGGGGATGGGGTGGGGGAACACGGTAAATCTGATAAACTCATTTTATGACAATATTTTGCACATTTTCAAGATTATAGTTTATACGTCAAAAATGACTAGTTTTTATACACCTATGAAGAGTACTTTTTACGCCTTTTCAAGTATGTCAACGGCGACAGAAAAATGCGTAAAAAGTAGGCACCGCTGAGAAAAGAAAATTAACTCTGCACTGCCCGTGACTTGATGCTGACGCCATTTTCAAATAAGCATTTATTTGATAAGCGCAGTGTTTAAGTTCCGGAATTGTTTTCGGCTATCGCAGTATAAAAAATGGAGTAATTATCCAATAAGTTGGATACAGACGCATTCCCTAAATTGACAGGTAAGTTAAATATTTGCTATTGTCAGTAATTACAAATGTTTAACACTGTATGAAACAAAACAGGTCTCCCATGCCCTGAGGCCGAATGCAGCTATTCGGGATACATTTTTATGGACGAATCATTAAGCTTGGGACCGAGCTTGTGACCGATGTGCTGGTACTTTCTGAGCCAAAAACTATATTCATTTTCTTCTTGACTAAAAAATGCGTGAGACAATTTCTGCGTAAAACCTATTGACAAGTTTTAATAATTTTTTTTATTTTCAATTAATAAACATGGCTGTGTAATCTATTGATGACTTTTTCATTTTCGAATCTGAATTACGGAATTGAGCCATTTTAAGCAATAATCGAGCAATATTGATTTTTCGAAATGCGTAAAAAGTACACATCTTTTAAAGACATTAAAGACATTTACACCTTCTTCAACTCGAGGTTGTACAGACTGGACATCGAACATATAGTGAATTTCAACGGACTACTTAACCTAACACCCAGTGGACCAGTATGGACATTTTCGTTCAGCGAAAAGTTCCACATGCTGGGGCGGGAATCGAACCCTCACTTCATGGCAATCGCTTGAACGACGGGTGACGCCGCTAACCGCTTGACCACGAAGCCCACAGTTATCAAAAGGAGTAAAAAGTATGCATGTTTTACATTTCAAAAGGAGTAAAAAGTATGCATATTTTACTTTTGAAAAGGAGTAAAAAGTATGCATTTTTTAATTTTCAAGAGGAGTAAAAAGTATGCACATTTTGACGTATATTCAGTTTACGCTAAAGAGAGTAAAAGTAATATACTCCTTTTTGGCGTAGTCCCAGTTTCCCTCGAAAGAGCATACTTTATAATCATAAGAGCGTAAATTAAGATTACCGTGTATGGCGTTAGAATACAAAGTAGTAAATGCTGACAGAATTTCTTACCATAGCTAACTTGCTGATTAATACTAAAAGGTATACGTTTCAGATCAAGAGCGTAGTCACGCTCCTCTATACCATTCCAATTGAGCCGGATCACACGACCATTTTTAGTTGCTACCATAATCTGCGAAACATTGATGCAAGATATGCAAGATATCGGGACATACAGCGATAACTGATGCGTCTACAAATAATAAGATGACATTAATAAATATAACATGTTTAATTTTATTAGGCATCCATATCTAATACCTACCAATGAAAGTCGCAAAGACGGGATAGTTTCTTTTAGAAATAATTCTGCACTGTCTCTCCGGAGATTAGAAAAAGGGGAATCGTTCTGATTATAGACTCCTTTGGGCGAATCACTCACTATTAAAGTGTACATGAACAATGTCCCGGTTGTTGTGACAACCAACAACATGCTGGAGTCCGGTTTCCACTCGACCGCGGTGTTCTGGCCATACTTCTCTACGCATTCGTAATTTCGAATCTTGGCCGCGATTGGAACACAAGGCTGAAATATTACAACGACCATCAATTGACATATTTCTCTAAATCAGAGCGTACAGCTATCATCATATCAATAAATTTATAAATACAGAACAAGGCCTAGCCCATGACCGTAAAATTAAGCTTACCTTAGTATACCAAATGGCTAATGTATCATCCGTTAAGATCGTAAACAGGATTTTAACGCGATCGCAGGATATTTTGCGTATATTTTTATATGAGCAATTGATAACCCGTGGCCATCCAATCGAAAAATACATCCTGAATTGATTTCACTTTTTGATTTCAACTGTTGTTTTTCATCTATACCACTAAATTTTCGCAACAAGATCACAACCAGTCGAATGCTTTACATAAAGTAACATCTTCAGTTTTAATAACCATCAAATGAAAAACTTTAAACAGCGATTTTCATACGAAAATACAATATTTTATTCCACAAAATAAAGAAGTGAACGAAAACACCCATTTTTCTTTGATTTTGCTGAGTTGACATCATTACACAGTCATCAATGATGACAGTGGGGATGCCTACACGGTAATCTCAATTTACCCTATTATGACTATAAAGTATGCTTTTTCGAGGGAAACAGGGCTACCCAAAGAGGAGTATATTACTTTTACTCTCTTTTGCGTAAACTGAATGTACGTCAAAATGTGCATACTTTTTACTCTTTTTAAAAAGTGTAAAATGCATACTTTTAACTCCTCTTGAAAAGTAAAATATGCATAATTTTTACTCCTTTTAAAAAGTAAATATGCATTCTTTTTACTCCTTTTGAGAACATAGAAGATGTATACTTTTACGCATTTAGAAAAATCAATACTGCTCGAGTATGGCTTGAAAAGGCTCAATTCCGAAATTCAAATACGAAAGTGAAAAAGACATCAATGAATTACGTAGCCATGTTTATTAATTGAAAAAATAAAATAAAAAATACCTATCTAGAGGCTTTGCTCAAAAATTGACTCACGCATTTTGTTAGAAAGTTGATTAAACGACGTTCTGGAACTATTTATTTTACCCTTATGAAAATGGATATAGTTTTTGGCTCAGGAAGTACCAGCATATCGGCTCCAAGCTCGGTCCCAAGCTTAATGATTCGTCCCTAATAATGTATCTCTAATAACTGCATCCGGCCACAGGGCATGGGAGACCTGTTTTGTTTCATACAGTGTTAAACATTTGTAATTACTGACAAAATCAATTATTTAACTTACCTGTCAATTTCGCGAATGCGTCTGTATCCAACGTATTTGATAATTCCTCAATTATCTATACTGCACCAGCCTAAAACAATTCCGGAACATAAACACGGTGAATGCATTTTTGAAAATGGCGTCAGCATCAAGTCATAAGCAGAGTTAATTTTCTTTTCTCAGCAGTGCCTACTCTTTAAGCATTTTTTGTCGCCATTGACATACTTGAAAAGGCGTAAAAAGTACTCTTCATTAGTGTATAAAAACTAGTCACTTTTTGACGTATCAACTATAATCTAGAAAATGTGCAAG
Organism: Aedes koreicus; assembly: GCA_024533555.2. Taxonomy (NCBI): domain Eukaryota; kingdom Metazoa; phylum Arthropoda; class Insecta; order Diptera; family Culicidae; genus Aedes; species Aedes koreicus. The sequence continues at coordinate 795,795 of JAHHFK020001420.1, forward strand.
ATATACCCAAGTAACCACAAGCATTATATTATTGCACTTATTCAACCCAATATCAACATCGGTAAAGGTTGGTATCGAGTTCAAAAGAAATTTCTTTTTCTATCTCAATCCCATGTTAAATTCCGTTTACTGAAACGGAAAAGTAAAGAATCGGAAAGAAATTTCTGCAGCAGTATCCACCTGAATAGAACGAAAAATAAAATTGGAATTTGTAAGGCTCCCACGCAAACTAATAGGTGCTGTCACTGTTACTCTCGGAAAAATATTCCGCTAGATTATTCCGTAAGTGAAAGTGACGTTTTGTTCCATGCAGATCAATTGTCAAAATTCCGCTTGGTAATATTGAACCAAATTCCGTAACCTCTTTACTTTTTAAGTCGATACTGGCCTAAAAATGCAAAAGTCGTACCTATCTTGAAGCCAGACAAAAATCCGGCTGAAGCTTCTAGCTACCGACCAATCAGTTTGCTTTCTTCAATAAGTAAGCTTTTTGAAAAAAAAATATTTTGAATAGAATGATGCTTCACATCAATACAAACTCAATTTTTGCTGATGAACAGTTTGGATTTCGCCATGGGCATTCAACTACGCATCAACTTTTGAGAGTTACAAATTTAATTCGTTCAAACAAAGCTGAAGGCTGCTCCACTGGAGTTGCTCTTCTAGACATAGAAAAAGCATTCGACAGTGTTTGGCATAAAGGTTTGATTGCGAAACTGAAAAAGTTCAATTTTCCGCTTTATATCATGAAATTTGTTCAAAACTACTTAATTGATTATCAGAATTCTAAATCTGATCAATTGCCTGTCAGAGCTGGTGTTCCTCAAGGTAGCATTCTTGGGCCAATACTTTATAACAGTGAAGTGAAGTGAAAATCAGATCTCCCTGATTTACCTCAGGGCTGTCAAAAATCTTGCTTTGCTGATGACACAGGCATTACCGCTAAAGGAAAAAGTCTTCGTGTTATATCCAGGAGGCTACAAAAAAGCTTGGACATTTTTACAGATTATTTTCAAAAATGGAAGATTTCTCCTAATGCTTCCAAAACTCAACTTATAATATTCCCACACAAGTCTAGAGCTGCATTTTTTAAACCAAGTAATAGTCATATGGTCACTATGAACGGAGTTTCAATTTCTTAGTAAAATCAAGTAAAATATCTTGATCAAAAATTAACTTTTAAAGATCACATTGAGGGCATTCAAGCCAAATGTAATAAATATATAAAATGTTTATATCCTCTTATAAACAGAAAATCCAAACCTTGTTTGAAGAACAAACTTCTAATATTCAAACAAATTTTTAGACCGGCCATGCTTTATGCTGTGCCAATATGGTCTAGTTGTTGTGCTACTAGGAAAAAAGCACTTCAAAGGATTCAGAACAAAGTTCTGAAAATGATTTTGAAGCTGCCACCCTGGTTCAGTACTATTGAATTACATAGAATTTCAAACGTTGAGACTCTAGAAGAAATTTCCAACAAAATAATTCATAATTTTAGACAAAAATCATTGCAGTCTTCAATTGCAATGATCGATTCTCTCTATAGATAAGAACTAGTTTTAAGAAATCAATAAATTATTCTTACACGCAAGCAAAAGGAACCCTGTTAAAAATACTGAATAGACAAAGTAAAAATAATATTAACACAATTAGATATAAATGATAGCATATAAGGTTGAAATGTTAATTACTTAGCAGGATCACCTAGGTTGATATATGAATGTACAATAATGTAAAATTTGGAATAAATAAAGAGTTAAAAAAAAAAAGATTCATCGAACTAAAGAACGGTGATTCCTCGGTGGATGTTCCGATAGTGATTCCGGATTCGAGTGATAGGAAGAAGAAGTATGAAGAAAGTGATGAAAAGAACAAGAAGCAGGAAGAGAAAGAACAATAGGTGGACAGAGAAGAAGAAATTCAGTTGCTGCCATTCGTGGAGAAGAAGGAAGAAGATGAAGAAAGTTTCGTGAGCAGAAGTTATGCATTCGAGGATGCGGAACAAAGTGAACCTGGCGTTTCTCGTGCGGTTCGGTCGACAAGAGGCGTAAGGCCGAAACACTACGATGACTTTGTTGTTGACTTTGCGATGGGTGTTGCAGCGTGTGCCGTGGAAAAACCACCTGATTACCGAGAAGCGATGCAGAAGATCGAGTGGCGGAATGCCATGGATGACGAGTTGGCATCTCACGCCAAGAACGGTACCTGGGACCTCGTACCATTACCACCAGGCAAGAAAGTGGTAGGATCGAGATGGGTTTTTAAGATAAAACGTGACGAAGCAAATAAAATAACTAAGTTCAAGGCCCGAATCGTTGCTCAAGGGTACACCCAATCATTTGGAGAAGATTTCTACGAAGTATTCGCACCTGTAGTGAGCCATGCAACTTTGCGCACGTTTCTAGTCGTCGCCGCTAAACGGAAGTTAGTTGTGCGACACTTGGACGTTAAAACGGCGTACCTTTATGGTACCCTGGAGGACGAAATATACATGCGTCAACCACCGGGGTGTAGAACTAAGAACAAGGAGGAGCTGGTGTGCCGGCCCAAACGGAGCATCTGTGGGTTACGTCAATCAGCTAGGTGCTGGAACAGAAGATTAAACGATGCCTTGGTCCAACAATGATTCAAGCAGTCATCAGTAGATCCATGCCTGTACGTTCGGAACAGTAACGGAGTCAAAACTTATCTCTTGGTTTACGTTGATGATTTTCTGATCGGATCAACTAGTGAGGTGGAACTTCCTCGTGTGTGCGAGGACCTGAGCAAGGAATTCGAAATTACCTGCCTAGGGGAGGTGTGACACTTCCTAGGCATGAAAGTACAACGGGAAAACTGTGTCTTCAAAATTAGCCTGTCGAATTATATCGACAAACTCATCCATAAACACGGGATGCGGGATGCGAAATCCGCAAAATCACCGATGAACGTCAGTTACCTGAAGATGAGAGAAGAAGAAACCGTTTTTGAAGATGGATCGAAATACCGTAGTCTTGTGGGAGTATTATTGTACTTAGCCATTAACGCACGCCCGGATATTGCTGCTTGTATGGCTATTCTCGGTAGGAAAGTCAGTGCCCCGTGTGATTCGCATTGGTCCGCTGCGAAGAGGGTACTGAGGTACCTCAAAGGAACGAGAAATTATCAGTTGCGGCTCGGAGAAGATTTGGACCAACCATTATCTGTTTACGCAGACGCTGACTGGGCCGGTGATACGGATAGCAGACGTTCAACGACTGGATTCGTGCTCTCGATTGGTGGAGCAGTAGTTTCATGGGCGAGTCGTAGACAACAAAACGTTACTCTTCCAAGCCTGCCAGGAAACGTTGTGAATGAGGAAGCTGCTTTGCGAATTCGGTGAAGTTCAGGATTCTCCAACGATCATCAAGGAGGATAATCAAAGGTGCTTGGCCTTTGTCAAATCGGAAAGGTCGAGTCGTCGTTCTAAGCACATAGATACGAGGGAGTGATTCGTCCAGGAGCTCTGCGATAGGAAGGAAATCGTTCTGGAGTATTGTTCTACAGACGATATGCTCGCGGATCTTCTTACGAAGCCACTAGGACCTGTGAAACTTCAGAAGTTCTGCAGTATGATTGGGTTCCAAATGAAGACGTGAAAAGGCTGCTCATCGAGGAGGAGTGCCGAAGTACGATGTTCACCTGTTCCCTACAACTACCTTGGTCCGTTATATGCATTTGCCGTACCTATCTATATAAACATTATTAACCACGGGAGAAATAAAGTTCGGTTTATTTTATCAGCCCGATCAGTCAGATTGTCAGAACGAGTTCATTTATCCTTTTAACCGTTTAAATAAAGTAAATGTAAAAGTATTCTCGCGAGTGTAGTTTTTCCAATTTCTGTGCCGAATTCCCTACGCTGTAACGCTGTGTGTTTCCCCAGTCCGCTCAACACTTTTCAGGTGGATACTGCTGCAGAAATTTCTTTTCGATTCTTTACTTTTCCGTTTCAGTAAACGGAATTTAACAAGGGCTTGGGATAGAAAAAGAAATTTCTTTCGAATGGTCGGTATCGAGTTCAAAAGAAATTTCTTTTTATATCTCAATCCCATGTTAAATTCCGTTTACTAAAACGGAAAAGTAAGGAATCGGAAAGAAATTTCTGCAGCAGCATCCACCTGAAAAGAACGAAAAATATAATTGGAATTTGTAAGGTTCCCACGCAAAGTAATGGGTGCTGTCAATTTTACTTTCGGAAAAATATTCCACTCGATTACTCCGTAAATGAAAGTGACGTTTCGTTCCATGCAGATCAATTGTCTCTATTCCGCTTGGTAATATTGAACAAAATTCCGTAACCTCTTTACTTTTTAAATCGATACTGACCTGAACACGATACCGACCTTAAAGAAAGAAAGCGGCTGGATAAGGCCAGTATCGACTTAAAAAGTAGAGAGGTTATGGAATTTTGTTCAATATTACCAAGCAGAATTTTGACAATTCGACATGGAGTTTTCATAAGGGCCAATGTCGCAAACGTATACAATGGCTTCTTCCGCAAATTTCTCGAGAATGCTAAGTTAATGATAGTGAATTACCACAATGATTGTACAGAAGAGGAGTTCCCCTTTACAATAGAAGTGGTAGTTTACTTGAGCGACTTTGCATTTTCAAGAAATTTGCGGAAGAAGTCTTTGTTTACATTTGCGACCTTGGCCCTTATGAAATCTCCATGTCGAATTGATCTACATGGAACGAAATGTCACCTTCACTTACGGAATAATCGAGCGGAATATTTTCCCGAAAGTAAAAGTGACAGCTCCCATTAGTTTGCGTGGAAACCTTACAAATTCCAATTTTATTTGTCATTGTTTTCAGGTGGATACTGCTGCAGAAATTTCTTTTCGATTCTTAACTTTTCCGTTTCAGTAAACGGAATTTAACATGGGTTTGGGATAGAAAAATAAATTTCTTTCAAACACGATACCGACCTATAGTCATGAAGAAAATGGATATAGCTCAGAAAATGTTCAAGCATTCCAGAGCAGAACGACGTTGACCATCATTTTTATATATATATATATATATATATATATATATATATATATATATATATATATATATATATATATATATATATATATATATATATATATATATATATATATATATATATATATATATATATATATATATATATATATATATATATATATATATATATATATATATATATATATATAAAAAAAGATGGTCACCGTCGTTCTGCTCTGGAATGCTTGAACATTACCAAAATCCTGAAACGTTTAAAGATAATAATGTACACACAAATTACATTTACCTTCCTTTTCCGCTTGATCGTCGGTGTTGACATAGAATAGGAAGCAATAATATACGTCCGAATCAACGTGTTTTGTATGAATTGCCCAAAACATTATATAATAATACTCATTAAATTATTTGAAAACAGAAAATTCGCCATCTAATCAGAACTGTCAAAACCGTTGCCTTTTTCCTTTTTGCCCCACTCCACATCACAACGTCATCGTATCCCCGTGGGGGGGGGTTAAAGGGCGTTGTGGGGGGTGGAGATGTACTTTTGTGGGGTGGGGGGGGTGGGTGGGACTTTGTCAGGAAAACTAATAAAAAAGGAGGGGAGAAAAAAAAAAACCCCCTAACCCAAAAAAACCAAATATTTTTTTTTTTTTTTTTTAAAAACAAAATTATAAAGTGGCGGGATAATTGGATGTAGAATTAAGAGTTTGTTTAATTTAAAATATAATATACATAAAATAAAAACTGTAGTATACAGAGTATTTGTGAAGAAAATGTTAAGATGGTTTGAAGGATTTTAAGAGTATTAATTTACTTCTCGATTTGGTTATAACCATTCGATTTGAGTATAATCAACATAGTGTCAAACGAAATAAAACTTGTAGTAAGCTATGCGAAAATCTCCTCAATTCGTAAGAATAAACAAAACCAACGCAACGCATTGACATACGAGGCCGTTAGCTATAAATACCAGCTAGCTGTGCTGATTAGTTCATTCTTGTAACGAACTTTGGCAGCAACGGACCAGTAGCAGCAGCAACAGTGAAGCAACATAATCGAGGCTGAAAACTTCGGTCAGGTCACGACAATTACCAATGCAATAATGCTACTTTAGCAATGTCTTATGGCATTACAAAAGATATAGCATTAGTTCGATCTTAGTGGGGCCCTTTTCAGCTTTAATCCAACATCAATGATGCACTAGACGTAATGCATATGCCCTATATATGCAAGCTATTATTGCCTGGTGGTTGATTGGGGAGAAAATTGAAGGGGGGGGGGTGTTTTTTTTGGAATTTGTGTTTTTATTATGTTGGTTTTTTTGGGGGGGGCCACACCTCTAAAAACATAATAAAAGATCGAAAAATCTCACGCTAGCGAATCAATCTTTGAAAAATCTTGTTTCAACTTGTGAATCTTAATCCATCTACTTGCATCGTGCTGCATCTTTTTGCAGTAAATCTTTAAAATCTTCATCAAAATCTTTAAAATCTTCTTTCTATCTACTAAGCGTGCGCACATCGCGCAAAAGCATAACAAAAAATATTCTGCATCTGAGATAGAGTCGCACCCTGGTATTTTATTATATTTTACAGAAAAATCGGTAATAATCATTACAGAAATATGCAAATGTTGTACACACACCGTTCTCTCAGCATAAATTCATTTTTACAAAATAAAACCAGCAAAAATTATAACCGAGCTTAAATTATAGATTTAAGTGTGCACTAGATGTAATTCATATGCCCTATATGCATGCTATTATAGCCTCGCGGTTACCTGGGTAGTGAAACTGCCACAATGTATTTGTGTTTCAGCGTGAAGGGAGGTGTTTCTGTGTATTTTCTGAGCTATATCCATTTTCTTCATGACTATAGGTCGGTATCGTGTTTGAAAGAAATTTATTTTTCTATCCCAAACCCATGTTAAATTCCGTTTACTGAAACGGAAAAGTAAAGAATCGAAAAGAAATTTCTGCAGCAGTATCCACCTGAAAACAATGACAAATAAAATTGGAATTTGTAAGGTTTCCACGCAAACTAATGGGAGCTGTCACTTTTACTTTCGGGAAAATATTCCGCTCGATTATTCCGTAAGTGAAGGTGACATTTCGTTCCATGTAGATCAATTCGACATGGAGATTTCATAAGGGCCAAGGTCGCAAATGTAAACAAAGACTTCTTCCGCAAATTTCTTGAAAATGCAAAGTCGCTCAAGTAAACTACCACTTCTATTGTAAAGGGAAACTCCTCTTCTGTACAATCATTGTGGTAATTCACTATCATTAACTTAGCATTCTCGAGAAATTTGCGGAAGAAGCCATTGTATACGTTTGCGACATTGGCCATTATGAAAACTCCATGTCGAATTGTCAAAATTCTGCTTGGTAATATTGAACAAAATTCCATAACCTCTCTACTTTTTAAGTCGATACTGGCCTTATCCAGCCGCTTTCTTTCTTTAAGGTCGGTATCGTGTTCAGGTCAGTATCGATTTAAAAAGTAAAGAGGTTACGGAATTTTGTTCAATATTACCAAGCGGAATAGAGACAATTGATCTGCATGGAACGAAACGTCACTTTCATTTACGGAGTAATCGAGCGGAATATTTTTCCGAAAGTAAAATTGACAGCACCCATTACTTTGCGTGGGAACCTTACAAATTCCAATTATATTTTTCGTTCTTTTAGGCCAGTATGGACTTAAAAAGTAAAGAGGTTACGGAATTTTGTTCAATATTACCAAGCGGAATTTTGACAATTGATCTGCCTCGAACGAAATGTCACCTTCACTTACGGAATAATTGAGCGGGATATTTTTCCGACAGTAAAAGTGACAGCTCCCATTAGTTTACGTGGAAACCTTACAAATTCCAATTTTATTCTTAGTTCTTCTCAGGTGGATACTGCTGCAGAAATTTCTTTTCGGTTCTTTACTTTTCCGTTTCAGTAAACGGAATTTGACATGGGATTGAGATAGAAAAAGAAATTTCTTTCGAACACGATACCGACCTTTTCAGGTGGATGCTGCTGCAGAAATTTCTTTCCGATTCTTTACTTTTCCGTTTTAGTCAACGGAATTTAACATGGGATTGAGATATAAAAAGAAATTTCTTTTGAACTCGATACCGACCTTTTCCATTTATCTGGAAAGTATGCCAGATGAAAACATCTGTTAAATAGTTTTACCAAGAAAGACAAAGTACTCTCGGGGAGTTTTTTGATTAGGATATAGAAAATTCCATCACTCCATCATTCATATTTTGAAATTTTTTAGTTATAGTTTTTACTTCATCCAAATCAGTTCCCCAAGCATCATCAAAAATATTTTCTTGTGGGAAAATATTCAGATACTCCCTAGAAAGTTGATCCTCAATATGACTTGTAAGACCCAAACTGAAATTATGGGAGCTCTCAGACTGCTTAACAAGTTTTTGAGCTTTTTCCGCATTTGTGAGCAAAATTTTACCACCTTCCTTAAGCGCTGGTATAGGCTTTTGATAATTTAATAATTTGGATCTCTTTTGACCTTATGGGCAGGTTTGAGATAAGTCTCAGTTATAACAGCAATATGCACGTTATGAACTCTTAAAAAATTAAATAGCTAATCCTCGTTATCTCTGATGGGTCGAGCATTCCAATTCAAAATGTTTAATGACTTATAATCCATTACTGAACTTCAATGTCATGACAATATTATAGGCAAATTTAATACCAGTTTGGATAGCTTCAAACATGGAATAAGTTTTTAGCATATCGGTTATCATGTCGATTAACGATTGCTGTAAAAATTCTAATTTAGGAGCGGATATGTTACCTAAATCAAATTCATCAGAAGCCCCGTGGGAATTTTGGTTTTGGTATCTACTCGCTGCAACGGCAGCGTAGGTAGGTCCATTTATATGTTGAACATTGTTAACAACACGGTTGGGTAAGAATGTAGGGTTTGAAGATTGAACCCTGTTGGTATCTGCAGGTATCGAAATAGTATGTACTTCTCGTTGAGCGTTTGAAGTTACAGTTGCGGGTGGAAAAACCTGTCCTGCTGTTTCTACCGACGGTTTGGTAGGAATTTGTTCTTTGCTGATCGTTGTTAACAGCTGCAGTTTGGGTAGTAGCTGGTCGGGAACGTATATTGTTTCCTACCTGGCGTTTAGTGCGCGACTGCAAAATTGCTTTGCGAGTCTTGCACTCCCAAAAATTTGATTTATGGTTTTCACCACAATTTGAGCATTTAAATTTTTGAGGATCTTCCTTCAGAGGACAGTCGTCCTTAGCATGAGAGGAATCCCCACAATTCATGCATTTACCAATCATATGACAATGCTTTGTTCCGTGACCCCATCCCTGGCACTTACGGCACTGGGTGAGGCTTTGAAAATTTGCTCCAGTCTTCCTGAAATGTTCCCACTTCACTCGGACATGGAGCAAAAGGCTTGCTTTTTCTAAAGCCTTAAGGTTATTAAGTTCACTTGACTTGAAGTGAACTAAGTAGAGATCGTTTGAAGTCCCTTTGCGAGAATCGCCAGGCCGGGATTTCATTTTCATCTTAATTACTTGGACTGGGCTAATTCCAAGTAATTTTATTAACTCTTTTTTTATTTTATCGAGAGATTCACCACTGGGCAGTCCTTTCAAGACAACCTTGAAAATACGCTCAGCTTTGGTGTCGTAAGTGAAGAAATTGTGGTTCTTCTGAGTAAGATACTCAAGAAGACGTTTGAATCCGTCCACGGTTTCTGCATGCAAACGGCATTCACCTCGTCTAGAAATTTGAAGGGAATATTTCACACCTTCAACAAATGTTAAGATTTCTTCGTCACTGACCTGAATGGTAATCTGTTCTGCAGGTACGTAGCTGTACGTATCGCCTCGCCCCAAAAACGTTTCTCCAGTCCAGCGTAAATCAGCAGGCATGTGGCCATTTCGGAAAGGCTCCTGTTTTTCCGCTCGGCCACGCCATTCTGCTGCGGGGAATATGGTGTGCTAAACTGCGGCTAGATACCCTCGGCTTGATAAAACTTACGCAACTCTCTGTTGTTAAATTCGCCACCGCCATCTGAACGAATGATGCGTGCCTTTCATCCAAAGTTGTTTTCTACCCATCGCACGTACGCCTTAATAGACTCTGCCGCTTCCCACTTATGTATCAATAGGTAAGTAACGGTAAATCTACTGAAATCATCAACTAGATTCAAAACATACCTGTTACCGCTAGGCGTAACATTAGACATCGGTCCACAGAGATCCGTGTGGATGATATCGAGAACCTGGGATGACTTTCGCTCAACAACTTCGGGGAAAGTGAATCGTGATGACTTTCCCTCCAAATAACACTCACACACGACTCTCAAGCCGCAATCAGTAATGCTCATACCAGTAGCAAGTTGTTCCTTGTTGACTCTCTGCATGGCTGCCCAGTCACGGTGACCAAGCTTTCGGTGCCACTGATGTTGGCAATCATCTCGATGATGTCCCGAAGATGCTACCATCGATCGCTCCGCAAGTCGCAGATTATACAATCCGCTGTAACGACCACCTGTTGCCACTACCGATCCGCTAGAATCCACGATATGACAACCTTTGTCATTGAACTGCACCTTATGGTTCTTTTCAACCAACTTTCCCACAGAAATCAAACTTGTCGAGAGCCCCGGCACAAACTTCACGCAACCGAAATCAATCAATTTCGGCAATTACGCTTAATATGTCCTGGCCGTTTACAGAAATGACAAAACCGGGTGTCATTTCTTTGTGTATTGTCAACAGATTTCATCGCCTTTTCCACCTTTCCAGTGGAAGCATCTCGTTCCAGACGTCGGTGGTACTCATCTGACAGCTTCGATTTTACCGCATCGAGAGAAATGTCGTCATCGGACCGACTGTCTAATGCTGTCACCAACCCGTCAAACGATGGGGGCAAACTACGAAGGAGCATGCAAATTCTCGTATCTTTGTCGAGCTCCGTTCCCGCGGCACTCAATCGATCGAACAAACCATCAATATCCAGTAGGTGTTGTTCTAAATCACCGTGTTCTGGAAGATTGGTCGAGCAAAATTTCTTCAGGAGAGATACTCGAACGGATCGCGACGTCTTCTGGTGGTAACTCTTGAGTACATTAAATGCATCTTTTGCGTACACACAGTTTTTCACCAAAGGTAACCGGCTATCCTGCAGCAACAACACTAAAGTCGCTTTCGCAGTTGGCAGATCGGCAGGTTTCCACGTATCGTTCCGTTGTTCTTCTCCCGGAATATCTTCAGCAATAACATGCCACAAGTCTTCACGTGACAGCAACATTTCGAGACGGATCCTCCACGTCTGCCAATTCGTTCCGCTTAGTTTCGGAATGGAAAATTTTGCGTCACTCATTTTTACGACGTGTTGTCCAAAAAACACACAACCATTTTCTTTCTCTTCACTCGAACCTCGAACTTTTCGCGAGCAAGCGAACAATGGCGCACTAGGCTGTTTCTGATAAAGTCTTTTGTTTTTCCTTCACGGCTTTTCTGCACCGTTCCTGGCTGGGCGCATAACCTGTTGAGCGGACTGGGGAAACACACAGCGTAACAGCGTAGGGAATTTGGCACAGAAATTGGAAAAACTACACTCGCGAGAATACTTTTATATTTACTTTATTTAAACGGTAAAAGGATAAACGAACTCGTTCTAACAATCTGATTGATCAGGCTGATAAACTAAACCGAACTTTATTGCTCCCGCTCTGAGAAAAATTTCATCGTTGTACCGACAATTAAATCATGGTCAGGATGACTATAGCATATAATGGTTTCAATAACCATGAAAATGGTCGAATTTACCACGTTCATGGCATTTTTGACTATGATCATGGTAACAAGGACTATTCCGACATTATGGAACATGTTGCATCAAGTATTTTTAATGGTAGTTTTCACCATGATCATAGTCGGTTCAAAATCTTATGAAGAACCCCAAAAAAGGGAATGTATCTTGGGGGGGGAAGGACTATTCCGACATTATGGAACATGTTGCATCAAGTATTTTTAATGGTGGTTTTCACCATGTCTAGTCGGTAAAATCACTTAGTAGCACCAAGGATTTGGGGGGTAAGGCCGGAACAAATCTTATTTTTTTCTTTTGTCAGCCCCCCCCCCCCCCCCCTTCAAAATTTGCGATAATCATGAAGGGGGAAATAAAAACAATCAGAGTATATTTCTGTTTTCTTGCACTGGGAGTTGCACTGCTCCCTCAACCACGATCACTACGATGAGATGAGTAGAGTGCTTTTAAAAAGAGAGACGATAATGTCGAAATAAATTGCAGTTAACTCTCCATATCACGATGTTCTATATCACGATATGTGACCACTTTTTTCTATGTATCGATGGATATCTCGGTCCTTTGAAGTGGACAATTAGGCTTTTCTTGTTCTATATGTTGATTCGATGGTCCCTTCAATAGCATATATTAATCGACTCTAGATTGAATAGGGTGACAAATTGTGTCCAGAAGTAAGTGAATTTATTTTAGTAGGGAAATAACCGAAACATGTATGTCTCTCACTGTTGGCTCGGAATAAAAAACAAAATGTAAATATTTATATGACGTAGTATCATAAGTATGCATACTTGTACACAAATAGTATTCATGAATTGCATGAAAAGATAAATTGTTAAAAAATTGTCATGCAATTCCTATAAACTAGATGCCTTCAAATCTCAAACATTCGACGTTCAGTCATTGTTTACATTAGGTATTTCAGCTTTTTTCACGTATTACTTGAGAAAGTTGCGTACTTATGACAGCTACCACGCCGTGTAAATACATGTTGTTTTTTATTCCGAGTCAAAAGTGAGAAAAATATACTTTTTTCGAATTTCTCCATAATAAAATTAATTTACTATCTTTTCGACACAATTCGTCACTCTATTCAATCCAGGGTCCATGAATATAATTCATCGGAACAGCGATCATATGTCAGTCCCATACTTCTCCTCGTTCCCAACGGGTAAGAAACCTGTTAAAACTGGTTTCTTACTGCTTTCCGAAAATGATACTCGAAAGCTAAGAACATGTGTGATCGTATGTTAAGAAAATGGTGAAAACAAATTTCACTGCCTATCGGTGGGAATCGATCCCACACCTCCCAGTACGCTAGAAGGGCACTCTACCACTATGATATGGTGGACGTGATGATAACCTCATCAATTTATCGAAGCACTGATGCGATAGAGACGTACTCTAATGTACTCTAAGCTACGTAATGTACTCTAAGCTGGGGAACCGAGGTGAAGTAATAATCGGTTGAGGTGTGTGAGTGGCACCAATGTAAAAAATATGGAAGCCTCACAACTACTGAACCAAATGATGATCATCAACCGAGTAAAAGCAAGGCAGTGCCTATAAAAACTAAAAGTTTGCCTCATCCTTGAATCGCTTTAGCGTCGACTAGAGCGCTCTTGATCGTCAACTGTACCGAATGCAAATTTCCTCGCCATGTGTACTCCAAATACAGTTTGAATCTCGGTTTGAGTAAGCAGGAACTGTCGGAAGCGGAGCGTTTTTTGATCAAAATTTCTACTTTTGTAGTTTTCCGCTTGATGCTTTGTCTAATATTTTCCAGAGCCCAAAAATCAAATGTTATGATCCCATTCACCTGCATTATTATCAATGTTCGTTCGTTCTTGAAAAAATACAAATTCTTATGTGCGAAGTGTCTTGCTAGTAATCCCAGTGTAACACACAATAAAATTTATATTTGTGGATTCTGCTACACATAACTGTCAAAACCCGCTGAATCGAAGCAGTCTAAAGCTAAGGCGAAGGGTAAGAAATAATGTAAATTTTTGAAATATGCGGTTTGATTACTATATAATAGTGATATTTTGAAGTTTTTTTTTTGTTTTTTTTATTAAAATTCCGCTTGGTAATATAAAAAAAAAAAAAACAATTTTTTTTTTTTTTAATAACGCCCCTGGAGTAGGGCAACCGCAAAAAAAAAACCCACACAGTAGTAGTAGAGAGGAACAGAACAAACTACGCCAAAAAAAAAAAAAAAAAAAAAAAAAATACGAAATACACACACACCAACCAAAACAAACTGAAATATTTATTTTCTTAAAATAAACACATCTCCCCCTTCATTATACGAGAAGGAGATGCACCTCTCCACACACAACAAACAAAAATACAATAAAATAAAATAAAAAAAAAAAAATTTTTTTTTTTTTTTTTTTTTTTTTTTTTTTTTTTTTTTTTTTTTTTTTTTTCTTTTTTTTTTTTTTTTTTTTTTTTAGATTTTTGTTCAATATTACCAAGTGGAATTTTGACAATTGATCTGCATGGAACGAAATTTCACCTTCACTTACGGAATAATCGAGCGGAATATTTTTCCGAGAGTAACAGTGACAGCTCCCATTAGTTTGCGTGGAAACCTTACAAATTCGAATTTTATTTTTCGTCCTTTTCAGGTGGATACTGCAGCAGAAATTTCTTTTCGATTCTTTACTTTTCCGTTTTAGTAAACGGAATTTAACATGGGTTTGGGATAGAAAAAGAAATTTCTTTCGAACACGATACCGACCTTAAAGGCCAGTATCGACTTAAAAAGTAGAGAAGTTACGGAATTTTGTTCAATATTACCAAGCGGAATTTTGACAATTGATCTGCATGGAACAAAATGTCACCTTCACTTACGGAATAATCGAGCGGAACATTTTTCCGACAGTAAGGTCGGTATCGTGTTCGAAAGAAATTTCTTTTTCTATCTCAATCCCATGTTAAATTCCGTTTACTGAAACGGAAAAGTAAAGAATCGAAAAGAAATTTCTGTAGCAGTATCCACCTGAAAAGAACGAAAAATAGAATTTGTAAGGTTTCCATGCATACTGATGGGAGCAGCTGTCACTTTTACTTTCGGAAAAATATCCCGCTCGATTATTCCGTAAGTGAAGGTGACATTTCGTTCCATACGGATCAATTGTCAAAATTTCGCTTGGTAATATTGAACAAAATTCCGTAACCTCTCTACTTTTTAAGTCGATACTGGCCTGTAAAAGTGACGCTTCCATTAGTTTGCGTGGAAACCTTACAAATTCCAATTTTATTTTTCGTTCTTTTCAGGTGGATACTGCTGCAGAAATTTCTTTTCGATTTTTTACTTTTCCGTTTCAGTGAACGGAATTTAACATGGGATTGAGATAGAAAAGGAAATTTCTTTCGAACACGATACCGACCTTAAGTCTATACTGGCCTTTTCTTTTTAATCTTTGAAACTCAACCCCTTAATGGAGTTTTCATATCTACCGTGTAAACTTTACCTGATATACTTAGTCCTTTTGTAGCGTGTATATTTCCAGACAACCATCCTACCGATGAACTACGGTATTTTGATAACCTTTCATGTTAATAAAGTTATCCGGAAGTTGATCTATCAAAGCGACGTCTGTCAACGTTCGTCTCTCTCTCTTTCCGGCATCTTTAACAACTGTGTGAACACACTTTTGTAAAGTTGTGAAGTAGTTATTCCTTAATAACTCTCTGTTTTCTATACCAAGATGCCACCAAAGTTCGACCCAACTGAAATTAAACACGGTGCGTTATAGATTCGCTATGGTTTCCAAGAATTTTACGATTTTTGTACTAAATAGTCGTGATCGCGTACAGTGATTGCTCCCTGATTATCTGCCTCTTGGTACAAGTAACGATTTACGGTTATGTATATGCTATGTTTAGCTGTTCGCAATGATTTGTTACGATATCCTGTCAGTTAACACGTTATACCAAGGCAAGGAAACGGTCAGGATAATTAACATACATTCGGAACAGCTAGGTGTAAAAAAAACTGCGTAAACTAAGTGTTCCTTTAATTAAATCTGACTCGCTTGCTTAAGAGCATCCGTTGATGTAAATTAAACTTTCTTCCTTCTGAATTTCAGTCTACTTGAGATGTGTCGGTGGAGAAGTCGGTGCTACCTCGTCATTAGCTCCTAAGATCGGTCCACTTGGTCTGGTAAGTTTGTTTACATATACTTTTTTTTTTTTTTTAATCGAAAAATAGGCCGCTACCATTCGAATATTGAACAATATCTTTTGGAACATAGAACAGGCAATTAGAGTACCCGCTATTAAACATATTCTCCGAACTTGATAGATCACGCCGGAACTGCTTGATGAAGTGGTTAATTTTACTTATTTAGGAAATCACAAATGTCTGAAAAAGTTAACATGGTTCCAATGTTAATATGTGAGATATCTAATGTGAATTCAGTCATTGGTAAAACATTGTTGATATGAAGAACTTTGCTTCTCTTCAACAGTAAAAACCATCTGAATAAATTAATTCAAGTTAGACCTAATTTGATGTGCCATGTAATTTTCTACAATCAAAAACAATTCTCAACGAGAAATCGACAAAAAATTGATCAGGCAAGCTGCAATATCAACTAACAGGTGTTTAAATTTAGTGGTACATTCGTTTCTGCTGATCAGTAGTGAAAAAATCATAATTATCAGTCCAGTGCAAACAGTTGTTATTTTTCTACAGAATTTCAAAACCTAATTACATAGTGTTCACCGTGTACAGGTTAAACAGTGAACACATCCATGGAAAGTAATTCGATTCTTAACAAAACCCGAAAATGTGGCCTATATGAATTTTGAAAATGCTTGAAAATTCGTAACAATAAAAACAAAGTCAAACTTTTAAGTAAATACAACCTTTCTTTAATTTCAGTCCCCCAAGAAAATTGGTGACGATATTGCAAAGGCCACCGGAGATTGGAAGGGTCTGAAGATCACCGTCTGCTTGACAATCCAGAACCGACAGGCAGCAATATCCGTTGTACCATCGGCTGCTTCTTTGATTGTAAAAGCTCTTAAGGAACCACCACGAGACCGAAAGAAGGTGAAGAACATCAAACACAATGGCAACATTACCTTCGATGAGGTGATCAGCATTGCGCGAGTGATGCGACCACGCTCGATGGCTCGTGAGTTGTCTGGAACCTGCAAGGAAGTTCTGGGTACAGCTCACAGCGTTGGCTGCACGATCGATGGTCGTGCGCCACATGATGTTATCGACGACATAAACAGTGGCTCAATTGAATGCCCAACTGAGTAAATGAAAAATATCCGGAGGTATAAGTGCGTTGGTACTGAGAGAAGGTTCAATAAAAACTATTATTAAATAAAATCAGCTTCGTTGGTGTTTGAACAAACTTTTACGATATAGTAGAAAGATAAAATGCAATAATAGTTCGAAAATCTTAACTGTTATTAAGAAAAGGAAAGTTATTGGTAAAGTATAAGCTGATTTGAACGACAGCTGGAGCTTTAATACGAGTGTCACTTCACGGTAAAAACGAAGTGAAGTGTTAAAACTCCTATTACGGGAACGATTCTAGTGATACAGTAACTTTTTTTTACTTAGTTCGTTTATTTGTGAGGCTCAGACGTGTGTGACACTTTGCGGAGGCGATATTCAATTTTGTTTATTTTAAGATCATTTATTTGTACAGGCTCAATCGAATTAACTTTACAGAGCCAAGATTTCATATTTATATACATCAATTATCTTAAAATTAACGTTAAGGGGACAGAACCGATTACTCGCGGCCACCTCGAGGTTAATAGGAATAACAATTGAAAGGATGGGAAGATGGGCGGGAATTTGAAGTATGGTTTACATAACACTTTTATTTTAAATTCTAAATTGTCTAAAAACTTAAAACTACAACTTTTGGCTTCTTTTGACTTTGACTTTGAGAATGACTTTGATTTTTGAGAAAGAAAAAAAAACAGACAAAAAAAACTTAAAGTAAACATACAGGTTAAACTAACTACAATCTAAGGCTAATGTTAGTCAAAAACACATAAATGAGTTTCATAAACTCCAGGTCACGCAGAGCCAAAATATCTCGAATTGGTACATTGGGTTGTCTACCTCGAGCCCGAAGGGAATCATAAAGCTTAGATCTGACTCCACGATGCTCATCACATGACCAAATAATGTGATCTGCGTCCTGATAAACTTGTCCACATTCACAGAGATTGCTGTCACTAAGCCCAACACGGTATAAATGGGCATTCGAAGAATAATGATTGGACATGAGGCGAGACATCACACGAATGAAGTCTCGACCCATATCCATACCCCTAAACCAAGATTTCTTCGACACCTTTGGGATGATTGAATGTTGCCATCGCCCCAAATCTCCTTTACTCCATTTATACTGCCAGCTGACGAGTGACTGTTGACGAAAAATAGGAAAAAAATCATTGAAGGCGATTTGTCGATCATAAATATCGCCTTCAGCGCCCACCTTTGCAAGCGAGCCCGCTCTCTAATGGGCAGTGGCCCAGAATTGAACAATGAGATGGGACCCATACAAAGGTGATGATAAAATAACCCGAAGATAAGGCACTTAGAAGCTCCTGTATTTTCATGAGAAAATACGAGGAGTGCTTTACCGGCCTCAAGGAGCGAATAGCCTCTACAGAACTGAGACTATCCGTGAAAATGAAATACTGATCCGGTGTAAGTGAGGCAACAATTTCTAGCGTAAAGTGTATTGCCGCTAATTCGGCGAGCCCATGGATAAATCAAAATGAACCGAACTGCCGAAGTCGGAGAATATTCGGGGAAGGGTTGACATCCTGTGTTATGTACAAATGGTACAAAGTCATGAAGCGAGTTTAAGGATTCAACTCAAGATGCTTCTCAAAGTTTTCGATTACCTGGGGGTTCATAACTTCACACCTGGTGAGAAGCCGGAGAGATAATTCTGAAAACCGGTTCGAGAGTGGCAACATTCCAGCCAGCACTTCCAAACTCATCGTGTGAGTCGAGTGCACACAACCTAACGCGATACAAAGACACCGATACTGAATACGTTCCAGTTTAATGATATGCGACCGAGCCGTCGACTGAAAACAAAAACTACCGTATTCTAGAACCGACAAAGTCGTTGTCCGGTACAACGTTAGAAGATCTTTCGGATGTGCTCCCCACCAGGTTCCGGTAATTGTTCGAAGGAAGTTGATCCTTTGCTGGCACTTTCGCTTCAGATACTCAATACAGACCCCAAGATATTTAAATGACATTGAATGAGTTATCGGTTTAACCCAAATTTAAAGCTTCGGTTGTGCTGGGTTATGCTTCCTAGAAAAGACAACCAACTCAGTTTTCTCCGTAGAGAATTCGATACCTACACAGGAAAAAATCTTGTAGTAAAAACTACCATTATACCCGACTATGCCTATCTTTAAAACTACCATGAAATTTCACTCAAATTTACTACGTTTATGGTAAAATTTTCATCATTTGTGGTATATTTGACAGACTTCATATTGATATCAACCGCACCATGGGTGATCTAATCGCAGGCATGGTAAAATCAAACGCATTTATAGTCAGCTGAAAATTTTTGGTGTTTGCGCTTAATTTAACCTTCGAAATGGTAGTTTCTACTGCGGTTTTTTTTTTTGCGAGTAGCTCTAGAGCCCAAGTAGACCAATTGTCTAAGGATCCTGTAAGGGTCCTTGCAGATCGACCCCATTGGGTCCAGTGACAGACACTACGCCGTCATCTGCAAGTTGTCTCAACGTACAGTTGTCACTTAGACAACCGTCAATGTCTTCACGCAGAAAAAAATACCGTCATAACAAACATATTCCAGATATATCCAGACATAAACTTAGTTTATTCTGGCCGTAAAAATAAACTTGCTTTATTTCAAATATGTTCTATGTTTAAAGTCAAGTGACATCGATGTTTGAAATAAAAATCATGTTATGTTTACCTTAAACATATTAATAATAAGAACAAATGTTCAAATTTTGGATTTTAATGGTTGCGTTCTAAATTTATTTTATTTATTCTATTCTCTTGGTTATCTTCAATCTGGATTTTGCTTGAATGCTAACATATTCCAGGTTCAAGGAGTTTGCTCAGAGTTCCACTACTGGAATCGAGCAAATAACCTACCAATAAATGTAACGATTGGTTCATGTTGCAAGCGCCGAAACTTTGCCTCGGCCTCAAGTTCTGGAGAGGGAAGTACACGTTCAAATTCACCTACCCGATGAATGTATTGTATTGTATAAGGATATTATTGATTTGCGCTATCTCTACTTAGCAAAGTCATAGCAAAAGGTGTTGGGGCCTTTCCTACTATTGCTCTTGCATTTAAATACAGTTATTTATTATGTCAGACCGACTATTGTTATAGAAAGATATGTAAAGCAAGTAATCTATTTAATAAATTCCATTATTTCTATTAAAAATACATTCACCAAAATCCCAATTCAATTATTGGGTTTAATGAACTAAAGCCGATTCAAAATGAATAGGATTTTTATGAATATGTAATATTAATATTGCATTAAAGTAATCAATCTGTACCTAGAAGTATTTAAGTACTCAAATGATATCAATATCAACTCAATTGTACTGAAGGAAATTTTATTGTTATAAAAATGTATTTAATGATACCAAAAGTACTTAATTGTAATCAAATCATATTCAAGAGTGATCACTCAGTAGTTCAGGGTATTTAAAATATAAAAAAATGTAATTATATACTCAACTGTACTCAAGGTATTCAAATGTAATCGAACCGTACTTATTGGTACTGAAAGTACTTAAAAGGATTTCAAAATTATTTTAGGCACCGTTTGTGTATTTTAATGCACTTTGTAGCAAAGTATTTGAAGGTGTATTAAAAGTAATCAATCGGTGCTTATTGATACTAAAAAGTAATCAAAATGTATCAAATTGTACTCGAGGTATTTAAACAGTATTTTATATCGAGTAATTTTTGAATTTAAAGTAAAACTGGACGTAATTTTGAGAACTTTTAATTACTTTCAAAGCATGTGTGTCGTATTCAAACGTTCTTGCGTGCCCCTCGGTCTGTACCCATTTGTCCAGACGGAAGAGGATCATTTTTTCTAACAACTTTCGAATACAAGATAACATCGCGATGGGTCGATAGGAATTGTGGTCCAACGCAAGTTTGCCAGGTTTTTGAATTGCAATAACTCTCACCCGCCTCCAATCATCCGGTACAATGTTGAGCTCCAAAAACTGATTAAACAAGTTCAACATGCGCCTCTTCGCGACGTCTGGAAGGTTCTTAAGCAAGTTGAACTTGATTCTATCAGCTCCTGGAGCCGTATTGCCACACGAAAGGAGCGCGAGAGAGAGTTCTACCATTGAAAAAGGTTGGCTGATCCCCAAGTAACCACGAAGCTATAATAGCATGCATATATAAGGCATATGCATTACGTCTAATGCATCATTGAAGTTGGATTAAAGCGGAAAAGGGCCCCACTAAGATCGAACTAATGCTATATCTTTTGTTATGTCATATGACATTGCTAAAGTAGCATTATTGCATCACTATATTCTTAAAGCTAATCTAACGCATCATTACTTGGCAACTGTTGAATTGATGCGATCTCGCATTAAAGATGTTGATTTTGGGTTGAATAAGTGCAATAATATAATGCTTGTGGTTCCTTGGGTCTTATCTATCGAATAAGTGGTTTCACGATGAATGATCCGTGCTGGCACAGAATCTGGACAAACTTTTCGCGTGAACTTGAGGATCCATTGGTCCGAGTACTCCTCGCTCTCGTTGTTCGTAGTTCGGTTACGCAATCTTCGCACCGTGTTCCAAAGGGTACTCATCGACGTCTAGCGCGATAACTCGTTCACGAATCTTCGCCAGTATCCGCGTTTCTTGACTTTGAAGAGGCTCTTAAGTTCGCGTTTGAGAGCCGTGTATACCGAGCGGCACGCAGAGCGCTGTGTGGAGTGCGTTGTACTCAAAATATTCTTGGACTTCTTGGTAGTGAACAGAAATGAACAGAACAGAACAGAATTTGTATTATATGACATTTCGTTTGGTATGCATTGCAATAAAATTCTCCTTTAGTTATCATAAAAGTTAGCGTCAACGAGTTAATTATAATAACTTTGACCAACTAAACTCTTTTTTTTGTTTTCCGCTTTATATGAAAAAAAAAGTGAAAAAAATGATAATTTTGCGGCATAACAGTACTTTCCTGTGAATAAGGATATTATTGATTTGCGCTAACTCTACTTAGCAAAGTCATAGCAAAAGGTGTTGGGGCCTTTCCTTGTGGGCAGAATCGATCCCCACACCAGGGAAAACAGCACAGTAATCTCGTTTCTACGTGGGAAATTGTGATTTCCCAACGAAACTATACGATGGACAGGTACAATAGAACGAACGAAAGAAAAAAAAACATACGACGGTACTTGCGGTTAGTAACTTGTGTATTAAGGCTCGAGCGCAGTGTTAACGGAAGCGGAACGGCAACGGCAGCGGAAGAGCCCAATCTGTATAAATCTGCTTGTCGGATAGAAAACTGATTAGATGCAAGTTGATTCCAATTGGACATATCGACGTCATTTGCGACAAATGTCAAACATGCCGTTTCCGTTCCGATTCTGTCCACATTGCGTTTGGGCCTTTATTCTTATTCATTTACAGAGAGGGGGAAAAATTCAAGATGATTAAACAAATAACAAAGGTGGATACATAAATTGCAGTTCAGTTGCTCAGCGCCCCAATGGTAATTATTGAAACGTTCAACACTCCTCCTCGCTGAGACTACGGAACAGCTTCTCCTCTAACCAGCTTGACCAATCCAAGATCGGCTGTGTATTGCTTCATCTTCTGTGGTCCCATAGGCTTCGTAAAGATGTCGGCAACCATCATATCAGTTGGGCAGTAGCTCAGTTGAATCAGTCCTTTCGTACACAAATCCTTCGCATGGTGCAGTCTAGTATCGATATGCTTGCTGCGCTTATTTTACCTCTCGAGAGAAACAAAGTCGATACAACCACGGTTATCCTCGTTGATCTTCGTTGGCAGTTGCTGTTCTTCGCTTAACTCACGCAGCAAACGTCGTAGCCACACTACCTCCTGTGCTGCCTCTGACAGAGCGACATATTCCGCTTCCATAGTGGACATGGTTACACAGTTCTGCTTTCTACTACCTCAGCTGACCGCAGCGTCTCCCAGCATGAAAACGAAACCACTGGTGGACTTCCGGTCTGAAGTATCGCCAGCCCAGTCTGCATCACTGTATCCAATCAGCTTCAATTCATCCTTTTGCTCGAGTCCAAGTCGTAGAACTAAATCTTCCGTTCCGATCAGGTATCGAACCACGCGCTTAAGTTCGACCCAATCTCGTTGCGTAGGGTTGCTGCTGTTACGACTGAGGATGGACACAGCCGCTGCAATATCTGGCCTGGTGTTGGTGGCCAAGTACAATAGAGCTCCCACTAGGCTGTGGTACTGTTCGTTATCGGATAATGGTTCACCGTCCGGTTGCTTCATGTATCCTACATCCAAAGGATACTTTGATGTCTTTGCCCCGGCAAGTCCGAAACGTTCAGCGATTTCCTTGATGAACGCTTTCTGACTGAGAGAGTAGAATCCATCGTCACTCAACTCGACCTTAACACCCAGCAAATAGTAAATCGGTCCCAACGACGAGATCTCGAAATGCTTGCGCAGCTGTTGCTCCAAAAGAATCATCTGTCGTTCGTCACCACATACCACAACAATATCATCTACGTATATCAGGAGAAACATCCACTCACCGTTGTCCAACTGCTTCAAAAATAGGCAAGCGTCTGAATATGACTGATGGAATCCTAAACTCAGCCAGACCTTCTTCACTGTTGCATTCCAGACTCGGGCCGCCTGTTTTAGCCCGTACAAGCTCCGGTGTAGCCTGCAAACGAGCTCCTCCTTTCCAGGTTCCGCGTATCCAAGCGGCTGGCGCATGAAAATTTCCTCGCTTAGGGTTCCGTTCAAGAATGCGTTCTTCACATCGATGTGACGGACATGTAGCTTCCGATGTCCCGCCAGTGTCAGGAGTACCCGGAATGTCGACGGCATTGCAACTGGCGCAAAAACTTCACCAAAATCCCTGCCGTTTCGCTGCGCATGCCCTTGGGCAACTAGCCGTGCTTTGTAGCGCACCACCTGTCCAGTTGAGTCCTTCTTTCTTTTGAAGACCCATTTGGATCCTATCGCTTGTCGACCTTTAGGTAGCGGAACCAACGACCACGTACCCTTCTGCACCAACGACTGATATTCGCCTTCCATCGCTTCGACCCACTTATCACTGTCTACACTGTTCATTGCTTCACGATAGTTCTTCGGTTCTAGTTCATCCATCTTCGCAACACCGACAACAAAATCTTTGAATCTCGACAGTAGTACACCTACATTTCCGTGTTTGGGCCTACCAAGCCCCGCTTGATTTTCACCATCGTTCTCCGTATCGAAATAGTCATCGTCGTCGAAATCTTCTTCCGGAAAACCTTCACAAAGCATTTCTTCGTCGACACTCGCATTGTCAACCACAGAGTCTGACTCTTCATCGATGTTTCTATCGACTGCTGTTACTCTCCTGCGGCAACTCTTTCTAGTGCAAGACCCCAGATCCCTGGTCTAGAGCCACGGGGACCTGTGTGGGGTTGGGCTATACACCAGCCTCTTTTGCGGCGACTAGCTCGAGCTTGAGAGGCGGAACTCTCAAGGTCGGCTCCGGACAATTATAAGGGACACGGATCAAAAGGCAAAACACACGGTCACTCTCGCTTTAACTTTTATTAACCTACTTACAAGTTTTATGTGTTGGTGTATATTGTGGGCGGCCGGCCGGTGACGTTGAGATTTGGCGGGAAGGGCGATGCCGTCGATGACTTCGGGCGATCGGATGATCGTCCGACTCGGGATTAGCAATTGCGGGTCCGGCGGTCGGACCACAAACACGTGGTCTACGACCCGGGAAGGCTGACGATTGGCACGATCAGATGATCGTCCGGCTCCAAGCACTCGTTCCACGAGGTGCTGGTAAAATGACTGGTTTTCGCGGTCGGTCCACGTACGCGTGGCCCCCGAGTGCGGAACTATTGTTCCTGGGTAGCCTACTGCCTATAGCAGATTCACGCGAGTAGGCGGGAAGTTGGTATAAAATACCAAAGGGTATTTTATAGTGATTCTGATATTGGATTCTATCTTTCACTGCTACACTTTTCCACTATTTCGAACTTTAACGAAATTTAACTTCAAACTCTTTACTTCCTTATACTTTGCGGTGGGAAGTGGGAAAGATCTAGTATGCCGCATACAACCGGTAGCCAACCTCTATTTTCCTAAATGTCCCAAAAATATCCCCATTCCATCCTTTTTCGCTTTGCCTTATTCTAAAACTCCATCCCATAGCCCTTTATTGATCCCAACCGATTATTGTATTCGTGACTGTAGTGTGTGAGTGTATTATAAATGGTGTATAACAGTTTTTAATATGACCGTTTTTTGGAGTATACTTTTCCATTCATTTTAGGCACTTTAATTGTATTTAATAGATTGAATGGGTTCCTATCTACGAGCTTTTTCCTCACGTCTACCTATAAATATTATTATCATCGGAAATATCATCATCCTATTCTACAAATCATCATTTTGGGTTCTCAGTAAGAACAGGAACATATTGCTGTCCTGTGCATGATGAGTGGGTTCAAAGCTAAATCTGTGAGTGGTTCTTAAGCTTCTATTTTATAGCAAAGCTCTCGCTGTGTACTAGCTTGTGTCATGGGGCAAAGCACCCAAATGGTAACGCTACCCTACTTCCCCCCCCCCCCCCAAAAAAAAAAAAAAAAAAAAAAAAAAAAAAAAAAAAATAAAAAAATATATTAATCCCCCCCCCCGCGCAAAAAAAAAAAAATAGTACCAACAAAAAAAAAAAAACAAGGAAAACAACAAAAAAAAATAAAATAAAAAAAAAAAAAAAAAAAAAAAAAACAAAATGACAACGTATGGAAAATATAATAATAAAAAAAAAAAAAAAACAAACAAAAAAAAAAAAAAAAAAAAAAAAAAAAAAAATTTAATTGAAAAAAAAAAAAACAATAAAAAAAAAAAAACAAAAAAAACAAAAAAACACCAAAAAAAAAAAAAAAAACCAAACAACCCCCCCTGGGCGGGGGGGGGGGGGCCTAAAGGGTGATACGGTCAAAATTTGGTCAAGGGAAAACGCGTGTAAATCGGTGAAATCGTTTATTTAAAAAATCAAATTAAATTTCTTTTTCAAGTTCAATTAGTATAAAATTCAGGAAAAATATTCAGTTAGGTTTCCGCTTTTCCAAATCCGAATTGCCGGGCCTTACGCTTGACCCCTGCCATCAGATTTTGTACAGCCACCTTGTCCACCTTCTTCGCCGCAGAAAGCCAGTTTGCCTTGAACTGCTGCTCGTCCTTAGCAGTTTTTTTGGTCTTCTTTAGGTTCCGCTTGACAATAGCCCAGTATTTCTCAATTGGGCGGAGCTCTGGCGTGTTGGGAGGGTTCTTGTCCTTGGGAACCACCTGCACGTTGTTGGCGGCGTACCACTCCATGGCCTTTTTACCGTAATGGCAAGATGCCAAATCCGGCCAAAACAGTACGGAACAACCGTGTTTCTTCAGGAAAGGCAGCAGACGTTTATTCAAACACTCTTTCACGTAAATTTCTTGGTTGGCAGTCCCGAAAGCTATGAAAATGCTGCTTTTCAAGCCACAGGTACAGATGGCTTGCCAAACCAGATATTTCTTTGCGAACTTTGACAGTTTCGTGTGCTTGAAAATATCTGCTACCTTTTCCCTTCCTTTTGCCGTATAAAACTCCTGTCCCGGAAGCTGCTTGTAGTCGGCTTTGACGTAGGTTTCGTCGTCCATTACCACGCAGTCAAACTTCGTCAGCATCATCGTGTACAGCCTCCGGGATCGCGCTTTGGCCGTCGTATTTTGTTTATCATCGCGATTTGGAGTCACTACCTTCTTGTAAGTCGATAGTCCGGCTCGTTTTTTGGCTCGATGCACGGTTGTAGACGATACACCCAGCTTATTTGCGGCATCTCGGAGAGATAGGTTAGGGTTTCGCTTGAAACTACCGGCAACTCTCTTTGTCGTCTCAGCGGCTTCCGGTTTTCGATTTCCCCCCGATCCAGACTTCCTGGCTGTCGACAAACGTTCCCCAAACACTTTAATTACATTTGTAACGGTTGATTTGGCAACTTTTAGCGATTTTGTCAACTTTGCGTGCGAGTAGCTCGGATTTTCGCGATGCGCGAGCAAAATTTTGATACGCTGCTCTTCTTGCTTGGACGGCATTTTGACAACTGAAGAGTGAATTTCAAAATCAAAATAGGAGCAACATTCTACACACACACCTTCAAAATGAGGGGTGTTCAGGTTTTTTAAATGCAAAATTGAAAGAAATACGTCAAGTTGATATTGACCAAATTTTGACCGTATCGCCCTTTACAAGACTTTCATAATAGAAAACATCTGAGTGTAAAAATACCAAATTAGTCCATTTCAGCTTCTTTGGTGAAATACTACGGGGGGACGTTTTCCCTATATCGGGTCGTTTAATTGTTTTTTTTCTCCCCCAATTATTTAAGTTCCATGGTGGAAGCGGGGGGGAGGGGTTTTTCTTGGGGGGTGTGGGGGGTTTAACAAAAAAAAGTTTTTTAAAAAAGGTGGTGGTGGGGGGGGAAGGGTGGGGGGGGGTTCTTTTTGTGTGTTTTTTGGAAAATATGTGGGGTTTTTTTTTTTTTGTTGGGGGGGAGAATTTTTGATAGTTTTTTTATATTGTTTTTTTTGTTGTGGTGTTTTGTGGGGGGGGGGGGGGGTTGTATTTTTTTTAAAAAATTCTGGGGGGGGGTGAAAAAGGAAATTTTTTTTTTTAACCATTTATCGGTGATATTCCAATGACGCTGATTACATTTCGACGAAATTTCAGTGAAAGGATACTAACTATTACTTTGACTGTGACTAGACTGTGATTATTATGCGACGTACTATCGCTTGGGCTATTGAACCATTTCAAGACACTTGTGCTTATTTTGCTCCCACTTTGGATCGGACTACTGTCCGTGACTTTGACTGTGACCTTGACTTTATCCTGAGACAATGAGCTGATTTTATTGTCTACCTTTTTGCTTCCTTTTGATTTAGAGTTATTTTCCTAATTTGATTATCTCGACTGCTTAGCCTAAATAATTTGCCTAATAGAACTTATTTTACAAAGAAAATTTTAGTTTATTATTCTGGAATTCCTGGCTTAAGATCTGCAGCCGAAAAGATTCCTAAATTTTTACCAGACTCATCCTCTAGCTCATAGGAGTTTGTACCACGTTTGGAGACTATTTTGCATGGAACGTAGACAGGTCCTAGTTTAGCATTAAAATTATCGCTAGCTGTTCATTGAGTAAAGCTTCGACGATAAACTTTCTGGCCAACAGTATAAATAGGTGCTGGTTTACGAAAGCGTAAGTTATAATTATGGGTACTTTTGTCGTGAGCCTTCTTCAAATTTTTAATCACGGTATCGAAAACAATTTTATCTATTTTGAGTCTACGCTCATCTCTTTCACTCTCTGTTAGCTCTCTGGTGACAGCATCCAGTCGATGCTCATCTCCTGTGGCGATGATTTCATGACCGAATAATATACGGTAGGGTGAGAATCCGGTTGAAGAATGGATTGTATTATTGAGAGCATGTTCTACTTCGGATATTCTCGTATCCTATGTTTTCTGATCACCCTTCACGTAGGTACGTATACATGAATTAATGGTCCTGTTCAACCGTTCTACAGGGTTGGCTTGGCTATGGTGACGGGCATTAGCCCAATGGACAACCCTGTAGTGATCCAAGAACTTCTTGAAATCCTTGCTAAGAAAGCTGCTTGCATTGTCGCTGATCAAAATTTCGGGCACCGAGTACCTGCGGAACCAATGCTCCTCTAGAATTTTTGCTACCAAATCCGTGCTAATCCTTTTCACCGGAAAAAGCATTGTCCACTTCGAAAATAAATCCATTAACACTAATAGGTGAGTATTACCAGACTTACTTCGTGGAAGCGACTGTATAAAGTCTATGGCCAATATTTGGAAAGGTTTTGTTGAAAGTCTTTGCTTTCCCATTTCTGGATGCTGAGAAATATTCGTAGGCTTACACTCCTTGCATGTTTCGCATCTCTCTACAACTTTTCGCACAGTCGTAACCATTCGGGGCCAAAATATCTTTTTCTCACTTTATCAAAAAGCTTTTCAACGCCAATATGGAAGGCTTTCTCGTGTTCCGCTCGAATAATACTCTCTCGAGAACCTTCGGGCACACAATGCTTCCACTCAAAAATATAATCGAGTGTCTCAGTTTTCGACGGTACATATTTGTATAATTCATTATCTTCTATTTTGAAATCTAGGTAGTCATCGGGGTTTTCTTGGACTTGCTTATACAGTGTGGAGTACCAAGGATCCTCCACTTCTAACGCTTCAACAGCGCGAGACAAGGCGTCGGGAATTATGTTGTCCCGCCCACGCCGATGACGAATCACCATGTCATATCCTTGAAGTTCAATACTCCATCGACTTAACCTTGATGATGTCCTCCATTTGCCTTTCATTATGTGCGTCAAGGCGGAGGCATCAGTCACGACGGTAAAATGAGCACCGTCAATATACGGTCGAAATTTGGCAATTGCAGAGAGCACTGCCAAGCCCTCCTTCTCCGAGGCTGCATATGATTGTTGAGTGGGGGAAATTTTCTGGGAGAAATATGCAATGACCTTCTCGCCCTGTTCGTGCTCCTGTGTTAATACAGCTGCAATTGCACAATCGCTTGCGTCCGATTGAATCACAAACGGTAAGTCATAGTTGGGATTACTAAGGACAGGTGCGGTAATTAAACACTGTTTAACTTTAGAGAAAGCTTGCTCAGCCATCTCGTTCCACCGAATTGACTTAGGCTTGTTGCGAAGCAAATTTGTCAATAGTGCTGTATACTCGCTAAAACCTGGTATAAACCGCCTATAATAATTGGCCATTCCCAAAAATCTACGGAGAGAACGAATAGAATTTGGCCTCTCATAGTTGATAATGGCTGCAACCCTATCTGGGTTCGGTCGAAGACCTTCTGACGAGAGAATATAGCCTAAGTACTGAAGCTCTTTTGAACAGAACTTCGACTTTTCCATGTTTACCGAGAGATTCGCTTTTCTCAAGCGCTCGGCAACCTCTCGTAGGCTTTGAATGTGTGCTTCGAATGTTTCGCTTGCCACCACAATATCATCGAGGTAAACAAAAACCCCCGGTTCCATTTCACCATAGCCGAGAACGTCGTCCATTAGTCTTGCTAACGTGGCTGGACTATTGACGAGTCCGAATGGCAATCTGGTGAAGTTAAACAATCCTCTCCCAAGCACCGAAAAAGCGGTATATTTTCTTGACTCAGGATCAAGTGGAATTTGTAGAAAGGCCTTTGTCAAGTCTATAGTAGACAAATATTTGCAAGATCCCAACCTGCTGAGTATCCTATCCTGATGTGGAAGGGGATAAGCGTCCCTTTTCGTGCGTTCGTTTAGACGACGGGCATCTAAGCATAATCGTACCTCACCGGTTGGCTTAAGAACCGACACTGTACTCAGACTCCAATCACTTCTACTTTTTTCTATGACACCCTGTGGTAACATTT
The DNA here is from genome assembly GCA_024533555.2 of Aedes koreicus. Lineage (NCBI taxonomy): Eukaryota > Metazoa > Arthropoda > Insecta > Diptera > Culicidae > Aedes > Aedes koreicus. Next base: position 826,364 of record JAHHFK020001420.1, read on the forward strand.
TGTCAAGCTCCTTATTTATTTTGACTTGCATGTATGGTGAGGTGGGGTAAGGATTTATACGGATCGGTGGTGATTTAAAAAAATCTTCACTCAATTCGATTTTGTGCGATATCAACGACGTGGTATCAAGCACTTCCCCCTCCACTGATCCCTTAAATAACCCCTTCACCTCCTCTATCTCATGTAATTGGGCTGCACTTAATTCATTTCTCTCTTTTCGCTCCCTCTGACTCTCTGCATCTATTATACAAAGCTCGAAAAGCGCTGATTGGTTGAGTATAGTTGGCTGAAGTCGAAATAATTTCCAAAAATCTTCGTAGCCTAAAATAAGCCTGCGGTTTAATTTGGGTGCGACCAAAGTCGGGATTATGTGGCATTCTTGGTTGAAAGTTACTGGTAAGTTAACATACCCTTCAATTTCGATATCGGTTCCCGAAGCAGTTTTGATTGCAACATCAGACGGATAAATCTTCAAACACAAATCCTTAAGAAGTTTAATAGAACCGGTTCCAAGCACGGTTCGTTGTGCTCCGCTATCGAGAAGAGCTAGAATATCTTTTCCGAGAATATTCACTTTTATAAATGGTCGTGCGTCTCCATCGACCTTAATGAAAATTTCCTCAATGTTTTGTTCAATGCCATAATCTTCCTCTGCAACTGGCTCAAAGCCATTTTGCAACAAGCTTGTTTGAATCTCGTCAAGGTTAGGAGGGTTCTGATAGGGTGCTTCGACTTCCTCCTTTAAGTCGAGCTCTCTGCGTTTTTTGAGCAGTAAGGGCAAGTTTTTGTGAGCACATCGGGGAAACCACAAACTCGACAAAATTTGTGTCGATCCAGAGAACATTCTCCGTAATGATGTCCTTGTTTTCGGCAGTTATAGCATATGCCTAACGCTGGACGTTTGTATTGATCGACAAGTTTTTTTAAAGTACCTTTCGTTGAACCTTCCATTGCCTCTGTTCCAGTATTCTGCCTCTCATTTTCCTAACGTCCCTTGTCCCTGTCTGTGTCTATCTTGTTTTTCTTTAAATTTTGTCCATTTTTAGGATTATCTGATTTAGCCGAATAATTAGAGCTTTTATCAGGTTGTTTTGAATAAGTCATTTAATTCACTTGATTAGTTTTTGATCGCGGGGGATTGTCAGATGATCTCTGAAAATTCAACCAATTGTTCGCATCGACAACCCTGCCAAAGCGTTTAAGTTTTCTTAACGATTTAATATTTGCTCCTGTCATTGCATTTTTATAGTCGAAACGCATGTTTCGCCATATTATTTCGAATCGACGTCTCTCTGATATGGGACGTGTCATGGACTGGAAAATTTTGAGCATGTCGTGAAAATAGTCAACAATTTTTTCTCCTCTAACCTGTCTCCTATGAGTGGCCTGTATTTCCAACTGAAAATCAAGATCTGGAGGGAGAAATTTTAGTTGAGACCATGTTCTGAACTCTCTATTTTCCAATCCTTTCTATTAGCCAATCTTTGGCTCTTCCGGAAAATAAGTGAATTGATCCTTTGAACAGCTCTCGGTCAGAAATTTCTTCTGCTTTACTCCTCATTTTCACCTCCTTTAAAAATTCTCCTAATCTGCGATCATTATCTTTGCCGTCATACTTGAGTTTTCATTCTGAGACTGGAACTCTTTTCAACGGCTTTTTCAACTCTCTTCTATTCTTCCTTCTTCTACGTCTTTTATTACCTTCAACTGAGTCTGACGAGCTTTTCGAATCAAAACTGGACGAATCTGAACTTTGAGAAGAAAAGTTCTCAGAGGACTCAGATGTGCAACTGCTTCTCTTGCTGTTTTTCCTATGTGATTTGGTAACTCTTTTCTCACGTTTTGTTTTATCTGGTTTTCATCCTTTCCTTGTTACTACCTTCTTCTTTGCAACTTTCACGTTGTCTTCTGCTGAAGATCTGCCTGATCCACTATCTGTTACTAAACTTTCAGATTTAATTTTCGATTCGATTTTTAGGTTTGAGACCGTTTCTATTTGGTTCTTTGAAGGTTTATTTCTATCATCAAAGAGTTCCAAAAGCTTGGGAAATTCGAATTTAGCAACACCTGATTCCATTTTAATTTTCTCATTTAAGTTTAAAAGAAGTTTTTCGAGACGTCGTTTACTTTCGACATTTTTCTCATATGAAAAATCAAATCAGTCAAATTTTCGCTGTCTCCTTTCTCATATTCTGTCAACTTCTTGAGAATCGCTTCTGATTTTCTCATAGATTTGTTTAATTCTACTTGTTTTGATTCCACTAAAGATTCTATGCCTCCACTTGCTTCATCTTGAACTTCATCTGCCTCCGAATTTTTAACGCCAGTAGATTCATGCAAAATTTCAATTTCATTCCTAACTTCTTCTAGAGCTTTTGTCAAATCCTGTTCCAGTTCATTTTTTTCTGCTAACTTTGCATCATTTGGAACGTCCGGATCCTCGAAGTGCTTCTGAAGCAGTTCTATCGTAAGTTTGCTTATTGCTGTTATTTCATTCATATGCTTGCCTGCTCTAGACGCTCGAGTGAGTAGAAAAGATCTCACTCTGTAGTGTACTAGACGCGTTCTTAATTTCTCACGCAGACGTGCGTCTGATTTTGGGTTCTTTAAGAGACCCCCTATCACTGTCAGGTTTGATTTAATAATGGAGATTTCCTCTTCAATCTCCCTCCACGTTGGGGAGTGTATTACCGCTGTATTCTCCATCTCTTTTTTCTATTTTCATCCGATCTTTAAGCTTTCGTCTCTTGGTACTCTCATGCTCATCCAAACCGAAAAAAAAATATTACGGATAAGCAACTCGAGCCCCACGTTGGGCGCCATTTGTTACTCTCCTGCGGCAACTCTTTCTAGTGCAAGACCCCAGATCCCTGGTCTAGAGCCACGGGGACCTGTGTGGGGTTGGGCTATACACCAGCCTCTTTTGCGGCGACTAGCTCGAGCTTGAGAGGCGGAACTCTCAAGGTCGGCTCCGGACAATTATAAGGGACACGGATCAAAAGGCAAAACACACGGTCACTCTCGCTTTAACTTTTATTAACCTACTTACAAGTTTTATGTGTTGGTGTATATTGTGGGCGGCCGGCCGGTGACGTTGGGATTTGGCGGGAAGGGCGATGCCGTCGATGACTTCGGGCGATCGGATGATCGTCCGACTCGCAAGCTGAAGTGGAAAAGATCTAGTATGCCGCATACAACCGGTAGCCAGCCTCTATTTTCCTAAATGTCCCAAAAATATCCCCATTCCATCATTTTCCGCTTTGCCTTATTCTAAAACTCCATCCCATAGACCTTTATTGATCCCAACCGTGTATGACTGTAGTGTATGGGTGTATTATTAATGGTGTATAACAGTTTTTAATATGACCGTTTTTTGGAGTATACTTTTCCATTCATTTTAGGCACTTTAATTGTATTTAATAGATTGAATGGGTTCCTATCTACGAGCTTTTTCCTCACGTCTACCTATAAATATTATTATCATCGGAAATATCATCATCCTATTCTACAAATCATCATTTTGGGTTCTCAGTAAGAACAGGAACATATTGCTGTCCTGTGCATGATGAGTGGGTTCAAAGCTAAATCTGTGAGTGGTTCTTAAGCTTCTATTTTATAGCAAAGCTCTCGCTGTGTACTAGCTTGTGTCATGGGGCAAAGCACCCAAATGGTAACACTGCTGATTCCAACTGAATCGAGACCAATCCATCCGAATTCTTCTCAGGCACAACTTTCTTCTTCACAAAATGTTTCCTGCTTCCTGTCGGTGACATCTTCATCTCTTCGTTTCGTGACTCCTCCTGCAGCTCTTGCTTTAGTTCCAGAAACCTGGCATCCTGACTGATGACTATTCTGTTCGTCTGCCTTTCCAAAAACCGATATGCTTTAGAACCACACGCGTAGCCAACGAAAATTAGCTTTTCCGCCTGGCTGTCAAGCTTCACCCGTTTTGCATCCGGAACGTACACAAATGCCTCGCATCCAAACACTTTAAGGTGGCTTAGATCAGGTTTCTCTCCACACCATAGCTCCATCGGCGTCTTTGCCATCGATCGTGAGGGCAATCGATTTTGAATGTATGCAGCAGCAGCTATCGCCTCTCCCCAATACTGCTTTTCCAAGCCGGCATCGAGAAGCATGCACACCGCCATCTTCTGGAGGTAGCGATTCCTCCGCTCCGCTACACCGTTTTGCTGAGGTGCGTAACCTGCCATCAGCTGCATTTTTATACCCTCCTCTTGGTAAAACCTTTTCAGTTCATTGTTAACGAACTCGCCACCAACGAACTACCTGAGGCTTTCTCCCGAACTGGTTCTCAACCAATCGGACAAAACTCATGATATGTTGTTTCGTCTCAGATTTATCATTAAGAAGATACATTACCACGTATCTGCTATAATCGTCGATGAGGGTCAAGAAGTACCTCTTCCCGCCAGGAGTCACGTTGCTCATAGGGCCGCAAAGATCGGTGTGGATTAACTGCAAGGGCGGCGTTGTTTTCCGATCGGCTTGCTGTGGGTATGGCAACCGAGTCATCTTCCCTTCCATGCACACATGGAATCTTCGCACCACAGTCAACTAATTTCATACCGGTAGCCAGGTTTCCCTTCTCGATCTTCTCGAACACTGCCGGGTCCCGATGCCCGAATCTTCGGTGCCATTTATGCTGGCAGTTCACTTGGTAACAGCAACCGCTACACTTTCTGGCTCCACCAATACGTACAATCCACCACGGCGTTCGCCTAAAGCCACGACCAAATCGTCCCGCACTTCGACATTGTTCTTTGTAAATAACACACTGTACCCTTTATCAGCCATCCTACTCACTGACAGCAAGCCACCGTCGAGGTTTGGCACGACCAACACTTTCTCAAGTTTGATTTCAACCGGATCACCTGTGCCATCAACACCATTCAAGGAACCACAACCGACACCACCAGACTTCGAACAGTTACCGTTTGCCATCGTTACTGTAACACACGACTTCTCCAGCTTATCGAAAAACTATAAGGGGCAGCCCAATGGGGTTGTACGCAAATTTGACGTAGGACTACACAGCAATCGAATTCCCATACACGTCAGGGCCATCCGCTAACTGATTTAAGTCAGTCCTGAAAAGGGCCAAGAAAATTCTATTGTACACTCTTTAGAAAACATTTGGTGGCTCTTAATTATGATACGGCCCCAGTTGTATTTTCTACGATGGTTGAGAGGGTCACTATCTCTAACGCGTAGAAGATAGTTATGGATCTGTTGGTTCATTGGTTGTTCAACGCGCTTTGCTATTTATTCCGGGACGCGGCGTTTAAAGCAATGCCATGTTCAGCCGGGCGCGGTAATGGAAATTTCAAACAGCCCAAGAGAAAATGTTAACCAAAAAAACTCTTTAATTGTAAAATTGATTTGGTCGTCCTGAAAAGGACGGATTTAGTTGATGGGGGAGAAACATGGTTCGCGATTGAGATGGGCTTTCTTCTTAGTATTCTTGGTTCAGCTACTCGTCGTTGCGGGTGGCCATCTTCAGGTGACGTGGGATGATTGATTCTTGACTCGTTATCACGGGCGGCTTTTTCCCGCCAACTCATAGGCTTCAGCAGCCATGTTTCTCGCAGCAATGTTGACGGGAACATCGGCAACAACAGCCAACTGCACCAACGCCTCTCTGGGCAGCGACTGCTCGCCGCCGCCTACTGCGATCCTACAGCCACTGCACAGCTTAACGACTGTCGTAAGACTGTATCAAAATGTTCTGCTAATAGCTGTTTGGTAAAAGTATCGGATGCTAGTGCACGAAAGAAGGCGGTACCAACGAAGGCAATGTGTTACAAATAGCATCAAAGGCGACGAGCTTCAATTATTGCGCCACAATAATTAGTTCTAAATATTACACGCAAGACGGATGATTTTCTTAACCGAACCTTTCCTAATTTGCTTGCCACCGCCAGCAACTAATCCGCTATGCATAGCTAGGAACTACAACGAACTCAACCACATGGTCGGTCTGAAGTGACGCAGTTCGACTCGAATTCCGTACGTTGGTTGTTCAACGTTCTTTGTCATTTACTACGGGACCTAACGTTTAAGGAATGCTATGTTCAACCGGCGCGCGGTAATTGAAATTAATTTCAAACATTACAAGAGAAAATTTCAACCAAATAAACTCTTTAGTTGGCAAACTAATTTGGTCGTCCTGAAAAGGACGGATTTAGTTGACGGGGGAGAAACAGCTCGCGATTGAACTTGGACTTTCTTTCTTGGTTCATCTCATCTTCATTGCGAGTGGCCATACGCAGGTGACGTGGAATGATTGATTCTTGTCTCGTTGTCACGGGCGGCTTTTTCCCGCCAACTAATAGGCTTCAGCAGCCATCTTTCTCGCAGCGAGGTTGACGGGAGCATCGGCAACAACAGCCAACTGCACCAACGCCTCTCTGGGCAGCGACTGCTCGTCCATCTGCAGATCCTACTCTGCACAGCTCCACGACCGCCGGAAAACTAAATCAAAATGCGAAGGTGTACCCCTTTTATAACATTCATGGCTGCCTAGGAGACGTTCCTTACGTAAATATGAAGTCTGTGCGCGGAAAGTACTTTGTATTTGGTAAATTTACTATGAAAAATCGATATTATAAGACATCACTTCATATTTGCGTTAATTTTATTAGTTGCATGTTAAAAATCAATAGTTTGAAATATTTAAATCGAAGCGTAGAAAATGTTCCGATCGATTGGTGCAAACATTTTGGAAATCAATCGTGGAATGACTTAGTATTAACGTTAGAAACCTATATATTTTTCGTGACGCTCCAAATTTTTGCAATTCGAACGTGTACCTCAGTATTGAAAACACAGACGTAGTCCTACGTCAAAACATGCGACGGTACTTGAGGTTAGTAACTTGTGTATTCGACACTGATTTTTCATTAGGGCCTAAGTCGCAACGTACTCAAGTGGGAAAATATGGGGTTGAATTTTTTTTTTTTTTTTTTTTAATTTTTTTTTTTTTTTTTTTTTTTTTTTTTTTTGGATTTTTTTTTTTCAGATGCACAAATTTTTTAAAATTTTGAAAAAATAAAAAAATTATTTTTTGTGTTTTGTGGGGTTTTGGGGGAAAAAAAAAAGGCGTGGGCCTCTTTTTTTTTTGGGGGGGTTTTTTTTGCTTTTTTGATATTTTCCCTTTTTTTGGTTGATATTTTTTTCCCAAATTATTTCGCCGTTCGTTCTACGTCTGATTTTGATTGATGTTGTCAATATCGCCCTTTTGCATACTCGCAAGAATATTATTAAATTAATTAAATTTATAATTTGACTAAGTGGATTTCTGTGTTAAAATGAAATGCTCCAACGTAACTAGGAGGCCTAGCCATAAAAAAAACTTGTTTTGAGGACGTCATCAACAAGTGTATCTAAAGAATCACATATTGAATATCAACACGAATAAGGTGAGAGCAATTTAGTTATTGAATAGCAATTTGATGACTTTAATCAGAATTATTTCTCGCAGAAAAATAATGTTAATTCTAGGAAGAGAACCAAGATCGGAAGATACGAGGGTAAAAAATATGATATCGGCGTGGAATTACACCAATCAAAAATATGCTAATATGCTACACTCTTTTTTAACACAGGCTATCTGCTCTTTGGATCGGTTTGGCAAGTCGTACTTGTGGAACATCATCCAAAAGCAAATTGATTCATCAGAGGCAATTTAGAAGCATACATTTCTTCTTTAACCTGGAAGAGGAGCTACTTAAGGTTATGGAGCAGAGCAAGATTTTGGAATAGACTCAAGAACGAACAACTGTCTAGTGGATGTAATAGATTGAGTTTGTCACACAGCTGGTCAGGAAATCAGGATGGAGCTCGAAGAGTATTCGATGAGAGGCCTTATAATATGTTTGAATCATAGTAGGGCTTTTATTTATAAGAATAACGTTTTCAGAAAATCTGTATGGTTAAAAACGAATATAATTAATGTATGAATAACAATGTGTTATCACTTATACTGAAAGAATACAAACGTTTCTGTTATGATTCATCGCCACATTCATGCTCTATAGTGATATCTGCTTCAAAGTGATCGAGGTTTTCAGCTTTTAGACGCCGTCCTCGCTTTTTCGGAATAATTTGTTTTAACAGTGTCTCATAGTATGCCTTGTTGGAGACGAAATCTAACAATTTTCGAAGGTCTTCTAACTTTTCTTCTGCTATTGGGATCGGTTCCAGATTGATAGATGAGGGCAGGGTAACAGGATCTCTCGAATCTTTGTTCATGGTAAGCTTGCAAAATTGTGTGTCACTCAATTTGTATTTATAATACATCACACCGGGAGCATCCGTGGTATATTTAAAAACGGAAATATCTCTGAATCGCACGCAGTCACCGTCGGAATTGGTTTTGGCTCGATTATAAAAGGACTGTAATTCTTTGAGTGCCAGAAAGTTGCTTTGGTCCATTTCAATCACTTTAAATGGCACTTTACGGCTAATGGCTGCAATGAAAACTGCCCAATCATGAGGAATTTCAATTTTCACTGAACACTTTTTTTTCGCCTTTTCAATGGAGGCATGTGCGGAATCAACCTCCATGTGGCTGTGCCCAGGAGTCATAAACTTGTGTTGTATTGTTAGCTTTCGTCCAGCACGCACACATGTTTCTATAAAATATAGAAACAACATGCAGACAACCATGTTATGATTTTGACCTGAGCAGCGGTCAGAATAATAAGTCATCCCCTCAATGTTTTTATCCATGTTTTGCAGGTCCTTCAAGAGGCACGATCCTATTTCTTGGCTACCTCTTCGTGCCTTTGATTCATCCCAAAGAAAACACTGGACCGTATTTACCGAAAGATGAGAAGCAAATATTGTAAAATTGTACGTGTATAATTGACGCTTGTAGAATGCGATTCCGGTACTCAAATGAGGCGTTGGCAAACATTTTTGTAAATCGAAGGACGCCGTCCTGAATCGTCCATCTATTTTTGCCCTCTGTACGTCTTTTTTTTTTTTGCGAATAAGCTTCTTTGGCTTCATCGTGGTGCTTATTCCGCAGATCGTCAATTGCTGCCTTCTCTTCATGTGTAGTAGCAAGTTCAAGGCTAATAGCAAACTTGTCGCATTGAGCACAAGTGTCTACTTTCAATTTCCTGAATGAAAGATTCAGTTTTTTGAAGATTTTACGGTAAGTATTGTATTGAACGGGGTCCTTATTGTCTTGAAGGCATTTTATTTTGTACAACTCGTGCATTCGGCTTATGGACACGTCAGAACTTAGATAAAATTTATCTGATCTTTCGCGAGCATAGTGCGATGTATACGCAGGAAATGAGCGTATATGTTGTTCGACAAAGTTCAAATCGTTTTCCTGGAGTGCTTTTTGAGATCTATTTTTAGATCGAAGATCATCAGCATTAACACCCAAACCAACAACTTTTTTGTCGGCTAATACACGAATCTTTTTATCTTTTACATCAAATGTGTTCATGAACATCTCTTTGCACACGTGGGTACGACCGTTGACTGCAGGAAGGAAATATGATCTGGTGAACACTCTTCTTGAATGTCCTATGCCCTGTGAAATGAAAAATATATAAAACTTTTAGCAACATAGAGAAGCAGATAAATAACAGTATCAATCAGAAGGAGTGACACAAGCTTTACCTCCAATACTCCACAAGCAACCCACAAATAAGCGCATGGTATCCACGACCCAGTTAACACCGAATCGCATATGATAGCGCATATGAGTACAACGTGGAGGCGATATACGTGCATGCGCCCATTTAACTCTATGTAAAATGTGCGTATATTGCTTCCACTTTGTACTCATATCCGTTATCGTATGCGATTCCGTGTTAACTGGGGAATTGTGCGTCCATTGTGCGGATTGCGTGCGCTTATTCGCAAGTTGTGTACGGGCTATTTGGATTTTTTTTTATTGGAAACATTTGCTGCACTACCCCAGGCATCAACAATTTATCACATTTTTAAGGAGCAAGGAAAACAAAAAATAGTGGAGAGATGGCTGAGCTCCAGGAAACTGGAACTAGCGCATTACAAGACCGAGGTCACGGTTGTTAACAACCGAAAATAAAAGCAACACGCGACGATTAGTGCAGGTAACTGCACGATCGAATTGAAGAGGGCTTTGAGGTACCCAGGGATCATGATCGACGACAAGTAGTCATTCACCAGGTACGTCGACTACGCCTGCAAGAAAGCCTCCATGGCTATATCGACATTATCCCGCATGATGTCGAACAGCTCAGCGGTACAGGGGAGCAAGCGCAGGCTCCTGGCAAGCGCAGGCTCCTGGCAAGCGTCGCCTTGTCTATAATGAGGTACGGTGGGCCACCATGGGCTACCACCCTGAGTACTAAGCTTACCCTCGGTAAGCTCGAAAGTACTCACAGGCTAATGTGTCTGAGAGTGTTCGGCGCATACCGCACAGTGTCACGCGACGCGGTATGCGTTTTAGCGGGGATGTGGCCTATTGGCACCACAATAATAGAGGATACGGAGTGCTTCGAGCAAAGGGGTACAAGAGGTATTCGCAGGACCACCAGATCTACATCAATGGCCAGGTGACAGAGGGAGTGGAATAATTCCACCAAAAGTCGGTGGACCCACCGACCGAGGGACAACTCACTAAATATATAACTGAATCCAAAATGTGTAGAAATTTGAAAAAATGCGTTGAAAAGTGAATCAGTGCAATCAATGCGCTAAAAAGTGCACAAATAAATCAAATGCGCCCCAAAATGTGCAATAAATGCTTACTAAAATGCATCAATGCGTTGAAAAATGTTCAAAAATGCTTCAATTAATTTTCTTAATACGTGAGGCTGAATCGAAAATGCATGAGTGATTCGCCCCTCGCCACCGACTAAATCCAGAGGCACGGGTGGCTTTTTAGTGGGTCAAGGAGTTGGCACGCTCATCCCCACACCCTGTCCCCTCTTATACATTTTGCTTTATACTTCATTTGGTTTGTAAATGACTAGACAATGCGTATCATCGGTACTTTGCATACCTGTAGGTATAACATAGATCCTATTGTGATCCCTAGCCTCTTGTCCAGTAACTCCTATCACTGACCATCGTCCTCGTGCTAGCATGGCACTCTAAGCACGATGGTCCTCCGGTGGGTTGGGGGGTTGGGGAAGGCCCAACAATTCGCCCTTGAAAATCAATAGTTACAAATAATACAGAAGCTAATATTGACAATCGGCAAAGACCTAAGCGAGGAAATAAGGACTACGATTGGAAACTCGGAACAAGGAACTGCAAATCATTATGCTTCCCAGGCTGCGATAGAATAATCTACGACGAGCTCTAAACACGCAGCTTTGAAGTCGTAGCACTGCAAGAACTCAAAACGTTTTCAGATTAGAAATTTGCTCGACCCCTGGACATCTACAACATCAAGCTGCAAGCCAGTAGTAAGCTTGAAATGCCAAGAAGATTTTTTTAGAATAACACAAAATGAGAAATTAATCATTCAAGAAAGGCAATGGCGCAAATAGAATTTTGGTCTTGGTGGGGTTTTGTGAATTGACCCACATTCAATATAGAAAACTTATTTCTATTCTAAGGTTCTTCTGGGGGAGATTTCTTGGTGGGTTTGAACCCTACAACCCCCAACAGTAAAAAAAAACATTCATCATAAATGAAAACTTTAGCCTTCGATTGTTAAGTTATTGAATTTTCTTTAAAAGTTCAGCAATTATTTCTTCTAGTTTACCTTAGGCCGAGCACTGGTCCGTACTGATATGTGATTACTGAGGAATTGGTTTTGACCAGATATCATTAACTTTAGAAGATTACTCAGTAATTTTCGTCGTATTTCTTCGCTATACTTTTCATGACATTTGTACTTAGTACAATTGCACGGAGGTTTAATACTTCGAGCAGGTATGATAACTCTGTCAATCCGTGTATATTCCAAACCCTTCATTCGTGCGTCACGAATAGCATTCCGATAGTTATGTTTTTTTGGTGGAGAATTTGTATTGATTTCTTCGAACCCGAGATCACCATTTTGCAAGTCGCCACCAATGATATGTTGTCTTGATGATGGGTCTGTAAAGAGAAAGTTTTGTGTTTCATATAAAAATTAAATAAAAATTGGACTCGGAAGAAATGCGACACTTTGTTTTGGGTGTAACTTTTTTTCGCATGTGTAAAAATTAATGAAATTTCTAATTAATACTATTTTTTTTTTTTAATCAGTTCGTTTATTTATTAGGCTCAGGCGTGTGTAACACTTTGCGGAGCCGATATTCAATATTGTAATTAACAATTTTTCTATTTCGATTTTAGTAAAGAGGGGTGCCAATTACTCGTGGCTAGCTCGAGGTTAATGGGTCACATTATTGTTTGGAAGGGGCTAGGCAGGTAACTTATTTCAGGTATTTGTTGCTGCTCATGGTTGCGACATCTTCCAAATCCTCGGTCTCTGTAGTCCCTTACAGGAACTAAGCTGCAGATGGGTGACCACAGCTTGCTGGGCAGGTACAAGTAGCACGGAAACAAAAGGATAATATAACTGGGACACAATGGCAGGGAATTTACTAGAGTGAAAGGGAGGGGGTGATGACATTACACTCTTAGATCAGACAAACAAAGGAATTCGTAAATCGCTTGCATGTAGGGAAGATCACGCATTCCCAAAACATCTCTTACTTCGCGGAAGGGTTGTCTACCTCGGGCCACAAGGGTATCCAATAGTCGTGCTCTGGAGGCATCATTACCCGGGCAATGCCAAACTGCGTGATCGATGTCATCATAACCGGTTCCGCACCTACATACATTGCTATCGACGAGGTTAATTCTGTAGAGATGTGCGTCTAGCGAGTAGTGGTTGGACATAAGTCTTGACATCACACGAATGAAACCGCGACTTACATCCAGACCTTTGAACCACGATCTCGACGAAACATTTGGAATAATGGAATGTAACCACCGCCCAAGAGAATTACTTGTCCAATCGTTTTGCCAACTTTGAAGAGAACTCTGACGTACTAATGGGAAAAATTCATCATGTGAAATTCTTCTTTCAAAAATCTCGCCTTCTTGTGCGCCCACCTTTGCTAGAGAGTCCGCCTTCTCATTGCCTGGAATTGAGCAATGTGAGGGGACCCATGCAAAGGTAATTCTAAATGATCTTTCGACCAACGCACACATCTGCTCCCTTATTTTTGAAAGAAAGTAAGATGAGTGCTTAACTGTTTTCATCGACTGGAGGGCCTCAATAGAACTGAGACTATCCGAGAAGATGAAATAATGGTCTATGGGCATGTCGGAAATTATCCCCAATGCGAAATTGATTGCTGCCAGCTCAGCAACATATACGGAACAAGGTTCCTGAAGTTTCCGGAAGGCAGATGAGTATTCATTGTAAACACCGAAACCAGTGGATCCATCAATGCGTGACCCATCAGTGAAAATTCTTCTATTGCAACTGACATGTTGGTACTTTTCGATGAAAATATGGGGAATTAAAATAGGTCGAAGTTGATCTGGAACTCCTTGAATAGCCTGTTTCATGGAGAGATCATAATCAATGGAGGAACTGTGATAAGGAAAGCGTACACTAGGAGGGTTATAGCATGGAAGACTAATATCGGATGACATATAGTTAATATAGATTCGTAAGAATCTTGACTGGGTACTCAATTCGAGCATTTCTTCGAAGTTTTCAATCACAAGGTTGTTACTGATTCCACACTTGATCAGTATTCTAGATGAGAGCTCCCAGAAGCGGTACTGTAAGGGTTTTACTCCTGCCAGAACCTCCAGGCTCATATTATGCGTTGAATGCATACAGCCAAGGGCAATACGTAGACAACGATATTGAATGCGTTCCAATTTGATGAGGTGGCTATTTCTTGCCGAGAGGAAACAAAAAGAGCCATATTCGAGAACTGAAAGAATAGTTGTTTTATAGAGTTTAATGAGGTCTTCCGGGTGAGCACCCCAACATGTCCCGGATATTGATCTTAGAAAATTGATCCTTTGTTGACATTTCTGTTTTAAATACGCAAAGTGATAACTCCAAGTGCATTTTGAATCAAACATGACTCCAAGGTATTTGAAGGTCAAAGATTGGGTAATGTCTCTTCCCAACAGCTTGAGACGCAGTTGGGCAGGGAACCGCTTTCTAGTAAACACTACCAATTCGGTTTTATGCGGTGAAAACTCGATCCCCAAATTTCTGGCCCAGATGGACAGATTATCTAGGGAATTTTGCAATGGTCTTTGCAAGATTTCTGCACGTGGACCTCTAAAGGAGATCACAGCGTCGTCTGCAAGTTGTCTTAGCGTGCATCTATTTTCCAAGCAGTTATCAATATCTTTAACATAAAAATTATAAAGCAAGGGACTTAAACATGAGCCTTGGGGTAAGCCCATGTAGCTAATTCTGGAAGTTGTCAGTTGACCCAGATTGAAGGTCATTTGTTTTTCTGACAGTAAATTATACAAAAAGTTGTTTAAAATTCCTGGTAATCCACTACTGTGCAGACTATCTGCCAGTATATCTATGGAAACTGAATCAAATGCGCCCTTAATATCCAGAAATACTGAAGCCAATTGCTCCTTGTGTGCAAAGGCCAGTTGTATATCAGATGAAAGCAACGCTAAACAATCGTTTGTTCCTTTGCTCTTTCGGAAACCAAATTGCGTATTTGATAGCAGGTTGTTTGATTCAACCCAACGGTCAAGTCTTGATAGGATCATTTTTTCTAACAATTTCCTTAAACATGATAGCATAGAGATCGGACGGTAAGAATTGTAATCAGACGCTGGTTTCCCAGGCTTTTGAATAGCTATTACTTTAACCTGCCTCCATGCGGGTGGAACTATATTTAATTCCATGAGAGTGTTATACAGGTTAAGTAATCGTCTTTTAGCGATATCAGGAAGATTTTTTAGAAGGTTGAATTTAATCATATCGCTTCCCGGAGCAGAGTTATTCGATGAAAGAAGTGCCATTGAAAATTCCAACATTGTGAATGGTTCGGCCAGAGAACCGTTATTTCGGGTAGTATCCCGTAAATTCGGTTGTGTTGGGACAGAGTCTGGACAAACCTTTTTAGCGAAGTCGAATATCCACTGCATGGAGTATTCTTCACTCTCATTGGAGGATGAGCGGTTTCGCATGTAACGAGCCTTTCTCCAAAGCGTTGTCATCGAGGTTTCTCTAGATAGTCCCTCTACAAACGAACGCCAGTAATTGCGTTTCTTTGCTTTGAGTAAGTTTTTAAGCTTTTTTTCAAGCTTGAGGTACTTGTCAAAAAGCTCGCATGTTTCATGTCTACGATAATCTTTAAACGCATCGGATTTCTCAAGATACAACTTAGTGCATTCGTCATCCCATCCAGGGGTGGCGGGTCTTCTTTTGAGGGATGCACTTGGAACACGTCGTTTCTGAGCTTCTAATGCACTTTTGTACATCAGGTCGGAAAGGAAACGATACTCTTCTAATGGTGGAAGAGGATCGGTAGAATCAATACCAAGGGTTACCGCCGATCTAAAATGTTGCCAATCGATATGCCTCGTGAGGTCATAAGGAACATGGATTGGCTGGTCTGTTTTGTGAAAACTATTTGTGATTGAGATAATTATTGGTAAGTGATCACTACCATGGGGATCATTGATTACCTTCCACAGACAATCTAATGATAGTGAATTAGAACACAAAGATATGTCAAGTCGACTCTCCCTGGCAGGAGGTTTTGCTATTCGTGTCGCTTCCCCAGTGTTCAAGATGGTCAAGTTGAAATCGTCGCATAAGTCATAGAAAATACCCGCTCTATTGTCATCGTATTGTTCGCCCCAAGAAGTACCGTGGGAGTTCAGATCGCCCAAAATAAGAACTGGAGATGGAAGTAATGTAATTGAACTCCAAAGTTGACGGCGGTTTATTGATGCCCTCGGAGGGACATAGACGGAAGCTATGCAAAGATCTTTATTTTTTACATTTATTTGGCAAGCGACGATTTCAATGCCTGAGATTATTGGGAGTGAGATTTTATAGAAGGGGTAGCACTTTTTGATCCCCAGAAGTACGCCACCATATGAATCATCTCGGTCCAGGCGAATAATGTTAAAATCGTGGAAGTTTAATTCATCTTCGGATGAAAGCCATGTTTCACAGAGAGCAAATATATCACAATCAGAATTGTGAATCAAATACTTGAACGAGTCTAATTTAGGTATTAGACTACGACAGTTCCATTGTAATACGGTGATCATATCTTGATCCTCACTCGACGAATTATTCATCGAAAGATATGAATTCACCAATAAGGGGCCATGATACAGTCAATTGCTTGAAGTAGTTTCCAACTATAGGAATAAGCAGGTCAATAATTCCTCGGAGCGGTGAAGCATCCGAAAGGCCAAGAGCATTTAAAATGTTATCCACAATGTCCCTAAAATTAATCTTACCTCGCTTGGACGGGATATTCTTAGAATTGCGAGAAGACGTAGTGTTTGGTAACCTCTTACGGTTACTGTTATTAGGTAGCGGCGGGTTGGTATAACTACAGCTAGGAACGGATGCATCAGCTATTACCGGTTTATTCGGTTTTTTAAATTGACCCCCTCTACCTCCAATTTTTTGCAAGCTTTTGAGAGTAGGTTTTATTTGTTTCCGGCGCACACCCGGAGAACTAGTAGGCTTTCTTTTACCGGGGGCGTGTACCTCCGGAAATCCACTCTCATCGGCTTCGTCAGAGTCCAGTTCATCGGAAGACAAAATCAAAAAAGGATTTTCATTTTGAGCGGCTGATACAGACGATGCAGACGCTCCGTTTTGCGACTTTAACATGTCTGCATACGTCTGCTTGGAGCGTTCTTGTATGGAACGTCTCACGTTACCAGTGCGCTTCTTGTACACGGGGCAGTTCTGCAAATCGTGGAGAGGCTCTTTGCCACAGTAAGCACACTTTGTTGCTTCCTGTTGGCAAGCATCCTCTAGATGCCTTTGGCCGCATTTGCCACAACGGGGCTTGTTGTCGCAAAAAGTAGCCGTATGACCCAACTGTTTGCACTTGGTACAATTAAATACCCTTGGTACAAAAAGGCGCACTGGGAAAAAAACTTTATCAATTTCAACAAATTTTGGGAGAATTGATCCGGCGAAGGTCACTTGTAGCGAGTCCGACGGTGAATACGTCTTTTTTCCATCTACCATTGATCCTGCATGCAATTGTTTGCATTCCAGAATCTCAATGGTAGACGAAGCGGAATCTGGAAGTCGCCCCTTACCTTCCATAACGTCTTCACACGTCAGGCTCGCTGCAGAAACCACACCGTCTATCTCCACATCTCGAGATGGGATGTAGACGTAGTACTCGACATTATAACCTGCGTCACTGGCAATTTCATTTGCAATTTTATATGTAGGTGCAGTAACACGCAGTTTGTTTCGGTTGACCTGATGAAATTCGGTCCCCGGATAACGACGCGTCAAATTTCTTTTAATGCCCAAAAAATCTAGGGCTTTCACTTTCTGCCGAAAGTAGACAACCCAAGGAGAGGCAGAAGACGGCTGATAACAGCGCGCCCTAAAAACATCTTTGGGAGGCAAGTCGCCCCCCGTAGAATCATCCATGCAAGAACAAATTCAGCGAACAGAAAAAAAAAATAATAAATTAATAAAAATCAGATGATTTTTTTTGGACCACCCTATGCAGAACGATTTACTATATGGGAGAGAGATACACAACACACTAGCAGATGACGAAACAAAAAACAAATGTGCTACTTGCCGTTTGCCGGTATTCTGCTGTTGTTCGCAAACAAAGCACCGCTTGCTGACCGGCAGTGGATGGAGCGATGACCTTCCTTGCTGCGATGGTGCTTATGGGGTTACACTTTTTCCCCTCGGGTGTTTGACGATGGTACAGGCTGGACAGATCATCCGTCGGGCTCGGCCGGGAATGTCTGCTTCCCTAATGGAACGCTCGGCTGGATATCGGTGGTTTAAACAGTGCACTACTTTTAATCACCGCGTGATTGATAGCGGGTTGAAAAAAAAATGCAAAAGAGGTAATGCGGAGTGCGAAAAAAACTAAACCGAAGCTCTTCAGCGTTCGATGCGGAATGTGACATACCTTTATTCTCGTTTTCTTCTAGCAGATTATCACCAGCATCAATAATAAGCGTTTGATTGTTATACTTTTTGAAATATTCCTCTACTATAAATTCATTGAATACGGTCAGGTCGCCAATCTCAATCTCTCTTCCATCATCATCCACCCCTCCATACTCAGAATCCGAATCATCATTGTTTCCATAGGTATGCCGTACATTATTGCTGGATAGAGTACCCTGGTATTGAGTATTGCCAGCAACTTTCTCTGGCATCTGCTGGTTGGCTTCAATAAACTCGAGATTCCTTCTCGATTGAATGAATCAAATTGGTCACATTCATGTCACACCGCATTTCATTTATATCATGCTTTTCGCCACCAGAGGCTACAAATTCATCAATAAGCTCCCGTTGCTGCTCAGGTGCATGCTGATCAATAAAATTGATATGAATCATGCCACGCGGTGTTCCATTCACACCATGTACTTTAGGCTCACTTAACGATGCGCTTTGAGATTCAGATTTTGACGATAATCTGTCCTCTAGATCTTGATGTCCAAAATCAATAGGCATTTCAGCCGAATTCGGAGTTGTCTGTGTGGTAGTGTCAATGAGTTGACGCGAAGTCTCGTCCAATTTCTGCAATCTTGTAAGCGGCCTGTAACGTAGCTCAGGATCGGTCAAATCCTGCGTATTATAAGCTCTGTGTCTGTCGATTCCAAAGATAAACTCGTGGCCAAAATCAGGACCAAAACAATAGCGCGACATTTCAGCGAAAGCGCTCTGTCTTTCAAATTGTAGGTTGTTGTTGTTGTTGTTGTTGTTGTTGTTTGGAACACGAGACGATTCACTGATGTTTCTTTGAATGTCTGTTTCAATTAATCGTTGGTATCGTAGATTGTGAATATCGGGAACTGGAACGTGGTTTGAGTTGCCTACACCGATGTTTCTACGTGACTGCTCATCTATAAGCCTACGTTGAACATTCTATAATTATACGTACTATTAACTATTTTGTGTGAAGTTATAAAAGTTTCAGTTTAACCTGAGATGTGTCCGTTGTAGTCTGGGTTGTAGCATATGATCTATTCCGTTGATAAGGACTGACAAAGCCACGTGTAGATTTAGCCTCAAGTCTTCTATGATTATAAAGTGGATTAAAGTCATCGTAGTTATTCATCGCTCTTATTTGTAAGTATGGGTTGAAGAAATCACGTACAGGTTCCAACTGAATAATTCGACGTCGTGCTTCTATCGATAATCTATCATTTACATTTGGATCAACAAAGCTAAGCGTTGAGTAAGTATGATCATCCTACGATGAGAGTTAGGGTTAATTAATCAGGTATGGTGCCCTAATAGTTAAAATGTACCTGATATGTCCTTGAAGGATACGATTTATTGTACAAGGACGGGTTACTGGAACCACGCGAAGTATCCGCTCCAACTCTCGATCCATGTAACCATCCAACACTGGAGGTACGCAACAAGTCGTTTTCTGAAGCTGGGTATAATAAACCACTCAATGGTTCCTTTTGATTCCGATTTCTTCCCAGTACTGATGATGATGCATAACTCGCTTCAGAATCGATGGAATGCTACAATGTGGATTGCAATTGTTGCCAATTAGATAATTACGGTTTATTTTTTTAAATTTACCTGAGATGTGTTCATTGCAGCAGAAGCTCTTTTGCGCAAAGACGGGTTGAAGAAATCAGTTGAATTCTCTGCTTCAAACCTCCTTCTACCAACTTCACCATGTGTACCCTGTCCACTGGAGTAACGCAACGAACCACTCCGTGATTTGTGCAAAGTCTTCGCATCTATCTGTCTGCTAAGTTTCGATAGCAGCACACGATTCTGATCATTACAACTGGCACTACGCAACGAGCCACTTCCCAGTTCCGACGATCCATGGGTTGCTGCAGACTCGATGGAATCCTACAATGAGAATTGCAGTTGTTATCAATTTGATATTGATGTTGGATTCAAAAATTTAAATTTACCTGAGATGTGTTCCTTACAGCATACACATTCTTACGCATAGATTCCACTTTGATCCCGTGTCTGCCATCCTCATGATGTGAACCAGCCCACTTAAGTCTCGCAAAGAACCATTCCGTGAACTTTTCGAATGCACTTCTTCAATTCTCTGACGGCTAACATCAAACTTCGAGCTACGATATGAACGATGTCGACCGAAATTTGTATGAGCAAGTGATCACTACCGTGGGGATCTTGAATCACATTCAATGTGAAATCCAACGATAATGAATTCGAACAAAGTGTGAGGCGAGGGGCACGCAAGAACGTTTGAGTACGACATACATGCTTTGAAAGTAATAAAAACTTCTCAAAATTACGTCCAGTTTTACTTTAAATGTAAAAAGTACTCGATATAAATTTAAAATACATACTGGATACTGTTGAAATACCTTGAGTACAATTTAATACATTTAGATTACATTTTAGAATCAATAAGCACCGATTGATTACTTTTAATAAACCTTCAAATGCTTTGCTACAAAATGCATTAAAATACACAAACGGTGCTTAAAATAGTTTTGAAATCCAAATTTTAGTACTTTAGGTACCAATAAGTACGGTTTGATTACATTTAAATACCTTGAGTACAGTTGAGTATATAATAATTACATTTCGGTATTTTAAATACCCTGAACTACTGAGTGATTACTATTGAATATGATTTGATTACAATTGAGGACATTTTTATAACAATAAAATTTACTTCAGTACAATTGAGTAAATATTGATATCATTTGAGTACTTAAATACTTCTAGGTACAGATTGATTATTTTAATTATTGTAGTACACTAATTATTAAAATCGCCATACATTTTTTATAGGCCGATAAAGATCGGACAGAAATGTATAATGTCTAACAGCTGTCTATCTGCGTATGACAAATGTGTGGTCAATGTACCATAATTGCCCATAAGTACATAACAGTCCCATTAACATATGGAATCAAACAGAGATGAGATGATATTTCAGTTCTTTGAGTATCGTAGAAGTTTATGCATTTTTATTAATTATTCACAAAAATCCTATTCATTTTGAATCGGCTTTAGCACATTAAACTCAATAATTGAATTGAAATTTTGGTGAATGTATTTTTAATAGAAATAATGGAATTTATTAAATTGATTCCTTGCTTTACTTATCTTTCTATAACAATAGTCAGCCTGACATAATTAATTACTGTATTTAAATTCAAGAGCAATAGTAGGAAAGGCCCCAACACCTTTTGCTATGACTTTGCTAAGTTTTTTATCATATAAAGCGGTAAACAAAAAAAAAAGAGTTTAGTTGGTCAAAGTTATTATAATTAACTCGTTGACGCTAACTTTTATGATAACTAAAGGAGAATTTTACTGCAATGCATACCAAATGAAATGTCATAAAATGCAAATTATTATTTACATTTTTACATACATTACATTTATACGATATTGATATCATCGGACGTGATTGATAAATTACTTATAAATTACAAGTACTCTGTCTATTTAATAAGGAAACCAATAAATCAATCAATCAATTTCTGGTACTTGATATACTTTTCTATTTTTTTGAGAACTTTCATTAATCATTAAGTTCTCTTAGGAATTTTTAAGTACTGTAAATACTCTCCAAATTCTATCAAATACTTTTAGTACACATTTAACACGTCTGAGTACATTATATTCCTTTTAAACACTATTCAGTACTTTGAATAATCTAGAAATACTTTTGAGTTCTATGATTCCTCATAAATTATTCTTGAGTGCTAGAAATACTTTCCAAGTACTTGTAAATTTCTGTTCACTACCAAGAAGTGCAAGAATATTTTGAGTACAACGCACTCCACACAGTGCTCTGCGTGCCCCTCGCCTAATTCATTGTATTTGAAATGAATACCACACAATTCACTGACACCTAGGTGGCAGCACTGGTTTACCCAAAGCAAGGTATGTTAAACAAAGGTTTTTTGGTCACTTGGTGAAGCTAATGCTATTTGGAACTAACGGTTACAATACTCCTCCAACCGGATGCAAAATGACAGTCCTGTTATTTTGTTTTGGATTATTTACCAGAGAGATCTTATCATCAACAAAATATTACTATTGGTAAAAGAAATCGAAAATATCTTCACGGGTGTTGATTACATTATTTTAGCTCTCTCTTCCTTCAATGGAAGAGCACATAAATAGATTTTAGTTCATATACCTTGCCTTAACGAGTTCATGGCGTGAACTTTTTCATCTGTCAAAAAATGTTATTGTTTACTTCTGATCCTAAATCTAATCAATTCGCGGAAAATTTATCTCGTTCGAGCGCTATACCCGCTAGGAGAAAAGTACCCAACGGAGCTCTTAAGTGTGTGAAGCCAACGTTGCACTCGAAAAACAATGCACCTTATATTTAAGTGCAATCACCTATAGATTTGGGCAAAGTGCAAAGTTATTGCTCTGCATTGGTGCGGCACTTATTTTTTATTAAATGTGGACAATTAACCATATGTGCAATAAATATATAGTCCTTTAGTGAAAGAGCTGAATAGATATTAATTATAGTGTACATGGATTGCATTAACTTTTCCGAGCAAAAATAAGAAGAGGGTTTTTAAATACGTTTTATGTGAAGAGGTGCATGGATTTTATTTTTTCATAAAAAGTTTAGTATTGGATTTTTTGTACTTTTCGTGTAATAAAACGAAATGTGTGAATAAAAGAGGTTTTATTTGTACCATAATAAAAATTTAATCTATTTTTGAAGCTATCGCGTTCAGCCGGTCTTCTGCGGGAATGGCAAAAATGCTCGGCAGATCTGAAATATTCACAGTACACACCGTTAACATGGCAAAGAAGAACATCTGTAGTATTTTATTACCTTCAAAAAATTCAGTGACTTCCGCTGGAAAACCAAATAACTAAACCACCACACGGTAAACTTCACTTTGCTTCTCCATTTTGCATTTGTTTTTTCTTCTAGAACGATAAAGCAGCTGATTGTTTTTCGCGCACGGTTTTTTATTTCGTTTAAAGTGAAAACACACTTGAATGACATTTCTCGCTCCATTGAAAATTATATGCGGACCATATCAGTCTCATTGGAAACGAACCTGTGTATTAAGTGACGGGTGTTAAAAATTCTGTGCGGCAAATGAAAATCATACTGGCTCACATGATTTCAATTCGAAGCAAAAATTGACTGATTTAAGGGCCAATTTTAATAATAAAAATTATTGATTTATTTTCAGTGTGGGTATAATCATGTTTACCTACCGTTGGGTACAAATTACTATCTTCTGGGTAAAATTCTACCCAAAAGTAAATAATTTGTACCCAACGGTAGGTAAACATAACTATACCCAAAGTGGCTTCCTAGACTTACCTGCTCCGTTGGGTACTTTTTTCTAAGAGTGTAGAGGAATTCAACTTGAAAAAGGAAGAAGACACAGAGTGGTGATAAATCTGACAGCTCTCATATTCAAGTATAGGACGAAAATTTTAAAATGCTTCAAAAAAAAAAAATCAAGTGAAAATTTAATTAAAAGCATTAAAAGCGGTTTGTTGTATGATGTAAGAAAAATCCAAAACTGCACAATAGGGGCATTATTTTAATTTTATTTTTGTTTTGCTGAAAATGTCTTTATTGAGTAGTTTTGGTTTTTTCATACATCATAACACATACCGCTTTTAATGAGATTTTCATTTGAATTTTCTAGAAGCATTTTAAAATTTTCGTCCTATACTTTAACATGGGAGCTGTCAGATATATCACCACTCGGTGTCTACTTCTTTTTTCAACCTGGATTCGTCCATGAACATTGAGACAATTAATTATCTTGGGCGGTGGTTACATTCCATTATTCCAAATGTTTCGTCGAGATCGTGGTTCAAAGGTCTGGATGTAAGTCGCGGTTTCATTTGTGTGATGTCGAGACTTATGTCCAACCACTACTCGCTAGACGCACATCTCTACAGAATTAACCTCGTCGATAGCAACATATGTAGGTGCGGAACCGGTTATGATGACATCGATCACGCAGTTTAGAATTGCCTGGGTTATTGATGCCTCCAGAGCACGACTATTGGATACCCTAGTGGCCCGAGGTAGACTGTCGGCAGTACGACATCTGTCCCCATGTCTATGGGCGGCGCGTGAGAGAGAGTGTTATTCCCCAGTCCACCTTTGTATACGTCCGATAATAGAGTGTTAAAACGTATCGCTTGTGTTTGCTACTATTTTGCGCGGTATCCGAAAGTACCCCGGGTTGTCCGTCT
Organism: Aedes koreicus; assembly: GCA_024533555.2. Taxonomy (NCBI): domain Eukaryota; kingdom Metazoa; phylum Arthropoda; class Insecta; order Diptera; family Culicidae; genus Aedes; species Aedes koreicus. The sequence continues at coordinate 850,758 of JAHHFK020001420.1, forward strand.
AGTTCCCGTCGGTAGTGATCCTCCTGATGATAATTCCGCTGCCTAATCTGTTGGTCGTGACTTGTTTTTCCCACATAGACAACCCTCCCGCGAGGTAAGAGATGTTTTGGGAATGCGTGATCTCCCCTACATGCAAGCGATTTACGAATTCCTTTGTTTGTCTAACCTGAATGTGTAATGTCATCACCCCCCTCCACTCCACGCTATTAAATTCCCTGCCATTGTGTCCCAGCTACACTTTCCTCTTGTTTCCGTGCTACTTGTACCTGCCCAGCAAGCTATTGGTCAACCATCTAGCTCCTGAAATGGGCTGTAGGAACCGAGGACTTGATTACAGCCACAGCCATGAGCAGCAATTAGTTACCTGCCTAGTCCCTTCCAAGCGATAATGTGACCCATTAACCTCGAGCCAGCCACGAGTAATTGGTGCCCCACTTACTAACACCATAAAGCAAATCATTGTTAATAAAAAAATTGAATCATTCCTTGTCGAACGTTCGAGTGTGCAAAGTCAACATTTGTTAGCTCCGTAATCGAATTACGTTTTGGTTTTTTTCTCCACGATCGTGGTTTTTTTCTGCACTATAGCTAGTGTACCAGTTAGCTCAATAGTGCCACAGTGCGACGTTTGGAACGAAGGAAGTGGCTTTTACAGGCGAGCCTTGTGAAGGACCATCCAACGACCCGTCATCGACACCGAAAGCGAGAAAAATATCGTTCTTCCCCACGACGACTATCATCATCATCATCATCATCATCATCACACAAGGTCGTCACCCGACAGCAGCAGCAGCAATAGCAGCTCAGCAGTACATATAAGATAAGTGTTTTGTTTTGACGTAGGACTTACTTCTCTCTTTTCTATTCCTGTATAGGGGCGCCGTTCTAAAATTTCTGAAAGCGCAAGCGTTAGGCGGGTTTGGAGACTTTGAACGATAATATCTCCTCTCTGGCCCACAGAAATTTTACGATAAGTATTTCATTCGCAAGGTAGAACATCAAATCTGAATCCCTGTTGCAAACTTAATTCATAACGTTTGTTTAAACTAATCAAAAAGTACTTGAAAGAAAAATGTCTAAAGGCTCAAAGCTATTGGTCGAAAATGACATCATGCTTGCGCCTCGCTCTGATTGGTTCATACTGCCACAGTTACCGTGCCAGCGATAATCAAACATGTGGGGACGACCGACCAATCATCAGTTCTCACTGTGCATCCGCATGCGATTCAGATGTGTTTGCGAAGGAGCAGGGGCGTTGGATAAAAAACGCCGATTTTTTTAAAAAAAAAAAAAAAAAAAAAAAAAAAAAAAAAAAAAAAAAGGGGGGGGGGGGGGGGGGGGGGGGGGGGGGGGGGGGGGGGGGGGGGGGGGGGGGGCAGTGTGGTTTTCCAGTGAAATAAGAAAATCAAGCAGTGCTTGCTGGCGAATTATCATCCCGCTCATTTTCGCTTCATCTCCGCGTGGTGACGCTAACCAGCGATACACTACTACATCGCCAACGGTCATCCGACATCGTCGAGCGAGTGCACCGAAGGCGATCGATACACCCGTGAACCCACGAAGCGCACCGCTCCCCGCTGCGCTCCGCATAGAAGTGCGCGCTCAGGCATACGGTGCGTCACCAGCAGTAGCAGCAGCAGCAGCAACAGATCAGTAATATTAGTTAAGTTTGTTTTCCTCTGTCTCTCATCCCACTAGAGTGTAGCGTTAATTTGTGTGTGTTCCTGTTTTGTGTTTGTGTGATTTAAATTTTTGGGGGCGTTCAACGCTCCCACAAGTAAGGCAAATCGTGCATGTTGAAGACGTTTCTTCGACGTGGACCATTTACAGAAGGAAAAGTGCCTTTGGCACCTGATGATGGGGAGACTGAAGATAAATTTCCGACCGCGACATCTTATCCACTGAAATCGGTCGGTCCATGGGTTGTCTACTTTCAGCACAAAAATTAAACCTCTGAAAGTGTGCCAACTAAAGAGTACTGATTTGATCGAAGCGATTCTCAGCCGTGACTGAGATCACGAAATTTAAATTTACCAAACACCGTGCGCAAGTCGTCTCTAACATGAAGCAGGCTAATGAGATTGCCTCCTCCCAGCATTTTACACTGGAATATAGAGTTTATATTCCAGCTCGTAATGTGGAGATTGTAGGAGTAGTCACAGAGGCGAGTCTGTGCCCTGAAATTTTGGATGAAGTGAGCGGTTCACCGATTCAAGAACCCTCTGCTCCAGCCAGTACAGATACTGGAAGTCACAAAAATAGTGAAAATATGGTCCAGCGAGGGTTAGAAAAAAGTTACCCCCACAGTTACTCGTTTCGGGTGACCTTTTCTGGTTCTGCCCATCCTCACTACTTAGAACTGTACAAACTTCGGCTACCTGTGTCGTTTATTTGTACCCCGGGTAGATTATCTGCCAAACACTGCAAGCAGATTGGGCACCCGGCATCCCATTGCGGCAATAAAGAACGCTGCTCAACTTGCGAGAAGAAACATGAATCACGACCCTGTGCAGATAACACACTAAAATCCGTTTTTTGCAAGGGTACTCCTCCCATGCTCTCTCGTCATGCCCGGCGTACAAACAACGCGGGGAAAAATTGGAACGTTCTCTGGAAACAACGTTCAAGGCAATCTTTTGCAGAAATGCTTAAGAAAGCCTCGCCACCCGATATCAATACAAATCCTTTTGCTGCTCTGTCAGATGACGAGTCTGATTCGGACTTGCTGAGGAGGGGACCTCTTTCAGTTTTCCGGAAGGTGCTTCACGGAAGCGAAGACGCATCCGAGCAGGGAAAGTAGCTGAAAAGAAGCCCCAAATCAACATGCCCAATTCAAAGAGCAGGGAAGTATGGTTGATAGAAATCCACCTGGTTTTCGAAGTGCCAACTACACACAGGATTTCCCATCTCTCCCGGGGACATCCAAAACCCCTGATGCCCCGATTTTACAGTTCAGGAAGCCCCCTTCATCTGGGCTGTTCTCATTTGATGCTATTGTGGAAGGTGATTTTCAAGTACCTCGAAATATCTGGACTTCTTAAAAGCATTGGTATGGCAATGCTTCCCACTGTGAAAACTTTTTTGGGGAAGAAATTAACATTAAAGTGGCCCCTCCTTGCAGCTATCATTTCCTTCGATGGATAATTTGCCAAAAGAGGTTTGGGATTTGATCACTGTTCTGCAGTGAAATTGTCAAAGTCTTATTCCTAAATTAGAATCATTTAAATTTTTAGCTCATATTAACAGTTGTGATGCATTTGCTCTTTGTGAAACATGGCTTTCACCCGAAATCGATCTTCCGATTCACGATTTCAACATTATTCGGCTTGATCGTGAGGATTCACGTGGAGGAGGAGTACTTTTTGGGGATCAAAAAGTGCTACTCCTTCTAAGAGTTGAATTTTGCTGCAATTCCTGGTATTGAAGTTGTCGCATGTCAGGCTGTTATTAAAAATAAAGTTTTATTAAGTCGGCTTAGGAGCCTCTTTCAAGAGCCCCAATAAACCAGAAACAACTTTCAGATATTTGTTCGGTTCTTCCTGCTCCGCGGTTGGTCATGGGAGATTTTAACTCCTACTGCAGCAGTTTTCGGGAGGAACTAGTGTGCCGATGACAACCGGTGTTCATTGATATATGACCTCTGTGACAACTTTAATGTGTCCTGTTCTCAACTATGGAGAACTTACACGCTTGGCTGGTCCTTACTCACTTGGCAGTAGTTTAGACCTTACACTTTGCTCGAGTTATTATCGTTGGACTGCACGTGGAATGTGATCCAGGATCCCCACGGTAGTGATCATTTGCCTATTAAAAATTTCGGGAAGGCTGCCAACGGGCTCACTCCGCCGGAATCGATAAACGTCACCTATGATCTAACTCGTAATATCGATTGACAAGGTTCAAGACAGCAATAGATGAAGCCGTAACAACGGTAGAAGGGCTTCCACCGCTGGAGGAATATAACTTCCTCTCCAACCTGATTTTGAAAAAAGCGCGCTTCAAGCTCAAACTCGACCAGTTCCAGGAACGTCATTTCGCAGGAAACCTCCTTCCCCATGGTGGGATCAGCAATGCACCGAGGTTTACCGCAAAAAGTCCGACGCGTTCAAAGTTTTTCGTAGACGTGGAACACCTGAGCACTTCGAAAGGTACACGGCTCTCGAACGAGAATTTAAGAGCCTCATCAAGGCCAAGAAACGCGGTTACTGGCGACAATTCGTGGACGGGCTATCGCGTGAAACGTCGATGAATACCCTTTGGAATACGGCGCGAAGATTGCGTAACAGAATTACGAACAACGAGAACGAGGAGTATTCGGACCAATGGATCCTCAAGTTCGCGCGTAAAGTTTGTCCAGATTCTGTGCCAGCACAAATGTTTCCTCGCGAAACCACGAATTCGATAGATGAGATCAGCCAACCTTTTTCAATGGTAGAGTTCTCTCTCGCACTCCTTTCGTGTGGCAATACGGCTCCGGGGGCTGATAGAATCAAGTTCAACTTGCTTAAGAACCTTCCAGACGTCGTAAGAGGCACATGTTGCACTTGTTTAATCAGTTTCTGGCTCTCAACATTGTACCGGATGACTGGAGACGGGTGAGAGTTATTGCCATTCAAAAACCTGGTAAACCCGCGTCCGACCACAACTCCTATCGACCCATCGCGATGTTATCTTGTATTCGAAAGTTGTTGGAGAAAATGATCCTTTTCCGCCTGGACAAATGGGTTGAGACAAATAACCTGCTTTCAGATACTCAATATGGTTTTTCGTAGGGGTAAGGGAACGAACGACTGCCTCGCGTGCTCCACAGAGATTCAGTTAGCTTTTGCTAAAAAGAGCAAATGGCTTCTGTTTTCTTGGATATCAAGGGGGCTTTTGATTCAGTATCTGTTGAAGTTCTCTCAGATAAACTCCACGCTTGTGGTTTCTCACCATCAATGAACAATTTTTTGTAGAATTTGCTGTCAGAGAAACATATGAGCTTTTCTCATGGAACCTCTACAGCTTCTCGATTTAGCTACTTGGGTCTCCCAAGGGATCATGTTTAAGCCCCCTTTTTGTATAATTTTTATGTCAAAGACATTGACGGTTGTTTGAGTGAGAATTGTACGTTGAGACAACTTGCAGATGACGGTGTAGTGTCTGTCACGGGACCCAATGGGGTCGATCTGCAAGGACCCTTGCAGCATACCTTAGAACCAATTTGTCTACATGGGCTCTCGACCTAGGTATCGAATTCTCTACGGAGAAAAAAACTGAGTTGGTAGTTTTTTCTAAGAAGCATAACCCTGCACAACCGAAGCTTCAAATTTTGGGTACACCGATAACTCATTCTATGTCATTTAAATATCTTGGGGTCTGGTTCGATCCAAAGTGCACCTGGAGATCCCACATTGAGTATCTGAAGCGAAAGTGCCAACAAAGGATAAACTTTTCTCTGCACAATTACCGGGACCTGGTGGGGAGCGCATCCGGAGATCTTCTAACGTTGTACCGGACAACGATTTTGTCGGTTATAGAATACGGTAGTTTTTGTTTTCAGTCAGCGGCTCGGTCGCACATCATCAAACTGGAACGTATTCAATATCGGTGCCTTCGTATCGCGTTGGGTTGTATGCACTCGACTCATACTATAGGAGTCTTGAAGTGCTGGCTGGTATGTTGCCTCTCTCGGATCGGTTTTTCAGAATTATCTCTCCGGCTCCTCACCAGGTGTGAAGTTATGAACCCCCAGGTGATTGAAAATTTTGAGAAGCTCCTTGAGTTGAACCCTCAAACCCGCTTCATGACTTTGTACCATTTATACATAACACAGGATGTCAGCCCTTCGCGGAATATTCCCAATCGTGTTTGTTTTTCCAACTTCGGAAATTCGGTTCATTTTGATTTATCCATGAAACAGGAGCTTCGTGGAATCCCAGAGCATCATCGTCCTATGATTGCTCCGGTGATATTTGCTACAAAGTTTGGCCTAGTTGATTCCACCAAAACGTTTTTCACTGACGGGTCTTTGATAGAGGACTCCGCTGGCTTTGGTGTATATAATGAAAAATTATAGCGTCGCTCGTAAACTTCAAGCACCTTGTTCTGTTTTTGTCGCGGAGTTGGCAGCAATTCACTTTTCTTTAGAAACTGTTGCCTCTCTTACACCGGATCAATACTTCATTTTCACGGATAGTCTTAGTTCTATAGAGGCTATTCGCTCCTTGAGGCCGGTAAAGCACACCTCTTATTTTCTTATGAAAATACGAGGTCTTCTAAGTGCTTTATCTTCACGTTCTTTTATTATCACCTTTGTTTGGGTCCCATCTCATTGTTCGATTCCTGACAATGAGAAAGCGGACTCGCTTGCAAGGGTGGGCGCTATCGAAGGCGATATTTATGACCGACAAATCGCCTTCAACGAATTTTTCTATATTTATCGTCAGATATCACTCGATAGCTGGCAGTATAAATGGAGTAAAGGAGACTTGGGGCGATGGCTACACTCTATCACTCCTAAGGTGTCTAAGAAATGTTGGTTCAGGGGATTGGATGTGGGTCGAGACTTCATTCGTGTGATGTCTCGCCTCATGTCCAATCATTATTCTTTAAACGCTCATTGTTCCGTGTTGGGCTGAGCGACAGCAATCGCTGTGAATGTGGACAAGGTTACCAGGACGCAGATCACGTTATTTGGTTTTGTGCTGAGCATCGTGGAGTCAGATCTGAGCTTTGTGATTTCCCTTCGGGCTCGAGGTAGACAACCCAATGTACCGATTCGAGACATTTTGGCTGCACGCGATCCGGAGTTTATGAAACTCATTTATGTGTTTTTGACTAACATTAGCCTTAGATTGTAGTTTGATTAACTTACTTGTTTAGGTTAAATTTTTGAGGATTGTGTGCATCGGTGTGTGATTGTGGTGGGGGGGGGTGTGTGTGTGTGTGTGTGTGTGTGTGTGTGTGTGTGTGAGAGAGAGAGAGTGAGTGAATTTTTTTTTTTTTTTTTAAATTGAAAACGTTCAATTAAAAAAAAAATTGTAATTTGAAATTCTAGATATAAGAAAACCATTGTTCCTCATGCTTTGTTTTAAATTCCCACCGCAATTTTCCCATCCATAAAATTGTAATTCCTATTAACCTCGAGACGGCCGCGAGTAATCGGTTCCACCCCCTTAACCTTAGTTCTAAGATAACTGATGTATATAAACATGAAAACTTGGCTCTGTAAAGTTGATTCGATTGAGCCTGAACAAATAAATGAATTCATAAAAAAAAACACTAAGGTGTATGAAATAATTGCTGGCTGGAATGAGCAATTGGGCGGAGTTCTATCATTATGGCTTATCGGATCGCTGCGCCTTACTTATGTTTTAGTGCACTTTCTGTTATTAGTTGTGGTTGCGTACTTTTTTGATTGAGTGTGGGAGGCCCCTCCGCATGGTTTTTTTTTTTTTTGCTTTGTGGTAATTAGGCGTTTGGGGTTTGGGATTCGTTAGTTCTGCTTGGGTTGTGTTAGTTCGCTTAAATTTGGTGGGCGGAAGGGCGTTTACTCGTGGGGCTAGTGGCGTAGCGCCTGTGGCTAGCGCTGCGCCCTGTTTGAATTATAGGGGGGGTGGCGTTGTGGTTTGCGCGCCGTATGTTTCTTTTGTTCGATGCGTGACTCGCTGGATCTGTGTGTCATTTTTATTTGTTTTGTTTTGGTAGTTAGTTTGCGGGGTGTCTGTGATACTTGTCTGCCCTTATTGCAACGATGGACAACCTAGTTGGAACTCCAAAAATATGAAGCGATAGATTGAACCTGACCGATGGTTAATTCTTAGTGTTCTTGACATTTTCCAACGAGGCGATTGTAATTGATGCTCTACTCTGAGAAAAATTCTATCGTTCTACCGACAATTAAATCATGGTCAAGATGACTATTGCATGTAATGGTTTCAATACACTCAGTAGCAAAAAAAAAACGAGCGAAATTTTGCTTCCAAAAAATGACATGTTCAACCTTCTGTAAGTTTGTCAATTCTCAATGTTTTTGGCTGAAAATTGGACAATACTATAACTAATGTATAGACCTTATGTGACCAAAATTGCATGTTGCTTAAATTTTTAAATTTGTAGTTTTCATAACATATGTGAAAAAAGTCGTTTTTGGACAGACCAACTTTAAATTTCCGTATTTCCGTGAAAAATTTAGGTAACTTATCAAAAATCTCATTATAGCCTACAAAAATATAGAAAATAATGTGGACAAAATTTGAACTGTTTCCATTAAGTGATTTGGACTACAGCTGGCGTCAAAGTTGACGCGCCAACATGAGGATTTCCCTTTTCCCCCGATATTGAACATGCTGAAAATCGGTGCAAAAAAAAAGCCGAGGCGAATTTATCTTATTAATACACATGATTTATTACGAGTGAAATATCCCAAATTACTAGTGTTTCCCACGAAGAACTTAAAAATATGGCATACAGTATGAATTGGTTTGTTAAAACTACGTATACAGTATTATACAGTATTATTAGTAGAATTCGCCTCAGCTTTTTTTTTTGCACCGATAATTCAGCATGGTCAATATCGGGTGAAAAAGGGAAGTCTTCATGTTGATGCGTCAACTTTGACGCCAGCTGTAGTCCAAACCACTCAATGGAAACAGTTAAAATTCTTTCCACATTATTTTTTATATTTTTGTAGGCTATGATAAAAATTTTAATAAGCTACCTAAATTTTTCACAGAAATACGGAATTTTAAATAGGTCTGTCCAAAAACGATTTTTTTCAAATATGTTATTTAAACTTCAAATTTAAAACATTTAAGCAACATGAAATTTTGATCACATAAGGTCTACACATTGGTCATAGTGTTGTCAAATTTTCAGCCAAAAATATTGAGAATTGACAAAGTTACAGACGGTTGAACATGGCGTTCTTTGGAAGCAAAATTTTGCTCGTATTTTTTTTTGCTACTGAGTGTAACCATGAAAATGGACGAATTCACCAAGTTCATGGTAGTCTTGACTATGATCATGGCAACAAGGACTATTCTGACATTATGGTAAATGTTGAATCAACTAATTTTAATTTAACCCCCAATAATGGTAAAATTTACTATCAAATTTTTCTCTGTGTTTTTTGGAGCTAGTGGTTGGTGAAGATGCGTCGCAACATTTGACTATTTGTATTATCCGCAGCGGTTCCGTTTTCGCTTGAATTTGTGCGAATTTGATTCGTGTTTGTTTTCATAATGTGTGAATTAAATCTATCATCTTTAGATGCCAATTGCCTGTTCGGTGTGGAAAACTTGCATTTTTCCCAAGTTATAAATTTCCCGATGTACATATTCTTTTTATTCCTTGGTGCATGATCATCGGAATAGTCAAATAGTCAATATTTTCAATGCTTTTAAATAATATTTAACCTGTGATATTTTGAGGTAACATGAGCAAATCATGAGCATTAATCACGTTAATGGGAACATAATTTTTTATTTCTAGAACAAAGTTTTCGTTTCCAAGACGATTGGTGTATTCGCTACTTAGAGCATCGTTACACAGATGTTATCATTTGCTATAGCGAACAATGTTCACGTTTCCATGACTTATTTTCATGGTATATATTCGTAAAGGAAAAAAATACCTGTTCCTGAATTCGTGACACGACGTTGACGAATTTCAGAACGGACTTTTTTCTGTGTATGAATTCGCTCATTTTTTTCTGTGTATGAATTTGCTCATTTTTGCCACTCAAGAATTTCCAGAGTGTCAAATAAATTGTTTGCTAGTATTGAGCAAACATATTTGACAAGGAGCATCACACTATTTGACAAATTGTCAAATAAATGGTACGACAAACACAAACCAAATATTTGCCATTGATATATTTGGTCAAATATATTTGATGATCACACGTTCACACAAAAAATAAATCTTGTATAATTAAAAGTTTTGCGCTTTACTTCTGAAAAGTGTTTATTTTTCATTAAATTGAAAGTAAAATTATCTACAATGAAAGTTCTTCGTTTGATTTGAAAGTGTTATGTTTCGGTTCAGTGTGTAAAATTAAAAGTGATTTCTTTTACCATGAAAATTGTAGAGCTGTCAAATCCACCAAAACAAAAAGCAAAAAAAGAATCGAGTCTACCTGTCAAAGTCACCCTGTTCTTTTTATCCGTCCGCGAAAATATTTAAGCTGTTCACGGATATTGTTCTGTCCTACGTTTTCTTAAAGAAGTGATTTGTCAAGGATTTTAAGGTGACACAGCATAATACCAACAATAACACCCCAACGAACAATAGCAACAGTCAACTTTCTTCCAGCTACAAATCTCTCACCGGCAGCGAATCGGATCAAAACTACGAATCCGTCCGAGCAAACCCCGTCGACGACCGGTCCACCGTCCAACGATTTGCTCTCGAAGTTCGATTCCTAGGCGACGCCAGGTGTGCACGAGGCAACCACCACGACAACGATAGAGGACACCGAATTCGACACTCCTCCGGCCGAAACAGAAGCGAAGAAGCCTTCGATGTGTGAAATAGAAATCACCGGCGTCAGTGACTACTTTCAAGTCTGACTTTTTCAGGCCAATTGTGAAAACCGTCGTGCAGTATAAGCAAAGAAGAATGCTAAGATGGAACAGTTAGTACAAATATTTTTTCATTTCAGTGTCCTTTTCAAAAATTAAAATCGGTCCCTTTCGAATGAGCACTCCCCAGTAAACGGGTTGACAGATCTTGTTATGCTCATGCCGATCCCTCGTTCTGCAAACAAAGACCAAAGTACCTTGAGAACAAGGTAAAGCATATTGCCAGCTGTCATATTATTCTCACATACACGCTCATTCGATCTTACTCAATGTTGAGTAAATTTTACTCAATTTTACTAAATATTCATATCTAAAACGTCAAACGCTGAGTAGTCCTATTTATAAATTTGATTGTTTGATTGTTGATTGTTATTCAAAACACAAAAAAACTGCCCCAAACTCAATTTTGAGATAGCTACATATTATTTTTTTCAATAATTTAAAATGGGTCGGATAACGTCTTTGTCAATTTGCGCTTCGGAAGTTAATTTAAAATCTAATTCGTTTTTGAAAAATAATTACCAGTCAAGACATGGAGCAGATAGCAGCCACTTTAGATGCGGAAACGTATCCTAAAAAAGCTAAGCTGTTTTATCTTGACTGGGATTCGTTGATTTTTAATAGTATATATTACATTACAGATAAACCAAACATTTTCGAAACTCTTTCCTTGTCAATCTAAAAAATATATAAGCGGTATAAGTGACTAACATCTCTGATGTATATAACACAATTCCTTATAAATATTCAGGGTCTTGAGAAAGTCAAAGAACAGAACTTATAACGAAGTTGGGAACTTTTTATATGTTCATCAAGAATTATGATTCTTATTACTATAGTAACCTATAGGTTACATGTTCAAAACGTCCCATCTGCTTTGATCAATTATCTCGGTCGTTAATGACTCTATTCTAAACTCTAGAAAATAACCTGCCACATCAAACAATGTGACAACATGTTGCATGATTTGTTTTGGTCAGCTGTGTTTACCAATTGATTAAGAATTTGGGTCATAGTAGATAGGACTTTTTGCATTATAAGTCTGGGTTTAATTTGCACGCTTCGAAAAATGTACCGAACTGAGCAGTTAAGTGTGGGAAGCCAAAGTTGGGCATAGTTATGTTAACCTACCGTTGGGTACTTACATTTAGGTAGAATAACCCCCATAAGAATGTTATGTGTACCTTACGATAGGTTAACATGATAGGTTAACATTTACAAATTTGGCTTCCCACACTTAACTGATCCGTTTGGTACTTTTTTCTAAGCGTGTGGTTAAAATCTTGACAAACAATGCAAGAGATCATAAATGTTTTGAAGGCTTCTCTTCATTCTCTCTATTTCGATAACCACAGCTAAGTAAATCGATTTTGCGATGATTTTATCACATAACATAAATCAGGATAATTTTGTGTCGTTCAGAATATGAAACTGCAAGAAAACTGTGTATCATTCACTACCTCATCAATCAAGGAAAAATAGTTTTAGAGAATCAATGCGGAAAGAACCTTTTGAAATGTTCCCCTAGAAACAAAAGATGTTGACCATTCATTGAATGAAAAAAAAGTGCCAGCTACTGTCGAGGCAACGTAAACAAAATTCATCAGGATATTTCCGCGTAAGACAGGCTACCCATGGCTACACTAATAGAAACAAGGAGCAGAAGAACCCGTTTTCTACAAGTTTAGTTAGGCGTTTCTACAAGTTTAGGCTGTTCAGTATGCAAAACGAGGAAAACGCGTACACAACATTGAGCCATCATGAAGGAACTCCAATCAAAAATAGGTTCTGGTTTGCGTAGGTGGTCTTCGGTTTACGCAGTAAACTTTTTACACGTTTCGTTCACAAAGGTTTGTACGCGTCTAGAGAAAAATACCCAAACGGAGCAGTTAAGTGTGTGGAGCCTACGTTTGGTATAAACATGTTTACCTGCCGTTGGGTAACTTGCTTATGGGTTGGATAGCTTACTAATAGTTAAAATTCTACCCAACGGTAGGTAAACATAACTATACCAAACGGTGGCTTTTCACACTTAACTGCTCCGTTGGGTACTTTGGTCTAAGGTGGTTATCTGAAATTGGTTAATACTTGTCTTATATCCAACCAGAGAAGAGGTGTTCTTTTTTGGCTAATAATCCATATTAATATTATTATTTAAGTCATCAAACTCACCAGTTGAAAACCAAATGGATCCTTGCAGTGTGGAAACTTTTCCAAAAGCATTAGCAGCGAATTAGTGTTGCAAAGCAATTCTTTCCGTTTCGGAAATGTTTCAGACCATTTCTCCAATACGACACTCCATGGCTTCCTGTTCAAAAGTAACCAATCCATTGCCTCATGCATCGCTGGTGAATCTTCAGCCACATCTTCGCTCCGTCTATGCTTCGCAAGAAATGTATCTTCTGCCTTCTCTCTGTTTCGCTTCTTCTGCTTTAAATTGGTTATTTTATTGTACAGTTTGCCACTTGGGTTTTTCTTTTCTCCTTTGCGTGGAACAAAATAGTCCTCCTAAAAAGTAAACAAGCTTTTTTTAAAAGAAATATTAACAACTACGTACAGGTTCTACCTTGGCTTCATATTTTAGACAACAAACGATAGCATCTGCATACGATTCCAGAACTTTTTCAGTTGATTTCGATCCCTGGACAATGTGATGATTAGCAATAATTCCCGTAAGTTCATTTTGGCTAGTTTCTGATAGAGGGCCCTTTTTTGCTCTGTCCAGTATAGCTTCACCAGCTAACGAAGTGCCCAGCAACTTCTTCAATACAGCCGGATTGAAATGCTCCTCAGCAACAGCCCGTAAGTGTGTATTCTTATCTGTTATGGGCGTCTCGATATTATCACAATCTTCTCCTACCGGTTCCAGTAAAACGGATTGAACCGTAATGTTTGTATTGGAAGGAGCTATTGTTGGTCCGATAATTATTTCCTCGTAAATTGGTTGACTGGTATTACCACCGTCTTGTGTGATAGCTTCGATGCTTGGTTTGACGTCGAAAGCTGAATTGCGATTTTTATTTACGAGATCTGAATTTGTATCTTCATTTAAGCAATCAATGACTTCAAAACTCAATATTTCATATCCCTGAAAAAAAAAAAAAAAAAGATTATAAACACATATCTGGGCCATGATGTTATAAAATTTACCTTTTGCGACCTCCATTGTAGCAGCCTTTGAAAGATTTCTTCCAAATTCCAGTTGGTTGAAGATGTGGACAAGATCAATGTGAGCTCGTCGAGAGTGACCGATGACAATTCTCTCACCGAAAGATCGTATGCTAATGTATTTTAAGAAAATTAAATTACGTATTATTAATGGGATTGAGATCCAAATTTTGTTTTAGTCTTCACACATTTATACTGATGAAACAAACAAACAGAACATAGAGCCTCTTCCTAGAGGATCATTTAGATTCTAGCAGTGGAAATAATGAGAATATGATGCAATATATAAATTAAATTTACCTTTCCACAGTTGCAAAAACTCAAAAGGTAACCCCAACTCGCCCAGAATAGCCGTTTCCAGCTCCTGTGATCTCCAATCGTAAATTGTGTTGAAAAAGGCTTCAGCCGATTTACTGGATTTTTCGTGAACTAAAAGCCGGTTTAAGATTTCCTCCGCAGATATAGAAAACAATGTTTGTAAATCTGGAAGTAATCTGCTTCATTAACTAAATGCGCTTATATTTCACAAACTTAATAATTTTATAAATACCATCAAAAATATTGCTGATCCCCGCGGGAAGATTCTATATTTCGGTGAACACCTCAGCAATCTCACTAGATTCTGCCATTTTTCACAATTTAATAATTCAGGTACAGTTTCCTGTTCTTTTGTTCACATGAAAATATAAAACTAGAACATCGGTATTATGTGTAAACGTGGTTAAATTATTGCAAAGCGCTTTTCGTAGATAAACGTCATTCGATGCCCCACTGCAAAATAAAGGACGGTTGATCGATTATATTGTTTATGCACATTGAGTTTATGTGTGAGGCTGATGGACACTATGTTCGCGTAATAATTTATATTGTTACCTGGATAAAATTAATGAAGTGGTGTAAACCGACGTCTTATGTGTATAATCTTATAGCGATAACGTTTGATTTATTTCCAGTGTAGATCAACTTCTGAACATGGCGAATCGAGATCCGTTTACATTATATTCAAATTATTATTCTGTTTTAATACAGTTTGTCACAGTATTCGTAGCTATTGTCTGATTTAAGAATTTGGGGTGTTCATGTTATGTTTACTATTTGCAATACAAATCGAATTATGCATATCTGATACTATGAAAACAAGATCCATATCCACAACATAAAATCTGACCTTTTGAAAAATTATTCTTTAAGTTGCTACAGACGCTGTGCTACAACTCTTCGGCATTTCTGTGAGCAAAGCCGTCGCTTTAAGTGCGCGTGTTCAATTGCGGTTAAAATGCCTCTCAAAAGAAGAGCAAAAATTACAAAAAAACGCGAAAAATGGTAAGACAACTCCGAAACTGTTATCTACAATATGTTTGATACAATCTATTATTTAATTTAGAAGAATCTGTTAGGCCATCCAGAGCATCAGATCGGAAAATTGCTGGTGCCGCTGAGAGAGCGAATGCAAGGGCATCTAACCTCACTTTCCTTAGAGAAGCTGTATGTTTTTTTGGGATATATGGCTACGAACTTTTTAATTATTTTGTTTTACTATTTAGCTAAATGCTGTTAAAGCGCAAAATTGTACCGAGGACTACAGCAGCAGCGGTCATGTTTTTGTGGCCGTGGATCAGGCAAAAAGCTTTGGATCGGTTTGTTTCGACGAGGATGATCCACTCAATTTGAGCCAAAAAGAAAAAAACAGCAGAAACCCGTCCTTGTGCCAACACATCAGCAACGCCAGCATCACTCTTGCCAGCACCATCAACCGATTCATTGTTACCCTCAAAGTCTAAATTCCGGTTCCCACAGGCGCTAGAAAGCGCATCTAAGCCTCTCCCAGCGGCATCATCCAACCCGTCACCACCAGCTGCTCATTCTGCATCGTCATCGCTAGCAACAACATACAAGATAACGCAGGCTTTGGCAAGCACGGCAAACTCATTCCTACCTGCACCATCACGTCAGTCAGCACCAGCTGCTCCAGTTGCAGCTGCTCCGACGAAAGCTGTGAAGGCGCTGTCAATATCGCCGGCAAGGTGTTCGTTGGTGCAAACGCTGCCTACCATGGTCGCTAGTCGATAAATTCGGTTTTCAACTGAAACGGTAATACAAGAAACAAACGGGATTGCTTAAAGCAACGCGCCAGAAAAATACTGCCTCCAAGTTACAGCTAGCGGAGATGAAGGACCTTGTCGTACATGCGGTGGCAGAGGCAAAAAAGGTCAAGTCTGGTGCAAACATAAACACTGTAAGTATTTTTACTATAAGATTTAATAGATTTAGATATGGACTTAATGAACATTCATTTTGTTGTTTTTTAGACATTCAAACCGGATCCAGATGTCAATATGTCCGTGGCACAAATCGAAAACATCAGTGGAATTTCTAAATCCACTGCTTCATTTGCACAGAATTTGGCCCTTCATCTGTATGGAGCTGAAAGCCTTCGAGAGAAATCTGTGAAAGGTCGCGTATCAAACCGCACCAAAAATACTCCAAATGCCCGCCATGTTTGCCCTGGGATTTCTCTAAAAAAGCTAGAGTTCATTTACGGTGAGCATTTAATTTTTTGCATAATTTATGAAAAGCTCTTCAAAGCCAAATGCTAAAACAAGGCTTCAACGCATTCCAACTATATTGACAAATAGAGCTTTTTAGTCCTAATAACATATAATCTATCTGAATACTTTATTTTTCCTTTTATTATTGCACAGCTAAAGTACGAGAAAGAGTAGCCATGGAAGTTGGAGCGGAAAATTTGGGACAAATCAAAACATTGTCCCATGAAAGCATTCTTCTTTGATGAAAGTGTCGTTAACAAGGCAATAGCTGAAAAAATTTCCAATTTAAGGAAGGCTACCAAAAATGCCGTGATGCGCTGCGGTGACAATCCCGCCTAATGTGAATCTTGATTTTACATGAGCAGAATGCTCTTTTCATTTAATTTTTTTCACTACATTGGATATATTGTAACAAAACAGTTGCATAATGTTTTATTTGAACTTACCATAAAATAACAATAGAAAGTATAAAATAAAATTCGTAAACAGTATCAAATTTATCTTGAATTTTATTATCATTTTACAATAATTCACAGCATTATTTTATATTGTTCTACAATAGAGAAACAGTAAAGTATTTTAACAAAAAAAACAATAACTTTACTATAAGCTCTACTGTTTATACAACTGTCTTTTCTATTGTTCTACAATAGATAAACAGTAGGGATTTGTAAATTGGAGAAACAATGATTTAACCATACGTCTTACAGTTTATTTGAAAAAAGTGGTGCAATAACAAAACAATAAAAAGTATAGTTTTGAATTCTAAAACATATGACATAATCTGATTATGTTTACGGTTACTATAACTAACAACCCCCTTTTTCTATTGTAAAAGCCCCTTAAACAATAAATTATATGGTTCAACACAATATATTTTATTGTATTTTTATTTTAATAAAGACAATATACTTTATTGTCGTTTTACGGTTTTCTTTTGTATTGTAACATTAAGATTAAATGTTCTTGTATGGGAGTTTTTTTTCGGGTAGTTTCTACAGAAGTCTCTGGGAAAACATCCAGGCCTTCACGAGTTACTTATCACAATAGGAATTATTAGTTGATCTGACATAATTCAGCAAATATTTTATTTACAGCAGAGGGGTTCTGATTGTTCTTGAAACGGTATAAAAAAAAAGAAAACGATGGTTTAAAAAGTGAAGCAAAAGTTGATTTCCGTTAGAGCGGAGTGAAGTGTTTTATCATTACAGTGTGTATTCGGAGGAAGGTATTAAAACACCAGAGAGAAAGTTGGATTTATTTTCAAGCATAAAATTAAGATTTTTTAAATTATTAACATTTCAAAAAAAAAAAAAATTCAGTATACACGATTGCAGCAAACTTAGTTTGTTCTTTTACATTCTAAAATATTATAATTCCACTGAAGTTTTGGCAAACTCTGAAAATGGAGCAGGTTCAATTGCAAGCACAATATTTTGCGTTGAATCCGGCTCATTTGACGGATAACGAATTGAACCATGAATTGGAAATTCGTGAGGTGAACATGCGAGCCGAGTCTCGTAGTAAACAGGAGAGAACGTTGCGTAGTTTGTTGAAGGCTGAAAGAGAAAAAAGTAACGTTAATTTCAGACGAATTTGGATTACTTCGCTTGATGAATACTGTGATGAAATACTTTTAGAAACGAAGACAGCGTTAGAAGGAAAGAAAACGAAGAAGGCACCAGATCAAATATTTAAAACCAAACTTCTTCACATTTTCTTCAGGATGGAACGACTTAAGTCCCATACTAAAGAAGAAGCAGATTTGAACAGTATAACCATAATTGCAGGAGAGTGTGTAAGGTTGTTGAACATGTATTTTTCAGTCACCTCACCACTTTCAGAAGTGAGAGAGGCAGAAGTTAGTATAATCAATGAAAGTTTACGACAGGCACGCGAAGAGCGAATAGATGAAGCGAGAGATGTGATCGATGTGATCGATCCAATAGGTATAACGGATGAGCAGCATGAAAGTGAGCATAGAAGAGAGAATGATACAGGAGAAAATACTCAACATAATTCGGACGATGATGAAGGTGCAGTTGGTGGTGCTGTTGAAGAGGATGAGGATATCAGAGATAGGGTTGTAAACGAGCTCTCCGATGAGAATGAACGTTTGAAAGTAGTGGTAAATCAGCTGTTGAGACGTATTCAGGCACTAGAGGTTTCGAATACAGCCAGACAGCTTGAAAAGGAAAATGAAAATACGAAACAGAAGAGCAGCACACCCGTAGATGAGAGAACGGTTCGAAATGAGAATGATGAACGTCAAAAGCAGCGATATAGTTCAATGGAAAGTATAAGTGAAGGGAATAGGAAGGTTCAGTTGTCAAACCAGGAAAATTCTAATAAGAGACAGATAATAGGGGTAGAGAAACCAAAAAGCCACCAATTACCGGTGCATAAATGGTCGGTTAGATATGATGGATTGGATAATGGAAGGAGGTTAAATGAGTTTCTGAAGGAAGTTGAATTCAATGCGAGATCGGAAGGGTTTACTGAAGCGGAACTGTTCGTGTCTGCACATCACTTATTCACGCGAAAAGCGAGAGCATGGTTCATGGAAGTCAATGGAAGTAACGAGCTAGAAACGTGGGAGAATTTAACCAAAGAACTAAAAAGTGAGTTTTTACCTGAGGATATTGACTACCAGTACGAACGTCTGGCTTGTTCGCGGAGACAAGGTCCTAGGGAGAAATTCCAGGATTATTATCTGGACATGGTGAAAATTTTCCGTAGTATGTCCAAACCATGGGATGACGGTAGAAAATTTGACGTCTTGTTCCGAAACACCAGGTCGGATTGCAGAACAGCTATGCTAGCGGCCAATGTAACATCCATACCTAAAATGAGGGAATTTGGTAAAAAAATTCGATTCAATTAATTGGCAAGTGTATATAAAAAAGGAGAATAGATTCAGTAGACCGAACCAACCAATTGAGGAAATACAACAGCAGAAAAATTACACCAGTAGATACGAAACAAATAATAGATTTCAACCAGACAATAGAGGGGGTTATCAAGGACGGAACTTTAATCCGAATTATAAATCTAGAGAATATCCACCGGGGAAAGCCGGAAATGAGGTTGCAAATAACCAGCGAAAATTTCCACAGAAGCAGATGAATCAGGACAGCAAGCAAACCCAGAATTTGAGACAGTTTAATCCAAAACCTGGCCCTAGTGGTACTAGTGCACTTCAAAGGATAGTTAAAGCATACATTCCCATTAAACGTGGAGTTTGTTTTAACTGTCACGAGGAGGGACACTCGGCAAAGGATTGTCGACAGGAGAAACATGAATTTTGTGAACAATGTGGTTTTCCGGGATTTTCGACAACCAATTGCCCATTCTGTCAGTCAAAAAACGTCAAAAAGACTGCTCAATGAGGCTGAGCAGTCAAGTCGACTCCGAAAGTCCTCAGCAAGATTTTTCAGGGGATTCAGCAGCCATACTTCAACAATTAGGTTACTCAAGGGTTGCAAATCGTTCCAACAAGAAGGAGGAGATTGCGTCATTGCTCGACAAGCTTAGTGGAGATGCCAGACCATTTACGCGAGTCCAACTGATGGGAATTGAGTTGACTGGACTTCTGGTTAGTGGAGCTGCACGGACTGTTTTAGGGTTCGGAGCGCGAAAATTAATCAAACAGCTAAATTTAAAACTAGAGCCAACTTTGGTAAATTTAAAAACAGCAAGTGGGGAAAATTTAGAAGTTCTTGGATGTTCGGATGTTCCAATCACTTTCAATGGAACTACAAAAATTTTACCCGTCTTGATTGCTCCGCAGCTCAAACGGAGGTGTGTGTTGGGGTATGATTTCTGGCTTAAATTTGGAATCAGTCCGTCCATACAGAGCCACCCTTTAGAAGAGTTAGATGAAAAAAACAGCGAAGAGGAAGAAAAAGAAGAGGAGTTGACAGATGAACAGAAACAACGGTTGGAACAGGTAAAAAAGCTATTCCTAGGTGCAGAACCAGGAAAATTCGGAATGACAGATTTAATCTCCCATACAATTGAGATTAAAGAGGAATTCCAACAAGCGGATCCGGTGCGGAAAAATCCGTATCCGTGGAGCCCAGAAATTCAACGAAAAATCCACATAGCGGTAGATAACATGATTCGGGATGGGATCGTCGAGGAATCTAATTCAGACTGGTCTCTTCCAGTAGTACCAGTTGCAAAGCGTGATTCGCAGGAGGTTCGTTTGTGTTTGGATGCTCGAAAATTGAACGAGAGGACTAAGAGGGATGCTTACCCATTGCCACACCAAAATAGGATCTTGAGTCACTTGGGACCGGTAAAATACCTGACAACGATCGATTTATCCCAAGCTTTCCTCCAAATTCCGTTAAACCCAAACTCAAGGAAATACACCGCTTTTTCGATTCCGGGTAGAGGACTGTTCCAATTTACACGGCTTCCGTTTGGACTGGTTAACAGTCCTGCTACACTCAGCAAGTTGATGGATCGTGTACTGAGTCACGGAGCGCTAGAACCGGCAATATTTGTCTACCTAGACGATATTGTGGTTGCTAGCATAACATTTGAGGAACATCTGCAAAAACTTGAAGATCTAGCGAAGCGATTGCGGGAAGCAAATCTCTGCATAAATTTGAGCAAGTCGAAATTTTGCTGCCAAGAATTACCGTACCTTGGATATATTTTATCCCAGGATGGATTACGGCCTAATCCAGATCGCGTACAAGCGATCTTAGGATATCAGGTTCCGAACTCGGTTAGACAGCTTCGTCGATTCCTCGGTATGATTAATTACTACCGTAGGTTTATCGCAAAATATAGCGAAATAACAGCACCTCTCACTGACTTACTGAAAAATAAGCCAAAGAGGGTGCAATGGAACTCAGCAGCCGACAATGCTTTCAAGGTCATCAAGGAGAAACTTATCTCTGCTCCTGTGATGGTCAATCCAGATTTCACGCTCCCGTTCACAGTCCAAACGGACGCAAGTGACAACGCTATCGCGGGTATTTTAACACAGATTCACGAGGGGGACGAAAAGGTGATAGCTTACCATTCGGAGAAACTCAAGGGTGCTGAACTCAATTACCATGCGGCCGAGAAAGAAGGTCTCGCCGCGCTCCGTTGTATTGAGAAGTTCAGATGCTATGTAGAGGGGACGAAGTTCACGTTGATAACTGACTCCTCTGCTCTGACATTTATAATGCGAGCGAAATGGCGATCTTCATCTCGCCTTAGCCGGTGGAGTATTGAAATGCAGCAGTTTGATATGGATATACGCCATCGTAAGGGTAAAGACAATGTGGTACCCGATGCGCTCTCTCGATCGATTGAATCTCTCGATGTGGAACCCGATGATGGGTGGTATAAAAAACTGTTGGCAGACGTTACAGTAGACCCGGAAAAATACATGGATTTTAAAATCATCGATGGAAAACTGTTCAAGTTCGTATCAACCAGATCCGACCTTATGGACTACCATTTTGAGTGGAAACTATGCGTCCCAATCACAATGCGGGACCAGGTATTGAAAAAGGAACATGATGATAATCTGCACATAGGATATTTAAAATGTATCGATAGAATCAAACGTCGATACTATTGGCCACGCATGGCCGCAGATATAAGAAAATACATTGCGAATTGTGAGCCATGCAAAGAAAACAAACACTCTACTATTTCTACAGCTCCAGAAATGGGAAAACAGAGAATTGCAAACCGACCCTTCCAAATAATTTGTATGGATTATATCCAGTCTCTCCCCAGGAGTAAACAAGGCAACGCACACTTATTAGTGGTCATGGACCTATTCTCTAAGTACTGCTTGCTTACTCCTGTGAGAAAGATATCAGCGATATCTCTTAACAAAATATTGGAAGAGCAGTGGTTTAGGCGACTCTCTGTACCACAAATCGTCATCACAGACAACGCGACGACATTCTTGTCAAAAGACTTCCAACATTTACTCGAGCGGTATGATATACAGCATTGGGCTAATGCTCGACATAGGAGTCAAGCAAACCCGACCGAACGGTTAAACAGAACTATCAATTCCATGATTCGTTCCTATGTGAAACAGGATCAAAAGCTATGGGACACGAAGATATCGGAGATTGAATTCGTTCTCAACAACACAATTCACTCAACAACGAGGTTCAGTCCACATTGCGTGGTATTCGGTCACGAGATAATCGATAGAGGATCTGAGCATAAACAAGAGAAGAGAGAGGAACCAAATGAAGAGCAGAGAATAGAAAAGCTGAGAGGAGTAACAAAAAGGGTTGGAGAGTTGGTGAAACAATACCTCCAAAAAGCACACGAAGATACTAAGAGACGATATGATCTTCGCCATAAGCGTTATTCACCGACGTTCGACGTGGGTCAACCGGGTCAACGAGTTTATAAGCGTAACTTTCGTCTATCGTCAGCGGGGGACCAGTTTAACGCTAAGCTGGGACCGCAGTATGTTCCGTGTATCATCCTGAGAAAAGTCGGAACCAGTTCGTATGAGGTGTCAGACATGAAGGGAAAGGTGTTAGGCATATTTTCCGCCGCCGATTTAAAAGCATGAATGCTAAAAGAAAAACAACAAAATAAGAAAAATACGAGCTCATAAATCAAATCAATGTTAGCGGGTTTTTCTAATTTGATATCAGTTGAGTATTTTGCGGTAAATTGTTTTGAAAAAATACTTAGCCTTTCAGATTTAGTTAATTCGATGCAGGTACGAATCCTGAGTTTGTACCGGGTAAAACAATGATCATTCCAAATCTTGTAAATAAAAAAAAAATGTATATAAATTCGGCCGAATTAGTGTTAAGTTATGCATGTTTGCCAAAAATTTTAGAAGTTATATTATTTTGTAGTTGTAATTTTATTTCTTATCTGTTTTAGTTTAATTGCTTCATTGAATTATTTATTTTATATGAGAAAGTAAAGAGGTATGAATCGTTTCTTCTAATGATTTTCATTTCTCGTATATGGAAAGCTGAAAATATGTTGCATTGTCAATACCGTCAACTGAATGAAGATTATAAGGTAGTATATGTTTGTAAATATATCATGTGTTTATTTTGTTGTATTGCGGTTCAAGGTCGTGATCATAATACCGAACAATTCCGGCAACTCAATATTGTTCCGCAAATGAATCATATTCACCTTAAAAGGTTTTTTTTTATTCTACTGTATTCACTTGGTACAAAAGATGATGAACTTCTAGCAAGGAATTCCCAAATAGTGTTAACGAAAATTAAAGCTAATAATGATCAAAAGGCCTAAACTATCCGCGGATATCAACATGATATTAGAACGTTCGTTATGCACACGTTTTTTTAGAAGTTCCTTACTACAAACTTCATCGCTAAGGTACCACAGATGATCTGCATCACGTCAGAATCACTATTGACAGCACTTTTACAATTTTTCCGACCTCGACCGAAACGCACACTGATAAAACACTGATAACGTTACCACAGATAACGTTTCAGATCGCAACTCCGACAACTTACGTATTATGTTTCATACACAGAATTATTGTTCATAAATGTTTTATTGCTGTTTGCAGTTAAAATTGGATAAAAAAAAAAGGGAAGTTTTTGAAAGTTATACTGTACACATTTTGTTTTTTGATTAAATAATGTAAACAAATAATAAATTTTAATGTTAAATGTCTTTTTAAACAATCGGTGAAAAATACACTTAATTGTTTCGAGGTTACTAGGCCGGCCTGCCTTAGTATTTGATCGCTGGAGACCGGAGTCAATAGACTTTGATGGTCAGTACTGACATTTTGTCACTAAATTGCGAGGAGTTGATAAGATCAACGATGAAAACTTATGACCCCGATACTCGATAACAATGATAGCATACTTCACAAGTTTTTTTTTCGTTAACTGTTTCAAGGCCTGTCTTAATCTAGTACGTTGTAAGTCAAAGATTTCAGTAATTACAGTCAGTGATTGTGATTTTACCGGGTGAGAAGTTTCTTGAGTTGTGCAGGTTCAGAGGTACGTGTAACTGGGGAAATAATGTGTGATTTGTAGCCAAAAATATTTACGTTGTAAATATTTTTACCCGAACTGGGGGAGAGTGTAAGTGTTCGCGTTTCAGTTCCGAGTGTTTTTGAGATTGTCGTGTTCAATATCGTGTAGTTGTGAATACATGTGCAGGAAGTGATCGTATGTGGTTGTAGTTTTCTCCGTCATCAAAGCTCCCTGGCGAATATCGTTACCACAGAACGCAGCCACCACCCCACCGAAGTCTACACAACCCACCACCAGATGGACGGAAAACGTCTCTTTTGGGCGGCCATGCGGGGTGGCGATAGAGAAGGCCATTGCGAACTGCGCGATAACAAGCACAATGAATGCGATTGGCTTGGGTCACTGGCCGTATGCTGAGGGCGGTGACCCCATGACCCATTAGACTCGCATATCCAGCTCGATAGGATTTTTTAATCAGTAATAAACCATCTAGTTGAACGGTCGATAATTCTCGATCCTAGTGAAAACACAAAACCGTTTAAGAAAGCGAAACATATTAGTACACATCTGTAGAAGCACTTAAGCAGTGAACAGCAGGTAACTTGCCCGTAACTGCCATGAAAGACGCAAACTACTTGTCCGTTAGGACCCCGCTGTATTTTTGTACAGAGTCCCTGGAATCCCCGGTAGACGTACCGGAAGCCTGCACCGTTCCTAGGGCATCACACTATTCATCGTTCCGAGTCCGTCAGCATACTCGGTGGCCCAGGACGGTAGTAAGGAGAAGAAATCGCCATCCCTACCCCATCAGCATCCGGAAGAGCGAACGCGCATCGTCGGAACTGGGAACCCGAAGCATTAGGAAAACCAGCCGTCAAGAGGAGCAGTCAACGTGGATACGTGGTGGTGAAACTGCAAGGGGAACCGAAGAACAGAAGGTCAGATAGACATTAAGAAAGTGGGAGATAAATATAAATTGTGAACCTGAAGTGCTCTAGGAGTTTTTATACTAATCAGTGCGATTATTCCCTGCTTCGTGTAACATTGTCCGGTGAGCGTGCCGACCCTGAGGCCATTGTAGTCGGGGAGTTTCAGAGGCGCTCCCGATTGAGGTGGCTAATACTTACAAAATTCATTAACATATGCACTACAAAACCAGAAAAATCACTAAATTCCTTAATTTTTCCCTTTTTTTCCCCAAAAAAAAAAAATTTACCAAAAATTTTCAAATCTTTAATTTAAATTTTTTTTTTTTTTTTTAATTAAAAAAAAAAAAAAAAAAAAAAAAAAAAAAAATTATAATATTATATTTTATTTTCAAATAAAAAAAAAAAAAAAAACATAAATTTTCTTTTTTTTTTTTTTTTTTATTTAATAAAAAAAAAAAAAAAAAAAATAAAAATATAAATCATTTAATAATTATTTATTTAGTAGAAATAAAATATTCACTTAAAATCTATTAATTCCACTAATTTTCTTCAAGCACTGCATCAAGAACAAAAGGCTAAAATTCTTAATTAATTTGGAAAAAATACACAATTTAAATACGATTTATTATCATCATACACACCGATTCCAAAGAAGAAAGCATATTCAAAATGTTCATCGTTATTCCGATCACAATACAATCACCTACCCTATAGAAATAATTGGAAAAATGGATTCCAATTCCACCCGGAGCTCACTTGAAAAGGGTTCTATTTTAAAGTAAAATGAAAACCTTTTCTTTTATTTTGCGTTGGGCGCCAATTGTTAGATTTCACTTGCCAGATCGGCCATTTCACTAGGGACTTTCCTTTTTTTCCCTTCAGACTTCAACCTGGGATTCAGGGTCTTTTATTGGCTCCGAGGGGAATTGGGCGGAAAACCCTCCCTTACACTGCGTATCCAAGGTGAAGCAAGCAAAGAAAGAAGAAAAGGAATCAGAGTTTCAAGAATAAAAACAGAATCAATGATATATATTTTGTTTTACATTTCTTTTTAAGTTTATTAAAAAAAAAACTATTGGGGAAAGGAAAAGGGAAAGGAAAAATTACTGGTATTTGCTGGACCGTCCAACAAAAATCCTCGTCTCTACGGCGCTCCTTTGGCTGGCTCCGATTTGCCACGAATATTCCGTGAGTCGGACTTGACTTTTATCGGACACCCAGGCCTTTGCCCACTTGATGCCGATACAATTCACTGCGCTCGCCACTTTATGGCTCGCACGCACTTTTCCTGCACGAAAAGTAAAAGAAAAAAACGTACGTTTTCACACAATTGCGCACTAAACAAGTCTGCACGGTTTTTCACTGCAATAAACTTAATGCTTTTGATGTTTTAACCTTATTAGATGTCAATCACAGTGGTGACAGCTGCTTTTATCAGCTGATTACGTATTGTAGTATGGGAGATTTCTCTTTGACAATAAGGGTCAACTGTGAGAGCGCACAGCATTGCGCGTAACGGTTGTCACAGCAAATGAGGGAATAGGGATGTCAAGGATGGGAAATGGGTGATACCATGCGATAATATATACTAATTCATTCTATTTAATTCTGTTTGATCTGTTTAAAAAATGTAATGCTTATAAAAATAAAGAAATAAAATAAAATTGAGAAAAATATTTACAAAATTACAGGGGGTGCGACTCTATCTCAGATTCAGGATTTTTTTTTTTGCTTTTGTGCGATGTACGCACGCTTAGTAGAGAGAAAGAAGATTTTAAAGATTTTGATGAAGATTTTAAAGATTCACTGCAAAAAGATTCAGCACGATGCAAGTTGATGGATTAAGATTCACAAGCTGAAACAAGATTTTTCAAAGATTGATTCGCTAGCGTGGGATTTTTCGATCATCTTGAATCTGGATTTAGATATGTCGCACCCCCAGCAAAATTATAATACTAATAAAATTACAAAATTCACAAATTTACAGTATGTACAAAATTTACAAGATAAAACAATTGGCCAATGGACAGGTTACAACGTGACCCTCTCCGTTTCGACTCTTGTTTATCCACTGCCAAATTACAAATCAGCATTATCTAATATTATTAGATTATAATGATAATGAAATGCTTGCATTCACACATTCACCTTCAGCCAAACGAAAGAATAAATATTCCTTGTCGTCAGCTAACGACGCACTACCGGCATTAAACATTATTTGGTCAAACCAATCAATGGCAAAATGTTTGTGAAAAATCTGCGATCTGGAAAAAAAAAACAGTTCATCTGTGATGTTGAATGATCGACAGGATGACAGGTGTTGGCGGGTTTAACAACAAGAAATACAACACCGGTGCGGGGAACGCAAAGTTGGTCTATTTTAGCTAGTTCTGTTCAAGTTTCGCTGATACAAATCAGGTATAAAGTTGATCTAAAAATAGACTGCCGCTGAAGATGCCCTTAGTGTTTAATTTAAAAAAAAAATCTTGCAAATTCAAACAGATTATAGGCTGGTTTACAGTTCGGGAAAAGCATCACGGGATTTTGAACGG
Organism: Aedes koreicus; assembly: GCA_024533555.2. Taxonomy (NCBI): domain Eukaryota; kingdom Metazoa; phylum Arthropoda; class Insecta; order Diptera; family Culicidae; genus Aedes; species Aedes koreicus. The sequence goes on from JAHHFK020001420.1 coordinate 878,485, forward strand.
GATTCAGCTCGGAATTTGGCTCCACATTTCTCCACACTCAATGACGAATGACCATTCCGGTTGGTAAAGCTTAAATATATCAGCTGCTCTGAGAAAAATTTCATCGTTGTACCGACAATTAAATCATGGTCAGGATGACTATCGCATATAATGGTTTCAATAACCATGAAAATGGTAGAATTCACTACGTTCATGGCATTTTTTACTATGATCATGGTAACAACACAGAGAACAGACGTTCATCTTCGGTCTGCTACTTGTGTAAAACTTTAAACCGCCATTTCAAATGTATGTCGTTATGCTCCTGGTAGGTGGCGCTGCAGTTGTGCGATAACTGTCATGTCAATGTTTATCAATAAAAAACCCAGCACATAACCTGAAATATTTTGTTTGTTTTTCTTTGCACTTGCGTTTTATACCGGCTGCCCATATTGACTTGTACACACGTTTTTCAAGAAAAGGTATATGGACATCAATGTCTGTTCTCTGTGGTAACAAGGACTATTCCGACATTATGAAAAATGTTGCATCAACTATTTTTAATGGTAGTTTTGACCATGATCATAGTCGGTTCAAAATCACTATACTGCAATAGTCATCCTAACCCCCAATAATGGTAAAATTGACTATCAAATTCCTCTCTGTGTGGTGCACCGGATTGATTAAATGCTTTATTAAATAAATTCTAGAAATTTACAAGTTATTTTATTTAAGTTGACTTTAACGATGGATGGAACTACCGAGGGCTAGAGAGAACAAAGAAAACACAAGTTTATCGTTCAGAGTACTAAAAGCGAATGACATTTATTCATCAGTATTGTTATACAGAAGGTAAAGATACATATGACGTTTATCATCAAGATAACTGAGTATAAAGGTAAAGTAAAGTAAGCGAGGGATGATTGGTTGTATGATTACACTCTTATTACCCCCCGTCAAGCCAATAATCCTAGCATATCACGTAATCTCTCAAATTGAAATCTAGGCAATCCCTTTGTCATAACATCTGCTATTTGATCCTCCGATGGCACGTACGATAAACGAACAGTTCCAGAATCTATCTCGTTCTTTACAAAATGGAAACGCACATCTACGTGTTTCATTCGCCTACTCGGCTTATCGCTCTCCGCTACACGGATGCACGCCTGGTTGTCTTCGTGTATAACCGTCGGATCAGCAACACGTTGTCCCAGCTCACGAAGCAAACCTCTTAACCAAATCGCTTCGGTAACCGCCAAGGTGAGAGAAGCGTATTCGGCTTCAGCCGACGACAACGCAACAGACACCTGCTTCCTTGTTGACCACGACACCGTAGCTCCTCGTACCATGAACACGTATCCTGACACAGACTTACGGTCGACGATATCTCCTGCCCAATCAGCGTCAGCAAATCCTTCAACTAGCGTTACATCCTGGTTCCTACGATATATCAATTTCATATCAAGAGTTCCCTGAATATACCGTAAAACGCGTTTGAGATGAGAGTAGTGTTCGTCGGTAGCGCAGCTCTGGAAAGCGCTGAAATAATTCACTGCTATGCACAAATCCGGTCTTGAAGTGACTGTAACATACATCAAACAGCCCACAAGTTCTCTATAAGGAAGTTTGGTGAATTTTGTCGGATCAACACATTTTTCTAGCTTTAAACCAGTAGCTAACGGCGTTTTTACTGGTTTGCTGTCGGCCATTCCAAAACGGTTCAAAAGATTTTTCAGATACAGTCTCTGACCGATTCTTAATACACCTTCCTTCCTGTTGTGTTCAATCGACAATCCCAAAAATGTGCTGACTTCCTTTAAATCCGTCATTTCAAACTCATCGCCCAATGTCCTTTTTATGTTGACCAAGATATGCAATGAATGACACGCAATCAGTATATCATCCACATAAATGATGATAATAACAGTCTCCTCTTGAATTTTTGCAAGATACAAGCAATGGTCTGCTTGACTACGCTTAAATCCCAAACCAATAACGAAATCGTGGAATCTAGCATTCCATGCTCTTGACGCTTGTTTAAGGCCATATAGCGACTTCTGCAACTTTGCCACAAGCGAACCAGCGCCAAATTCGTCCGGCAAGCGCATAAAGATGTCCTCTTCAATGGTTCCATTTAAAAACGCCGTCTTCACATCGAGTTGATGAAGATGCATTCCATTGTAGTTCACAATAGCCAGAAAAGTACGCAATGTAGTGAGCTTTGCAACTGGCGAGTAAGTATCCTCATAGTCAAACCCTTTACGTTGAGAAAACCCTCTCGCCACCAGACGTGCCTTGTACCGGTCGATCTCTCCAGACTCGTTCTTCTTTATTTTAAAAACCCATTTACAATCTATTAAGTTCCTACCTTTTGGCAGCGATGTCAGTGTCCAGGTTTTGTTCCTTACCAACGACTCCATTTCCTCAGCAACGGCAGCTTGCCAACGAGGCCAATCACTGCGCTGCTTCAGGCCTTCCATCGTGGTCGGGAGATCTTCAACATAATCCTCAGCGCACATCGCCAAGCCGCACGTCATCTCATAACAGTCGAACCACGCTGGCTCCCGCCGAGTACGTCCACTGCGCCTAGCTAAAATCAACTCCTCGTCGATCTCCTCATTGTTACGCGAATCCAAATCTTCAGAACTGCTACCACCACTATTTGATTCCTCTTCCGGAACCACCGATTGTTGTTTCAGTTCTTCAGTCACTAGGTCTACCGTCTTTGGACCACTCAAATGTACTTCAGATTGTTTTCCGAACAACAAGTTTTCGTCGAACACAACGTCTCTTCCAGTTACGATCTTCCGTTTTTCACAGTCCCAAAGACGGTAGCCATTCACTGTGTATCCGACATGGTATAACTTTCTGCACTTTGAGTCCAATTTCGTTTTTCACTCCTTCGGAATATGAAGATACGCAGCACTACCAAACACTCGTAATTTCTTCACGTCCGGTTTTCTTCCATACCACAATTCGAACGGAGTTTTCTTCTCCGCTATCGCTGATGTTGGACATCGATTCGTAAGATATGCGGCGGTGTACACAGCCTCACCCCACATTTCCTTACTGAATCCACTCTCCGCCAACAGTGCACGGGCACGCTCCATCAGCGTACGGTTCATCCGCTCTGAGACACCGTTTTGTTGAGGAGTATGCGGTACGGTAAACTCCATGGCGATTCCTTTCTTCCGACAAAAACAGCGCATTTGATCGTTCGCGTATTCTCCTCCGTTATCCGTCCGAAACCTCGCAATTCGAGAACCGAAACGAGCAGTAACTAATGCCTTGTAGTCCCGAAAACAGTCGAACACTTGGTCCTTTGAGTCTAGCAGATATACAACCGTGAAGTGCGAATAATCGTCTATGAACGACACCACAAACCTTTTTCCGTCCCATGTCACTGGCTTCATTGGACCACAAACGTCACTGTGGATTAATTCCAGCGGTCGCGACGACCGTCTTTCCACGCTCAACGTGAACGGCAACTGAACAATCTTACCCGCTAAGCACGGCTCACAAACCACCATATCATCGTCTAATTTCTTCAACTGTAAACCGTCAACCATCTCATTGTTCACCAGTTCACGAAGGCTATCGCACCCTACATGACCGAATCGTTGATGCCACAACAACGCACTACGGGATACCTTTCCAGACACCATAGCAGTTCCCATATCACTAGGTTGGCAATAAATGTCAAGTTCATACAACTTTCCTTTGAGCCAGCCAACAGCAGTAACAATACCGTTCTTCACGATTTCTGCTTTCTCACAATCAAAACAAACTTTCAATCCAGCCTTCGCAACTCGTTTAACCGAAAACAGGTTGCAGCTGAGTCCCGGCAAAAATAGCACATTTTTTGCAACACACTTTTTCGTCTCACCGCTCACGACTGCATACAGTGTTACGTCACCGCAGTATTCAGCACGAAGCTTTTGTCCGTTCGCCACCACAATTTCCACTGGTGAATTAAGTCGTCGCATTGACGAAAACCATTTTGCGTCATTTAGCATGTGGTCGATGGCACCAGAATCAATATACCACCCCACTTTCATCAAATCACTACTTTCGGCCATCATAAATGCGATCTCTTGCTGCTCGTCACTAACACCAACGTGAGCCTTTTGTTTGCTCGCTTCGTTTTTCGGTTTACCACTACTCTGATCACTCATCTTCGCCATTCGGCAATCAGCCTTTTTGTGACCTAACTTTCCACACGAAAAACACTTGAGCTTCTTCTTCCCGTATTTGCTCGAAGCCATGGCAACACCATCATGGCCGCTACTCGTTCCACAACCTGACTCAAGATTTCGCTTTTTCATGTCCACATCCAGAAGCCTTTTCTTCACAAAGTCCATCGTGACTCCACCTGGAAGCGTTTCGATTGCCGTTACCACCGGATCGAATGACGGGGGCAGTGTCAACAGCAAGTGACACACCGCATCCGACTCCTCGACATTTGCACCACTTCCCTTGAGTTCACGGATCAACTTATCAAAGTTCACCAGGTGTTCCGCCATCGTCTTCCCAGCCCCCTCCACATAACGCAATGTGAGGAGCTGTTTCCTGACGTACAGCTCACCGGCAACACCTTTCCGCTCGAAAACGTTTTTCAACGTTTCCCAAATCTGCTTCGGTGTTTGGCACTCTTTAATTAACTCGAGCTGGCTGTCCGCGATCGCTTGCACAATAATTGATTTGCACTTTTTCTCTCTTTTTCTCCTTTCTACAATTCGCTTCTTTTTATTTTCACGTGCCGCTGCCGTTTCACCATCCACATCGCGAAGATCTTCGATGTCTCCGATTTCCTGTTGGAGACAATCCAACAAATCGTGCATGTCCAGCACGTCTCGAGGCGGAACTTCCAGTTATGGAATCCTTCTCCATCGAACGCGACAATTTTATTTTTATCTTCCATTTCTGGGCCCATAACCTAAAGAGCGGCGCAATAGGTTATAACACGCGGAACGAACGAACGAAGAACTACCGAGGGCTAGAGAGAACAAAGAAAACACAAGTTTATCGTTCAGAGTACTAAAAGCGAATGACATTTATTCATCAGTATGGTTATACAGAAGGTAAAGATACATATGACGTTTATCATCAAGATAACTCAGTATAAAGGCAAGGTAAAGTAAGCGAGGGATGATTGGTTGTATGATTACACTCTTATTAGTTTTTACTTGGTCGATACCTTCTGGGCACTGAGAGGTTTAGTCAGGGACGATGAAATAATACAACTGACTGGTTGCCAGATAGCATCTTTAGCTATCTTGTTTGAATGCTCGGTGGTTATTATTTGGGAGAGGGAGGGTGTTCGAAAATTCTCGGAAAAAAGAAGTTTAAAAAAAAAAAAAAAAGGAAAAGAAAAAAATATTTAATTAAGCACAAACAACAAAATGGAAGAAAAAATATTAAAAAAAAAAAAACTTTTCTAAAAAAATAATACCAACAGTAAAAGGGAAAAAAAAAAAAATAATGTAGTATTTTATGTTTTGTGATGCTCCATTTATGTGCATGATATTGAACAGAAATTCACAATCCTTTTTCGAGCTGTGTAATGTCAATCTCATTTTAACCGTTTTGTCGTTTTGGCTTCGCGGCATTTCATTTTTTTTTTTTTTGCACGAGCGGTATTTTTACTCTACACAGCTCGAAAAAGTTGTGTGAATTTCACACAATTTCATGCGTCACAAAACATAAAATACTACATTATACATCGTGTTATGTTTTGCGACATTGCATACATTGCGGATAATATTGTGTGCAAAAGCTCTTCTTTGTTAGAACTATTTCATGCAAGTTGCTGCTTCGTGTGTAATGAAACATAGTTTTCCATGCTCTGATATTTACATCACAATGAAAACTCAGATTTTTTTTCTGTGTAGGGTTCATAAAATTTATCCTGACTGTCAAAACTATGAAAATCTTCGAAAACAAAAAAAGGGGGGGGGGGGGGGGGGTATTCTCGGTGATTGACACCATGTGAGGAAATAGGCCGACGGAAAAAAAAAATCAATATCGGGAAGAAAAAACTGTTAGCGAATTCGTTTTTGATCCAGTTCCAAACTGGATCGGGTATCAAAATTGAGTCGGCTTGTTGTTTGCTATACGTCAGTGTGTATGGTTGTATTTGTAACTCGTATCGGATTGAGGTTTGCACTGACAATAAGTTCGGGTATCGCAGGTTGGAACTAGTTCCAACCTAGGTTCAAAAACGAATTCGATATGTATCAGAACTCAGTTCTGCTTCTGACATTTTAATTATTTTTTTCTGTTCGAATTCAAACATGCAAAATCCGCGCGGAAACAAATCGGAATGATTTGTTCCCGCCGAAGAAGAAGTGTGTAGAGATGAATTTTATTTCCCGGAGTAAATCCCGCGGTTGGGTTTACACTTCAGGAAAACTGTAATTTTTGTGTAGACATAATTCCCGCCACGGGAATTCAAATCCCGGGCTCCATTTAAAACACACAGGCGCCCAAATCCCGTGATGCTTTTCCCGAACTGTAAACTAGCCTTATGGACGGTGCCAAATCTCATAGTGCCCATAGTTTTATTGAAATCGTATTAAGATCAGGGGTTGTTATTTTTTTTTTGAAAAAAAATATCCCCTCAATTTTTTTTTTTTTTTTAAGTGGGGTTTTTATTTTTTTTTTTTTTTTTATGCTTTTTTTTTTTTTTTTTTTTTTTTTATTTGTCTGGTGGAATAATTTTTTTTTTTTTTTTATTTTTTTTTTTTTTTTTTTTTTTTTGTTTTTTTTTGGGGGGGGGGGTCCCCTGGGCGCGGGGGGTGGGGGGGGTGGGGGGTAGGGAATTAAATGGGATATAAATATAAAAATGTTCTTGGACGATATGTTTCCCAAATCTCGATAGCAAACGCAGGGTTTTTATGCTGTTAGCTTCAAGCTGTAAATTATTAGTTTATTTAAATTTCATTTCTATTTTAGTTACTTTAGTATTTACTCACAATTTTGGTAAACCGATAATAATTGGATGGGTGAGTCGGCAGATTTCACGTTGTAGTTCTACAAAGTCTACATTTAGGTTAAGATACATGTTATAATTTCATAAGCTTGATTTTAAGAGATTAGACTTACTTCAGAGTTACAGAATAGGTGTAATTATAAGCAGTTTTTTTTTTTTTTTTTTTTTTTTTTTTTTTTTTTTTTTTTTTTTTTTTTTTTTTTTTTTTTTTTTTTTTTTTTTTTTTTTTTTTTTTTTTTTTTTTTATATATATATATATATATATAAATGTTCCGTAGATTTAGCAAAACTAGTTTTAATTAGGAATAATCAATTTTTTTATAAATTCCACTGCACTCTGCGAATTCCACTGTACCATTGTATTTTCGATTTTCCACTCGATCACATCGATGACAGCCGTTGACGTCCACTACCATCGTGAAGTGGAGTGCGATGGTTCTTTTCAGCGTTCCGCACGCGTTGCTTCGTTGCAACGGGGGGTCCGTCGCCACATTCCCCCACCCGTAGACCTTGGTGATCATCGTGACCTTCAATAGTCCTGGAACCAGGTTTGCCACAATCCGCGACGTCCAAAACAGCGAGCTTGACAGCTGGTCGTCGAAGAACTCCCGTTGCGGTACGCACAAGTGCCTGACGAACTCTACCGTCCTTGCCAGGGAACACCTGCTCGATGCGTCCTCTCAGCCATTGGTTCCTTGCTGATTCACTGACCAAAAATACGAGGTCACCGACTTCCAGATCCTTTACTTCCTCGAACCATTTGCATCTACGAGTGATTACTGGCAAGTATTCTTTTATCCATCGCCGCCAGAATTCTTCGGTTATGAACTGCGCTAGTTTCCAGTTACTCCTAAGTACTGAACGGCTATCCACGGGAGCCGTGGGCTGAATTTTGACCCCAGTAGAGCTGCCCAACAGAAAATGATTTGGGGTCAACGCCTCCTGATCAGCTGACTCCAGAGGCACGAAGGTGAGTGGTCTACTATTAATCATGGCCTCAGCTTCTGCGATAACAGTCTCCAGGGCTTCATCGTCGGGCTTGCGAGCAGCATCCAAAACTGCTCCAGTTGCAACCTTGACGGATCGTACTAATCTTTCCCACGCACCTCCCATATGGGGTGCAGCGGGTGGGATGAACTTCCACCTGGTTTCGGTGCTGGTGAAGGTAAGTGCTAGGGCATCATTTCGTTTCTTTATTTCTTCCTTCAGTTCTCGGTTTGCCCCTTGGAAGCACGTCCCGTTGTCGGAATAGAATTCACTTGGGGGGCCACGACGAGACACAAAGCGACGCACGGCCATGATGCAGGATTCAGTACTAAGAGAGTGTACCACCTCCATGTGCACCGCTCTCACCGTCAGACAGGTGAACAGGCAGATCCACCGTTTAGCGAGACTTCGACCAACTCTAACGTAGACAGGTCCGAAGTAGTCAAGTCCGACAAACGAAAAGGGTCGAACAAATGATGTGAGACGCATTGCTGGTAGTGGTGCCATTGCTGGAGGACGGGGAGCAGCTTTGACAACACGACACCAGACGCAATTTTTTGCGACCTTTTCCACCAGCGATCTAAGCTTGGATATCTCAAATCGTTGGCGAATCTCGTTTACGACGGTCTCCCTATTAGCATGCTTGAAACGGCGATGGAACCAATCCACAATCAGGAATGTTATTAGATGGTTTCTTGGCAAAATCGCTGGAAACTTAGCTTCCGTTGGAATATACGGAGCAGCACCGATCCTTCCACGCATTCTTAGGACCCCACGATCATCCATAAAAGGCCATGTCTTGTAAATTGAGCTGGATTTGTGCACAATACGATGTCGTTTCTCGGGTGGGCCCCATGACTTGCTGAGTATCGATAGCTCTTCCGGGAATGCCTCGTTCTGAGCAATCTTCCACAGTAGTTCTTCGGCGCATTTTAACTCCTCTTGGGTGAGCAGACCCAGCAGGAGGCGTTCTTGGCGTTTTTTCCGGGAACAGTTATTCACATAGCGCGTCACATATGCCACAGTTCGCAGAAGCTTCGTCCATGAGTTAAACCGAGTAACTTCTATCAAACCACCCACTTGCGGTGTAAGGTGACTCAGGACGGTAGTAGTAGAGCGAAGTTCTTCCTCCGTAAACATTGACGGACGCTGTTGAGGCCACGACGCTTTGGGTTCGAACAAGAAGTTTGGCCCACGAAACCACGGATTGTCCATCGTGAGTATCGGACCGTTGTTCCATTTTGTTGCTTGGTCGGCAACGTTGAGCTTAGTGGGAACCCATCTCCACTCCGTCGGATTTGTAGTCATCAGAATCTCCCCGACGCGAAAGGCTACGAACTTGTGGTACTGACGATGGTCGGAGCGGATCCACGACAATACTGTACTCGAATCGCTCCAGAGAAACCTTTCAGATATCGGAATACTGTGATGGTTTTGAAGGGTCTCCAACAGACGGGTTCCAAGTACGGCGGCGTTGAGTTCGAGTCTAGGAATGGACAGAGTTTTAAGCGGAGCGACCTTTGTCTTCGAGCCGATAAACGCCACTTGTATTTTGTGGTCAATTTCTGCGCGGAAGTAAGCGGCACATGAATATGCTGCTTCGCTGGCATCGCAAAATACATGAATTTCAAGATTGTTAATATTTTCTGGGATGCCTGGCTGAAAATAGCACCTCGGAATACGCAGGAGGTCCAGAGTTGAGAAAAGATTCGTCCAGGTACGCCAGCGTTCGAATAGGTCCTTGGGAATAGTATCATCCCAGCCCGTACCTCTGGCCCAAATATCCTGAATCAGGATTTTTCCATGAACGAGGAAAAACGAAATGAGTCCAAGTGGATCAAACAAGGTCATAACCACTTTGACGACCTCGCGCTTTGTAGGAACATGGCTGTCTTCCAAGATGGGCCGAAGATCGTCTCTCATGACAAAGGAATATGTAAACACGTCGTCTCCCGGTATCCATTTCATCCCGAGCACTGATTCGACGTTTCCTCCTCTCTCCAGTACCAAATCCTTGATTTCGTCCGCAACAACTGCACCAATTCCTCGCAGGACCTCCGCTTCATTGGACAAAAAGTGTCGCAAGGTGAAACCTCCCTTTGAATGCACGAATTTCACCTCATTTACTACCTCTATCGCTTCTTGGACTGTTCGAAAACTATCGAGATAATCGTCAACGTAGTGCTTGTTGATTATGGCTTCAGCAGCACGGGGAAACTCGTCAGACAGTTCGTTGGCATTCCGGTTCTTCACATATTGCGCAGATGCTGGAGAACAAGTCGACCCAAATGTGGCTACGTCCATGATATAAATTTGCGGGTAGTCGGAAGGCTGAAGACGAAACACGAAGCGTTGGGACAAGCAGTCCGGATACCGTATTCTTAATTGGTGGAACATCTCCATCAGATCTCCCGAAACTGCCACTGGATATTGTCGGAATTGACACAGAACCTTCGGAAGTGGCGTTAACAGGTCCGGTCCCTTTAGTAGCTTGGAGTTGAATGAAGTTTCTCCTACTTTAGCGGCCGCATCCCATATTAATCTGACCTTGTCGGGTTTCTTCGGACTGGTTACGACCCCTAGAGGTAAATACCAGACCCGGTTTGCAGGTGTAGACGTCAGCTCGGTAAGCGAAGCTTTATGTGCATAGCCTTTATGCTCGTAATCGGCTATCTGGCTGTGAACTTGCTCCGCCAAACGTGGATTTGCTTGTAGTTTTCGTTCCAGTGACTCCAGACGGCGAACAGCCATCGGATAACTATCGGGGAAGTCCGGATTGTCGACCTTCCACAACAATCCCGTTTCGAAACGAGATCCATCTTCGGTGCGACGTGTCGAATTTTGAAGAATTTGGATCGCTCGCTTATCCGCTTCCGACTCGAGTTGGTTACACGGGGCAGCAACTCCAGCATTCTCCATAGCGAAGTAATCCCGCATCTGTTCATTCATTTCTTGATCAAGGTCAGGCAACGCTGCAGCATGAAAGTTAACAACACCTTCCGTACGGTTATGGGCCGGTATACTCCCATATATACTCCACCCCAAACGACACTTGGCAGCGATCGGATCGTTCGCACTCCCTTCCCGGAGTTTGAGTGGAACACATAGACGAAGATTATCCAGCCCGATCAGCAACTTCGGTTGAGCACGCTCGTATTCCTCCACCGGTAAGCCACGTAAATGGGGAAATCGTTGAGCCAATTCGCCGTACTTCAGCGTTTGTGACGGTAGCAGTAAACTGCTTACGGTCCTAGCATGACCAAGCTGGTATTTGGTTGAATTACCTTTCCCAGAGATATCAACCTTTATCACCTTCGATTTTGGTTCGATGCTCTTAACGTTGCCTGTCCACTGAAGAGTAAGTGCTTCTGTCGGTCCTGAAATTCCCAACTTCTCGGCAACAGAATCTTCCAACAAAGTAAATGAAGAACCTTCGTCAATGAAAGCGAATACCATCAGTGGACCGTGATTACCAAAGAGAACTACTGGCAATATGCGGAAGACAGGCCAAGAAAATTCCCCGAGCGACATGTGACTTGCGGAAACGACCACATTTCCAGGCGGAGAGGACGAGTGGAGGAGGGTGTGATGTTTCTGGCGACACCCTTCGATTTCGCAGGCTCGCCACGATCTACATGGCCACTTGCCATGGCTATTGAGACACGTTCTACAGAGCCCCTTTTGTTGTACTAATTTCCATCGCTCGTCAACGTTGGCAGATTTGAATTGTGGACAATCCATCACTCGATGACCCTCGCGACCACATGCCATACAAGACTTGGTCGATGGTTTTGATATTGTTTTAGAGCCACCTACCTGTGATGATTCGGATAGCCCAGGAGTGTGCGCATAGACGGATACACGTTCTTTTCGTCTTGGCTTCTGATTTTCGAACTTACAGGTACTACTATTTCCTGGCAGATCGAATGTTACTTCGCTCGCTGCATTCACCAGTCCTGACATGAAACTGCCGAATGTTTCCAGGTTTGCTGTCTGGAAACGGCTCTTGTATGCAACCCAGTCCAGCCGCATCGACCCCGGTAGCTTTTCCACCAGTTCCCGCATCAGAATCGGGTTTGAAAGATGGTCTCTCTGCTCAGCCGCAATCAGATGATCCACGAGATTTTGCACAGAAAGCCCAAAATCGATCAAGGTGTCGAGTCGGTCATGTCTGGGAGCCGACACGTGACGAATCTTATCGATTAGCGCATGGATGAGGATTTCAGGTCGTCCGTAGAGGGTGCGCAGGGTCTGTATGACGTGCTGCACCGCTGATGGTATAAGCAAGCGGCTCTTAACCGTATCTAAAGCTCGGCCTCGTAAACACCTCTGGAGCCGGATGAGGTTCTCTGCATCCGTATATCCGCAAGCGATTGTAGACTGTTGGAAGCTGCTTATAAATATAGGCCAATCTTCGGGGTTTCCGCTAAATACTGGCAACTCTTTGCCCAGCACTTGTCTTGCAGCAATATGATGTTGAGTGAGTACGGTGGGATTTGAAACCGCTGGTTGGTTGCCGTCACTTTTCCGTCCAGGCCGTTGTTCGTTCGAATTAAAACGACCAGGGTTACGATCCGAAAGCGGGGTAGAATGATGTAATGGTCGATATGGCTCATCAGGTAACGCTGCTGGTTGTCCGGAGAGATTTTCACCCAAGGGTGGATTTTGAACCATAACTTGCTGCGCTGGGTTAGCGGGAACCTTGATAGAGTGGGGATTGACGTTAATTGGATTGTTATTGTCTCCCACTGGATTTCCCTCTAATCCTCCAGCACCTGTATGCTCGTCCAACCATTCCGATACCCTTTGGATTGAATCCGGTATTGACCCTGCTCTGCTGTTGTTCTCCGCTGCCTGACGAATCAATTCCTTCCGAAGTTCCATCGATTCCTTCCAAAGCTGCGACTGCATATCTTTTAATTCCTTTTCTTCATTCAGCTTCCTTTCGCGTAGACTTCTTTCTTCTTCTGCCAACCTTTTCTTTTCCTCAAACTGTCGTTCCGATTCTTCCAACTCCTTTTTCTTCATCTCGGCTTGGTCTAATAGCTCGCGTTCTCGTCGCTGCAGATCTTCTTCCGCAATCTTCAGCTGAGCCTCCAGCATTGCTGCCCGAACACTCGACGTGACACTTGCTGCCGGATCTCGTTGGCTCCTTTTAGAACTTGCCCGTGTGCTTCGAATCGGGCGATCAGAACCTTGTATTAGCTGCTTGCTCGTCTGCTTACTGATTGCCCCTAGTTTGACGGAACACAACTTACAAACGTATTGCCGATCCGTACGTTTGATACTCGCATCGACGCCGGCACAGCCGAAATGCTCCCACAGCTTACATTTGCTGCACTCTACCATATCGGGTTCCACCGCATCGGGACGATTGCACGATTGGCAGTTGTGCAACGTAGCTTCATGCCGTTCCTTCACCACTTCGTCACTTCGGTACAACATTCCGAAAACAAAATTCTTGAAGATTGTTCTTGGACGATATGTTTCCCAAATCTCGATAGCAAACGCAGGGTTTTTATGCTGTTAGCTTCAAGCTGTAAATTATTAGTTTATTTAAATTTCATTTCTATTTTAGTTACTTTAGTATTTACTCACAATTTTGGTAAACCGATAATAATTGGATGGGTGAGTCGGCAGATTTCACGTTGTAGTTCTACAAAGTCTACATTTAGGTTAAGATACATGTTATAATTTCATAAGCTTGATTTTAAGAGATTAGACTTACTTCAGAGTTACAGAATAGGTGTAATTATAAGCAGTTATATATATATATATATATATATATATATATATATATATATATATATATATATATATATATATATATATATATATATATATATATATATATATATATATATATATATATATATATATATATATATATATATATATATATATATATAAATATAAATGTTCCGTAGATTTAGCAAAACTAGTTTTAATTAGGAATAATCAATTTTTTTATAAATTCCACTGCACTCTGCGAATTCCACTGTACCATTGTATTTTCGATTTTCCACTCGATCACATCGATGACAGCCGTTGACGTCCACTACCATCGTGAAGTGGAGTGCGATGGTTCTTTTCAGCGTTCCGCACGCGTTGCTTCGTTGCAACGGGGGGTCCGTCGCCACAAATAGATTGTTTTTATTTTCATTTTGAATCTACTTGTTAAAACTTTCAAATTTTAATTTTAGAGACAATAAAAAATATTGCCGACCGCGGAACGTCATGGTGAAACTGAATGGGTCCCGCTGAAGTAAAGTTGTGGCCAGTTGGGTAATCTGTAATCTGAAAATTGATAATTTTCATAATTATTGTTGCGGTTGGGAATGTTTTCCCGTGTCAGTTTTTTTTTAGTTTGAAAATTGTAAAAATATTGGAAAAAATTTTTTTTTTTTTTTTTTTTTTTTATTTTATTTTTTATATGAATAAAAAAAAAAAAAAATATTATAAACGGAAAAGAAAAAAAAAAAGGTATTTATTTTTTTAAATTTAAATTATTGGTGGGCGATACAAATTTTGCTCTAATGGGGGGGAAAAAAAATTAAATTGGGTGGATAACTTACGGGTGACGGGTATATTTCGGATCCCAGAAACGGACAAACGAATGCGATTTTCACAAAATCTTTTCAGTTGCGCATTCTCAGATATATATTCCTGGTGCAGTTGAAAACCGGAATATAGCAGTCGCGCCAATCGATTTTACTCCCGTTCTATGAATTCAAACAGTGGCGCATCTACTGCGCTGTATAGCGCATCAGATGCGCCATACAGCGCACTAGATGCGCCTTTGTTTGGACTTATAGAACGGGAGTAAAATCGATTGGCGCGACTGCTATATTCCGGTTTTCAACTGCACCAGGAATATATAGATTGAAATTAACGAAAATAAAATCGAATTTTTGAAACAACAAGAGTAGTTTTAAGTAGTTTGCAGCCATCTATAGTTACCTAATCAGTGATGCTTGGTTTCATTTACATCAACGTCATTTAAATAATATTCCAACCAGACATTTTGAAAGTTTCAACACTATCCTTACATTTTAAATCCAAACTTTTTTTTTTTTTTTTCTTTGTCTTTTATCGAGATTTTTAGCCTCGGGCTGGTTCATCTCCCGTCGTAGTCACTTAAATACCTCTTCTGGGTATTTTCGTAACTTGTCCGGGGTGAGATTCGAACTCGTGACTTTGGCGTTAGAGGTATGGATGTTAACCACTACGCCGAGGTCGCCCCCATTAATTCCAAACTGTTTTACTGTACAACGTCGGAAAATAACGTTTACAAAGTAGTAATACACATCAATCTTGTGGCTTTAATAAAGAATTTATTCATTGAATCAATGAGTTAAATGAGGACATAATTATTCTTAATCATATAACCAGGTATCAGCACACCAATCGATAAGAAATGTACCTACCGGCTGTTTCAGAGGGCCGTATAATCTTAACCACTTGACCGCGTTTCAAACCAAAGTAACGAGCCACTGGATCGCCAGCCTGGATTCTCATTAACATGTTTTCCTTCAGTTTATATCGCGCCAAAAGTTCCTGCTTTTCTAGAGCATCATTAACGGTGGGGTACAGAAGCCCGTTTAGCAGCGCTATATCGTCACTCACCACGTACCGGTCGCTGCTAAACGCGCTACCAAACTAGCAGCGAGGCTTTTGGGAAGAGTCGGGTGCTCAAATTTAGCAGCCCGATAGCAGCGCGTGAAGCGGTTGGTATTTGGTAAAGTCACACAGAGAGGAATTTGATAGTCAATTTTACCATTATTGGGGGTTATGATGACTATTGCAGTAAAGTGATTTTGAACCGACTATGATCATGGTCAAAACGACCATTAAAAATAGTTGATCCAACATTTGCCATAATGTCGGAATAGTCCTTGTTATCATGATCATAGTCAGAAATGCCATGAACGCGATGAATTCGAGCATTTTCATGGTTATTGTAACCATTATATGCGATAGTCATCCTGACCATGATTTAATTGTCGGTACAACGATGAAATTTTTCTCAGAGTAATCACCGTCCACCCGTTTGTTGTGTTTTTTTATCGTGCGTTTTATTTCGTGCGACGTGAAAAATAAAAATGGCTGTAAATATCTTGATGTCGGAGCGCTATCGGTGAAAAATAATAGTTTGATGGTGTTTTCGAGCAAATTCTAGCCTGAAACTTGGTGCCGTAGGTGGACATTTATGTTGCGGATCCCTGAGTGATGGAATTTTGCAATTTTGACCCAAGAAAAGCGGAGTTTTTCTAAGTGTGTGTGTGTGTGTGTGTGTGTGTGTGTGTGTGTGTGTGTGTGTGTGTGTGTGTGTGTGTGTGTGTGTGTGTGTGTGTGTGTGTGGAGAGAGAGAGAGAGATAGAGAGAGAGAGAGAGAGAGAGAGAGAGAGAGAGAGAGAGAGAGAGAGAGAGAGAGAGAGATAAATAAAGTGGAGGGGAGATGGGTGTGTGGTTTTACTCCTCTTCTCCCTTTATGTTCCACAGATGCTCAATAAAATCTGCTTGCAATCGGTAATGAGCAGCTGTCTTGTGTACTTGCTCGTACCGTTCAAGAAAAGCCGTGAAGTCGGTACATTTTGGACCCATTTGCACTATACATAGTCTTTTTCAACGTCGGCCGGACCATCTCTCTCATCTTCTACAATCATGTTGTGCAGAATAATGCACGAACGCATGATAGTGGCCAGATCATCTTTTTACCAGAGTCTAGCTGGATTTTTTT
Organism: Aedes koreicus; assembly: GCA_024533555.2. Classification (NCBI taxonomy): domain Eukaryota; kingdom Metazoa; phylum Arthropoda; class Insecta; order Diptera; family Culicidae; genus Aedes; species Aedes koreicus. The sequence goes on from JAHHFK020001420.1 coordinate 895,182, forward strand.
AGAATGGCGAAACGTGCCATTCCTAAAGCACGTTCGACATCTTTCCGGGCTGCTCCTTGTTGAATTGCAAAATGCTGCGGAGAACGTAAAAACAGTCTAATTATATTTATTTAACTGATTTTGGGATTTTCTTAGAATTATTGATATTTAGAAAATTAGAAAATCAGCTCTATTCCCGTTTTCAAACGAATCGCAGAATTACATTACCGTTTCCGTACGAATTCTATCTTCTTGTTAAGACTCAAATCGTATTAAAGAATTTCCGAAAAAATCAATTTTTTTCTCAGAAACATCATTTCAGATCGCAAAATGTTCGCGTGGGTTTGTGAAAAATAGCAACAGGAATAAACGGACGAGATCTTTTTGCCTTCTAAAATGATGCGTCGGAGAAAACTGCTTTTGAATTATTCGGAAATGCATCAATGCGAATTGAGCCATAAGGTTTTGTACGAAAATGAGAATGCAAAAATTTGATTTGTACGAACTTATCCGACTGGTTCGTAAACGGAAAGAGAGGTAAGATACACCGGGGCAAGTCGAAATGGTGGGGCATGTTGAAATGGGTATGCTATCTGTAAGCAGAACTGAGTTATAAATGAATATGTGTTCAAATTTGTATTTTGCGATGGTGTACAGTGCTTACCTACCCATTTCAATTTGCCCCACCGTATTAACTTGCCTCGGTGTACCTTAAATATTAATTTTGAAAAAAAAAATCGAATAATTATGCAAGAAAAAGCATGTAGGTACCTTTCGTTTTTGTCCAACCGGCGAAGGAATCGTTTGGACAAGTGTTGCAAAGGGAGGATGAATCCTGTCCGCTAGGTAATACCCCATAGTGTAGGTTCGCCCATTAATTTCAAACTCTACTACAGGAGTTTTGCCACTGCAGAGGTCTGAAAATAACGGTGAACGCTCCAACACATTGATGTCGTTTGAGGACCCTGACATGCCAAAGAAGGCGTGCCATATCCATAGGTTATACGACGCCACTACTTCCAATACAATAGTGGGCTTTTTGTCCTTCCCCCTTGTACTGGCCAGCCCAAGCAGTGGGGCAGTTTTTCCATTGCCAGTGGCAGCAGTCCAACGAACCCAACATTCCTGGGAATGCTCGTCTCTTGCCTTCATCCAACAGCCGTTCTACGTCGTCGTGGTTTGGGGATCGCAAGTAGTGTGCTGCAAATACCTTAACAATGGTGTGGCAGAACTTCAACATGCAGATTCACGCCGTTGACTCTGACATTCGACCGTATCCGTCGATCGCGTCTGCGGAGGACCCGTAGGCTAACTGACGAATCGCCGTAGAGCACTTTTGGAATGTCGTTAGCCCTAGCTTACCGGTAGCATCAGCTCGTTACACGAAGTAGGCATTTGCAGCCTGTACGTCCATCACGATGCGCAGGAACAAGTTTCGACTCATCCGGAAACGTCTGCGAAATTGGTCCTCAATGTATTTTATTTTAATTGATAATCCGAAAAATAATCGTCTACCCGACGTTGCGCTCCTTCTAACGCCAACCTGTCAATATTAGGTCGTCTCGTGCCTCTTCCCTCGTTTTCACGAATGCATTCCGTTTCAGGTAGCATTGCGTGAGTCTGGACCAGCATCTAGCTAACCAATTCAAGTTCATCGTCACTGGAATCCGAGAATAACACAGAAAACTTCTCCATTTCTTCTTTTCGACTTTCACTTGAAGGCGACGATGTTGATGACGTTCAAGAACCAATGTTGTCAAAATGTTTACTTCTACTCTGAGAAAAATTTCATCGTTGTACCGACAATTATATCATGGTCAGGATGACTATCGCATATAATGGTTTCAATAACCATGAAAGTGGTCGAATTCACCACGTTCATGGCATTTTTGACTATGATCATGGTAACAAGGACTATTCCGGCATTATGGAAAATGTTGCATCAACTATTTTTAATGGTAGTTTTGACCATGATCATAGTCGGTTCAAAATCACTATACTGCAATAGTCATCCTAACCCCCAATAATGGTAAAATTGACTATCAAATTCCTCTCTGTATATCTGTCATAAAATGGGGGATTTTTAAAATCATGCAAAGGGGAAAAAAATCCCCAATAGAGGTAAAATAGGAAAAAAAAAATAGGTGTATTTTTTTACACAATTGGGGGGAAAAAACAATTCAAAACCAAAGCAAATCCAAAACAGCGGCGCCGCTTTTTTTTTTTTTTTTTTTTTTAAAAAAAAAAAAAAAATTTAACAAACTATACCCCGCAGAAAAAAAGCAAGAAAAAAAAATAATATTTTTTGTATACAAGGAATCTAAAGCTTCAACATTATGCTTCCAGATCGTCGATAATAAAACGTTAACAATCGTTTTGTGTGCACGGAACATTGAGGAGCTTCTAAGGAAGTCGAATCCATAATTATACAAGAAAAGGCATGAATAATAACAAGTATAAGAGCATCTCCAGGAGTGTTGTAGTTCTAGGTTCATTTTTATGTCAGTTATAATTTTTTCTCTTGGGAAAATATATAACAAACATACTCTCTCTTCAGCAGCAGTTCCAAATGTTGTTCTAAACCTAAAGCCTTGAATGTGTGTGTATAATTGATTCTCAAAACTTCTGTGGGCATATTTTCAGAATTCCTTAGGTATTCTCCTCAAATTTTCGCTGTAATTTCTCTTAGAACTCCTTTGGAATTTCCCTCAGAATTACTATCCCCTTCGAATTTCTCTAGAAATCTCCGAAATCGTCTAAAATTTTCCTCAGCATTCCCTTAGAATTTTTTTTTAGAATGCCCCTAGAATTCTCCTCAGAATTCAGAATTCAAATCATGGAATTACACTGAAATTCTTAAAATTCCCCTCAAACTGTCTTCAGTCCTGCGGAATTCTCCAGAAGTCCATTGGAATTCTTCTCAGAATTTCTCAGGAATTCTTCAAGAATTTCTCTAGTATTCTCCTCAGGATTCTTCTCAAATTCTCATCAAAATTCCTCTGTATTTCCTCTCAAAATTCCGCTGGAATTTCCCCAGTAGTCCTCTGGAATTTTCCCTCATAATTCCTTTGGAACTCCTATCAGAACTTCTCTGGTATTCCCCTTGATATTCGTCTAAATCATTTTCGGTTCTATACCTAATTTAAATATTCCACAATATGATATGGAGAAATTCTTTAAAAACAAAGAAATAGGGTAATAACAAAGAAATAGGGATATGATGAACAGCGAGTTCAGACTTGTTGCTGCAACTTGAAATTATTGACGAAAAAGTAGAACGAATACAAGATTCAAACACATCTAAAGTTTTTTTTTCATTAGGGCGAATCTACAATTGAGAGATTCTCTCCGGGCTCGCTCTCTTTCATTCATTACAACGCCATTATAAAACTTTCGAGGGATTCTTTAGTACAGATCGAAACACAACAGTGCTGGCTAGCATACTCTACAAATAGTAGAATGAAAAACGTAAAGGTGATTGGAATATGAATGAAAGAGAGCGAGCCCGGAGAGAATATCTCAATTGTAGATTCACCCTAATGAAAAAAAAAAAACCCCTAGACATGCACGACCGGACGTTGATTCAAAGTTTGACGTTTGACTTGATTCCATAGACACTACCACAATGACAAAAAAAAATATTACTTGGATGAAACGCGTTTCAAATTTGAACGAAAATAGAACCACGTAGTATTCCAGTTTTAAATTTTAACATGAAACTGTTCGAAAATATCCAACTAGAACGCCTTGCTGAAGTTGCCAGTTCTATTTTGTAACGACCATACACTCCTGGAGATGCCCTAAGAGAATCTCCAGGAGTGTTGTAGTTCTAGATTCATTTTATATGTCAGTTATAATTTTTTCTCTTGGGAAAATATATAACAAACATACCCACTCTTCAGCAGCAGTTCCAAATGTTGTTCTAAACCTAAAGACTTGAAAGTGTGTGTATAATTGATTCTCAAAACTTCTGTGGGCATATTTTCAGAATTCCTTATTCTCCTCAAATTTCCGCTGTAATTTCTCTCAGAACTCCTTTGGAATTTCCCTCAGAATTACTATCCCCTTCGAATTTCATAAGAAATCTCCGAAATCGTCTGGAATTTTCCTCAGAATTCCCTTAGAATTTTTTTTAGAATTCCCCTAGAATTCTCCTCGGAATTCAGTTGCAATTCTTCATAGGTTTTTTTCTGGAATTCTCCCTTTAATTCATTGGAATTTTTTTAAGAATTCCTCTGGAGTTCTCCTCAGTGTTCTTCTGCAATTCTCATTAGAATTCCTGGGGAATTAATCTTGGAATTACAATGAAATTCTCAAAATTCCACTCAAACTGTCTTCAGAAGTCCTGCGGAATTCTCCAGAAGTCCACTGGAATTTTTCTGAGATTTTCTCAGGAATTCTTACTAGAATTTCTGTAGTATACTCCTCAGGATTCATCTTAAATTCTCATCAGAATTCCTCTGGAAATCCTCTCAAAATTTTGCTGGAATTTCTCCAGTATTCCTCTGGAATTTTCTCTCATAATTCCTTTGGGATTCCTCTCAGAACTTCTCTGGAATTCTCCTTAATATTCGTCTAAATCATTTTCGGTTCTATACCTAATTTAAATACTCCACAATATGGAGAAATTCTCGAAAAAAATTAAAAATAGACAAATAAAGAAATGACCCAAGTAACCACAAGCATTATATTATTGCACTTATTCAACTCAAAATCAACATCAATAATGCGGGATCGCATCAATTCAACAGTTGTCAAGTAATGAAGCGTTAGATTAGCTTAAGAATGTAGTGATGCATTACCAATGCAATAATGCTACTTTAGCAATGTCTAATGGCATTACAAAAGATATAGCATTAGTTCGATCTTAGTGGGGCCCTTTTTAGCTTTAATCCAACTTCAATGATGCACTAGACGTAATGCATGTGCCCTATATATGCATGCTATTACAGCCTCGTGGTTACTCGGGGATGGTAATAACAAAGAAATAGGGATATGATGGTCAGCGAGTTCAGACTTGTTGCTGCAACTTGAAATTATTAACGAAAAAGTAGAACGTATACAAGATTCAAACAGATGCACGACCGGACGTTGATTCAAAGTTTGACGTTTAACTTGATTTCATAGACACTACATAATGACAAAAAAAAAATAACTTGGATGAAACGTGTTTCAAATTTGAACAAAAATAGAACAACGTAAGATTCCAGTTTTAAATTTTAACATGAAACTGTTCGAAATTATCCATCTAGAACGCCTGGCTGGAGTTGCCTTTGTTATAAATCCAGTTCAATTTTGTAACGACCATACACTCTTGGAGATGCCCTAAGTGTTTTATTTTTTAATTTTTTGCATTTATTGATTGATAACCATAATTATCACAAGATTACAATCTACCAAACTGCTACATAATCTTTATGCAAAATAAAACTATTTTTTACCCATTTTGGCTTCTTTGAAATTAGTGAATAACTACCCATTTCGGCTTTTTTGCAATGGGTGAAAAATACCCATTTTGTTGCATAAGCTGTTTTTACCCATTAATGGGTAAATCGGGTTTAAATATTGGATGGGGAGAGGCACTTCTCGACAATGGGTGTTTTTTCACCCATTAATGGGTTTTTGCAAACGACCGTGTGAGAAAGCAAACACGCTAAGTTCTGGTTGACCCTAATAAATATGGGTGAAGAATACCCATTATCGCGAAATGTGCACATACTCTGAGAAAAATTTCATCGTTGTACCGACAATTAAATCATGGTCAGGATGACTATCGCATATAATGGTTTCAATAACCATGAATATGGTCGAATTTACCACGTTCATGGCATTTTTGACTATGATCATGGTAACAAGGACTATTCCGACATTATGGAAAATGTTGCATCAACTATTTTTAATGGTAATTTTGACCATGATCATAGTCGGTTCAAATTCACTATACTGCAATAGTCATCCTAACCCCCAATAATGGTAAAATTGACTATCAAATTCCTCTCTGTGTACCCATTTATGGGTACATTACTACTTACCATGACCATGATTTAATTGTCGGTACAACGATGAAATTTTTCTCAGAGTACATGAGTGTTATCTCCCATCTAATTTTACTCAAATCTGGCTAGAGGCTACTTTACCCATAAATGAGTATGTGCACATTTTTGCAATTATGGGTAAACTACACGCTAAGATGAAAATACCTAAATATCGTTAAAGGTACCGATAATCGCTCAAAAGTGCACATAAGTGGGTTAACTCCTTAATTGGTAAAACGATTTTATCCATTAATGGGTAAAGAGCCTGTATGTCAGACTATCGGGTATTTGTTATCCATCTTTTGAAATGTTTGTTACATGGGAAATGGGTATGAAGAACCCATTTTACAGAACGTTTGTTTATTTTTTGGGAAATGAGTATGAAATACCCATTTTTCAAAATTTTCGTTATTTGTGAAATGGGTATGAAATACCCATTTTTCGTGATTTGGTTTAAGTAGTGATATTGAATAATGGGCTTTAGCACAAACATAATAGATCGCAATTATTGTTACTACTTCCCAAGTAACCACGAGGCTATAATAGCTTGCATATATAGGGCATATGCATTACGTCTAGAGCATAATTGAAGTTGGATTAAAGCTGAAAAGGGCCCCACTAAGAACGAACTAATGCAATATCTTTTGTAATGCCATAAGACATTGCTAAAGTAGCATTATTGCATTGGTAATGTATCATTGCATTGGTAAAGCATCATTATATTCTTAAAGCTAATCTAACGCTTCATTACTTGACAACTGTTGAATTGATGCGACCCCGTTTTAATGATGTTGATTTTGTGTTGAATAAAAGCAATAATATAATGCTTGTGGTTACTTGGGTTATCTTAGCAAATACCTTATGATTACATTTTCTATATATATTTGATATTATATTAGAAAAATACAACGCTTCTTACACTTACACTCAGTCATCTGAGTCGCTTTGTTCAGAGTGCAGTGACTCCCTCATACTCTGAAAAAAAATCTATCGTTATACCGACAGTTACATCATGGTCCGGATGACAACCGCATACAATGGTTACAATAACCATGAAAATGGTCGAGTTCACCACGTTCATGGCATTCTTGACTATGATCATGGTAACAAGGACTATGAAACTATGGCAAATGGTGGATCAACTATTTTTAATGGTCGTTTTGAACATGATCAAAGTTGGTTCAAAATCACTATAATACAATAGTCATCCTAACCCCCAATAATGGTAAACTTGACAATCAAATTTGTCTCTGTGTAGATTTAACCAAACGATTAACAGTTTGCCCTGTACTTGTTGTCTTGACCTCATACGATATAATTTCAATAAATTCCAGTAACTTATGAACCAATGCAGGAGACCGGATTTCAAACACCGTGAACGACTTGAAAAAAATGTCCAAAGCGATAATTGAGTCAGTTCCACAGTTGATTACCTGGACACAATATACAGGAGATAGTTCCGGCCATAAGAAATAAGATAAGGTGCCACATCCGTTTCACCATCCTCATTGAGTTTCCATGCGACACACTAAACAAACTGTTCTTTCAGCGCAGTATCGATATCCTACAAATATAATACTCATATATATAAAAAAAAGTAAATCTTAAGTATGTTAACCTCGATGCATCGAATTGCTAAAGTAGCATTATTGCATTGGTAATGCATCACTACATTCTTAAGCTAATCTAACGCTTCATTACTTGACAACTGTTGAATTGATGCGATCCCGCATTACCGATGTTGATTTTGGGTTGAATAAGTGCCAAGATAAGTGCAATAATATAATGCTTGTGGTTACTTGGGTAATATTTTCAACATGGAAAGTAATTTTCAAGATTAGTTACTTTTAAGCGAATGTCACACTTCGAAACAAAAACCTACCATCGAGAATCGAAGAAAATATTGTTTTGTCCACAAGCAAACCTTTACACAGGAAAAAATCTTGTGGTAAAAACTACCATTATACCTGACTATGCCTATCTTTAAAACTACCATGAAATTGCAGTCAAATTTACTACGTTTATGGTAAAACCTTCAGCATTTGTGGTATGTTTGACAGACCTCATATTGATATCAACCGCACCATGGTTGATCTAATCGCAGGAATGGTAAAATCAATCACATTTATAGTCAGATGAAAATTGTTGGTGTTTGCGCTAAATTTAACCCACGAAATGGTAGTTTCTACTGCGGTTTTTTTTTTGCGTGTTGCAAATATTTGCTTCAAGTTTGCCTCTTTATTGTAAGAAGGTGTCAACCGCTCATACGCTTTTTGAATCTGAAAATTACAAAAAGGGCCTATTTAGTTAATTGTATTCTTAGATTGATTAACATATAAGATTTTTATTACATGTTATACACGATTGGACATATTGCATGAACGTAACGTGGAGGATCAAAATCCACCCAGTACCTAAATCCACAAACCTCATTCAAAAAGTAGGGATTTAGATTTGTTTCTTAGATGTACAGATTTCGGTCCCGCACGGTACAGAGCTTCTAATACCCCGTAGGCAATGCAGCCTTTTACTTTTGGAGTTGTTCCTCTTGACAAAGGTAGTTTACTGCTAGTGGATCCGGTAATTTTTTTACAGATACAGGTAAAATTTCACCGAAATCCGTTAAATCGGATTACCGAACAGCTGTTGAGAATTCGGTAAAATTTTACAGATTTCTGTAAAAAAATCTTAGTGTGTAGTATGCATTATTTTGATTTTAAAAGTACCCATTTTTGACAGCTCCATATACTATCAACAAATAGGTACTTTTTACCCATTAATGGGTACTGGCCGGTTATAGTGTATATTAATACACTCAGCAAATAATCTTAAGAATTTCATAAGGTTCAAAAGCTTTTACTTTGCTCAAATGCGTACGTCAAACCATTTACTTGAGCATTTACTCACGTCGATATGACAAAAACAAGAATTTGAGTATTAACTTTTCGAACATTCAAATCCATATGAATAAAAAGAATAATCTGAGTAAATGCTCACAAAATTTTGAGTCACCTGTTCAGCATACTCAGTTTAAATCGAACTAACAGAATCGTGTGGTGCGTTGGAAGAAACAACATAAAATATACGTGGAAGGTTTTGTACATTAATCATTTCCAATGGTTGTTGACGTAAACAGTTTTTATCAAAGTTTTGATTGTTCAGTGCACGACGATGATAGCTTCTACACGGTAGGAACCGAAAACCCATTAATGGTTTGCTTGTGGACAAAACAATATTTTCTTCGATTCTCGATGGTAGGTTTTTGTTTCGAAGTGTGACATTCGCTTAAAAGTAATTTTTTTTGAAATTTTTTTTTCTTTTTGAAAATTTTTCCCCAAACACCCAAAATTTTTTTATTTTTCTTTTTTTGTGGTTTTTTTTTCAACCAAAAATCAAAAGGGGGGGGGGGGGGCCGATCAATTTAAATTTTGTGGTGAAAAGGGGGGTTGTATTTTTTTAGAAGTGGTGTGTTGTTTTACAAATAATAATATTTTATTTTGTTATTTGTGGGTGGGGGGGTTAAAATAGGGTCTGTGTCAATTGGTGGATTAAAATTAATTTTTACTTAAACTTGACAGCTCGATAATGATTTCCCCTCCGATTTCAAACTGTCAAAAATAAGTCTGCTCTGGAGTAGACTTATTTTTGACAGATCGATGATTTTCCAGTGTTTGTTTATTTCCCGCGGTTTTTATGTTTCCCTCTCAACTTTTTCTTTCGTTGTCTGTTCGACTTACGCATTTGCTCGTGATTCTTCACCGCTCCGGTTTTTGATCGTGATTCGTCCTTCTGTTCTCCGTAGTTGATCAGTGTCCAGCTTCTCCCCGTGCCCCGGCCGTATGCACATTTTCCGTGTGGATCAACCGTACGAATGGACCATCAGCATCAAAAATCCAGAGCCAAGAAAAGTGAGTAGTGAATGCAGTATTTTCGTTGCGAGATAAATAAAAACATCATTTTTCGGTAGTGACCGCGCAGCAAGTGCGCCAGCTGATTACCGTTCGAATGGCCTGCAATCACCTTTTCACGGCAAAATATTACGACAAAAAAGCGGCATGGAGGTAAGTTGCTGGTTTTATTTGGCGTGCAGTTTCAGTTGCGACTGCCGGAAGAGCATTCATATGGTGCTGGTAGAGCCAGCTCACTGCTATGCATTAATATTTTATCTATTAACATGCGTACTTTTTCTTTTCAAACAGGACGATTCAAGAACAAGCGGGACTGCATGATTTCACTGATGACCAAGTGAAAATCAAGTGGAATAACTTGACAAGGAAGTATAAAGTAGGTATATATTTGTGTTATGTAATATGATGCCCATAATTCGAGACAAATGTTTATGTGTTTTATGAAATGATTGTTGTTGACTTTTCTTTCCAGTTACTCATCACTCCCCCGACTGGAGGAGCAACGGAAAATGGAGAGAAATTGGCGGACGACTGGGAGCATTTTGGCCAAATGCACGAATTCATGTCTACACAACACACGATAAATCCTCCCCTGGTGGTGAACAGTTGTGGCGTTGTTGTAGAAAACACTAAAAGTATTCCACACGAGCCAAGCAGTCAGGACATGGAAGCTGGACCATCAGGGACATATCTGCGGAACATGTCACGAGAAGAGGTTGATACTGCACCTTCAGAAGGGCCTTATATTTCAAGTCCCGATCAAATTCAACCTGCCTCCAGTCCACAGAACTCGGAAGGACATGCTGACCCAGGAAGACGAAAGCGGAATCGTTATTCTCAACAAAATATGTTCGAGTTCTTTGTGGAAGAATCGAAACGGAAGAAGAAAGAAGGAAGAAAGTTCTTCGGGTTGCTAAAAAAAATTGCTGAATCTCAAAATGTGGATGTGGCGAATTTTGATTCAAGCTCTTCCGATTCGGATTTTGATACCTGATTTTCATAAAGTGATGCACAATCAATGCAAATGTGGTTTGAATTTATTGACGTACTGTTGACTTTTAAGATTCTATTACATACAAGCGAAAAAACTACAGTTCATATTCGATTGAAAATAATATTATTTTTAATTACATTTGCGATAACTAACAGTACTAATACTGTGAAATACTGGAATACTAATACTTACTAATACGACTTTTAATTTAACGTAGATATCGTAGGTAACGTAGGTATCGAACAAGTGAACGACCAAACAAACAATATATTTTTATTAGATATGCATTCAAATATGTGTCATATTTGGCGTATTAAATACAAACTGTTATAACTGTTACTCACGCTTCTCTGCAAAAAACATTAATAAAAACATGTTATTTTTGCTGTTTGACTCACTCATTATTTCAAGCTATAAATGCTTCAAGGAATTTTTTGGAGAGTATAGTATATTCATCTAGGATGTTTAGAAAATTCATTCTTGAAAAAAAATGTCTAGGGATTTCTCAGTTCACTTTAGTAAAATCCCAGGAATTTTGGTCAATCCTCCCAATTCTACTCAAAAATACTCAAATTGAACCTTAACTAGATTTTTTCAAATATACCTATATTTTTCCAGCCGATGCAATAGTAGTTATAGGATAATTTATTAGTTTTTATCTTGTTGGTTCAAATTTGGCTGAAAGTACTTTCAAATCAAGATCAATTCTCATCCATCCGCGGGCCCATCATTTGTTGTAGCAGCTGTTGGCGGAAAGCGATTCCTTCTCCGGTGTCTCTTACAGGTAGGCAGTCGTCCATTTCCCATGCCGCTGCGTTCTCTTCAAACTCTTCCTGATCTTCAATAATGGTTTCAGCCTCTATAATGTCGTTTTCGTCGATGCAAATGTTGTGCAGCACACAACATGCTACGATGACCCTAACGCAGTTGTCGATACGTAGCTCCAGCGTCTTGTAAAAAATGCTCCTCCAGCGATTTTTCATCTGTCCAAACACACATTCCACAATATTCCGGGCTTTGCTGTGCAGATTGTTGAATTTCCTTTGCATCGGAGTTAATCGTTGGCGGTCGGTTTCTTTGAAAGGCGTGATTATGGCAATCGGATGCATACTGCACGGATATCCGCTATCACCAAGCAGATAATACCCGGGTGGAGGGTACAATCGCCGATAATACAACGGGCTATTGTACATAACCCTTGTATCGTGTACCGATCCTGGGTATCCCACACATATGTCCACAAACTTGTGGTTGCTATCACATACCGCCTGGCATTGAATGGAATAGTCCAGTTTGCGGTTGATGTATTGGTCGTGTAGTGTAGGTGGGCATTTGATTTTGACGTGTGATCCGTCGATTGCTCCAACAGCTCGTTCGAATATTCCGGAATTAGCTCGATTGCAAAATCCTCTACCGATCTCTTCCAACTCATCCGCATTAGGATATTTTATTACCTGCATCATCAGTACATCCAAAACGAAAGCCAACATCTTGTGGCAAATTCGCTTAACTGTGGCCCGTGGTATATCAAAGCTAATTCCAGTTACGCGGTAACTAGTACCAGCTGCGATCCAGTACAGGAACACAGAGATTTCTATTTCACGGCCCCAGCCGGAACGCTTGTGCGGCATCAAACTTACGATCTTGCGAAACACCTGTACGGAAACTCGAAGATTCTCTTTGATGCTTATGGGATCATGATTCAAAATTCTCCTCATCAAGGCAGACGGAACACTGATAGCATATTTGCCAAGACCGGGTTCCTGAAAACAATGAATTGATAGAAAACCACCTTCCAGAACAGAGCCACCAAACGATGTTATGTGTAGAGTAAAATATCAAATAAATTACCTGATTTGACGAAAATAAACAGGCTTTCAATGACTCGGAGTTATCATTGCGAAATTTGTAGGTGAAAAAATAAATAGTCAACAACACAACAATCAAAAATTCAGCTTGAGAAAACATCTTTTCGTTTTTGATTCGAACCACTGTTCGAAGAAGTCAAATGAAAACAAAATCACGCAAAATATGAATTGGGCCAGGAAAAAATTAAAAGTGACATATGGGTAGTTCCGTGGAGGGGAAAAAATTATCGAACTGTCAAGTTTAAGTGAAAATTAATTTTAATCACCCAATTGACACAGACCCTTAAGATTTACTTTTTTTTTTTTTTTTTTGTTTTTTTTTTTTGGGGTGTATATTGTGCGGGGGGGGAGGATTTTTTTTTGTGGGGGGGGGGGGAAAAATAAGGGGGGGGGGGAAGGGGGGGGGGGCTTTTTTTTTTTTTTTTGGGGGGGGGATTTTTTTTTTTTTTTTTGTGTGGGTGTAATATGTTGGGGAATTATTTATTTTTTTGTTGTTTTTTTTTTTTCAAGTCGTTCACGGTGTTTGAAATCCGGTCTCCTGCATTGGTTCATAAGTTACTGGAATTTATTGAAATTATATCGTATGAGGTCAAGACAACAAGTACAGGGCAAACTGTTAATCGTTTGGTTAAATCTACACAGAGACAAATTTGATTGTCAAGTTTACCATTATTGGGGGTTAGGATGACTATTGTATTATAGTGATTTTGAACCGACTTTGATCATGTTCAAAACGACCATTAAAAATAGTTGATCCACCATTTGCCATAGTTTCATAGTCCTTGTTACCATGATCATAGTCAAGAATGCCATGAACGTGGTGAACTCGACCATTTTCATGGTTATTGTAACCATTGTATGCGGTTGTCATCCGGACCATGATGTAACTGTCGGTATAACGATAGAATTTTTTTCAGAGTATGAGGGAGTCACTGCACTCTGAACAAAGCGACTCAGATGACTGAGTGTAAGTGTAAGAAGCGTTGTATTTTTCTAATATAATATCAAATATATATAGAAAATGTAATCATAAGGTATTTGCTAAGATAACCCAAGTAACCACAAGCATTATATTATTGCTTTTATTCAACACAAAATCAACATCATTAAAACGGGGTCGCATCAATTCAACAGTTGTCAAGTAATGAAGCGTTAGATTAGCTTTAAGAATATAATGATGCTTTACCAATGCAATGATACATTACCAATGCAATAATGCTACTTTAGCAATGTCTTATGGCATTACAAAAGATATTGCATTAGTTCGTTCTTAGTGGGGCCCTTTTCAGCTTTAATCCAACTTCAATTATGCTCTAGACGTAATGCATATGCCCTATATATGCAAGCTATTATAGCCTCGTGGTTACTTGGGAAGTAGTAACAATAATTGCGATCTATTATGTTTGTGCTAAAGCCCATTATTCAATATCACTACTTAAACCAAATCACGAAAAATGGGTATTTCATACCCATTTCACAAATAACGAAAATTTTGAAAAATGGGTATTTCATACTCATTTCCCAAAAAATAAACAAACGTTCTGTAAAATGGGTTCTTCATACCCATTTCCCATGTAACAAACATTTCAAAAGATGGATAACAAATACCCGATAGTCTGACATACAGGCTCTTTACCCATTAATGGATAAAATCGTTTTACCAATTAAGGAGTTAACCCACTTATGTGCACTTTTGAGCGATTATCGGTACCTTTAACGATATTTAGGTATTTTCATCTTAGCGTGTAGTTTACCCATAATTGCAAAAATGTGCACATACTCATTTATGGGTAAAGTAGCCTCTAGCCAGATTTGAGTAAAATTAGATGGGAGATAACACTCATGTACTCTGAGAAAAATTTCATCGTTGTACCGACAATTAAATCATGGTCATGGTAAGTAGTAATGTACCCATAAATGGGTACACAGAGAGGAATTTGATAGTCAATTTTACCATTATTGGGGGTTAGGATGACTATTGCAGTATAGTGAATTTGAACCGACTATGATCATGGTCAAAATTACCATTAAAAATAGTTGATGCAACATTTTCCATAATGTCGGAATAGTCCTTGTTACCATGATCATAGTCAAAAATGCCATGAACGTGGTAAATTCGACCATATTCATGGTTATTGAAACCATTATATGCGATAGTCATCCTGACCATGATTTAATTGTCGGTACAACGATGAAATTTTTCTCAGAGTATGTGCACATTTCGCGATAATGGGTATTCTTCACCCATATTTATTAGGGTCAACCAGAACTTAGCGTGTTTGCTTTCTCACACGGTCGTTTGCAAAAACCCATTAATGGGTGAAAAAACACCCATTGTCGAGAAGTGCCTCTCCCCATCCAATATTTAAACCCGATTTACCCATTAATGGGTAAAAACAGCTTATGCAACAAAATGGGTATTTTTCACCCATTGCAAAAAAACCGAAATGGGTAGTTATTCACTAATTTCAAAGAAGCCAAAATGGGTAAAAAATAGTTTTATTTTGCATTAAGATTATGTAGCAGTTTGGTAGATTGTAATCTTGTGATAATTATGGTTATCAATCAATAAATGCAAAAAATTAAAAAATAAAACACTTAGGGCATCTCCAAGAGTGTATGGTCGTTACAAAATTGAACTGGATTTATATATTATATTAATACACTCAGCAAATAATCTTAAGAATTTCATAAGGTTCAAAAGCTTTTACTTTGCTCAAATGCGTACGTCAAACCATTTACTTGAGCATTTACTCACGTCGATATGACAAAAACAAGAATTTGAGTATTAACTTTTCGAAAATTCAAATCCATATGAATAAAAAGAATAATCTGAGTAAATGCTCACAAAATTTTGAGTCACCTGTTCAGCATACTCAGTTTAAATCGAACTAACAGAATCGTGTGGTGCGTTGGAAGAAACAACATAAAATATACGTGGAAGGTTTTGTACATTAATCATTTCCAATGGTTGTTGACGTAAACAGTTTTTATCAAAGTTTTGATTGTTCAGTGCACGACGATGATAGCTTCTACACGGTAGGAACCGAAAACCCATTAATGGGTAAAATTTCACCCATTTTTCAAACCTATATGCAGCTGTCAAAAAATGGGTTAATAAAAATAAACGAAAATGGGTAAAATATTACCCATTTCGATAATTTGTTAGTGAAAAATATATGGGTATTTTTTTACCCATAAATGGGTATTGCAAATACTATAGCTTTTCTTTTGTTTGCCCCGGCAATTCACCATCCATCTTATCTCTCATCGGTTTCCCAAAAGTGATTGTTCACGGATTGACCTCTTTCTTGCCCCGATTTGAACTCAATAATACGCTGGACAATGCATGCTTCTGGTAAGTAGAACTAAGTGTTATAAATATGTACGGCAGAAGAATAATTCTTTATATTGCAGGTCTGAAACATCCAGTGTCCGACTACGATGCCTTCATCCAAGATTACATTGATGAGCTCAAAACTCATGTCAAACGATTGCTATAAAACGGGCCGTAAGAATCCGGTCCAATTTATCTGTAAATTGTGTGGAAATAAAGAAATAAAGCTTAAGTTTCATAAAATTGTTGCTTGTGTTTTTTCCTTATACGGTATAGGAATCAAAAACCCATTAATGGGTAAAATTTTACCCATTTAACAAAAAAGAGAGTATCCATAAACTTTATTTACCCATTATTGAGTATATCGCGCAAATGTCAGATAATGGGTATTTCTTTACCCATTTTCCACGAAATTTCATTTTTAAAGATGGGTAAAATAATACCCATTTTTTTACATTTTTGTCATATACCCATAAATGGGTAAATTGAGTCTACGCATTTAATGGGTTGACTCCCATTTTGGGGAAATGGGTGAAATGTTACCCATTAATTTGATTCTTACCGTGTAGCAACTCTACCGGTTTTTTCGAGAAAATGTGAAATTTGTAGCGCAAACATGTTTGGAAGATGATTCTGAAACCCGAGCGGGGGAATTTTATTATATAAAAAGGATGAAGTGATTTTGGTGATCCCGGATTCCAAGTAACAAATAAATATTTTTGTGGAAACGATTTATTTGCATTGTTTGATTTACACAACAACAATCAAAAAATTGTTTAAATTCACATCACAACAGAAAAGCCAATTTGAAAAATGTTACTAGAACTTACTAAGTTCATAGTGATTCTACTAACACAACGCCTCCCATCAACTGGAAAAACTTTCTTTCCAATTCGTTCAGAACCATTTTTCGGTTTCCAGTCTGCTTCCGGTCCGACTATACTTTGACTCTTCGCCTCATGTTGTTTATTTTCTTCGTCACTAGCTGAACGGACATGTCTTTTCCTGCTTCGCTGACGGCGTTTCAGATTTTCTCAGAAGAGCTTTTCCAAAGGATGCCAGAATATCGTAGTTTCGCTGCCTGTTGGATTCTGATTTCCATTTTCACTATCCTCATCTGAAAAGAAAGAAAATAGCGTATAGTGAGCATATTTGAAATATTGGTAAATATAATAGACTTACTGTGATTCTATTCATCCTCCAGATACTCTTCGTTGAAGGAATCGTCAGACATCTTCCCGTGTTGATATTTCAGACCATTATTTTTTATTTATCAACAATGCTTTTTTCTACACAGCAAATAAAGTTGTTGAATATCACACAGAATCAGATGCACATAGGTCGTTCCATCAGTTGTGTAATGTTAGGTTGTCTCGATGTACACAACAAAATGATGCACTGCTTATCGATGTAATTTGGTCGATGTAAACGAGACAACGCAACCCATCGAGACAACGTGAATCGTCGCGACGTACTAAATAGTCGCGACGTAAAGGAAGCAATGTAAAAATTATAGTGTAAATGAAATTTTCAGATATTAGGTATTCAATGAGAAAAAAAAGTTACAACGGAAATTAAAACAAAATGTTGCTTTTATTTCGATTTGAACAGATTCACCCATACTTTTCGTTCTCATTCTTTTCGACCTTTATATTGAACGGAAGCGGAAACACTTCTTTCTTGCGGCCATCACCATCATCACCCCCGCCAGCACCAGCCGCTTCATTAGCTCCACTAGCAAGCGAAGATTATCCATCAGTACCTCACCCAGACCATGCTGATGGGTTTGCATTGCTTTCACCTTGTTTACTTTCAGCATCATTTTGTTTACTTCGCCTTTATCCCACGAATTATCGCCATTTTTAGTCCATATTCCGCACCGTTGGACATGTTAAAGTCTTCCGTCTTGTCACTCGCATCCGAATCATACACAGCCGGAGTTTTTTTTGTCGTTTCACCAGCACCATTGCATCCACTTCCGAGCATAGCATCGGTTCTTTGGTAGAGGGCATCGGCCCAGGTGACATAGGCGATTAACCACTCGATGAAATGTTACCTTGGAGATCTGGTTTGAATGAAAATGGCTCATGAATATAATCGCCAGATATACCTGTGGATCCTATACGTACCGATTGCAGACGAATATCTGTTCGTCTCAGAAGGATGGATGGCTGAGTGTTTTCAGTTTCCGCCATTTCGTCATCATCTGAATACGGCTGATGAACAATTTCGCACGGTTCAACTGGTTTAGTTTTCGGATGCAACTGTATCATGACCGCGACGGTTGACTTTGTTTTGACAAGAAATTAGTGTTGCCGGAGATGAAAAAATTAAGAACAAATCTGGCAGTGTTGCGAGATTTAATTTTACATAACAACTAAATGCGATAAAGCATCAAAATCGTGTAATATTCAACATTTTTTGCGGAGTCCTTTATGTGCATTGGTTTTCGTGTAATATTTATGTTTTTGATGTGTGATTATTACATTCATGCAACTAAAAATTTTGTTCTGATGTAATTTGAAGACCGATGTAATATCACATCAAGTAGATGTTATTCGCATCGTATTTCCTTGATTACATCAGTTTTTAATACGTTGGCATCAATTACGTTGACGTGTATTACAATTTTTTTTGCTGTGTACCTAAGAAAAACAAGATTTTTTTTTAACAGAGCAAATGCTATGTACGAAAATTCGAACTTACTCCGAGTAAAGTACAACTTTATTCATTTGAGCAAATACTCAAACAGTTCACTTTACTCAAACTGGTTTGCTTGTGAGTAATTACTTGTTTTTATTCATATGGCCTCTTGATACCATAATCATAGTCAAGAATGCCATGAACGTGGTAAATTCGTCCATTTTCATGTAACCATTACATGCAATAGTCATCTTGACCAAAATGTCGGTATAACGATAGAATTTTTCTCAAAGTAGCAAATACTCATAATGCAATCTTATGAATATCGAATGAAGATCTTCCTGAAACAACGGCGTCATCCGCAAGCTGTCTTAGCGTGCAATTTTCCATGAGGCAGCTATCGATGTCTCTGACATAAAAATTATAAAAAGGGGGCTTAAACAAGAGCCCTGGGGGAGACCCTTGTAGCTAATTCGTGAAGTTGTCGAAGACCCATGAGAAAGGCTCATATGTTTCTCAGACAACTAATTGTACAAATAGTTGTTTAATAATGGTGAAAGGCCACACTCGTGGAGTTTGTCTGAAAGGTCGTCTACACAAACTGAATCAAAAGCCCCCTTAATGTCCATGAAAACTGAACCCATTTGCTCATTTGAGCCTAGGCCAGCTGTATTTCTGTTGAAAGCAGCGCAAGACAAACGCTCGTTCCTTTGCCTCTGCGGAAACCAAATTGTGTATGAGATAGAAAGCCATTAGATTCAATCCATTTGTCGAGCCGATGGAGAATCATCTTCTCTAGCAGCTTCTGTATACACGACAACATCGCAATTGGACGATAAGAGTTGTAATCCGACGTGGCTCTCCCGGGTTTTTGTATAGCTATAACTCTAACCTGCCTCCATTCATCCGGAACAATATTGCTTTCCAGGAACTGATTAAATAAGTTCAGCAAGCGCCTCTTTACGACGTCAGGGAGGTTTTTCAACAAGTTAAACTTGATTTTATCCATTGCTGGTGCAGAATTGTGGCATGAACGAAGAGCAAGTGAGAATTCGAGCGTAGAAAAGGGCGCATCCATTTCGTTACGATTGGTTTGAGCATCGCGAGCAATTCGTTGCACCGGAACCGAATCTGGGCACACTTTCTTGGCAAACGCGTAGACCCACCGGGAAGAGCTTTCGCCAAAATGACGCCAATATCCGCGTTTCTTGGCCTTGGCGAGGCTCTTAAACTTACGTTCAAGAGAAATGTACCGCTCGTAGTTATCTCGCGAACCGCGCTTCCGATATGCTTTAAACGCGACTGATTTTTCACGGTAGACCTCAGTACATTCATCATCCCACCACTGAGTGGGCGAACGTCGGCGAATTGTTGATCCTGGTGCCGGTCTGCGCGGTGAGTCGATCGCACACTTGAGGATTAACCCGGATAAAAACCGATACTCTTCCAACGGAGGAAGGACTTCGACCGATTGCTCGCCATCTATGATCGCTTCAGCGTATTTACCCCAGTCGATGCACTTCGTGAGGTCGTACGCAATGTCGATCGAGCGAGATTGACACGAACCATTGGTGATTGAAATTTTGATAGGCGGGTGATCACTACCATGGGGGTTTTGAAGCTCTTTCCACGTGCAATTCATTTATTTTTT
Organism: Aedes koreicus; assembly: GCA_024533555.2. Lineage (NCBI taxonomy): Eukaryota > Metazoa > Arthropoda > Insecta > Diptera > Culicidae > Aedes > Aedes koreicus. The sequence goes on from JAHHFK020001420.1 coordinate 915,597, forward strand.
TTTTTTTTTTTTTTTTTAACTCTTTATTTGTTCCAAATTTATTCATATTTACATTTCATGTTAATCTAGGTGCTCCAGCTACTACCGTAACGTATCAACCTTAATTGTTAAAATATGTATCTAATTTTGTTTACATTGTTCATGCCTTAGCAGTTCAGTATTTTAAACAGGTTTTTATTCCTGCGTGTCAGTATAACAATAATAATCTGAAAACTAAAAACAAACTAACATTAATCTTAACTAAGCATAAAGGGAATTAATCATTGCAATAGAAGATTGCAACGATTTTTGTCTGAAATTATTAATTATTTTGTTGGACATTTGTTCTAAAGTCTCAACATTCGAAATTCTATGTAATTCAATAGTACTGAACCAGGGTGGCAGCTTCAAAATCATTTTCAGAACTTTGTTCTGAATCCTTTGAAGTGATTTTTTCCTAGTAGCACAACAACTAGACCATATTGGCACAGCATAAAGCATGGCCGGTCTAAAAATTTGTTTGAATATTAGAAGTTTGTTCTTCAAACAAAGTTTGGATTTTCTGTTTATAAGAGGATATAAACATTTTATATATTTATTACATTTGGCTTGAATGCCTTCAATGTGATTTTTAAAATTTAATTTTTGATCAAGTAATAGACCAAGGTATTTGACTTCGCTTGACCAGGAAATTGGAACACCACTCATAGTAACGATGTGACTACTACTAGGTTTCAAAAAAGAAGCTCTAGGTTTATGTGGGAATATTATTAGTTGAGTTTTGGAAGCGTTGGGAGAAATCTTCCATTTCTGTAAATAAGAAGAGAAAATGTCCAAACTTTTCTGCAGTCTCCTGCAAATGACACGAAGACTTCTTCCTTTAGCGGAGATGCCTGTGTCATCAGCAAACAAGGATTTCTGACAACCCTGAGGCAAATCAGGGAGGTCGGAAGTAAAAATGTTATATAGTATCGGCCCAAGAATGCTACCCTGAGGAACTCCAGCTCTAACAGGTAGTCGATCAGATTTGGAATTCTGATAATTTACCTGCAGAGTTCTGTCAGTTAAATAATTTTGAATTAATTTTATAATATAGAGCGGAAAATTAAAGTTTTTCAATTTAGCAATCAAACCTTCATGCCAAACACTGTCGAATGCTTTTTCTATGTCTAGAAGAGCAACTCCAGTTGAGCAGCCTTCAGATTTGTTTGAACGAATTAAATTAGTAACTCTCAAAAGTTGATGAGTAGTTGAATGGCCATGGCGAAATCCAAATTGCTCATCTGCAAAAATTGAGTTTGTATTGATGTGAAGCATCATTCTATTCAAAATTAGCTTTTCAAAAAGTTTACTGATTGAAGGAAGTAAACTTATTGGTCTGTAGCTAGAAGCTTCAGCTGGATTTTTCTCGGGCTTCAAAATTGGAACAACTTTGGCATTTTTCCATTTGCCAGGAAAGTATGACAAATGAAAACATTTATTAAATAATTTTACCATGAAAGACAAGGTACTCACTGGGAGTTTTTTGATGAGTATATAGAAAATTCCATCATCACCAGGAGCCTTCATATTTTTTAACTTTTTAGTTATAGTTTTTACTTCATCCAAATCAGTACCCCAGGATTCATCAAAAATATTTTCCCTTGAGGAAATATTCAGATAATCAAGAGAAACCTGATTCTCAATAGGACTAGTAAGACCCAAACTGAAATTATGGGAACTCTCAAACTGCTCAGCAAGTTTTTGAGCTTTTTCCACATTTGTTAGCAATATTTTATCACCTTCTTTGAGCGCTGGAATAGGCTTTTGAGGTTTCTTTAAAATTTTGGAGAGTTTCCAAAAAGGTTTGGAACTCGGCTCTAATTTTGACACATTATTTTCGAATTGTTTGTTCCTCAGGGCAGAGAAGCGTTTTTTAATTTGTTTTTGCAAATCTCGCCAGATAACTTTCATGGCGGGATCGCGTGTTCTTTGATATTGTCTTCTACGGATATTTTTCAGACGGATCAAAAGCTGAAGATCGTCGTCTATTATAATTGTATTGAACTTTACCTCGCATTTTGGAACTGAGACAGCTCTTGCTTCAACTATGGAAGTAGTCAGAGAGTCAAGAGCATTATCGATCATTTTTAGTTTCCAAAGGAATATTAGGATCAAAGTTATATTCCATGAATGTTTGATATTGGTTCCATTCAGCTCTATGATAATTGAAAGTAGAACTGTTGGGATTAGAAATTATTTCTTGAGATATTTCAAAAGTTACAGGAAGGTGATCCGAACCGAAGTCAGCATGGGTAACCAATTGGCTACAAAGTTGACATGAATCAGTTAAGACCAAATCAATAGTTGAGGGATTTCTGGCAGAAGAAAAGCAAGTTGGGCTGTTTGGGTATTGGATAGTGTAATAACCCGCAGAACAATTATCAAATAGTATATTACCATTGGAATTACTTTGAGCATTATTCCACGATCGGTGTTTTGCATTAAAATCACCAATAATGAAGAATTTTGACCTATTTCGGGTAAGCTTCTGTAGGTCACCCTTGAGAAGATTTTTTTGCTGACCTACGCATTGGAATGGTAAATAGGCAGCTAATAGTGTAAGTTGACCAAATTTTGTTTCAACAGAAACCCCCAAAGTTTCAAAAACGTTGGTATCAAATGAAGAAAGAATTTGATGTTTGATACGCCTATGAACAATTATGGCAACGCCACCACCTGGACTTTCAAGACGATCATTGCGGTGTACGAAATAATTAGGATCCCTTTTTATTTTATCACCTGGTTTAAGAAAAGTTTCAGTTACAACGGCAATATGCACGTTATGAACTCGTAAAAAGTTAAACAGCTCGTCTTCATTATTTTTAAGAGATCGAGCATTCCAATTTAAAATATTCAGTGTCTTAATACCCATTGCTGAATTTCAGGGTCATGACAATATTGTTTGCAAATTTTATACCAGTTTGAATTGCATCAAACATGGAGTTTGTATTTAACATTCCATTAATCATATCGATTAATGATTTCTGTAAAAAATCCATTTTTGGAGCGGTTATGCTACCTAAGTCAAAATCTTCAACATTTCTGGTAGAATTTTGGTTTCTACCGGCTGTAACGGCAGCGTAGGAAGCTCCATTACCTTGCTGTACATTGCTACCAGCAGGTAAGAATTGAGCATTGAAAACTTGTGGTCTGTTTGTACTTACGGGTACATTTGTACTTCGCTGACCATTGTTAACAGCAGATAGCAGTGGAAAATTTGACGGTTGGGCATTGATCGTACCTTCCGGTACGAATGTTGGATTTCCTCCTCGATGACCGTTGTTAACAGCCGAGGAATAATTACCTGGTCGGGAACGTGAAGCGGTCCCTACCTGATGCTTAGCACGAGAATTCAAGATCGCTTTGCGAGTCTTGCATTCCCAAAAATTGGATTTGTGGTTTCCACCACAATTCGCACATTTAAAATTTTTGGGATCCTTCACAGGACAGTTGTCCTTGGCGTGAGAGGAATCGCCACAATGCATGCATTTGGCATCCATGTGACAATTTTTCGTCCCGTGACCCCATCCCTGGCATTTACGGCACTGGGTGAGGTGTTGAGAATTTCCTCCAGTCTTCCTGAAGTGTTCCCACTTCACTCTGACATGGAGCATAAGGCTGGCTTTTTCCAATGCCTTGAGGTTATTCAGTTCATTTGATTTAAAATGAACTAAATAAAAATCGTTAGAAATCCCATTGCGAGAATCGCCAGGTTGGGATTTCTTTTTCATCTTTATCACTTGAACTGGTGTAACTCCAAGCAATTTGATAATTTCTTGTTTGATCTCATCCAGGGATTCACCACTGGCTAGACCTTTTAAAACCACCTTGAACAGACGTTCAGTTTTGGTGTCATGTGTAAAGAATTTGATGCCTCTTTGAGCAAGATACTCCACGAGAAGTTTAAATCCGATCAAGGTTTCAGCCAATACACGGCATTCACCCCGACGACCAATTTGAAAGGAAAATTTCGAATCTTTTATGAAATTCGTGAGTTCCTTACGGAGCCCATGAAAATCAGATGTTGTTACCACAATAGGTGGAACCTTTTCTTTCCCTGCATTAATTCGGGAATGCTTCGAAGATTTTTGCCTGACTGATGGATCATTCTCATCATCAGTCAGAATATCGAATTGATTGCTCAAATCAATATTGTTAGAAGGGGAATCCAGAGATTGTCCCTTTCTTTTCCGTTTAGGCGCCATTTTCTCCAAAATGATTAGAATTTATACGTTTTCTCCTAATCAACTTCCAAGCAGATTCTACAAGAATCCGAAGGGTCAAAGAGGAATTTTCCAAATCGATATCCAAGTCGGATTACCTCGCGTAGGGTCCAGACAAGGATCGAAAAGGAATAAGGGTAAAAAATAAAAATTGTACAGGTAATGTTAAGCACTGAAAAGTGCTGTTTGATTTTGTTATAGCTTTAGGTAGCAAAAATACTTCCTTCAGCAAAAAAAAAATAGAACCGCACGGCATGAGAGCTCGATGCGGACTGGAGTGAATTGCGGCAAAACCCGCCAGTATCACACCTGATGTTAGTGCCTTTATATAAACGTTCTACGACGTGGCAGTGAAAAAAATGATAAGAAAATGTGATACTTTCACTACTGGTCAAATTCTCACATGCATGTTTATAGCATGAGATAAGGCCCTCTCACCGTCGACAAGGTGACAAATTTTACCTACGAGAGGGAATAAAAAAATCTAGAAAATATTGTATACATTCCTCTCGATAAAACAATGAATCGGAAATTTTCCAACAGTATGAATCCTATACGAAGTTCACGACATTAGAAAGGATTGTAAAATTAGTAAATAAGTAGAAATTGAGAGAATAAAGTGTTATTTCTTTGATTTAGAAATAAATGAATTATAATTATAAAATTAACAACAAATTTGGGCAATCCGCTCAGTAGGTGGAGACTGACGGAGCTGAGTTGCAAGCCACCCGGTGGGTCATAGGTTGCGGATCATGAACGGCCTTCAGAATGGAGATTAGATGCGAATTAAATAAGCATCCCCGGACAGGCCGCGGTGGCAGTCTAGGATGGGGTGGGTCTTAGCAGTTATTGGACTCTGTTGAGTTTCTTCCAAATATCCACAAATATCCGAAAGCAGCCATGTCAAAGCGAGTCACCCCGCTATAAGGGTAAAAGTCCAGGCCTGTGCGTCTGTTCTCCATTTTAGGGGAAGCCGATCAGCAGAGCTGTGCACGATGGTCCTCCGGCGAGACAGGGGGTTGGTACAGGCCCTACAAGCCAGCCGTAAAAAATAAAAGTAATGGAAGCACACGATGGAAATACGGACCAGAACAATCAGCATAGACCAAGGCAACGATGTGTTTATTAATTGACCATGAACGCCTCCAAGCGTCGAACAAGGAGAGTATAATCGCTATGAAGATAGACACGCTGAAAAAGAAAATCACACAATTCAATTGTGCTGCTCCACAGTTCCGGATGTGTTTTTAATCGTTCCTAACCGCGTGCATTATTTTAATTTTTTTGCGGGCGTTTCATTTTCGCTGTTCGTTTTACTCGGGACGTTAACTGTTATTATTTTATTCGATATGGATATGATGTCCACGAGTTTTTCATGCAACCTGCGTGGGAGTATCAGTGCAACGGAATTCGCTACGAAGCACAGTGAAGAACAGAAAAGTAGATTTTAGCGCGTACCTTATGCCATGCTGTGAATCTTGCCAAGAGCTCGTACAAGCTAAGCTAGACTTTAATCGAATCGTGGAACAGCAAAAACAGCTTACAGAGCAAATACATTCCAATACCGAGGTGACGCATCGTTTCGGGCTACTATATGATAAACCAAACATTATTCACGAGGCGGTTGAAGGCTTGGAAGTCTTACTGCAAGGAATAAAAATTGAGCTTTCTGCAATAAACAAAAACAGTAGCTTAGCTGGCAGTGTTTCTTCTATAAAAAATCATGTTACATCGCTTTTCGATACGGCTATGCTGGCATCGAAAGAACGCACGTCTGCGTCATTGAATTCAGTAACGTCAAATTTATCCAACGACCTGCGCAACATAAGCGAGGAATTGAATCCACCGACAGCAGCTGTTCATGGAAATCGCTTCAAACTGCACGATGACATCGAATCCAGTATTGGAACTGGACATTCTTGACGAGCTGAAATCATTGTCAGCGAACATAGCATCCCGTCTGATTTACTGCTCCCGTCCCCCCCACACCCTGATTACCCCAGTCTTGAAGTTGAGTTGACCCGAAAAAATGACTCTGGTTGGCGACTTCTGGGTACAAGGAAGGTGTGGAGAGCTGACTGGACAGAGTATGATGACCGGCAGTTGCGCCGCAATAAACAAAACAAAATTGCTGAGAAGGCTAGAAAACGTATAAAGCAACAACGAAGGGCGCATAATAATCTTCAACGTAGCAGCAACAGTAAATTTAACCACATCAACTATAGAAGCACCCCTTAACAACAATCGCAGCAACAATCATAATCACAATATCAACTTAGACTTCTCCCTGATAGGGCTTTTGGGGGTTCCGTTGGGGTTGGGGGGCGCTGGGGTTGGGGGGCCGCCCTCCATTTACGAGGTGATTTATGGGGGGGGTGATTTCCGTTTGGAGGGGGGCCCTGCGTGTGTGAGGTTGGGTTGAGGACTGGCCTTTGGGAGGCGGGTGGGGCCCTTTTGAAGACTGCGCCCTTACAAGGGGTATAGTTTTGATACTTTTGGGCCCTATTGAGGGATTGGTGTGCTTACGGGTCGCTATGACTTCTGTGGCTATGGGCAGTTGGGGAAGTGCTCCTGAAGGGCTTTTGGGGGTTCCGTTGGGGTGGGGGGTCTTGGAGGTTGGGGGGCATTTAACGAGGTGAATTTACCGGGGGGGGGATTTGCGTTGGAGGGGGGGCCCTGCTCGTGTGTGAGGTTGGTTTTGAGGCTGGCCTTTGGGAAGGCGGGACTGGACCCTTTTTGAAGACTTGGCCCTTCAGGGGTATAGTTTATACATTTTGCGGCCCTATTTGGGGATTTGGTGTGCTTACGGGGTCGTATTGCTTCTGTGTGTCTCATTGGGTGGGTGAGTGATACGTTACCGGGCTACATCCAACAACACCTTCCTAGAGGTCGAATGGCACAAGAAACCTCACCATATCAACTCGAAACAAAACATGATTGATTTTGTTTCCGAACATTTGGATAAACATAGCAATGATATAATTAAATACTGTTGTTAAATAATTGCTCCTCGATGTGAAATTATTAAAAAGAAGAAGACAATGTTAGTGATTTTTTGGAACACTTGCAAGCTTACACAGATAAGCAAACTAAATTCATTTGAATGAAAAAGCAGTGTTTAACCATAAATGAAACTATCTGTCAAAAGGATTTCGCAGAAAACTATTCGTGCATCACAAAAGATTCTATTCACAAGATTCGATTTGTTATAATGACGAGTTTTTCATTAAGGTTTTAAAGTACATCGTAATAGCTGATATAAAAAAGCATAACACAATTTCAGTTTATGCTTTTGTTATCAAAATTAAAAGACAAATTTCCAGAACTTAAAAAAAATTTACCTTTCAGATGGTTGTGCAGAGCAGTGCAAAAACAAGTCAAATTTTAAAAATGTGTGCTGCCAGGAAAAAGACTTCCAAATAAAAGCAGAATGGTACTTTTTTCCAACGTCTCACGGGAAAGGTCAATGTGATGGTATAGATGGCAACATAAAACGAATGGCTAAGGAGATATGTATTAGAAAGACTGCAGAAATAAATAGCGCTGAACAATGACTGGGCGACATCAGATGAAGTAAAACAACAGTTTAAAATATATTAGAGATTTATATATGTAAACGACGGAGATTACACAGCCGCTGTAAATATGTTACTAGAAAGGTTCACTAAGCTTGTTCTAATTCCAGGGACACGAAAATATCATGCGTTTATTCCAAAAGCCGAAAAAAGAATGCATGTAAATAAATTCTCTGATGAATAAAAAAATCTAGAAAATATTTCGTTTTTCATTTTTTTCATTCTGCAGCGTTTGGCGGGGCAATGGGAGTGCAAGTCACGCAAAAGCCGAGGGTTAGGGAGGGGTAATGGCGAACTGGTCTATGCGGACTACTTGAACGCCATGAGAGGTAATAAGGATTAGGTTGGGGTAAGGGGTTTGTAGTGTTTTTTTGGATTGAGATGGCCGCGTTGCTACAAAATGATCTCTTTGTGGTTTCTCTTTTCTCTTTGTGTCACAACAAAATGATCTGAAATGTTTAATTTGTTTGTGATTTGAAACTAGTAGTGACTGTAATAAAACTTTTTGATCTTAAGAAAGATGAATGTTTTTGATAGTTTTTTTTTTTTTAATAATCGTTTATTTGTGCAGGCTCAATCGAATCAAGTTTACAGAGCCAAGTTTTCATATTTATATACATTATTTATCTTAAAACTAAAGTTAGGAGGATAGAGCCGATTACTCGCGGCCGTCTCGAGGTGAATAGGAATTACAAATTACGGATGGGAAGGAGGGTGGGAATTTTAAAGTATGGTTTACATAACACATAAAATTTAAATTCCAAATTATCTAAAACCTTATAACTATACAATTTATGGTTTTCTGTTGACTTGAACATTTTTTGAAAAAGAAAAAAAAAACATACATAAACACATACACAGATAAAAAAAAAACTTACAGTAAACATACAGGTTAAACAAACTACAATCTAAGGCTAATGTTAGTCAAAAACACATAAATGAGTTTCATGTACTCCAAATCACGTACAGCCAAATATCTCGAATTGGCACATTGGGTTGTCTACCTCGAGCCCGAAGGGAATCATACAGCTCCGATCTGACTCCACGATGTTCAGCACAAGACCAAATAACGTGATCTGCGTCCTGATAGCCTTGTCCACACTCGCAGAGATTGCTGTCGCTCAGCCCAACACGGTATAAATGAGCGTTCAAAGAATAATGATTGGACATGAGGCGAGACATCACATGAATGAAATCTCGACCCTCATCCATCCCCCTAAACCAGGATTTCTTCGACACCTTTGGGATGATAGAATGTTGCCATCGCCCAAAATCTCCTTTACTTCATTTATACTGCCAGCTGAAGAGTGACTGTTGACGAAAAATAGGAAAAAATTCGTTGTAGGCGATTTGTCGATCATAAATATCGCCTTCCATAGCGCCCACCTTTGCAAGCGAGTCCGCTTTCTCATTGCCCAGAATTGAACAATGAGATGGGATACTCATACAAAGGTGATGATAAAATAACGCGAAGATAAAGCACTTAGAAGCTCCTGTATTTTCATGAGAAAATACGAGGAGAGCTTTACCGGCCTCAATGAGCGAATAGCCTCAATAGAACTGAGACTATCCGTGAAAATGAAATACTGATCCGTTGTAAGTGAGGCAACCATTTATAGCGTAAAGTGTATTGCCGCTAATTCAGCGACATATACGAAACAAGGAGCTTGAAGTTTACGATTGACGCTATAAATTTCATTAAATATACCAAAGCCTGCTGGCTCCTCTATCAAAGATCCGTCAGTGAAGAACGATTTAGCGGAGTTAACTTGGCCAAACTTTGCAGCAAATATTACCGGAGCAATCATAGGACGATGATGCTCTGGGATTCCATGAAGCTCTTGCTTCATGGATAAATCAAAATGAACCGAATTGTCGAAATCGGAGAAGCAAACACGATTGGGAAAGTTCGGCGAAGGGCTGACATCCTGTGTTATGTACAAATGGTACAAGGACATGAAGCGGGTTTGAGTATTCAACTCAAGGAGCTTCTCAAAATTTTCGATCACCGATTCATAACTTCACACCTGGTGAGGAGCCGGAGAGATAATTCTGAAAACCGGTCCGAGAGTGGCAACATGCCAGCCAGCACTTCAAGACTCATGGTGTGAGTCGAGTGCATGCAACCTAACGCGATACGAAGACACCGATACTGAATACGTTCCAGTTTAATGAAGTGCGACCGAGCCGCTGACTGAAAACAAAAACTACCGTATTCCATAACCGACAAAATCGTTGTCCGGTACAACGTTAGAAGATCTTGTGGATGAGTTCCCCACCAGGTCCCGGTAATTGTGCAGAGAAAATTGACCCTCTGCTGGCACTTTCGCTTCAGATACTCAATATGGGATCTCCAGGTGCACTTAGAATCGAACCAGACCCCAAGATATTTAAATGACATAGAATGAGTTATCGGCTTACCCCAAATTTGAAGCTTCTTTTGTGCTGGGTTATGCTTCCTAGAAAAAACTACCAACTCAGTTTTCGCCGTAGAGATTTCGATACCTAGCTCTAGAGCCCAAGTAGAAAAATTGTCTAAGGTATCCTGTAAGGGTTCTTGCAGATCGACCCCATTGGGTCCCGTGACAGACACTACACCGTCATCTGCAAGTTGTCTCAACGTACAGTTGTCACTTAGACAACCGTCAATGTCTTTGACATAAAAATTTTACAAAAGGGGGCTTAAACATGATCCCTGGGGGAGACCCATGTAGCTAAATCGGGAAGCTGTAGAGGTTCCTTGAGAGAAGCTCATATGTTTCAGCAAATTGTACAAAAAAATATTCATTAATGGTGAAAAGCCACAAGCGTGGAGTTTATCTGAAAGAACTTCAACAGATACTGAATCAAAAGCCCCCTTGATATCCAAGAATACAGAAGCCATTTGCTCTTTTTTAGCAAAAGCTAGCTGAATATCTGTGGAAAGCAACGCGAGACAGTCGTTCGTTCCCTTACCCCTACGGAAACCATATTGAGTATCTGAAAGCAGGTTGTTCGTCTCAACCCATTTGTCCAGACGCAAGAGGATCATTTTCTCCAACAACTTTCGAATGCAGGATAACATCGCGATGGGTCGATAGGAGTTGTGGTCGGACGCGGGTTTGCCAGGTTTTTGAATGGCGATAACTCTCACCCGCCTCCAATCATCCGGTACAATGTTGAGCTCCAAAAATTGATTAAACAAGTTCAACATGCGCCTCTTCGCGACGTCTGGAAGATTCTTAGGCAAGTTGAACTTGATTCTATCAGCTCCTGGAGCCGTATTGCCACACGAAAGGAGCGCGAGAGAGTTCTACCATTGAAAAAGGTTGACCGATCTCATCTATCGAATTCTCGGTTTCGCGAGGAATGATCCGTGCCGGCCCAGAATCTGGACAAACTTTTCGCGAACTTGAGGATCCATTGGTCCGAGTACTCCTCGCTCTCGTTGTTCGTAGTTCGGTTACGCAATCTTCGCGCCGTGTTCCAAAGAGTACTCATCGACGTCTCGCGCGATAGCCCGTCCACGAATCTTCGCCAGTATCCGCGTTTCTTGGCCTTGATGAGGCTCTTAAGTTCGCGTTCGAGAGCCGTGTATACTTCGAAGTGCTCAGGTGTGCCACGTCTACGGAAAACTTTAAACGCGTCGGACTTTTTACGGTAAACCTCGGTGCATTGCTGATCCCACCATGGAGAAGGAGGTTTCCTGCGAAATTACGTCCCTGGAACTGGTCGAGTTTGAGCTTGAAGCGCGCTGTCTAAAATCAGGTTGGAGAGGAAGTTATATTCTTCTAGCGGTGAAAGTCTTTCTACCGTCGTTACGGCTTCATCTACTGCTGTCCTGAACTTTGTCCAATCGATGTGACGGGTAAGATTATACGTGACGTTGACAGATTTCAATGGATTGAACCCGGTGGCAACCGAAATTTTTATGGGCAAGTGATCACTACCGTAAGGATCTTGAATCACATTCCATGTGCAATCCAACGATAATGAATTCGAACAAAGTGTGAGGTCTAATCTACTGCCAACTGAGGATGTTCCAGCCAAACTTGTTAAGAACCGTCATATTGAAGTTGTCACAGAGGTCATATATCAGGGAAGACCGGTAGTCATCGTACAGTTCTCCCCAGCCTGCACTATAAGATATCAGGCGGACGAAAATCGGAAAAGTGACCTTCACCAAAACTTTTTTTCAATTTTTTTATTAAAAGTAAACATATAAATTAAGAAAACTTCAAAGTTTCAAGCCTCTAGCACTTTTCATTCCTGAGATATTAGATGTCAAAGTTGTAAGTTAGCGAAAAAACGTACTTTTTGCCGAAAAAATACGCTTTATCTCAAGTTAAATGTTGACCTGTTTTTATGAGATAACCGCTAGCTCACTATACATGATTGAAAAGGTAACAATACTAGCTTTAAAAAATAATAATACGATAGGTTGTCATTCAGAAATAAAATCAAAAAAATCTTCAAGAGAAGAAAAAACATTAAAAAATTAGAAATTTCAACTTTGTTGATCAGCAACTTTGTTGATCAGCAACTTTTTTTCCCCGCATATCCCCGCATAACCCAGCAGCTCTGAATCAAGTGTGGGATGTATAATAACAAATTACGAAGGAAAACTCTGCGCAAACTTGCGCCATTTTGAAATCAAGCGGTTTAAAAATATGACCACTTTGGTGCAATTCCATTATTTTAGGTTGATGAAAACGTATTTACTTTTTTGGGCGATTTTGGTAATTTCTGGCGATGGTTTAACCAAAATAAGTTATAAATTAACACTTTACAGAAAATTTCGACCATTTTTTGAAAAGGGCTGAACCTTTTTTAAATTTCAAATTATTAAAAAATATGTTTAAAACAGTTTCTGCTATAATTGTATGTATGTATGTGTGTATGTATGGTAGCCACCATCCCTTCATGCCCTTGGCTTGGATGCAGCTCCACTTAATAGCAAGATCAAATTGAGCCACCGATCTGAATTCACAATATCGCTGTATGAAGGGCCAAAAACGGAGGGGTGGACCCGTAAGCAGAGACACTCACGCGAAATCCACGGGAAATTAAGAATCTCCTTCCAACGATACGATCCAACAATTCGAATAACCCAATTCGCAATACTTATTAAGCTTTCTACAGGATGGCTTGTTAAGAAGGGCGCGTCACTCTCACTGAAACTGTTGGAGTAGAATTCGCAGCATCACAATCGAATCGGTAGGATAAAGAAAATGATAATGCTCGTTCCCTCCTAGACTCAGGCAGTCAATCAAACCATCGTCCAGTTTCAGCTTGAATGATACCCTGATGCTCCCTCCCAACCCAGTATTTATTATATATAATGTACATAATGTGTCATAATATGCAACATATGCAGTATGTAATAGAGCAATGAAATATACTATAATATTTAATTAAAATATGCCATGGTTGGAATTCGTCATCCTGTAATTTAAATATGGATATAAATAAAATAATATGATGAAATAGTTAAAATAGTAATAATAGGCATATGATAATCATATGCAGCTTGGTGCATCTTTACAGCTCAATCAGTGGCAGATGAATATAACTCTGGAATGTGAAGGTCTTATTGCAATTAAATAAAACATAAACCATTTAATTATACCTGAATAAAAAAAAATAAGTATATATTCATGACATATAGATAAACATAATCAGCAGAATTGAAGAGCATTTATTAATTTTAATAAAATTCAATGATTTAAATTCATAGAAAAACACCTTTAGATACAATGAAATAAAATATCTGTACTATCTGGAATCTATTTCCTTGTAACCTTGCTTCCTTGCTTCAACACATGAAATTTAATTTATTTTCATTAATCTTTTAGTAAATATTTTTAATATGATATACTAATATATATAATGATGATATGATGAAAATAATACGATGTTGTAATAGTATACACATAAAAATTAAATGCAAATATTTGTCTCTTCTGCTGTGATATTAGATGATTGAAACTCTGAAATGGCGAAAATTTCCAAAGTGATATAATGAAAGAAAGTTGATCACCGGGCAGCCAAGCAAAATAGCAAAGAAAATTTAAGCAAACAATTAGCCGAAATAAATTTCATATGATTATGATTACTGCCCAAAAATGGAAGCTTAATAAATCCACATAAAAGAAAAAAAAACAGAGAAAAAGAAAAATTAAATTTGAATTCTCCGATAACTCTTGCTTTCTACTGGGCCCATAAATAATTTTTTAATTCTGTGCAATAGAAAATGAGAGATCATAAACAATGTTTGTTTTTGAATTATTAAACTTTTTTGGAAATTTTATTTAGTAGAATTTGTCGTATGATCCTTTCTAAAAGAAAAACAATAAAAACCATCCTATCTTTTCAAATACATATCGTGGGTTAGGTGGGCTAAAACTTACGACGATGCATAAATGCGAACCTGAAAATAGCTTTGAAAATATTGTGAAGGGATGTTATAATATAAAATGATAGTAACAATTATATTTGTACTGTCTGCATGTCTGTAGACTGACGTCCAGCTGCAATTGTAGACGCTCTTGCATTATCATTGCCACGAAGGAAACAAAAAAAAATTAAAATTATTAAACAACACTTGGGAATTCCGTAGATGATCTGAAATTATACACCGTATAAAGAATACTTCCATTTTTGTGGTAGGGTAAGATTGCAGCATGCCACCTTCCTACATCGCATGGTGGGACTGCTTCCTAAGGTATAGCTGATACAGCGTTTTTTACTCAGCCGTTGGATGCCAGGACAGACGCTGTTTGAGCTGCACCTCCTTGGTGGACGGACGCTCGGAACGCACCTCCTCAATCTAGCTGAAGTCAGAAGGACAACAGTGCCCAGGCTGCACTACCAGCTAAGTACGCAACCCTTAGCTGGCGGTCTTTGTCATCTCTTGACCCGTGGAAGCATGAGGTACGAACTTGTGAGGACCAGTGCTCTGTTGCGGGGATGCACGCTTCATCCCAGTTGTCTACTCACCATTTTGCAGCCCTTTAAAACAGTTTCTGCTATAATTGGTTATAAATAATAAAATCGGTATTATTATCATCGCATACAAGGGCTTCTTCATGTTAACATGTTTTCCAATGTAAGTTTAAAGTTTACGTTCTTTTTGTTATTTTGTCTTGTTTTTGAATAATGTGTTTCCTGAATTTTTGCTGGTGTTGCTTTATTAATTTTCGTAAATTCGTTAATTCGTACCTACGTGTATGTGGACCTTGCTGCCATCGACTCGCTTAGGTACTCAATGTTTGAGGCTCATGGTAAGTACCTAGAGTACGATTTATTACCAGGAGTGGTATTTATACTGACAGTGTATTTATTTGAAATCCCATAAACTACGGTTGAGTGCAAGTGTAAAAATGGATAATAGAGTTATAATTTCGTTGTTTTATTCTAAATTGACGCATAATGCGAATGTTGAAAGAGCTTTTAAATTTATTTGTGAAAACTATCCTATATCGGAGGAAAAACGTGAACGTCTCCAGGATAAACTCTATAGGACCGGAATGAAGCTCAACGAAAACAAGAAAGATTCGAGGCATATTCTCGGGATTGGATAAATGGAGACTTCGGCATTGCGGAGTTCATCGAACAAGAACAAGATGCTCCTTCAACCTCGGCGTCATCTGCAAAGCGTGGGAGACCCTCAAAACCTTTTGCTGATCTGAGCGAAAGAGGAAAACGACGTGTCATTGACAACGAAAGCTTGGATCCCAAAGTAGACAGCATCGAAAAGGCTCTAGTAATGGCGAGAAGGATAGCTTACAATAGGAAAGAGATAAATTTAGTTAAAGTCATCGGCCTTATTCTAAGAAATCGAGGAGATTCTAGAAAAATGTTGTCGCAATTAACTGATCAACGTGGAATGATGTCACCCGAGGAAGCTTTTAGTTTTTTCATCGAAGCTGGATTTAGTCGATTCCAATACGAACTAATACACAGAGAATCACCGTCACGATTTCCACCTTACGGCGTCATCGGGGAGGTAAAAAAGAAATGCGCACCTCCCAACGAGTTCATCGAAGCAACCGCTTCAAAAATTAGAGTAAAACTGCAGGCGCTTCTGGACAATACAGTGCATCGAATCGTGAAAATAATCGACGCAGAGCTGAACGAGTACATGGATTCTAACGAGCTGGATAGTGCTGAACTAATTCTATTATGTAGTTGGGGTATGGATGGCTCAACCGGGTATTCTCAGTACCACCAGAAGCTGCCAGAAGGATGTCAGAATGATTCTGATGTATTTTCATCAACACTTACTCCAATTCAGTTATTCATGCATAATGATCGAAAAATGATTATGTGGTTCAATGCTATGCCTCAAAGTATTCGATTTTGTAGGCCCATCATCCTTGAATTTATCAAAGAGAGTAAGGAGGTAATTCTTGCCACAAAAAATGACATTGAAAAAGAAATGAATGAATTGACGCCAGTGAAGGTCGAGCTTTTAAATGACAAAATAATTCTTGTTGATTTTGATTTTGTACTTTGCATGATAGATGGAAAAGTCCTCACGTATATTACAGGAAGTTCATCAATGCAAAATTGCCCAATCTGTGGAGCAAAGCCTAATGTAATGATCAGTAAAGAAAAGTTTGAAGAAGGATTTTTAACAAACGAAGATGCTCTACATTACGGTATATCTCCGCTTCATGCTTGGATTCGATTTTTCGAATGCCTTTTGCATATTGCATATAGAATGGATTTTGAAAAATGGCAGGTTTCACAGCCATTTAAAGAATTATACGAACAAAGAAAAAAACTGATAACGAAACAGCTTCATGAGCATTTTGGAGTCAGAGTAGATCAACCAAGATCTGGTGGTGCAGGTACAAGGACTACAGGTAACGTTTGTCGACGAACATTGGCAAATCCTCAGCTTTTAAGCAGAATTCTGAACATCGACGAAGAATTGATTGTGAGGTTTAGAAAAATTTTAATTGCTATCAACTGTCAAGACCCAATAAACCCCGAAAAAATAGATTCGTATTGCAAGGATACCTACCGACTTTATCTGGAATTGTACGATTGGTATAAAATTCCTGCAACTGTGCATAAAGTACTCGCTCATGCCGGAGAAATTATTATGCATTCTCCAGCGCCGCTTGGTATATTAGCAGAAGAGGCAGCAGAAAGCCAGCACAAACAGTTAAAGAAATACCGAACCCATCATGCTAGAAAGCGCTCAAGGCTGGACAACTTACATGATGTCTTCATTCGTGCCATGAATGAATCAGACCCATTCATCAGCTCACTTTGGATGGAGAAAAGACGACAGAAAAAAAATGTTCTAGATTATCCAGATATCGTGAAAAGTTTTATGATTTTTGAAGATTCTGAAACACGTTCAACATCCGACACCGATAACTGCGATGCGTTGGAGGAACTTATGAAAGCTGTCGATGAAGTTGATGAGGATTTTGTTTGTGATGAAACAGAAACATAGTAAGATTAATGCAAATCGACAAAAAAAAAATTGGAGTTGTTATTGTATATTCGCTTTGTAAAAATATATATGTATCTCTACCGTTATGTAAATAAATAAACTGAAGCAGATTATGAATTTGTTGTTGTTGCGTGTTCTATACAAAGAAGTCATCTATTAATTTTGCTGGGGCAGACGGGTAAAGGGATCTTGTGTTTTCTTACGCGTCATGAAACGTTTATCAGGTTTATTTGTAAAAATCATACAAGGGGAAGGCAGTATGGAACAGTTTCGAAAAATAAATTACGTTATTGATGGTTGGACCGAAAATCAATTCTTATTATTGCCGTTTCAGAGAAAAAATTGCATCAGGCGTCAGATTCAAATACCCGAAACTGACAATCGTCACTGACAACCACAGCTATTTTGTTCAGCGATTACCTTGTACCTATGCATCGAGTTTGCTTGGTAATATTCAAATCATTGAAGGAAGCAACAGCTGCGGATGCTGCTTCTTCTTCTTCTGAATATTCTATGCATGCTAAGTTTTCTGTGAAAAGGCAATATCTCTGTTTGGGACTATCCACAAATGACGTAGCATAATATTGATCATTTCCAGACCTACTTCGTAGCATATTATGCCATACCTAATACATGGTACGTTTCTATTTCTTAGCCCCCCTCCCATAATATATCACGTAATTTGTGGATGTTCCCTTAGAAAGATTGAAATATTATTATCATGATTTATCCTTTGAAATTAGAGTTTTAGTCACATCCGTTTTCAAGATATTATAGTTTTTTTTAAATCAATGGAAAGTTAAGCCCTTTTGAAAAGTTAATCCCGAAATGTTAAAAAAAAAGTATATTAACAACATATTTTGATAACATCAACCAAAGAAAACTCTACAAGAAAAAATGATCAAAATATTTTCGTCCGCCTGCTTGTATGGAAATCGCCCATAGTGGCCTGTACCGTGAGAGTTAAAATCTCCCAGGATCAACCGTGGAGAAGGAAGGACCGAACAAATATCTGAAAGTTGTTTTCGGTTAATTGAGGCTCTAGAAGGAATATACACCGAAGCAATGCAAAGGCCTTTATTTTTAATAACAGCCTGACATTCGACTACTTCAATACCTGAAATTGGAGAAAAATTCACTCTATAGAAGGAGTAGCACTTTTTGATCCCCAAAAGTACTCCTCCTCCACGTGAATCCTCACGATCAAGACGAATTATATTGAAATCATGAAAAGGAAGATCGGTTTCGGAAGAGAGCCATGTTTCACAAAGAGCGAATGCATCACAACCGGTATTGTGAGCTAAATATTTAAAAGATTCCAATTTAGGAATAAGACTTCGACAATTCCACTGTAGAACCGTGATCAAATCCCCGACCTCATTTGGAAAATTATCCATCGAAGGAAATGATTGCTGCAAGGAGGGGCCACTTGATTGTCAATTGCTTCAAAAAAGTTTTCACTGAGGGAAGCACTGCAAGAACAATGCTTTTAAGAGGGTCAGAAATTTCGAGGTACTTGAAAATACCTTCGGCAATGTCATCAAATGAGAACAGCCCACTTGAGGAGGGGGCTTCTGTTCTTAAAATAGGGGCTTCAGGAGTTTTAGATGTCCCCGGGAGAGATGGAAAGTCCTGGGTGTAGTTAGTTCTACGGAAACCAGGAGGAATTGTTTTTTCCTTTTTTCCACCTTTTTTTTAAATGGGCAAGCTGGTCTCGGGCTTCTTTTCAGCAATTTTCCGTGGGCAGACGCGTCTTCGCTTCCTTGAAGCACCTTCCGGAAAAGTGAACGATGTTCCCTCTTCAGCCGAATCAAAGTCAGAATCGTCATCTGACAGAGGAGCAAAGGGATTTGTATTGGCATTGGGTGATATTGGGGCTTTTTTCACCATTTCGGCGAAAGATTGCCTGGAACGCTGTTTTAGAGAGCGTTCTAATTGTTTCCCGCGTTGTTTGTACGCCGGGCACGATGAAAGAGCATGAGGAGGAGTACCCTTACAGAAAGCGCATTTTGGTGGGCTGTCTGCGCAGGCGCTGTCCTCGTGCTTCTCCCCACAATTAGAGCAGCGTGCCTTATTGCTGCAATGGGAGGTCGTATGTCCCATCCGCTTGCACTTTTCGCAGATCATGACCCGAGGTACAAACAACCGCACAGGTAGTCGAAGTTTTCCCAACTCGACATATTGAGGGAGGGCTGAGCCAGAGAAGGTTACGCGAAACGAGTCTGACGGTGTAAACTTCTTTTCACCCTTCGTGATCGATACTGTGCCTAGTTTTCGCACATCAAGTATCTTGACTGAAGGAAGCAGAGGGTTCTTAAAGCGACAACCCCCTTCTTCAACAGGATCTCAGGGGTCATACTCGCTTCGGTGACAACCCCTTCAATCTCAATACCTCGAGCTGGGATGTACACTAAATACTCCAGTGTAAAAAACTGAGAGACAGCAATTTCGTTAGCCTGTTTAAGGTTGGACACAACGACTTTTAGTTTATTGGTTTTCACCTTAATTATCTCGGTCACGGCCGAGAATCGTTTCGTCAGATCGTTTGAAATCTGGTAAATATTAAGAGGTTTCGCTTTGGGCCGAAAATAGACAACCCAAGGACCAGCTGAACTATCTGGATAAGCACGCGATCGGGTAACTTTAGGAGCTACCCCATCATTTTGCACCATAGATGATTCATCTTCCGATAAATCATCCATGGCTCGCTTGTGGGAGCTTATGACGCTCAACCGCTTACGTAATTATCTACAATCAATCACAGATAAACAAAATAAACCTAAGCACACTCTCTCACACACTCTCACTCACTCTCCACACTCACACACACAATACGATTAAAATGAATTCAGAAGAGCGAGAAACAAAAAATTATCTTATATGTATCACTGATCTACTGCAGACGGGCGACGAATGTGCTGCTGCTGCCGAGCGACGATGATAATGATAATGATGACGATGATGATAATGATGACGATGATTACGCCAGTCAAGGGGATATTTCCTCCTCTTGCCTATCCTGCATGGGGTAGTATGGTAAAGGGTTATGTGCCAGATCGGATACTACCGTTCAATAATGCCCTCCGCTCGTTTTCAAACTTGATCTTTCAATTTTCAAAGCCTGCCGTTGCCCTATACGGAACTATCAATACACTTTCTATTCATGTCTATTTCGTTCTAGCAATAAATTACCGTCCACTCCTAGCGCTTCGCATGGAGATGATAAATTATCTACTTCTGACAAACTTCATCAACGATGATGATGATGATGATGATGCTGGTCGGTGGTGGTTGGCAGATGAACGATTGCACGCTACACACGATGGACTGCTGGTGTGCGTGCGTGTGGATGCGGAGCAATATGCCTTTTAGATCGTTGCAATATTGCTAATTGCAATTAATGACGTTGTTGCACTGCTTATCACACAACTTTTTCTTCTTCAGAAAGCCAAGACTCGATTTCACTCGCGAGCGCAAAAAAACTTAAGACTGAAGAATTGAAACAACTCGTGAAAAGCTTCCAAAGCAACGGAGAGCGGACCGAACGAACTGTTCCGTTTGCTTGTTCACTGGGCAAATGAATGTTTTTGATAGTTTGACAGTTTTGATATATACTTATATACTTATTAAGGACTGATGATACTTCTCTTTGTGTGCTGTTCACAGGTACTTTCGTCTTGAAATTGATATGATCACTTCCTTATGAAAACCGCATGTAGCCTAGGGCTGAGCAGGTCTTTTGCACTTCAATCGATCCATTTCACAGCCGTTGTCGACCATGACGGTCAATAAAAAATAGAGGAGAAGAAGGTATTAGTATTTCATGGCATGCAAGGCGTATGTGAGAGATTATTGGTGATATTTTCACGACAACTTTTCGTTTCTCTGACTAAAAATTCCGAATTCCTAACCTACCCAAACTTGAACAGCATCAACCAGAAGTAGTGATGTTTAAATCAAAACGGATTTAAAAAAAAAACACACTGGATTAAATAGTTGTCTAAATTTTAAATTCTAGCCTACTCACAAGCTTTGGATCTAGTTACCATCCCCATCCCAAATTTAACAATTTTTCAAATCAGAACTAATCTGACCCTTGGAAAAGAACAGTTATATTTCCGATCTAGAGTTTTTTTTTCTATTTATTTATTGTCTGTTATGGAGGATATATGCTATAAACTACATGGAAAGGTATATAAAATGAGAAGAAAGACTAGTAACCCCCACCCGATCCCTACCACCCCTACCGCCTATCCCGACAGACACGCGTATCCCCTCTACAACGTGCAGACCCCCCAGTGTCGTGTACTCGACAGTCGATATTAGTACACGACACTGAAGAAGTCCGCACACCGCAGACGATACACGCGCATCCGTCAAGACAAGCAACAAAGGTAGCCGGAACTTACATTCTCTAGTTACAGGTATTCCACTAAAAAGCTCACACTTTCCATGATTCATACATGGAAAGGTTTATTCTATTGCTTCAAATTCCCTAAGCGGGCCCTCCGCGTCCTATCTCTAATATACATGCTTGTCACCGTCAGTCTTAAGTAACACTTTTCTGTGACTATGTGCTTCATTTCGAACAGTCATATAATTACCCTGATCAAAACATTCACCCCTTTCGAAAATGTTGCAATTACATTTAGTTATTATACATGAGCAAATCAGGTATTTCGGTTATTCATTCCATAGAAAAAATGGATGAATAACAACATAAGTTGTCAATAAAATGAAAAGTTTTCTATCAGTCGTTCCCCTTAGATTAAAAGTAAGAAGTCTAAGAGTGAATTGCGGCAAAACCCGCCAGTATCACACCTGATGTTAGTGCCTTTATATAAACGTTCTACGACGTGGCAGTGAAAAAATGATAAGAAAATGTGATACTTTCACTACTGGTCAAATTCTCACATGCATGTTTATAGAATGAGATTAGGTCCTCTCACCGTCGACAAGGTGACAAATTTTACCTACGAGAGGGAATAAAAAAATCTAGAAATTATTGTATACATTCCTCTCGATAAAACAATGAATCGGAAATTTTCCAACAGTATGAATCCTATACGAAGTTCACGACATTAGAAAGGATTGTAAAATTAGTAAATAAGTAGAAATTGAGAGAATAAAGTGTTATTTCTTTGATTTAGAAATAAATAAATGATAATTATAAAATTAACAACAAATTTGGGCAATCCGATCAGTAGGTGGAGACTGACGGAGCTGAGCTGCAAGCCACCCGGTGGGTCATAGCTTGCGGATCATGAACGGCCTTCAGAATGGAGATTAGATGCGAATTAAATAAGCATCTCCGGACAGGCCGCGGTGGCAGTCTAGGATGGGGTGGGTCTTAGCAGTTATTGGACTCTGTTGAGTTTCTTCCAAAATTCCACAAATATCCGAAAGCAGCCATGTCAAAGCGAGTCACCTCGCCATAAGGGTAATAGTCCAGGCCTTCACCAACCTGTGCGTCTGTTCTCCATTTTAAGGGAAGCCGATCAGCAGAGCTGTGCACGATGGTCCTCCGGCGAGACAGGGGGTTGGTGCAGGCCCTACAAGCCAGCCGTAAAAAATAAAAGTAATGGAAGCACACGATGGAAATACGGACCAGAACAATCAGCATAGATCAAGGCAACGATGTGTTTATTAATTGACCATGAACGCCTCCAAGCGTCGAACAAGGAGAGTATAATCACTATGAAGAAAACACACTAAAAGAAGAAAACACACAATTCAATTGTGCTGCTCCACAGTTCGGATGTGTTTTTAATCGTTCCTGACCGCGTGCTTTATTTTAATTTTTTTTGCGGGCGTTTCATTTTCGCTATTCGTTTTACTCGGGACGTTAACTGTTATTAGTTTATTCGATATGGATATGATGTCCACGAGTTTTTCATGCAGCCTGCGTGGGAGTATCAGTGCAACGGAATTCGCTACGAAGCACAGTGAAGAACAGAAAAGTAGATTTTAGCGCGTACCTTATGCCATGCTGTGAATCTTGCCAAGAGCTCGTACAAGCTAAGCTAGACTTTAATCGAATCGTGGAACAGCAAAAACAGCTTACAGAGCAAATACATTCCAATACCGAGGTGACGCATCGTTTCGGGCTACTATATGATAAACCAAACATTATTCACGAGGCGGTTGAAGGCTTGGAAGTCTTACTGCAAGGAATAAAAATTGAGCTTTCTGCAATAAACAAAAACAGTAGCTTAGCTGGCAGTGTTTCTTCTATAAAAAATCATGTTACATCGCTTTTCGATACGGCTATGCTGGCATCGAAACAACGCACGTCTGCGTCATTGAATTCAGTAACGTCAAATTTATCCAACGACCTGCGCAACATAAGCGAGGAATTGAATCACCTACAGCAGCTGTCCATGGAAATCGCTTCAAACTGCACGATGACATCGAATCCAGTATTGGAACTGGACATTCTTGACGAGCTGAAATCATTGTCAGCGAACATAGCATCCGTCTGATTTACTGCTCCCGTCCCTCCCACACCTGATTACCCCAGTCTTGAAGTTGAGTTGACCCGAAAAAATGACTCTGGTTGGCGACTTCTGGGTACAAGGAAGGTGTGGAGAGCTGACTGGACAGAGTATGATGACCGGCAGTTGCGCCGCAATAAACAAAACAAAATTGCTGAGAAGGCTAGAAAACGTAGAATACAACAACGAAGGGCGCATAATAATCTTCAACGTAGCAGCAACAGTAAATTTAACCACATCAATTATAGAAGCACCCCTTAACAACAATCGCAGCAACAATCATAATCACAATATCAACGAACTTCTCCCTGATAGAGAGCTTCTTGCAGCAGCGAAAGATCGGTTCTCGAGACCACCGATACAATTTCAACGGAGCGAAATTCAAAACCCGTGCCCGGTCCCACGTCCCGGCCCAGCACGCTTGTCCTACTGGATGGCTTCGGGGAGGCCGCCACTCCAATTTCAACGAGGTGAAATTTTAAACCCATACCCGGCGGGCGGTGTATTTTCGCGCCCCGATGCAGCACGTTCACCAACTGGATGGATCCGGGGAGCTCCTCAGCTACATCGTGTACAGCATGTGCAAACAGGCTTCCGGGTTTTCCAAGGAACTGACGAACCCTTTGGAGAAAGGCGAGGATCTAGCAGAAACTACCCTTTTTTAGAAGACTTGACGACCTCTCTACATCAAGGAGAAGTAAATAGTTTTAATTACACAAATTTTACTGACTCGATCAAACCAACTACTTCACCTCAGACACAAATAGGAACGGAAATGTTGGTGTATTGCCAAAATTTCAATCGAAAGAAAGGTTCCACTAAAATTAAAGAAATCCACAACAAAATTCTGTGTTGTTCCTTCCCAATAATTCTGGCAAATGAAACCAGTTGGGATGAAAGTGTTCGAAGTGAAGAAGTTTTTGGTAATAATTATAATATTTTTAGGGATGACCGTAACTTTCATCAGGAGGTGGTGTACTAATTGCCATTTCCACAAATTTCAATGCAAAATCATCACGGTAGAAAAATGTAA